>JBAMBQ010001606.1:0-676330 GCA_037044495.1 Stegana nigrithorax | reverse complement strand
TGCGCTGTGCTCCGGGAGTCACATGGCCAACTACAAAGGCTGTGAAATATACAAGGCTCTGAAAATACGGCGTTTTCCACCCTTGCGTGAAAAAAAATCAGAAGAGACAATGAATCTACCAAATGAATCTTTACAAAGCTCCGTACAACCAGGAATAAGTTTCGCCAACATATTAGCAAAAAAAATTCCGCAAAATCTTCTAATCTTAACTCAGCTACTCTTCACCCAAAAATTAAAAGAGGAAAAAGTAATCAAAAGAAAGACACAAACATACAAACTAACGACGTTCCAAAAAACAACTCCACTGGCAACGACTTAACCGAACTTAAAGCCATGATAAAGGATTTGGTAGACTCAATTAACAAAATGATGAACGTCATTGATGTTTTGTTTGCAAATGTAACCAAGCAACATGGACAGTGAACTTAGAATAATCATTTGGAATGCAAATGGTCTACATATACAACCACTCTCTTGATCAAAAACAGTTCTTAAATGACAACCTTATCGACTTAGCGCTCATATTAGAAACCCACTTCACAACAAAACATCTTATGACTATACCTCATTATACAATAATATATATATACACAAACCACCCTGACGGCACCGGACACAGTGGTCCCGCCATCATCATTAAAAATAATATAAAATTCACAACAATGCACTGCTTTTGCACACAGCACATACAGTCAACAAGCGTCCTTTTGTCTGATAAATTTGGAAATTCCACCATCTCCTCATAATGCAGCCCCCCTAGACATAAAATTACAAAATACAAATATATATAAATTATTTCAATTTTCTAGGCACAAGGTTCATTTGTGCAGGTGACTTTAACCCCAAACTGGGGTTCAAGAATCACGTCAGTACAAGGAAAAAGCCTACTAAATGCAATAGGATCGATCAAAGGGAGGCATATAAGTTCTGATTAGCCAACATATTGGCCCACAGACACAAAGAAAATTCCAGATTAAATAGATTTCTGTATAACAAATAATTTTAATACCCAGCATTTCACCATCAAAAAAATACTTGAGCTTTCTTCTGATCATTCGCCACTATTGTTAACGTACTAATATACCATAGAAATAAAAAAGTAATCAATTAGAATTTGATAATTGCTTGTAATTTGTTTTTGTAGACAACATTTTTGACACCAGGGTTGCATTCCTAAACAGACCACGGGGTAATATGTTATAGAGTTGTCCACCTTCTGCATAGACATTTTCTTTCATTCACTCACTTACTAACAGAGTGATAACATATGATTAGATTATCCATTTTTTTAAATGCCTCTAAATTAGTTATGACAGAATATTTATACTAAGAAGACGCATCTCATACAAACTGCTTGCAAAATTTAAATGACAAAATCAAGCAGCGGCGGGCAGCGTGTGTTGGAAATAAACTGCTTAATGCCCTCTGTCGGAAAATATTTTCTGCTCTATGTGTTTGTGTTTCTCTCCTTTGCTATGCATGTGCTGCTCGCACTCATGCTTTGATTACAATCACTTGTCTTTATTTTGATTTCGGTTTTTTTTTTTTGTGTATGCGCTTTTGATGAGATTTCAAATGATATTGTTTCCCTTTCTGCCTATTCATATGCTGCTCTCACTAATGCCTAGTGTGAAGTTTGTCTATTTTAGAGTGTATTTTTGACGTTTAATGAATGAATCCTTAACTATGCAAGACATTTTTTATGAGTTTTTTTGCATTATTTAATATGTAATAATAGCGCATGTTTATATTATTACACTACATTTTTTAATTATAATTAAATGATTATTATTCATATAAATTAATACAAATTATATAAAAATCCTTAGATTTCCATATTTATCCATTCATATTGCTCAATTTATTAAATGCAGACACCTGTCAAAGATCGAAATAAATAGTCCAACAAATATTCATATTTGGCGTAGCCGGTTTAAACTGTCTTCATTTAATATTTTGCGCACTCCACTACAATCTGAACGATCTGGTGTTTCGATGAACGCCAGTTCAATTGAATGCATTGCAAATTTAAATTCCGTATGAACTATATAATCCCAACATATTTTGATAAATTTATTTTTCAGAGTTATTTTCACAAATAATGAGAAATTTCTGCAAAATATTCTAATTGGCTTTTACTTTTTTCATGCACACAGCCAAAGCGTGATGAAGCAGCTTTGAGAAAATATATGCCCGTAACAACAAAGAAGTAGAGCCAATATTTTATAAAAAGCAAGAAATATTAAATAGCTTGACAATTGAAACTTTGAAATCATGACAAATTCGCTTATTAGTGTGTGTATATACACATACTGCAGGTGTTGCTGTCCAAATGCTTACATAAATTGAATACGACAGCCTTTTATACCAGGCACACATGAAAAGCAGAAAGAAGCAGCAGCAACACAAATATTTTCATACCAGGCACTCATAAAATGTAGCAAGCAAAAATATAGTCTGCTGCAAGAAATTTGCACACTCGTCTAATTCAACAACAACAACATTCATGGATTGCCTAAAAAATGCCACGCACATGACAACTAGAAAAAATAAGCAACAACAAATGTAAGCATTCGGCAAGCCAAACAACTACAATCAAAAAAAATATATATGCCGCCTTACGATAAAGTCCGGGTAACACGCCATCTTACGGCAGGGTCCTGGCGACAGGAACCAGGTGCAAACTTTTTCAACGGGGTCTTGCGTCTTCTTATTATACATATTCTCTGCTTATGACATTTCTCAATTCCTCAATGGCATTATTAAATGATCCTATGATTTTACCCCAAAGCGAAATACTGAATAAAAACTAGATAGGCAGGGCTATATTCGGGCGTAACCAACCATAGAAAACCCTGTACCAGAGAATATTTATAATAAGAAGACGCATGACCCCGTTGAAAAAATTTGTACGTGGGTCCTGAGCCCAGGACCCTACCGTAAGATGGCGTGGGAACTGGATTCTACCATAAGATGGCATATATTTTTTTCGGTGGTAGTTGCATGTGTGTGTGATGATGGTCTTCATATACACAGCGTTTTTTGATTGTAGTTGTTTGGCTAGCCGATTGCGCATATACGTTGTTGCGCTTGTTTCTTTTTCGGTAGTTGTCATGTTTGTGTATGTATGTGGTGATTGTCTTCATATACAAAGCATTTTTTGTGGCGATTGACATTTTTTAGAAGTTTCATTTGTGAAGCTACAGTCGAAACTCGATAATCCGAAGAATGATTACTGGCCCAATTCGGACTATCCAATATTTAGGATTTCTGAATTGTTTTAATATATGCAACTTTATTAAAGAAAATCACAAGGGTCAATGAAAAAATAATAATTAATTTATAAGTTGTATATAAACATATAAATATTAAAATTTTTTACTTTTTAAGTGGAAGACATAAGGAAAACATGTAATTCGGATTAAAGAATTGCTATTAATTCGGATTACAGTGTAGCCGATGCATGAAAAAACCCTGTGAATTACTGTATTTTCGGATCAGCAAGTAGTCGGATTATCAAGTTTCGACTGTAGTTCATTTTTCTCGCTTTTTATGAAAAATTAGCTCTTCCTCTTCATTGTTACAGGCATTTAAATTATCAAAGCTGCTTCTTAGCACTTTGACTGTGTGAATGAAAAAAGTCAAAGCCAATTAGAATATTTTGCGCTAATTATGCATTATTTGTAAAAATAAGTGTGTGCAAAATATATTTATTTAAATATGATGCAATTATTCAGTTCATTTGGAACAAAAATTTGACATGCATTCATTAGAACTAGCGATCGATCGAAACACCAGTTCGTTCAGATTGTAGTGGAGTGCGCAAAATATTAAATAAAGACAATTTAAGCCGGCTACTAAAGGTGTCAAACTATCGATGGTCACACCATCGATAGTTTTCGATATTTTTAAAAAAACTATCGATATTATCGCGATAGTATCGTTAAAGAAGAAATGAAAAAAAAATCTTTAATGGAATCTGCAAAAATATTAATTATATGTAATATGGACTCATTATGCGTTTACACAACTGTGGTGTATCACCTATCAAATTTTCTTACCGTCAGCCATCTCGAAAACTGTACTAACAATACGCCTTCAGCACTACATGCACCACCCGCACAATTAGCACTACCTGCTTAATCAGCACCACCACCGAAAAAATGTAAAATTGAACAAAATTTAACTATTTTAACAAATAGAATTTTCGGAGGGGAAATTACCTGCGCATCGAATGTTCCATAGAAATTTTAGTGATGAAGTTCACAATGTTACATTACAAAGCGACTATCGATAGTATTTTAAAACCATCGATAGTGTTTGAAAATTAAAACTATCATTACATATTGAATAATGCCAAAATGCGCAAAAAAAAATGTCTGATATTTAACATTAATTCATTACTTATCAAATATCAAAAATCTACCCTAAAATAGACAAACTTCACACTAGGCCTAATGCGAGCAGCATACGAATAGGCAGAAAGGGAAACAATACCATTTGAAATCTCATCAAAAGCGCATACACAAAAAAATAAAAACCGAAATCAAAATAAAGACAAGCAAGATGGCATTAAGCAGTTTGACTGCCTGATTTTGTCATTTCAATTTAGCATGCGGTTTGTATGAGATGCGCCTTCTTAGTATATATATTCTCGGCAAACAGTACTATTACAACTGTTGCCACGTCGCAAAAATTGGGACCAGTTCCGGTTAATCTCACCAACGGACCATGCAGGACCGGGACCAAGACGCAGGATTTTACGTCATTGCTCATCACAGTATTCAGTGTTGTTGATGGGGAATTGGGTTTGCATAGTGCGAAAATCTTTCTATTTCATTATGATACAATGCACTTTTTCTCTCTCTACCTGCCTACTGCTGCTAAATCTAAAAACTTAAGAAGTAGCTTGTTACAAGTGATTGTACTTAAACACACACGCACTGTGCGAAGATAAATTTGCGACAGCTAAAAATATGAAGCGTGCGAAATTATTAAGTGAAGCAATAGATCAAATTGATTATTCTCAGTATATATATTCTCTTGCGTTTTTTCAGCAGGTTACTCTATTTGGTAGCTGCTTACATAATTTATATGCTCAAAAAACAAATTTTTACAGTGTTCGTGGTTTTTGAATCACCGTTAAATATTTCTATTTTAGCAAATATAGCATATGATATAGATATATGGTAATGTGTGCTTGAGTTAGAAAGAATGGTTTCGTGCTCTGCAAACTCTATACACTTTCAGTGACGCTAAACATGTTCTAGGGAACGTTTCTTTCATATGAAATTGGATAAATAGTTGTCGAACCCTTTAGTTTTGTCTATGGCGACAACCCTTGGCATGAACAATTCCCACTCACTAGAGGTGTCAAACTATCGATGGTCACACCATCGATAGTTTTCGATAGTTTTAAAAAAACTATCGATATTATCGCGATAGTATCGTTAAAGAAGAAATTTGCCGAATAAAAATATTGTGTGCCAATTCGTTTTGAACGTTTTTAACAGAATTTTATTCTATTCAGTCAGTGTATTTGATTCAGTCGTAATGAAAATAAATTATGTACATTCATGTAAAACAATAACAAAAATAAAATTAAAAATCATTATACATTTCAATTTTTAAACAGAAATTCGTTTTCACAGAAAAAAAAGTAGATATAAATAAAATTAAATAAAATTATGCGAGATCAATTTATCACCCATTTGTTCTGTTTTAAAAAAAGCAACTGATCTACAGTTGCTGCTTTTAATGTAGTCCTTTTTTCCGAAACAGTAAGCCCGGCTTTACTGAACATTCTCTCCGATTCAGCTGAGGTAGCTGGAATACAAAGGTAACGTTTCACACAAGATTTGATTGGTTTTATGTCGTTTTCATTTATCTGTTAATAATAAAAGAAAAGAATTAGAGTTTATCTACATTACATAAAAAAACGGGATTGGTATTATCCTATCACCTTCCAGAAATTCAAAGGATCGGACTCTTGTGGTGCGTTTGGCTTCTCCAAATATTGGCGAACAGCTATGATGGCGTCAGCTTTAGTTGATTTGGCTTTTAGCTCGATCTTCTTATTGAGAAAGCTGAAAAGTGGCTGCTGATACAGGTTTGGTTTCGAAACAGATGACGTTGACGGTTCCTCCGATGTCGGTGATGCTCTATAAATTGCAGCTATTTCATCTTCTAGATTTTTTGTTGCCTGCTCACTATTGCAACTTAATCTGAAGCCTTCCTTTTTAAAGCGTGCATCTAAAATTGTCGCCATTCTGGGTACTGTTCGGTTTTCATAATGAAAGAGACGATGTTTTACTCTTTCAATTAGAAATACGGAGGTATTTTTACCTTCCGTAGTTTTCATATTATCTTTCAATTCATTCAAGTTCTGATATAGACCGAAACAAAGCGGAATAATTAGAGAAACAGTAACCGAGTTTCCTGCAGATGTCTGCACAGTGGCGTCGAAAAATGGCTCAAAAAGTTTGCATAAATCTTTTAAAATTTCCAACTCATCCGCGGAAAGTATTTGCGGAGCTTTTGGTGTTGTAAGCACGACAAGTGTTATTGATGGAATCGTTAATAAGATTCGTTTAATCATTAAATACGCACTATTCCACCTCGTTGGGACTTGTTGCAATAGACTATACGGCTTTTCAATATTTTGCGCTTTCTTGAATCGCTCGTATGCGCTTGTACTACTTTTAAAAAAAGCAACGATGCGCTTACATTTATCCAATACAACTTTAATCGGTTCTAGAGCAAAAGTATCTTGAATAATTAAATTCAGTGTATGTGCGAAACACGGTAAATGTCTTTTTTGAAGTATGTCGCAAGCTTTAACCATAGTTGCAGCATTGTCAGTTACTATGGAAGACACTTTGTTAAAAATTGACCATTCAGATAGAATTTCCTTTATACAATCGGAAATATTTTCGGCTGAGTGGCTCACAGCTAATTTTTTGGTGGATAAAACGCAATTTTTTAATTCCAGGTTATCCATTAGAAAATGACAAGTTACAGTTAAATAGCTCTCATTAGAGCGAGACGACCAACAATCTGTGGTTATTGCGCAATGCTCAACATTTTTTAAAATGCACTGCAACTTGCCTTTAACGTCTTCATACATATTTACAAGGTGTACATTTGTTAAGGTGTTACGACTCGGTAACTCATATCGAGGATCTAAAAGATGCACAAATTCGCGGAACCCCTCATCCTCCACAATGCGAAAAGGTTGTATATCTTTTGCAATTAGCCACATTAAAGCGCTATCAAGATCTTTTTTCCGTCTGGAGTTACCGTCATAAAATTCTGCTTTCTTAAAATATGAATCTATCTTATTCTTACTTGGTTGCAGTTCGTTTTCATTTGCAGTTGGATGTGCTCTATTCAAATGGTCCTGCAAATTTGTGGTATTTCCACTCGTTTTGTATTCTTTACCACAGTAGTTGCACTTTGCCAATTGTTTGCTTGCAGAAGCCGTAAACGACTTCCACACGTCGGACGTCAATTTCCTTTTCTTCCCCACTTCGACATTCAGGGATACATCTTTAATGGAACCTACAAAAATATTAACTATATGAAATATGGATTCATTATGCGTTTACACAACTGTGGTGTAACAAATATTCTTACCGTCAGTCATCTCGAAATCTGTATTAAAAACACGCCTTCAGCACCACCTTCACCACCCGCACAATTAGCACTACCTGCACAATCAGCACCACCACCGAAAAAATGTAAAATTGCACAAAATTTAACTATTTTAACAAAAAGAATTTTTGGAGGGAAATTACCTGCACTTCAAATGTTCCTGAGAAATGTTAGTGATGGAGTTCACAATACATAGCGACTATCGATAGTATTTTAAAACCATCGATAGTGTTGGAAAATAAAAACTATCGATACTATCGATAGTACCATCGATAGTTTGACACCTCTAGTTCACATTGAACATTGAAATGTTTAATTTCGTTCGCGTGCGTCGGCTACTATTGTTTTAAAAATAAATTCGACGCGTAACAACTGCAACATAAACAAACCAAAAATAGCAACAAAATAGCACAAGCGAAAAGATTACGCCAGGTGAGTTCGCTTGTGTTCGTTTAGTTTTATTAGTGGCTCAAGGACGCGCATAGAATTTATTAATCAATTCCTTTTGGTTAAATTTCTGCAGAAGCTACTTAGTTGCTTTTTAGATTTGATTCACTGCTTTTACCACCCCACAATAGTCTTATATTATATTTTCGAAAGGGTCAGCTGACAAAACATATACCGAAAGTGTGATTTAGCTAGCCGTCATCGGTTTTTCGAATGATTAAATAATCGCACAAGTTTACATGCAATAAGAAAAGCTAAGATTTTTGTTCAGTGGTGCCGACGCCTTAAAAAGGCATCTTAAAAAAGTTAGAAAAGCCATAAAACTTGGGAAAAACTAAAATGTTTTCACTTTTTCGCTACGCATTGCGGCGCACTTCAATTTTCGTACCTAGATATGTCGGCCTAAGCAATAAACAGAAATTAATAAATTATCAAGAAACTGCAATTGGACTTGGTGTTTTCGAAATTAATAACTTGAAAACTTTTACAGGTGAGTTAGTAAATTTTCCTCATCACTTTCGTAATGCGCAAAAAATATAGAAAATTTTCGTGTGGCACTTTTCTTTTGATTCGGTGAAAGTTTCTTTTGATCAAATCCGTTATAGGATTAGTATTCTCTTAATTTGTGGAAATGTTTTTTGCTGACATTAAAACAATTTTTATGTATTTGGATGAAAAAAATATCCAACGGAAAAAACTTAATTGCTTTTTGAAACGGTTGCACAGCAACAAATAATAAAATAATAGGAAGTCAACAGAAATTAGAATTGATTCAAAATATTTATTCTATTTTTAGATGTTATCTGATTTTCATAGACTCCGAATGTGCTACTACACCCACATTGAAAAATTTACAAAAAATCTGATGGAAAATGCCTTTCCTGTTTTACTATTTTTACTAACCTAAACTTTTTCACTCTTAATGTTTACTAACCTAACCTTTTTCACTCTTAGTGATTGATTCAAATTGCTAATTGCTTTCGACACACTTCAGCGGCTTTTAAAATCTTTACAATTAGCATCTTTCCCGCCGCAATTCCCCAGCTTGTCTAATGCACGCAATAACGAATGAATCAGATTTCGTTGCTTTTGTGAATATTTTTGCTTTCATGTACTGCGCAAATTTGTTTACAATAAAAATGATTTGTTGTAAACTTGTTGAATGCATTTTTAGTGTATGCAATTCTCTTTGAATATTTTCGTATGTACATGCGTTTGATTTTATGCTTATTTGCTTTTTAATTTTATTTATTTTTTTTTTGTAAATTGCTTAAGTGTTCAATAGAAATAAAAATATCCATACTATTTATTTTAATGCATAACTTTTAAAGATAAAAAAATTGTAAAATTCAAAATTTATTTAGTTGTTTCATCTCAACAATATAAAACTGCTATGTAATTCAAATGCGTAATTGCAGAAGCCTCCGAAATTAAATTGCTAAAAATCATAGTCCAGCGTTTATTTATAAGCAAAGTACAAAATAATAAAATATATAATAAACAGTAGTGTATGCCCGGCACGAATATCTATGACATTTATGATTAATCATTATATATTTGGGTTTATTGTTTGAAAAGGCAAACATATGCACGTGAATATTTTACAATGATTTTATCTAAATTTTAAAAGTACTTCTAATTATTGCAATTCTGCTCAGGTAGTTCCTAAATTCTAAAAAATAATTAAAAATATTGAAAATGGCATTGCCAATAAAATTTGAACAATACACTTAGGAAATATTGTAAATCGAGTAACATAAATTTTTTTTTATGTACATATGTTCGCTATCTTTATTTGTGTAATGTGTTACTTTATGAACATTATCTTTGAGAAAAACAAATAAGATTCTGACATCTATTTGTGTAACCGCTGTACAAGAGAGTGCATCTAACACTAGTGGATTAAATTTAAAAAAAAAAAAAAAAAAAACATTGCGGTTAAAAACAAAATTTCATAATGTCTATCTCAAATTTCAGCGACTCGAGATTACAACACAAACGACAACAGCGACAAAGATAAGCCAACAGATACAAAAATGGAAAATAAAAACGAGAAAATAACGGTTAACAAAGAAGACCTGAAAAAGCGTCTAACACCACTACAATATCAGGTTACACAAGAGGCAGGCACAGAACGTCCATTTTCAGGTGAGTTACTATTTTTCCACCCAAAAATCAAAAACTCTACAATAAAAACAACAACACAGGTTGCTACAACAAACACTATGAGAAGGGCGTTTATCAGTGTATTGTCTGCCATCAGGATCTATTTAGTTCCGATACGAAGTACGACTCCGGCTGTGGTTGGCCCGCATTCAACGATGTTCTGGACAAGGGCAAAGTGACATTACATCGTGATGCTAGTATTCCAGGTATGTGTGCGAGTTGAGCTTAGTTTGACATTCTTTGTTAGGTTGATTATAATTAATAATATTTCTTTTTAAGTAGAAACTGTTGCAGTTATATTTTTTTCTTATTTATTTATCTTTTTTTTTTTTGTTGCAAAAATGCGTTGTTGCTAAATTTGATGCTTAGTAATGCTACAGGCTGTGTTGTTTATATTTTTACAAAGAAGTTTTAAAAGCCGTTTGAATTGTGCTTGTTTTATTTTTTTAAATACACTTCACACATGTTTTACAAATTGATTCAAAGTTTTGCGCTGTGCTTCGTCTGTTTGAAAATCTTAGCTGACATAAATCCTGAACGAGATTTATTTCAGGTTTGGTTGCTTAGCTGTAATCAGGCACACAGTACAATAATTTAGAATCTTAACCCCTTGAAGTCCAAGTGTGTTAAAAATATCAGCGCAATTGTTATAATCCTTGTGTCAAAACAGTATTAAAAAAGAATTAACTTATTTATTTTAACTTGTGCTTATTTATGTTGTTAGTTTTGTTTTAATATTGCTATTTTTTGTGATTTATTTTGACTTCATATTCCGAAGATGTTTTTTGTTTGTATGATATTTGCTTTTGTTGCTGTATGTAATAGCAAATTCGTACGCACCATGTATTAACTTGTTGATGCGTACTTGTTCCGTTCTGTTCCATTGCGTTGTGCTGCTGCTTATAAAGCTTTGTATATGCGTTCGTTTCGTGTTTCGTTTATTGTAAACTAATAAACTGAAATCCTAATTGACTATTATTCTTATCTAATTTTTTCCAACACTGATTACAATTATATTAAAAAATTAAATTAAAATAAAAAAAAATCTTATTTGCAAACAATTTTTAAAACATTCTAAAACAAAACAAAAATACATAAAACTTTCTTAACAATGTAAAATCTATTGCACAAAATTACTGAAATAAACAATTTTGCATACTAAAATACAGTAGTAATTTCGAAAATGCTAGGCATGGTGCGCACAGAGGTGCGTTGCTCGAAATGCTCAGCTCACATGGGTCACGTATTTGATGATGGACCGGCACCCAAGCATCTACGTTACTGCATAAATTCAGCTTCAATTGATTTTGTGCCTGTTAAACAGCAGACAGTAACGACAACAACAACAACAACGTTGAAAAAATAATTTGTTAAAATACTTGCTTTAAGTTAAAGAAAAATAATTTTATAAATGAAAAATATTTTGCTCATTTTTGTTAAAAACTGTAAAAATAATGTTGCAAGCAAAAAATATTTTTATTAGCCAATTTTATTAAATATTTCTTCAATATTTTTATTCGGTTAAATGTATTAATTATTTTAAATCAGTTTTTTTCATATCATTATCGAATTCATAGCTTCACTATGGGTGCATATTCAAGCTTGGTAAATGAATTTTATTTTTGAATTTTTTCTTTTTTATATTTTTTATACAAATTTCAGTTTTTTTTTCATCTCATCTGCCATTAATGTGCAATTTGATTTTAACACAATAAGCAGTCGTACTTTACCTGGCTGCAGCTCTATATAAATATAGTGCAAAATAGCTTTTATCCAGTTTACATGCTAACATACTTTGCTTTTTATGGTATTATTTAACATATAGTTTGTTTTTATCGCATTCAGAAAGTTACACCCAACTCGCCTTTCTTATTACTCTAAACAAATATATAAAAACCAAACCATTTATTGTTGACATTATAAATAATGAATATTTTCGTATATTTTTTTCTATTTCTCTTTTTTTCGCTTAACTTCAATGTCTGCTTGTGTACTATTTTGGGGGCCTAACACGTACAAAAATATTATATACACATTACATACTTACGTGAAAATATATATAAAATAAACATATTTCATAAAAAAATTTTCAATTTAATTTGGCTATCATTATTGGCTTAACGAAATCATGTTAAAATTGCCATATTAACACATTAAAACTGATTTTGAAAATTCATGTTTAAACATTATTATTCAATTAATTTTAAATACTTTTTATATTTCGATTTTTAATTTTACACTATCTCTCTCTCATCTCTTGCTTTTTTTACTTTCTCTGCTGTTATCATTCATGTTCATCGTTATTTGTTTTTGCATTTTATCCATTCACTTCGTACCATTTATTGTTGATTATTTTCTTTTTTTTTTTTGTTAATTTTCTATGTTTGTTTGTCACCCTCTATTTGTTTTATCTCTTCGCACCATTCAACAAATCATATTGCAAACTTCTTAAATTTTTTGTTTTTTTTTTTAATAATGAAATAAATATTTAACTTGAACAAAACATAACAATTTGTAACAATATCACAATTATCAAAAACCAACAACAACGAAACAATGCAACAAAATACAAACCAAAAAAAAAATTTCTTTAAAATAATTTTCAAAACGCAAAAATCAACTGAATTAATATCACAATTGTGCAAAATACAAATTAAAAGGGGGCAATATTTTACTACTAATTAAACATCCAGAACGCATACGCACAGAAGTGCGATGTGCACGCTGCAGTGCGCACATGGGACACGTATTTGAGGATGGGCCACAGCCGACGCGAAAGCGGTACTGCATCAATTCGGCGTCGATAATCTTCGTTGCCGCAGATGAGCTAAACCGGCAGAACGCGTCGTCGCCGGCAGCGCCAACACTGAAAACGCCCACACCAGTGCCAACAGCCACGCCTATTGCTCAGCAATAACAACGCAACGCAAAATAGTGATGTCAACGAAGTCGCCGAAATAAAAACAACGATTCTATAATTTAGTATAAATATTTGAGTTGGAAAAAAGTCAATTTTAATTTTTGATACATTTTTCTATTTGCTACTCATATTCTTTTCCCTCTAATAGAAAACTCAAGGCCAATTATTATTGTTATTCTACTAAGATAAAGTTAAACAAGTGTTAATTGTAATAGCTTCTAATTTTATTAGCTTCTGTAAAAAAAAAGAAATCTATGCCAAAACAAACTGAATCAGTGTAAAATGTTTTACCGTTGATTTTTTATTAACAATGTCCATTGTGTAAATAAACCACTTATAATAAATTGTATTTTTGTAAAATAAATTTGACCTTTTCTACGGAATTTATTTTCTATATTAGGCTAGGTCGCATACAGCGGAGTTGTTTAATGATACATTTAGATTTTATAAATGTTGTTTTTTTTTTCAATTATTAATTTTATTCTTGTTGACGTGAAACATCTTTTCGCTCGCTGTAGTGAAATGAAATATTAGCGCAAAGTTCCAATAAAAGTACGATTTCAATTAGAGTAAGGTTCCAATTGGAGTAAATTAGAGTGATGCTCCAATTACATGTAACACAGTAGTCTCAATCTAACAGCCTAAATACATAATTAAGCAACGGCGAGCCGCAAGGCTTTTTAGCTCAGCTTGTAAAGGCACGGACCAGCATACATGAGAACTAGGGTTGAAACGGAAAATTGTCTGAGTTGGTTTTTAATCAATTTGCGGCATGCGTTAAAATCTTGCGGGGGACTTATGAAAATGCGTGTATTTACTTACATATAAATTAAATCGTATATTTTATTTTTGTCTATGTATATTATTTATATAAAACAGCTTTTGAACAATGCATGTTTCACATCAACGTAATGTGTGCCACACACACATTTTTTTTTTTTGGTAATGAACGCTTTATTAAAAATGAAAAAGATTCGATTAGATTTGATTTATGCACACCATAAATTTTAAATAAATAAAAATTAAAAGACAAAATTAAAAAATTGCTGCCCGTTATTACATTCAAATTTTGACATTAACTATTTTACGATGTCACTGCGTGCAGTGTAGTTACTTGTAGCCAAATCTCATAACATGTGGCAACTTTGAAAAAGCTCTTATTGGAAAGTTCACGTAAGCAACATTTTCGCACGGTAATGTTGTGAGTTGATTTGTTTTGGTTGTTATGCTTTCCATTGCATTGTCAAAGTGCCGGCTGTAGGGTACCGAATAGCATAAAGACTGAGACATCGCGAACACAACACGTGAATCTCAACTACTTGGCAACACAAATTTAGAGGTATTTTTTGTTGATTGCGCTAAGAGAGAATCGCAGCATCAGTTAAAATCTATTAACTTTTAATTATTTTATTTCAATTTCAATTTGTGCAATAAAAAACAAAAACAAACAATAAATTGTATTATTCTGCGATTCACCATAAGTTATTTTAAAAATAAATAAGTTAAATAAAAAAAAAAGAAATCAATTACCTAACACCATAAACATTATTGTGGCCAACGAGAATTAATAATAAAAAGAGGCAATAAACGGAATCTATGTAAGTAAATTTTCCTCAGCAGTTAAACATTATAAAATACGCGATTAGATACGATTTAAACGAAGCTATCGCAAGTTAACTGTATGTAGATCTGTCTCTTGGCTTCTTCTTGATCAGTTTTCCTAGAAACAAATCTGATTTATTTTTGCAATCAACTGTGCCATATTTCTCAAACAAAAAAAATGTCTTTGAGTACTAATTTACAAATAAAATCAGCCAAATTTTTTTAACGCGCTCAAGGTGTCAGTTACACATGCTTATTAGAATCGTATTGACAACGACTTTAACGTAGTGACGACAAGTGCAGCGAAATATTTCACCATAAGCAAATTGTCTACTTACCAAAGTATGGCACATTTAAGTTTTACACCACAGAGTGCATTTGTAACGTAGTTTTTTTTTTTTTTTAAATCAAGTTGACGCCAATTAACGAACAAGAACAAAATGAAGGAATGGCTGAAGGTATCATGTTTGCTGTGTGTTTTTGGATTTGTACGAGAAATAAGGCCCTCAGAGCCCTATATAACAGAGTACATGTTCGGCGAATGGCACAATTTTACTGAAGAACAGGTATATGTATACATATATATATGTAAATACACTCAAACTTCGCTAACTTGACCACTCTCTAACTTGAACAGTTTCTGCGCGAAAAAGCAATACTAACTGTAGTTTTAGGCAAGTATTGACAAACAAAAATTACCTGTTTTTTTTAAATAATTGATTACGTTTTGAATATAAAGGTAGTTATAAATAAAATAGGGAATAAATGAATAAACAATATGTCACAAAGTGTGTTTTAAACCTTAAATATATAACTTTCGCTAGAGTGAACAATTCTATAACTTGAATGAAGCTGGCTTTAATTAGTTCAAGTTAGCGAAAGTGGAGTGTATATGCGTACATGTGTAATTTTCAAAATGCTGAATCAAATGTTGCTTATAGGTTTATCGTGAAATTTATCCTGTTGGAACGTATTCATATCTTGCTCAACTAGTTATAATTTTTCTAATAACGGACTTTTTAAGGTACATTAATACAAATTCAAGTGCGAACAAAAATAAAACCAATGTGTGCACAGATACAAACCGCTCATTATTACTATCGGTGCTACTGGCATCATAGTATGGAGTTTGCTTAGTTGGACAAAATCGTTGGCCGCAATGCAGGCAGTAGAGATTTTCTACGGTACTTACTTGGCTGCTGAAGTTGCCTATTATACGTACATATATGCTAAAGTAGACAAAAAGTATTATCCTCGTGTAACATCGCATACACGCGCGGCCAATTTTTTGGGAAAATTAGTTGGCGGCACCTCCGCGCAATTACTTATATATTTTGAGTTGATGAATTACAAGGAGCTGAACTATATAACTCTAGCGAGTATGTAAATTATTTAAAATTCGAAAATAAATCAACATTATTTTATACTCAACCAAAGCACAAATCATCGGCATGCTGTGGGCTTTTACACTACCTAAAGTGGATAAAAGTGTGTATTTCCATCGCAAGACAAGTGTCAGTGATACCAGAGAATTACCTGTGGCAGCTGCTGCCGGGGGTTCTTACCGCAATGATAGAAACTGCATGCAAGCTTTTAAATTGCTGTGGCAACAC
Source organism: Stegana nigrithorax (assembly GCA_037044495.1). Taxonomy (NCBI): domain Eukaryota; kingdom Metazoa; phylum Arthropoda; class Insecta; order Diptera; family Drosophilidae; genus Stegana; species Stegana nigrithorax. The sequence continues at coordinate 659,929 of JBAMBQ010001606.1, read as the reverse complement.
TTTCGCAATGCCTACACCAATTTAACTGTACTTCAATGGAGTTTTTGGTATGCTATTGGTTTCTGTGGATATCTGCAGGTGATATCCTATGTGCAAGTATTGTGGAGTGAAATTAAACCGGAACAAACGGTATCTGATTAAATTGATTGTTATTAAATTTCTAATTCAACAAGTCCTTTCTTGCAGACTGCTTGGAACGGAGCAGTCGATGCAGTACTAACGGCCCTGGCTGCTTTAAGTGCGTTGGGTGCAGGGTATTTGCATGCAGGCTACTTAAAGCCGAGCACTAGCTTGGTGGTTTTGGCTGTGCTGTCCGCACTAGAAGGTGGCTGCATCTTGCTGTGCTGTTGGACAACAAACATCATGCTTTCTTATGTGGGTTTTGTGCTGTTTGGTGCTCTTTATTCATTCACTATTACGGTGGCCAGGTGCGATAATCTTATAGTTAATTTAGAAATTACTTTATATCGATAAATTCATTTCAGTTCTGAGATTGCGAAATACCTAGAGGAAGACAGTTTTGGACTCGTTTTTGGTTTCAACACTTTCATCTCTTTGGTATTTCAGACAATACTTACACTAGCAGTGATCTCTAATGTAGGCTTCGCACTTAATATTGTCGATCAGTTTTCTGTATATGCATTTTATTTTATTGTTGTCGGTGCTATTTATTTTGTATCAGCGATTTTTCAATGCTTATATTCACGCAAAGCACATTCGAACTTAAATGTCATAGAATAGTATGGAAAAGATACTCAATAAATCAATATGATTCAAATAAAAATACAAAATAAGCCATAAAAAATACATCGGCTTCAAAGAAAATATATTTGAAATCAATCAAAACAAGCAACTATAAAATTTCGTTACATTTTCGATAATAAATTTAACTGATTAATGCACAAAATAAAACAAATAAAAACGAAAGTTCTTAATATATTTTATTATTGTTGTTGACACAGCATTTTTTATTGACCATTTAGTCGGAAAATTATTGCAACATTTCTGCTTTCTTGGTGAGTATGCTTTTCTTGATTTTTTAGGCAACTGGTTCCGGCATAATCTGTGCATGAATTGAGCTTGATTAGCTATTTGTAATAAGTAAGCTGAGTTCGGTCTGAGGTCAAACAAGTACAGCAATAACTGGGCACCGAAGTTGGCGGTTGTACATTAATAAACTGAGCATTTACAAACACGGAATTTTTTTTGGTTTTATAATAATATTTATAGGGGTTACACTTAATTTTCCGTTGTCGAGCCAAATCAGTATTCCTCATTTTTGAAAGGATGGTGTAGATAACCAAATGCGCTAAAACACGAGGAAAAACACGTTAACAAAATATAATATATTTTATATAATTTACTTGGTTACAATGAAATGAGTTTGAATAAAATGTTTGTTACTAATAAAAATGTTTCCTTGATGGTGTAAGTCATTTATAAAGTCATGCAGTTAATTTTGAAAGTGGTATAAGTCATTTCAACCTTTCAAAACAACATTTCCTTTTAAAAATGATTATAAATTTCACAATCATAATAAATACTTGTTTGTTGGCACTACTTTACTGTCGAAAAATCATGTTCCATAATACAAAAATATTTTTTAATCCTTTAAAATGCAAAACTCTAAATATCTCTTAACGAGGAAAATATGACTTATACCACTTTCAAAATCAAGGGCTCATATGTAAATAAAAAAGCTAAATCAATATACAAGAGCGAAATACCTTTTCTTAATAAACTGAATAAGTGGAGTGAGAAATATTACGGTGCAACAGTAAATATCTTAAAATGGGCAGGCAAAAATCAACAATCAATATTCTCTTTACTTAAAAAAAGGGTTTGGTCAAACTCTTTCGTGCAAATATTTGTTTCCAGTTAGTAACTAGAACTTGTCGACTACGCAAGTTGCTTAGGCAAGTTTAGTTTAGCTTCCGGCGGCATATAAGGTATCGCTATTTATTTGCAGCAATAATTTCATAAAATATTCCATTATCAGAATTCTATACATTTGTTTTAGTCCAACTTACGGTTGAATCCGCAAAATGAAACTGACTGTCAATTTAGTTGACAACCAATCTTTTATGTAGCATAATTATAAATAGATATGGATCAGTGATGCCAAACACTCAGTGAGTAAAAGTGGGAAATCTGGCTAAAAAGTGACCAATTTAAAGTGAAAAATCGATTATATGAAATTTTAAATACCGTTAACATAACTATTGACCCAGTGGATATTGGAATGAGCAAGTGTCTTGTCTTTTTTCTGTTTTTATTGCTCTCCTGCTCTTTGTGGCTATTAAAGGAAGTATTTTGGTCATTGCATTCTCTATTATAAATTAATTGGTTTAATTAACAAATAGAATTCCCTTCTCTTAATAAATTTCATTCTCTTAATAAGTAATGACCGTTTAACTTTAGGGACACATTTTTCTACTAATAATATTTACTATACTGGTTTGTTAGTTCTTTTACCAGAAACATATACACGATCTTCTGTGCACATATTTATGTATGTGTGTATACCATTGATCATGGTTATTAAACCATTTTCATCGAATTATTATTATTAATATCACTTATATTATTCAAAATTCAGTATTTTAACTTTAGAAGTTTATGCAGGACATTAATTAGTTATCAACATACATACTTATGTATGTAAATACCTAATGATATCGGAGCGATAACTTTATAAAACCATTTCCTTTATGGAAAAACGTGCTAAAAGATGTTTTCTTAATAGGTGGCAGATAATCAGGATAATCTTTTTTTTTATTAGCATTGAATTATAAAATTATATACATATCACTGATTGAATTTTCTTAGTAGAAAGATTTGGCTTTGTGATATTTCGGTAGATTATGATCACAAGATTTGGAAGAATTACCCAATCCTATAAAAAATAGTTAAAAATACGTATACAACTAAAAAAAATCGTCTTTCACTTAACAAGGTGTTTTATTTTGCATGTCCGGTATTTTTATTTTTTTTTCAAACTAAATAAAGTCGCGGATTTATAATCAAATTATTGCGTACACTGTGTTTTGCTAAGAGGAAGAATCTTGCAATTTGAATGGCAAAATACAGAAGAAGCAGTGTTTATGGAAAACAGCAATAGTTGCTACAACTACAACTGCAAGTAGTAAACTTTTTCTCAGAAAAGCCGTTAATAAAGTATGTAAAGCTTGTAAATTTGCATAATTTTTTGTATATTTTTTTAAATGGCACATTTTAGTGTTAACATTGCATTTGTTTGATGGTGAGTTAAAGAATGGGCGTTAAGAGCGCCAACTTCCATTGAAAATGATTTAATCATTCTATATATTTCAGGCACAAAATGCGTGTTTTTCGTCGAGGAACTTTGCAAAAAATTGCGCTTTGTTGCGTTTTGTGCATGTTAGTGGTTGCTGCATTTTATTTAAGTCAGAAGGAAGATGTTGATAGAGCGGTTAAAATGTAAACAAACAATTTTAATATTCGACATGGTCTCGTGTTAAATGCCATTTTTATTTGCAGTAAAATTATCGAGCGGTCCATTCGTTCTGCTATTAATCAGGGGGAATGTCGGCATCCGCACTTGCCGCTCGATAATCCAGAAATATTGAAATTCTACAAGCCAGTAAATAAGATCAACTGCGGTGATAGCGACTGGGTTATGTGTGAGGTAATTGTTGTGGTATTTTAAGTTGTTCGTTTTAAAAAAATTGAGTACAGTCTTTTCTTATCTACAGTGTGTCACTTAAGTATTTTGCCTATTGGTTTTCATGCAAAAATTTGATTTTGTTGGCTTATAAAATAACAACGATGAGAAAAATAGAAAAAAAAATGTTGCTCTTCTGGTAAAGGCATATTTTCACAACAAGTTAACCCAACTACGGATCATATACGATTTAGCCATTACTGGGTTACTAAAGCAGCACGATCACATCGAAATTGTACACAACATTAACTTATTGCCTTAGCAGCAAGTACAGCATGAATAATTTCCACGCAATTGAGGCAAATTTCATAGAAAATACTTAAGTGACACACTGTATATGATATACAGTGAGTGTCAGCTTATTTGATGCAAACCAAAAATTTTTGTTTAAGCCCAGTTATCTCTGAACCAAATGAGTTATCGAAAAAACTAAAAATGCAGTTTTGTAGAGCACAGTTTTTTCTTTAAGATTAGTGTTTTATAAATAGTACATATTCGGTTTATCATTTTAAAAACTATGAAAAACCAAAAAAACTGCCTTTTCAAATCGTGTAGCTTATACCGTTATGTCTCCAAATATGAAGCACATGATTTCACTATGTGTTTGGATAGAATATTCAATTGGTTTTTGTTCAATTTTAGTTTGATAGAGTCAGTTTAGAAGTGAGGATATACAAATTTAAAACATGGGCCCACGCACTACAATAGAACAAAGAGAATTGATCATTCACCACTTCAAAGAAGGAAAAAGTTAGCGGTTAATAGCTGAAATCGTTAACTTATCGTCGTCTACGGTCCAGCACATAATTGAGCGATTTTTAAAGGAGAATAGAGTAAAGGACAAGGGCAGAAATCTACCAAATAAAATTCTTAGCGTCAGCGATGAAAGGGTAATCCTGCGAGAAATCCGTGAAAACCCGAAGTTATCAGCTGTATCTTTGGCTAATAATGTACAAAAATCTCTTGGCAAAACATGCAGTGCATCAACTATTCGCCGCCTGTTGCGTTCACATGACTTTCATGGTCGAGTGCCACCTGAAGAAGCTATTCATAAGTTCAAAAAATAAAACCACTCGGCTAACATTCGCAAAAAACTACGTTTCCAAGGACTCAGAGTTTTGGAACACGGTAATTTTTGCCGATGAGTCCAAATTTAACTTATTTGGATCGGATGGAAAATCTTTTGTGTGGCGAAAGCCCAATAAACAGCTTGATATAAAAAATTTACGTGCGACTGTAAAATACGGCGGAGGCTCTGTAATGGTTTGGGCCTGTATGTCCGCAGCCGGAGTTGGCAACTTAACTTTCATTGAAGGGAACATGGACAAAACCCTGTACCTTGACATTTTGAAAGCAAATTTGAAGCAAAGTGCCGAAAAACTAGGTCTGCGGAGCAACTTTCGATTTTACCAAGATAATGATCCGAAGCACAAGTCGGGAATTGTGCAGTCCTGGCTTATATGGAACTGCCCCCACCTAATGGAACCACCGGCACAGTCTCCCGATTTCAATGTTATAGAGAATTTATGGGCCTTGTTGGAAACTAACATCCGAAAACACCATATTTCCAATAAGGAATCACCCCAGAAGTCACGCAAAAACTAGTGGATTCGATGCCAACCCGACTGAGAGATGTTATAAATCAAAAAGGCTACCATACAAAGTATTAATATTATTAAAAAATCGAATATTGTCTTAGTTTATAAGTTACCATCGTGCTGCATCAAATAAGCTGCACGATTTGAAAAGGCTGTTTTTTTTGTTTTTCATAGTTTTTAAAATGATAAACTGAATATGTACTATTTATAAAACACTAATCTTAAAGAAAAAACTGTGCTCTACAAAACTGCATTTTTAGTTTTTTCGATAACTCATTTGGTTCAGAGATAACTGGGCTTAAACAAAAATTTTTGGTCTGCATCAAATAAGCTGACACTCACTGTATAAAAAAATATTATTATAAGTGTGTTAAGAGAAGTCACCCCTCATTTTGACTTACCTTTGGTTTTTACAGAAATCCATATGCTTTGTGAAACCAGAAATCAGTGCTAGTCATGGAGAGGTCATTTGTTCCTATACTGATCTAATACGTAAATCTGACTTTAAAATACGCTTTGGCAGGACATTAAAAATGCGTGAGCCATATGTTTTGCAAGCTAGCGATTTTGTTAAAGTAGTATGCACTGCCGAAAGTGGTCACAGGTACGCCTCTTAAATAAATGCGGAATCTAGTTTTAAAATTTCTCTTACGACATCCGCAGTTGGTTTGGCATGGCGTACGGTATTCGGGATACAGTTCAGCGACCTTTAGCTCCAAACTTTGCACCCAATTTAGCTGTCATACCTCTTGAGGTTATTGCACAGCAGCAGCAATTAGATGCGGAGTCCATGTCGCCATTTTATAATGTTCTTATGTTTGGTTTTGATTCACTCAGTCGGAACGCATTCATTCGGAAATTACCAAAAACATATGCTTACTTAACAAGTCAACTGGGTGCCATCGTACTACAAGGATATAACATAGTGGGAGATGGTACACCACAAGCCCTGGTGCCCCTGCTCACAGGCTACACAGAACTCGAACTACCAGAGACTCGTAAAAACGTGCGAAATGCGGGCAGCGTTGATGCTTATCCAATGATTTGGCAGGACTATGCACGCTTAGGATACATAACATCATTTAACGAGGATATGCCAAATGTAGGCACATTCACTTATCGCATGAACGGTTTCAAAGAACAGCCAGTGGACCACTATCTCCGTACTTATTATGTCGAAGCATATAATATGCTAAGTGATAGTCAGCCGAATTGCATAGGACATCAACCAGATCACTTGGTTATGTTGGATTACACGAAAAATGTAAGCTTCTGTTTTATTATTTCATATTAATTTACTGATATTATATCTGTTTTTGTTTATTTATTTTTTCAGTTCTTATTAAAATACAAGGACTCACCTCGTTTTGTATTTAGTTTTCATGGCGGCTTATCTCATGACTCAATTAATCTAGTTGGCGCTGCCGATGACGATGTCCACGATTGGCTAGTTGCTCTCAAAGAGAAGGGTGTTTTTGAAAATACTATTTTAATTTTTATGTCTGACCATGGGAATCGGTTCGCACAAGTTCGCGCAACCCTGCAAGGAAAACAGGAGGAGCGTCTACCGTTTTTCAGTTTTGCCTTTCCGCCATCCTTTAAGGCACGTTTTGCAACCGAATATAATAACTTTGTTCAAAATGCGGAACGTTTGACTACGCCATTCGATGTACATGCGACACTTAAGCATCTTATTGGTAAATTGCAACTGATTTTACCCATCTTATCTTATCTTCCTAAATAATCAATGTTACAGCCTTACAAAGCATTGCACCAGATCCACTTACCGCTGATGAAACAACTTATGATAGTATGACCAATGACGATATGCTTGGCGAGCAAGCAACCATTCCTATGCCGCACATCTCGGATCTGGCACGCGGTCGCGCTTTGTCACTCTTTGAGCAAATACCACATAATCGTTCTTGTGCTGACGCTTACATCGAGCCGCACTGGTGTGCCTGTCTCAAGTGGCAGGAACTACAAATTGACGAGGCTGGACATTCTGGAATTCTGTTAAAAGCGGCAAACAGTATAATAGAGGCAATCAACACGGCGACATCTGGACACCGTACTTTATGTGCACCCGTCTCACTGCAACAAATCAATTGGGCTTTACGTCTACATCCACACAAAGCTTTGTTACAGTTTAAATCCAACAGCGATCAGGAGGGTTTTCTTCCTGACATGACTGACAATACGAAAATGCAAGAGACAATTTATCAACTGCAAATAGTCACGCAGCCAGGCCAGGCATTGTTTGAAGCGACTGTAGTTTATAATTTAAAAGATTTTAGTGTCTTATCCAAACTATCTCAAATATCTCGCGTAAACAAGTACGGTGAGCAGGCAAACTGTATATACGAGATCAATCCTGAACTGCGCAAGTACTGCTACTGCCGGAACTAGTCAAAACGAATTTGCACAGAAAGACTTATTCATTATTTCATTAGAAATTAGGAATATCAATTGAGATCGACATGACAATGCGCACATAGCAATTAGATAACAAAAGACATATTTGCACTTAAAACTCTTTCTAAAAATCATGGTTGACAAAAACAAAAATTTAAATGCCAAAATTGGGAGACCATGTTTCTTAATCGGAAAGTAAAACTTAAAGATAAATGGGAATCTAAAAATTGTTCAAGAGCAAGAACAATATTCAGAGAAAACTAGAAATCAAATTACTATTTATATGACAGCACTGTATATACTAAAAGTATTAATAGTATCATTTTAAAATATTTTTGGGGTTACAAACCAAGTCAGCTAAACCAAAGTTCGAAAAGGCATCTTTCATTCGAATAGTCAATCCTATTTCTAGTAATTAATTCTATTAATAATCAATGCATTATGTTGAAGTTTGTTTTTCTTTTTAATGTAAAAATGCGTTTCCATTCTTCAGTTTATAATTATATAAAACCAAATTATGATTAAGAAATTAAAATATTTTAGATAAACGTTGAATTGTAGATCCTGGCTATTATAATTTCTTAAAGTTGCTATTGTTATTGTGTATATAGTTTCCGTATATATTAAAAATAATAATTTAGGAGGGGCAAACACGGGAAGCAGTAGATGTCCTTGTCAGGGCAACTGTGTACCTTCTTCGTATGTGTATTTACTTAATCAGCTTACGAAGATGTCAACAACAATTGTAACTGTTACTGTACAGGATTAATTGTTTTTCCACCAAAGATCTGACCCCAACCAATTAACCTGCAAAGAAAATAAAGTTCCAAAATATTTTTCAAGGAAATATAGCATGATATCAACTCACCGCCAATGATTTTCAACACGTCGACTTAATGCAATCTTTTCGCCTTTTTCCGTGCATACCGGTGTCGTCAGCACAATTTTCGCCAAATCACCTCTAGTGGCGGAAATCCGACCGCCCGTGCTCAAGGAACCAATGTTCACTAATAGAATCTCATTCTTTGCTAGCTTCTCAACGCGCGCACCTTTTTTATCGCCATCAGTGCGTACTCCAAGCAGGCGACGCAGCAGGTAATACGAAATTTCCAATTCAATGTAGATTTCTGGTAAATGACCAACAGCACCAAGCACTTGACCAACCAAGCGGTCAGCACGACACAGTGTCGGATCAATTTTCGTGCCAACACCAATAAGACCACCCGGGACAGCAAATTGCAATTCATTCGATTCCGTGTAAAGCGAAACAATGCGCGAAAAGATTGGACGGCATGTAATGTTGCCATCGCTGTCCTTGGTAACAACACCGGGACGCACTTCGATTTCTTGACCAACTTTTAATACGCCACACAGAATAGAGCCACCAGCAACGCCTCCCTTAAGATCGTTCACCTCGCAACCAGGTTTATTTACGTCAAAAGAACGTATAACAATCAACCTGGGCGGCGCTTTGAAATCACGTGACGGCACGGGAATCTTATTCACTATGTACTCGCATAGCACATCGATGTTGTATTTAAGTTGCGCAGATATGGGTATAATCGGTGCACCCTCGGCAACAGTACCCTGCACGAATTTTGTTATCTCCTCATATTGTTCCTTGGCTTGACTCTCCTTCACCAAATCGATTTTATTTTGTAATATTAATATTTGTTTCAGTTTCATGATCTCAATGGCAGCCAAGTGCTCGGAGGTTTGTGGTTGTGGACAGGATTCATTGCCTAAAGTATATAAACAAAAAAACTCAAATGAAGAAAAACTATACAAAAGGCAAATATAACATTCAACTTACCGGCAATTAGTAACAACGCTGCATCCATAACAGCGGCACCGTTCAACATCGTAGCCATAAGAATGTCGTGACCGGGACAATCGACAAAACTCACATGACGTATTAACTGAAAGCGCCCAGAGCAGGAGGGACGCGCACATGGAAAACTGTCATCCTTGCTGGAACCGTCTGATACAAATGATGCTGGACGCGGGCACTTTGGATTGTCGCATTTATATATTTTGGCATTGGCATAACCTGAAATATGCGGCAATCAACATTGTTATTTTCATCTAAGAGCTGAAATGCATCAATATATATATTTTCCTCGGTAATTTGTTTATTTCGTTTAAAAATTCCGTTTTTTTTCGTGATTTTTGCATCAACCTTATTTTGGTAATAGGTTGATGGCAAACATTTTTATTCGACTTTGATACGTCAGAATACATTACTTTTATTCTTTCTGACTGAGTTAATCAAAATTTTATAAACAACAAAATATTATTTTTTGATATCATACTTAAAAATTAAAATGGTGTGATAGTTATTAAAAAAATTAAGAATCAAATATAAAACACGGAAAGGAATTATATTATAGATTAATTAATATGTTTAACAGTATTCGCGGGGGAACCAGACCCCATTTAAAATAAAACTTTTCTACAATTCTGTGCGCCACAACGACATTCGACTCGAGTCGCTGTCGATAAATTCTTGTAGGGTATGTCCTCATTAAATTCTGCACGTATGTAATCGAAATTTAACTCTTCACCAGGTTTTATCTGCCGCAGAGCGAAAAAGCCTAAACGTGGCATATTCACATCTAGATTATCAATCCAAAATGGGAAAACTGCCAAATTCGGATCGCACGAATGATTTATAAAATGTGAAATGTTGCCGTAATACGCAGCGTCAATTGTATAGATACTCTCCGCGGCAGTGTTATAATCCAAATCGAACAGATAGGTCCGTCCATTGTCATCATAGATTTTGCCACGCTCATTAGCCTCTTCCGTAGTGATAAGCTCACCAACATATTCGCAAACGTATTCGCCCTTACATATGAGTGTCTGGGCACGCACACCCCAACCGCACCCGCTGGCAGTTTTGAACAAACACAAGCGATTCTTTCTGCCACGCTGTATGACACGATTATTGCAATTTTCATCGCATACGCAACGCTTGTTGCATTCGAAGATGGCTTCGCCTGGTCGAATACGCAAGCGGCCACGTTTATCGTAAGCGAAATAATTGTCCGCCATGCGAGCACAACACTTTTGCGACGGCGCACATTGGCCATCCTCGCACTTGCAGCCAATGGGCGGTTCACAGCGGTTCAATTGGGGAACGCTCTTGCTATATATGTTGGCCATAATGTATGTGAAATTCGTATCAACAACATCCAAATCGACAGAGTTCTCCACTCTGATGGGTGCTGCACATTCAATTTTATTAATTTGCTGCTCAAAATTAGCCAACTCTAAGAGCTGTTGCTTTCGTTGATAGTAGAACGGCTTTATGAGCATGCTCCTGCGCACACGCTGCACGATTTTCTCCCTTTCGCGTTGACTCTTCGAACCGGCACAACGAAACTGAGCCAATAATATTAGGTCCACTTTGAGATTCATAGGTTCGAAGGCGTCCAACTCTTGAATATTTATATCTTTCACATTACAAATAAATCCTTCTCGTTCGATATCCGACTCCATGGATTCCAAAATTTTTAGAATAGTCGGCTCAAAGAAAGCATATTGCTCTTCGACAAACGCATCAAGCTGGACACATTCGCTGAGGTTGCCGTAAGACTCCCATGTATTTTTATCAGGTGGATAATTTAGCCACTTTACAAAAAATAATGGCTCGCTGCTTACACTCTCAACAGATACGATTCGCTCCACAATGAATTCCCCTCTACTCGGTTTTGACAACTTAATTCGTTTACCATGGGGTTCGTCTTGTTTAGCCGCTTTATCGAGGGCTTCACGTTGACGTTTGAGCGATACGAAAGGTAACTTTTTGCTATCTCGAATTACTCGCGAATTTTTTAAGTTAATAATGCGTTCTTCGCTGCCAGAAATGCTACCGCCATATCCGCTACTGCTGGCACTGGGACTCAATGACGGGCTGCTGCGTACACTACTGGTTCGTCTTAGTGGACGCACGAACCTGGGTGAACTCGTAGACGCGCTCTGTTTGTTAATAACACTGCAGGTTACTTTCCTAAGATCCCGTTTTACTGCTTTAGCAGCAATTAATACTTTTGTCGTTTGTCGCTTGCGTGCCTCTGCTAGCTGTAGTAATCGCTTTGCTTCACGTGCTTCATGTGTGCGTCTTATGCGTGGATTGTGCATTAACGCATTAATTTTCTTTGCGCTTAAACGTTCTACAAATAATTTCACGAATAATTTCCGAAGCCGATCAAATGTAATGCAAAAAAGAAAAGACCAAAAAAAAAATAAAATAAATTGCTGGACTACATTGCAACGGTTTCTTTTTTTAGTTTTCTTTTTTTTTTAGAAATAACAACTAGAAAGATTAAAAGTTTACAGAAGAAAAATAGTTATAAATACGCGGCGACACAGTGCGAAAACCGAAGTTCATACAACATACGGAAATGTAATTTCATCCAGCAATTTAACTATTGTTCATTTAACCAACGGCATAACAAAGCGCGAAAATTATTTAAAGAACGTTTCAAGTCAAATAAATCAGTTTGTAAAACGTAATGTTAGGCTTAAAACTATAGGATCATTTTAAACGATAATTAGTAGAAAGTTATTGCGAGTATGTAGTTAGTTTAAACTATTTGTGTTTTATACACTGTGCCGACGAATATCGGGTTAAGCTCCCTACTAATCGATTATGAAAAGGATTCTCTTATCTTTAATTTCATCGTGAAGTTTGTTTGTTGTTCAGAAACATAAATTAACAAGTTCAAAAACTCAACTAGTTATATTTACATATATTTTTAAAATAAAATCCTGAGAATTTAATGCTGCTTAACAATAAGCTGATTTAATTAATTTTGAAAACAAACATGTTATACGAGCCAATGAACATAACCCGGAGGTTCAAACCTTGTCCATGATTTTGTTAGTATTAATTTGATCAAAAAAATAATATTTTCTTGATCTAAACTAAAATTATAAATGAATACATGATTAAAGATGACTCACCGAGTTTTATAGTAATATTGCGTTCCAGTTCATTTTTGAAGCGTACAGTCTGCACACCTGATATGGCTTTGACCACTGTCGATTTACCGTGCGCTACATGGCCGATTGTACCAATGTTTATAGTAGCCTGACGAGATATGACCTCGGGTGACAAAGGTGTCAGGTTGCTAACGTCCTAGAAAAAAAAAGGTGATATTGTTAAATGGTCCATAATTTTCAAAAAATTAAATTGATTTCAAGTAAAGAGAACTGCAAGAAGCATATGCCACTTCTACATCACCATCAACAGCTTTGTTGTCTACCTGCTTGACACAACCCAACTACTTTGAGTGACTACAAATGCCGCATCGTTTTTTAGGTTAGAATGCGAAAATTGCATCAGATAATAAAAGCATAAAATGTTCCCAAATGAGTTTTGAAATTTTTTTTTTTCCTTTTGGAAAACAAGAATTACTTTTAAAGCTTTTAGTATTGCATTTCCAATTCCAAACTATTAACATATATCTGCACATATACAATCAACACCTGGCAAACGCCACGTGCTGATTTTGAAATTTACAAGCTAAACAGAATGAAAAACCCCAACCTTCCTCCTTATAAATATTTTTCAACAAATTACAAATACTGTCTCATGTGAGGTTTTTATCACATTTATACTTTTGATTCATTCGCATGGAATCGTAACATTCTTCACAGAAAAATGCCGCGCATCTACAAGAAGTGCTTGTTTTTTTACTTTCACTACTACAGTTCTCTTTATTTTGTATTATCTATAAGAAAGTAATTTGCGAACTTACCAAATTGCTCAGATCCTGCTTTTGCAAGTTTGTGTTAACACTTATTTGAGTCTCGGTCGTAGACATTTTTGCGTACTTTTATAACGAAATACACGCAAGAAACAAACTATAAAATTAAAGCGCCGCCACCAGATCGTTTACTACTAGCAACCATTAATTTAATCTTGGACTAGTAGTAGAGCCGCCTCTGTGTGAGTGCAACCAACTACTTGTATTGCGTGAGTGAGACAGAACGGTTTCGTGCTCTGTAAACTCTATTCATCGACTTCAGTACTCGGCAACGTGAAATTTGTTGTTCTTTGTTCCCGGACCATCATTTGCACTTCAGCGAACAAGTTCCAGGAACCCATTTTAAAGTCAAGGCTACCCCAAGGGCACTGAACTGCCATGCCCGCGGCTGTAATATGAAGGGAAGAATTCCTAGGAACATGTTCTTCGACTATTTATGGAACATGGAGCATGCTTTATTATATATTATTTCAAGTGTTATTTTTCTGTGCACCAAGCTGATCGTAAAATGGTAACAAAACTAGACGATATTAGTTACCAGATATGGTACTATAAACCGCATGATTCATGTGATGTACTTACAGTAGATGTCAAATTTATTAAGTTGCAAATATTGTATTTTTCCAAAGAATTTTTTGACCCAATTTACACATGTCTTTTATACTTTTAATTACAATCTCTTTATGAATGATATTAATACCCTAGAATGTCAGACGACAAGTTAAATGTTCCAAACATACTGTTCGATGAAAGACAATGCAAACGTTTTTGGTGTATATGTATGTATATTTTGCATAAATGCTGTAATACATGCACTAATTTAAATATATGAAAGAAAAACCGTACTTTTGCAGTGACTTAAAAAATGTGCAATTAAATAAAAACTAAAATATTTAATCAGTATTTTTAATATGTCTTTATTTAGCGTTTTCAATTAAATCTATTACTCTTAAAGCTGTAAGTAAAAATGGTCAACTTGGCTGGCGCTTTGCAACAGTTGACAAATCCAAGGAAGTGATATCTCACTTTTTCACATTTGGCGTGGGTGTGAATGAACGAGATGCAGTTTGTCTTTATTGTAATTCTCAAAGATATGGTAAGAGATATCATATGAAGAAACTCATGAAAATCGTGTAGAGAAAACCTCGGAGAATTTTTGAAGAAGAAGACGAGACAAGTTACTTGTTTGAATTCGTCTATGACGTTCATTCTTGTGAAGTATTCGGCGGCGTATCGTTGCTCTCTTCAGGTCGGCAAAAGTACATAGAATAATTGCAAGAAAAAAAAGGTTACAAACGAGAGTCGTGTTAATTTGTAACAACTGTACCGCTGTCAGTCTTTTGTTAACTTTTTACAAAAAGTTTGTTTACAACTGCAACAAAAGCAAATTTAAAACATGTCTACTCTGCCGAAGCGTCCGAAACTGGAAGGAGCCGATGGCAATGCGGCTATTCCAAACGAAGAGGAGTCTGAAGCGCTAGAACAAATCGATGCTTGTCAGAACGAAATAGACTCTCTCAACGAGAAGGCTAGCGAGGAGATCTTGAAGGTGGAGCAGAAATACAATAAACTGCGAAAGCCCTGCTATGACAAACGAAGTGAGCTTGTTAAGCGAATTCCAAATTTCTGGGTGACGGCGGTAAGTTCTGGTTTGCCTTTTTTTTCAATTGTTTGCTTTTTCGAAGTGTTCTTTTTTTAATACGGATCACGCAATTTTTCTTTTCATATTATTGCGTTTGCAAAATTTTTCTCTATTCTAAATTGCTTTTTTTTTCTTGTATTTTAATGTCGCCTTGTCGCATGTTGGTAACAACAGCGATAAGTTATCGATAAACCGTGTAGATATTTTAGCTGTTTCTAACCAAAAAAATGCAGCAAAACTCGAAATTTATTTTGCAGCATGTCGCTGTGTGAATTAAGTGCGCATCATTTAATTTTGCGCAAAAATAATAATATACTTTCAGCTAATAATGCTGTTCAAGTTTTTGTTATCGATAAATTACGTCTATATAAAGCGGCGTGGCGCTTATATACACATTTGTCTTTTGCGATTTTTTTTTCTTTTTGTTTAGCCGCTTCGTAGGCATTTGGCGCTCTTTATCGTTTCTCTCTTTCAACTTCCTGTTCGCTCTTTTTGTTTGTCTCGGTCTCTTAATTTTTTTTTTTTATGCGAATGCATCATTAGCCGGTTTTTTTTTTTATTCGTTGGGGTGGGTTAATATTGACTTTCTGTTTTAGTTAATATATCGATGCTTTCTTAATGTTGATAATATATTAATTTTAATTTTTATCTGCAGTTTATCAATCATCCACAAGTATCTGGTATACTAGATGAAGAAGAGGAAGAATGTCTGCATGCTTTGAATAAGTTGGAAGTGGAGGAATTCGAAGATATAAAATCCGGTTACCGCATCAATTTCCATTTTGATGAGAATCCATACTTCGAGAACAAGGTGCTTACAAAGGAGTTTCATTTGAGTTCTGCCGGTAAGGTGCTTTACTATTTTATAAATTGACCTGTTTTTTCTAAAAATATGTTCTTTGCCTCAAATATTAGCCGCCGAGAACAGCGATTGCCCGTCATCAACCAGCACACCGATTCAGTGGAAGGAGGGAAAGAATCTGCTTAAACAATTGCTGACAAAGCCCTATGGAAACAAAAAGAAACGCAATTCTGAATATAAGACCTTTTTCGATTGGTTCTCCGATAATAGTGATCCTGTCAATGATGAAATTGCCGAGTTAATCAAGGACGACCTCTGGCCAAATCCATTGCAGTATTATCTGGTACCTGACATTGAGGTAGAACCGGAAGATGACGAGGACAATGACGAAAACGAAGAGGAAATCTTTGATGACGAAGATGGTGACGACGGCGATTGCGTAGAGGATGACGATGATGATGGTAAGATTTATTTTTTTACACACATTTTCATTACTAAGAAATGTACCATATTTCCTTGTAGATGACAAGTAAATTTCAACGCAGCTGTTGTACTGACTTAAAGGATCATTTCCATTTCACTGAATTAACAAAAACACACTCAATTGATAAAAATAAAAATATTTGAATTTACTGTTTACTACAAAACTACAAAAATATCCCAATTTGTACATTAAGTTTGGTACTAAGCAAAAAATCAATTCAAAAAAACAGAAACCACCTTATTTATTTGATTTTTGACCAAGAAGTACATAAGACATGAATAAAATCTATATGTAATTACATATTTTAACAAAAGTGGTTCAGTCTGGAATCGGATCAATCTGGTAAGGACTTCTTTAGGTGTTTCTAAGCGCTGTAAAACTTTCAAGTTTTTCAAATTAATTTTTCTAACTAATTTAAACAACACCGAACTTATTCCGTTTTGAAAGTATTCATTCCGAGAAATAACTATCGAAAATCTTATGCATTATTGCCTAGAAATAGAGTAGTTCCACAAGAATTCCTGACGCATGGAATGGTAAATCTGTGAATTTTACATTTAAATCGTGAGATAATTTTATTTAGTCTTATCAAATATAATCCAAATAGTAACCATGTAAAAGTAATACTCGTAATAATTAATAACGAAAAACAAAAGAAGCAGTCGGGAAGAAAATTATTTATCCGCTTTCTTGAAAAACGTCTTTACAATGAAGATTAAACATTAAAATAGTTTTGGAAATTGGCTTCGAATTGATATTTTTTATTCCAATATGGTGAAGATGGCATGCAAATTATTATTTAATTAACCTTCTTTCATTAGAGTCATTAGAAATGATCATATTGTTTTATTGTATAGGAGTAATATTTGTAAATGATTTTTTGTAGATCGCATAATTTAACGGCTGCGTGCTTATAAAAAACGGTTAATATGACAGTACGCTTTTTCTTCACATCCAATTTTACATCGGATCGATGATTTGCTGACGGTTGTTTTAGTGTTATCGTGATCATTTTGTATTTATTTCGACTGTCGGAATAGGATATTACAATTAATATATATTAAGCAGTAACAGAAACTAAGTCCGCTGCTTTTAGAAGCGCCCCACAATTTGCGTACCCTCGGAATTCTAATTTCTTTTTTTTGCTGCTTCTCCCAATGGAATCGTGGGTGCAAGCCAATTCAAAGGGAATTTTCAGTGCCGCCCTAGGGTAGTCCCGGCTACCTTACGTTGTAGCCAGTTTTTTTTTTCAGTGTTTGAGCGAGCGAACAAGAGTGAATTAACATTTGCACATGTTAGAGCGAGTGTGTATGCTGATAGCTGACAGTTTCTGTTACTTGCCAAAATAAAAAAACAACATATAATCTTTTATATAATCAATAACGAAGCTTTCGGACCCGGAGCCAATTAAAATTTTTTTGTATTACAAATTTGTACTGATTTAAGACATTTTCCAACACTAAATATTCGATTCCGTGCATGGGTTGGCAGGGTCGTAATTTGATGTTCGATTTGTTGCTACAAAACTTTGTGGACGGTAGTTAATTATCATGGCTTGCGTTAACAAATTGGCAGTTTTGGTAAGGTTTTTCGCAAATATGTTTAATTAAAAAGTGCATAATAATATTACCTTTATATGGGATAATACTACAAACATTTATAAGTGGAAAAATGCCAGTATTGGAATTCGCTAAAAACATTACTTAACTTTTGCTTGGTTATGTAATTTTTGATTTTAACCACATTCTTGTCATAATCATTGCAAATAATATTGTAGAGTCGAAACCTCAGCGGCGCCGCAACACAAGCGGTGAAACCACCAGTGCAAGTATTTGGTCTGGAAGGTCGCTATGCCACGGCTTTGTACTCTGCTGCCTCTAAGCTTAAACAGCTTGATCAAGTCGAAAAGGATTTGATTGGTCTGCAAACAACCATCAAAGGCGACAAAAAGTTGCGAGAATATGTGACCAGCCCAATCATTAACAAGGGTGTCATGTCTAACGCCTTGAAGGATGCTGCCGAAAAATTGCGCTTCGCACCAGCCACTTCCAATTTGTTGGGTCTGTTGGCTGATAACGGACGTCTCAAGAAATTGGATACTGTCATTAATGCCTTCAAAACCATAATGGCAGCACATCGCGGTGAAGTCGTATGTGAGGTTGTAACCGCCAAGCCATTGGATGCATCCCAGAGCAAGCAACTTGAGGGAGCGCTGAAAGTAAGCACATTATACTCGGAAAGAAAGCGGCTGTTTAACGTTTCTTTTAAATTTTACAGTCCTTCCTTAAAGGAAATCAGTCGCTTAAAATCACTTCTCGTGTTGACCCAAGCATTATCGGCGGCTTGGTTGTCTCCATTGGCGACAAATATGTCGATATGAGCATCGCCAGTAAAGTGAAGTTGTACACTGACCTGATACAATCCGCCGCTTAGATTCAATTCCATTGACAACGGCCACAAATAGCATATTAACACGAAGTGAACATTATTATCTTAGAAAACATGCGTGAATATTTAGCAAAAGAATAATAATGATTTGTGTATTTAAACAAGAATAAAATGTAGTCACCACCAAACCTTAGCATTGCAAGGTTTTAACTTTTGACTTTAAGATTTTATTTATATCACAGTTAACATTTTTAATTTTATCTAAACGGAGTCGGTTTTGATCTATTGAGCTATTTGCTGTAAAATTTGTCTTACCAATCATCGCTTCTCCGTGTGACGACTAAACCATGCATTTTTGTTCTTTTTTCTTTAGTTGTCGGGTTTTTGGTCATGAATTGCTGAATTTGTTTCAAAAAAGTTGGTTTGGGCTTCTCTGGTTTATCCTCGTTAGGGATCCATACTGGTTTTTCTTCAGAATTGTATTGCTCGGCGGTCTGTTCCGTCTTAACAACGTCTTCAATTTCAGGCACTGCTTTTGCGTTAATTTCCACATCGTTAATTTTTGGAGGCTCAACTATAATAGGAATTTCAGGTTTTTTACTCTTCGTAGAATCTCTCGGATTCCTGTATTTTGAGATTTGTTCTTTCTTTTCGTTGAACGTCTGTCTTTTTACATCAATTTTTGGCAAAGTTGCTTCAATCGCTTCCATTGGCGCTTTATTAAGTTCGGTGTGTAATTCATCAACTTTAACTAAGATTTCATCTTTCACTTTATTTTGTCGTATTAGTAGGCTTTCCAGCTCTTGAATACGCTTTGCCTGTTGATCGATGACGTCATTTAGTTCCTGACGAGCGCGTTGTTCACACTCACAACCACAAGGTACGTCATTAAAGCGCGGCGGCGGCTCTGGCAGACAGCCTGGCGGGCAACAAGGACCAGTTTTATCGACACAAGGTTCATTACCACAATCGCACGGACATTCTTCATCCCAAGCACTGCTTTTGCGTAAGAGCAGTACATCAGTGCAAAATGGACCGTCGCAATCGTCGTCCATTTTTGATTCTTCTTTGCGTAACGCTTTATTACTTTTTTTTTCTTTCACTTCTTCTTGTACTGGCGCGCGCATTACAGTAATTTCGGCTTCATCAACATCAGGAAAACTTGTACCGATATCACTGAAATTCGATTCCAGTACGCAAATATCCGTATCCGACATTACACCATGTAGGTTTCTGTAGTCATCGTCTTCGGCTAAGCAAGCTTTGCCACAATAATTCGGAAGACTCGCACCAGCCATCAGCAAAACGTTAACAGGAGGCTTTCCACTAAATGTCGGCATTCTTTGTTTCTTGTAAAAAGGCAAACTAGCTTCGGACCTGCGGTCTAGCAGGTGGTAATCGCTAACAGAATTGCCATGTTTTTTTGTACTAACAAATATAGACGATCTGTCGACAAATTCGGGTATGTGTTCCATGCAGACGCAACAATACTTTTGCAACGCATCGAGGGTTACATTTTCAGCATGGAGACTGCGTTTCCAAATCTTTGCCTCCTTTTTAGTTTTTGGATAGTGGTAGTTTGGATTACCATTCTCGTCTTCAGTCTGTTCAGAACCGCAAATGACACAACGGCGCATCGTCGTACACAATCAACAACTAAGAAGTTAGAATGTGATATTTAACTTTTTTTTTTAAATTTGTAAAATTTCATTAAAACCATAACAAGAATTCCATGGGATCCCTGACCTATTGAATAAACCCTACAATAATATATAAGCGGCTAAGATTGAAGCAACTTTTTAAGGATTTTATATCATTAACTCAGTCTTTAACTGTTTTACTATAAGACGATGGTTCTGACTTCATCTTTCAGCAACGTTTGAGATACAAACCAAAAATAATCGTTTTTATTTATAAAAAGATTGTCTGAAGAAACATTGTTTATTTTCGAATTTCTGAGAAAACGGGCGGCAGTTAACTTTTCTGAAAGAAACAGGAGCTAAACTTCATTATCTCAATTCGAAAAAACAAAGTTTGAAATTTGTGCGCATTCGCACCAGGCCCCAAGATAATGTTGACATAAAAAGAAAGAAGCATTATGCGGTTTCATGCCATGGGTACAAGAACTGGATGTAGTCATGGTACAAGGAATTGGAGGTAGTCATGGTACAAGAAACTAGAGATAGTGCCAGTTCGGCATCTTACACTCTCGAAAACTGATCACTCTCGCGAGATGACATCAACAGGAAATCATGGTGTAATAAGTGGAAGGTGACGACAAGAATTTACAGTTATGTGTCGTTCTCATTTGAATATACACTCACATGAATTTATAAAATGGTGCAACACTAATTTCGCCATTTTCAGTGCAGTTTCACGTTATGTTCAACACTGAAATACGCAATTTCAGCGTTGAATTCACTGATTTCATGTTGACGTCATGGTGTAATATATAAAAGGTGACGCCAATTTTTTACAGAAATCAGATCACTATCATTAGAACGCTGCCATTTTATGTTGTTGACGTCATCAGCGTTTACTGTATTTTTTGGATTGCTGATTTTTTAATTTCTGATGACGTCAACAACAGAAAATGACGGTGTTCTAATGAGAATGGTCCGATTTCGAGAGAGAAAAAGGTCCGATTGGCGCCACCTTCTATTTATTACACCATGTGTTGACGTCATATTTGCAGAGAGAAAAAGATCCAAATGGTTTCACCTTTTATCTATTATACCATTTTTAATATTAGTGTTATCATAACATAATTGTACTAGGACCAATCTGGTTGCGGTTTGGTCAGCTGTATTGTGTGTCGGTTAAATCGTTTTCATACTTTGTCAATACAATTATTCAAAAATTCAAATAAAAAATGCAGTGTGCAGTAAAAAGTTGCACTAATAGAAGGACTTTAGTAAAGGAAAACGGCATAAGTTTTTTCACCTTTCCAAGCAACAAACGACTGCGGAAGCAGTGGATTAAGTTTTGCGGCAGAAGTGATCCATTGACCGCATCTTGGAAAGTGTGCGAATATCATTTTCGTAAAGAAGACATATTTGGTAAATTCCAACGCGACCTTGGTAAGATTGCAAATCAATTGAATATACCGTTTAATGTCTAATGAACTGATTATTTTTGCTAGGAATGCCAAG
Source organism: Stegana nigrithorax (assembly GCA_037044495.1). NCBI lineage: Eukaryota > Metazoa > Arthropoda > Insecta > Diptera > Drosophilidae > Stegana > Stegana nigrithorax. Next base: position 637,971 of record JBAMBQ010001606.1, on the reverse strand, counting down.
ACCATTGAGGTTGGAAAAAGGTGCTGTTCCGTCAATTGCGACCAGCAGTATTGATGAAACTGAAATGGATACAAGTCCAAACAGCGAAGCCAAAGTGCAATGCAAACTTGGTAAGATTGCAAACGGACTGCTTAACATTCAATGAAATAAATATTATGTTCTCCATGAAAAGTGAGACTGAAAGAAAGTGGTGAGCCGTCAATTGTGAAAAGTGATGTTAATGATAAAGAAATCGCTGCTAGTCCTAAACGCGAATATCGAAGCCGGTATGGGGAATACAGGACTCAAATTGAAAAATTATATAATGAAAGGTAAGTTGCATACAAATTTAGCTTTCGTTGTAGTTTAGTAATCGAATGCTTTTATTAATTTGACAGAAACTCCCTGCGACTTAAAAACGAGAAATTACTCAAAATTGTACGCACCGTTGACTTTGAACGTCTTATTGACGCATATTACATTAATAAATAAATAATATTACAACAATAAGCGATTACAAAAGCCAGAATTTAGCCAAGATGACTATTATTGTTGCTCTTGCTGCATTTTGTATTATGGCTATTGTGGGCAGTAAGAACTTACATGGTTTACAAACGCTTGCAGGTCGATAAACATTATGAAGCATCCGTCTGCGTCGATGTTATGAAGTTGCAAATTAAAGTTGGCGAAAATGGCAAAAGTTATAGATGCAAACTTCAAGACCTTGAAGAAGTGCGGCTCTGCAATTGCCAGTAGCTCATTGGTCACCGAATCCAACTAAGGGAAAAATCGGTTGTTGATGAGGCAGGCAAACTCAAAAGTACAGACAAATTTGAAGAGTTGCGTTTGCCACCCGTTAGCTGCACTGTTCCATGTTAGCCGAGGACGCAATGCTTGTGGTTACTGCCTTAGGCTTGCAACTGACTTTGTCCGCTCTTTTGGTCGATATAGCTGATCATTTTTTATAATGTTCAAAATAGACAATTTTATTCGGCAATAAAAAATGTATATGGTAAAATAAAACACATGCCGACTACAAAATGAAGCAGCAGAAGAAGTAGTTTATAGTATTAAACAGGGTATAACAATTATTAAACGCAGTTTCCAGCAATGACCAGCTGTAAAGAAAAAAACATTCACTATTTGTGATGAATCTCCTAAAAGAAACAACAAAAACTGGCACATTTCAGTGTTTTTTTTTTTAATTGCTGACTTCAGTGTCGAAGAACAACGTGCAGTGTTGCAGAACAACATTCATCGTTGAAAACCAACAGCTGTTACGCCTGCGTGTATGAGTTTGTTTTAAAAATTAATGCAGCAAAAGAAATCGAATGCCATGAAAAACTTCTTTGGGCACGAATGTTTTTTATATAAGCTTAATCGTTGAAAATTCCGAATAATCAATACAACATATAAAAAAAATTAATAAAAATAAAAAATGTTATAATAAATTATTATATTTAAGCAGCTAGCAGCTTAGTAGTATTGAAAGTGAGTATTGAGTTATACAAGGTGAGTTCCAAAGTAAACAGGACTTTTTGAATCTAGCGCCCTCTAGTGGCGCCATCTATATGTCAACTGGTGCGTTAGAATCTGCTATCGTTTATCGACTTCCAGTAAAAATTTCATGACATTTCATCTATTGGAAGTGAGGTTATTGCGTTTTAAGTGTCAGTATGTTTTTGTCATCGGTGCAAGCCTTTTGAATGGCCTCTACGTCTGCATAACGCTTTCCTTTCATCGGCAAATGCATTTTTCCGAAAAGGTAGAAGTCGCACGGTGCCATATCAGGTGAATACGGGGAGTGGTTGATGGTTAAAATGTGATTTTTGGTCAAATAGTCGGACACAAGCGTCGATCGATGAGACGGCGCATTATCGTGCAACAAACGCCAACTTCCATCTTCTCGCACCGATGACAAAAACATACTGACACTTAAAACGCAATAACCTCACCTTCAATAGATGAAATGTCATGAAATTTTTACTGGAAGTCGATAAACGATAGCAGATTCTAACGCACCAGTTGACATATAGATGGCGCCACTAGAGGGCGCTAGATTCAAAAAGTCCTGTTTACTTTGGAAATCACCTTGTAATGCATCAAAGTAAGAAAGAACGGTTTTGTGCTCTGTAAACTCTATTCCTCTTCAACAACACTGAAGCAGTAGTGCCAAAAACTTGGTGTTGATGATCAGAATTACCGTTTTTCGAATTTTTCTAACAAATACAAATTTTTTCTTTAATTTTGAATTTTTTAAGATAAAACAATTATAACCATTAATCGCTTAAATGACTGTAACATTTTAAAGATTTTTTTTTGGCTTATTTAAAAATTTCGTTCCTGTATATTCTAGTATATTTTCTCCTTCGCGACAGTCAACTTCGTTGGACGTAAACGGTCACACTGATGTACAGTGCATCAAAGAAGAAGACGAAACAGTTGCACGATTGATTTGAAGTGATGTGGGTGTTTCGCAGTTGATGTCGGAAGTTGCAAATTTGGCAAAACTTCAGTTCGTCAGTGCCAGCGTTATTAATTGAAAACTAATTGCATCAAATAAATGTGCATATAGCGTGTGTAAAGCCAATGCAAGTTTTGCAAAAAATTTAATAAAAATAACAGTTGTATACACAACAAAAAACAAAGAAAGTGCGTAGCAACCAGCAACAGAAAAACAACGTGCGAGTAATATTTACAGTTTGTTTTGTTGCCTGCCCACGGCAGACAGGGAATTGGACAGACATATCAGCCGTACAATTCGATCGACAGGAAAGAGTCACCTTATAAGGCAAGTCTACATGGTATACAAATATATATTCGTTTTATTTATATTAAGTAAACAAGTATGCGGCATATGTATATAATTATATACTTAAAATGCATTCAGTTTTTTCTCATTTTGTTTGGTTTTTTCTGAATAATTATTAAGCGTGATTAATGCATTTTGGGCACGGAGTGTATTGTTTAAATATTATAATTCTCCTTCTGTGCCCTTATTTATCTATCTTGCGAGCTTTAGTCTTACTATGTATGACGGTTGTTGCTGCTGCATGGCATTGTTATTCTTATGCGTTTCTCCAAAGTTGCAATTTGACTTTGGTTTCGCCATGCGCCACCTTACAGTGCCGTGCCCATTTAATTGTGTCTCTTGCCCCGACCAGTGGCTGTTACACCTTTTTCCTTTGCTGATTTGCTGAGCAAATTGGGTCAATGTGTGCAAATGTCTTCTCAGTTTGCGGTCATTGTTGTTTTATTTTTTTTTTTTTGCTATTTGTATTTCGCATTTATATTTTTTTGGTTGCCGAACCAGTTTGTTGACCTTGTTTCCCACTCCCAAAAAAAAAAAAATAATTTAATTCCAATGTAGCCGATATTTTTTGCGTTCCACTCTTGTTTGTATGAGCTAATGATTATTTTTGTGCGTGTATATTGACAATTTGCCGCATTCTAACGGTATGACATACATATAACAACAAATTTAAAAACCAAGCAAAAATTTATTATTTATATCTATTTAAGCTTAACAAATTGATGACATGAAATATTTTTGTTACAACAATAAACTGGCTGTCCAATTAGTTTATAAGGTTCTTCTTAAAAAATAAAAAAAAAAGACTTCATGGCTCATGCGTGCGGCTAATCAAGCAGAGAAACGCCGGAAAAAATCGTTAATGAACAAAATGTATTGTACATTTATATTTTTAATTAATTAAAGTAAACAAAAAAAGTAAAGAAGAAGTTTATCGCACTTCACAAAACTTCCGCTTGAGTTCATCATGTGGGTTTGGCACTTGGCTCAAGCAGCACAAAAGAAGTGTCGCAAGCAAAATAAGGCAAAGAAAAAGCGTAAAAAAGGAACAAGTACAAAATATGTGCTGAAAAAACACTTGCAAGGTGTGCTTATGGCACACAGGACGCATATGTCATTAAAAGTAAATCCGCCTCATCTGTCACATACAACCAAACAAATAGTCATGCTCTTTAGTGTTTAGTAATCATGTTTAATTAAAAAAACTTTTTTATCGAATTTTACTATAAAAAACAAAAAGCAGTAGCGACATTAAATTGCACTCACGAAGTAACAGAGCTCCTCAAGTTAATTATAAAGTTATGAACAAAAAGTTTCAGTGTAACACATCCGATAGGTTATCTGTTCTTAAGCATTATTTAAAATCTTGGATATGACTGCACACACCAAAATGACCCAATGATTATTAAATTGTTTTGCATTCTTTGTACAATTTCATGACTAAGTTCAAATGCCATCAGTTTGATATTAAGTCCTGGTAGTGCGATTCCGTCAATTTAATTTTGCCAAGTCGTATTAGGCAAGTTCTTCAAACCCATAGTAATAACGTCTTGCCTCTTTTTTTACAACAGCACCGAAAATATTAAATTATTTTTTTTTTTAAATTAATAGTTGAATTAAATGTATAACTATTCAATTACTTCGCGTTCGTTGCATAAACCGGTTTAGGCTTTTTCCGATATTGTAGTATGATCACATTAAAGACAAAAGAAAAACGAAATGTTCAAACAACAGTTTTTATTAACATTTTAAATAAACATTAAAGAGAGTGACACTATTTATTTGATCAGTTGTATATATAATTGAAATGTTCATTTCCACAAACTACTTAAATGTAAGTATGTCTGATGCGAAACACTTTAATTACAATGGAACATTCTTTTTTTGAACAAATAAACACAGATCCAGAACCAAATACAAAATGTGCAATTTTTACGAGTTGTTAAACGCTGCACCAACAGCAACTTATGAGGAATTGAAGAGAAATTATAAACTATTAATACTTCAATGTCATCCCGATAAATTGCAACAGCAGGTCGCCGCAGCCGAACTAGATGACGCTAACGATGACGAAGTTGATGTTACTGTAAATGTACACGACTTGACTGTCGTTGCTGTTGATGCTGCTGCTGCTGCTTCTGTTACTGCTGAGCCAACTCCGCAGACAACATCTACTGACCCAAATGCGATGATGCGCATACGAAAAAAGTTTATTGCCATTACTGAGGCATGGAATACGCTTAAAGATCCCATAAAGCGTAAACACTACGATGCCGAATTGCTGCAGACGAAATTTCAAACGCACAGCAATGTTTATGCCACAATCACGCTTAACGATATGCGACATGAACAAATGTATAACGATGACGACGACGAGGAGGAGGAGGATGGGGAAGAGCACGAAGAAGCAGCAGAACAGCTGGTGGTGGTGGCAGAGTCGGATAAAACTGGTGAAAATCATGCGGAAAGAAACAAAGAGATTGCTGACGCTGACGCTGAAGCTGCCGCCGTCGTTGCCCCAGCGAATGCTGCTGGTACTACTCGTGGTATCATCGACTGCTATGTGTACGATTGTCGCTGTGGCGGTCAATATGTGCTCGATGAGTCAGCATTCGAAGTGCGACGCAGCAAATGCAATAACAACGACGACGGCCGCAATGCCTGCGATGACAACAATAAAGACAGCAACCGCCACCACCACCACCACCACCAACAACTCCACCACCATCAGCACCAGCAACAACGCCAACAAGAAAATCAACGGCAGCAAACAGAAAAACTCCACCGCCAACAACAACAACAACAACAACAGCAGCGGCAACAGCAAAAACAACAAGAAAAGCGTACAAGTGTCGAGCTGTCTGCGTATGATTGCGATGCCAGCAATGAAGACAATGACAAAGAAGACAACAACAGTAACAACAGCAACAAAGCAGAGAAGAAGGTTGATGCGTCAGCGGCGGCAGCGGCAGCGGCGGAGGAGCCAAACGACGAAGTGTTGGTTGAGTGCAGTGAATGTTCTTTGGTGATTATTGTGAAACAACCGCAAATAAATAAATAAAATTATTACTTTTTATTATTGCCAACCAACGAACCAATTGAATTGTTGCCGTTTAAGCGATTTTTTATTTTTATAATTTTCTTTCTTTTTTCGTTTTAGTATGCCACATTTAAATTGAAAAGAAAACAAAAAAATAAAAAATAAAATAAAAGCAAAAGTGCCGGTCTGTGGTTTCTGTTAAAAAAAAAAGAGTAGAAGCACGCAAATAGCTGCAGCATTAAGTATTTATTTATTTTCCTCGCTTAATTTATTTAATTAATCTCTTTTTTTATGTACCTATGTACATATTTAAATGCGTAAGCAGCCGAAGGTGTTTTTTGTTTTATTTAATAGTCAGCAGTTTTTATATATTTTTTTTTCATTGATTGTTATGCTAAGCGAGTAAGCAAGTGAATTCACTTTGTGCGTCGCCAAATGTTTTGTTTATTAGGTAAAAAGTGATGTAACATTAAGTTGAGTTTTTCTTTGGCCATGCGCCATGTTGTGCATTGAACTCATTTCCGTTGACAATTGGTTTTGTTGCTGTTAACGCCTTAACTGAATTTCATTGAATTTCATTAAATAATTTACTTAACGTTTTAGCTTTGAATCTTTCACGTTTGTGCATGTTATAATTCGTCTATTATTGCGGAAATTTGATAAAAAGTTTTCTTTTTTTTTTGAAGAAGAAATTACATTTTGCATGCGCACTCACTACGTGTTAATATGTGTTTGCGGCTTGCAAACGAAATGCATAAAAACTGAGTAATAGATGTCGTAGATTAAAATCCACGTCTTAATCATCAGCGTTATCTTTAGTTGCAATTGCCTTTGGGTTAGTAAAAAAAAAACGTAACAGGTAACTTGCCAGCAACAAACAAAAATATACTAAAATTACTCAACTATGCTGTGTGTGCTACCATTTACGGACGTGCCTTTTATGTTGGTCACTTTTAATAGTTAGGAAGTTGGGCACTTTTGGTGAATAAATTTAAGCCTTTACAGCTTAAAACGCCCTATTAAGTTGGCCTTAGTGCAATAAAACCAAAATGTTTTAAAAAAGAAGTGCAAAGGTAATTAAGCTGTGAATTTAAAAGAATAAAACGTTGAAACGTTATTTGCGCTGCACTTACAGAAACAGTTTTTAAGTTTAACAAAAAGTTTTGATTAAAATTATAAAAATGTTCAGCTTAGGTTTCACTGTTGACAACAAAAAAACAAATACAAAATTAAGCTACTTAGCAGCTTTAATAATATTTTTTTGTTCAGCTGATGCTGCTGCTCTCTTGGTGGTGGCGGTGTTTATAATGTACGTGTGTAGGTCTATCGTTATATTTAGTGTTATCTGTACTGTTACGCACTGTCTGTACTGTAGCAGCAGCATTTTGACTGCTTTTGGAAAGTTAAGGTAGCCGGTGGGTGTGATTGATGTGATCGTTATGTTATTGGCAATAACAGAACGTTAACAGACTGCGTTGAAGCATGAATAACTAACAGACACACATGTATTATGTATTTATATACTGAAAAGTGGTTTAGCATGCGTTTAAGTTTCGATTTGTTTAAACAAATGCAAAGTGCCAACAGCAACAGCGATATGATGTCAGAAATGTTTAGCACAATTAAACAAAAATCGGTTTTTTTATTTTGATGCTAAAATAATTTGCAATGTTTAAATAAGCTACGAGCAGCTTTCGATTTCGTGCGTATTGATGTAGTTTTTGCATTTGCTTATTTATAATCGCATTAATCCGTTTTCTAAACACAACAAACGAAACTGGCAGCACACGTTTTGTAATAACCTTTAGACTGACACACATACGCGCGAGTCTGCAGTTGAAACAGTTTATGCCAACTGAAAACAAAAGCAAAACAAGGTAATAAAAAAATAAAATACGCATGCACATACACATCTATGCATAAAAATAAACTGGGGGAGGGGAAAAGCCGACGTACAGTCCAGTGAAGTCCAAGTCGAAGTCAAGCACTTTCATTTTATTTTCACTGTTTTGCCGCATTAAGCGTCGCTTGAGCGGCTTTAATTGCTCAAAACTGATAAAACCAAAGCAGCAGAGAAGAAGAAGACGAAGAAAAAGAAGTCACAGCAATAAACAGTTGAAATGGCAAAAGACAACATAGCTGCCCAACAGACTATTGCAGGCCATGATGTTAAATATAATTTCGAACAGAAGTTACTCGAAATTGTCACTCAGTGCAGCAGTCAAAAACGAAAGCAGCAAGAAATAAAGAAATCTGTAAAGCCCACACAAGGTTGGTTATCGTATAAAGTGTTATTTTATATACATAATTATGAATTTTTTTTTCATTTTTAAATAATGAATTGGAGCACGAAACACAAATATCCGTGGTTGCTCATTTTAATTACGCCAAAATGGCAATTAATTTTTTTTTCTACTTACGCGGTATTTTTTTTTTTTTTGTTTATCGTAAAGCTGAAAGCAGAAATGTATGTTGACGTTGACGTGTGTCTGTTTAAATTAGTAAAACAACAGCTGTAGGTTTGTTTTTTCTTTTATTGTGAAGTTATTAATATTAGAATGCTTGTGCACAGAAAGTGGCATGACGCGCTGTTCGCAAGAAGGTGTTTAAATAAATTAAAAAGCAGCAATTAAACTTTTTTTTTCTGTTGCTAAACAACAACAGCGAATACAACGCAGAACATGTTAAGAATCAGCCAACAGCAACGACTTCGCATGATTTTTAATGTTGTTGTTGTTGTTGTTGTTACCTCGTTTTGCGGTTTTTTTGCGCTGGCATTTTTAGAGCATTAAACCAAAGAAAAACAAAAATAGTTTCTTTTTTGTTTTTTCTTTTCTGATAGCAAACCACTAAACAAATCTAATTTTTATTTTATGTATTTAATGTATTTACAGCGCTCGCTAGGTAACCACACGGTGCTGCTGCTGCCTTCTACTTCGTCGCCACGATACCGTCCCGCCGCACATATTTAGGTACAACAAAAATGGCCACTACCGGTGATATATGGCTGCAATGGTTCTCCTGCTGTTTTCATCAGCCACAGACTTCGCCCTCGCGACGACGTCATCATCAACGCCTGCGCATCGATCGTTCAATGATTGGCAATCCAACAAATTTCGTACAGTAAGTAAATACATATGATCATAAAAAGTATTCTCGCTTTTTTTAACTTTAGACATCAAATAATTATAATTATATAATGCCAAAAACGAATGTATATAATTAGCATACCATATGCATCATCTTGTTTCATATATCAAATTCATTATCTGTTTCTGTTAGAAACAAGCGCATTTGATCTTAGTTCAAAATTTAATCCTCAGGTGAAATCTTTTAGCTTGCCTTTTGCAATAAGACTGCTGCTAAGAGAAAAAGGTTCAGCATGTTAACAGTTTTGGTTTTTTAATTCACAGCACCGGTCACATCGGCTCCGCGGATATTGAACTTTCAACGAATCGTTTGAATGCGATATCAACGCAAATGCAAAGCAAGGGCGGCTATGAAATGAATTCGATACGGTTGCATGTAAGTTCAAATCAAAATGCTAATTATACTCCCGCCCGCAGTAGCGCCGCGTCATGGACAGTCTATTGAACTTGTCACGGTGATTTTTGGCTGTTTATGTCTAATCTGCAGTTAAAAATCAAATTGACTTATTATTGACTGCTGGCTGTAATATATGAACTCAGCTTGTGTTCCGTTGAAACATACAAAATAATTATTCTGTTTTTGCCATTTATTTGCAGGCCTGCTGATCCGTGAAATATGGAATTTGTCAACCGTAACGCATACGAAAATGCATTTCGTGCAATTTTAACTGAATTTAAATTGTTTATAACAAATAGTTAAAAATATTACATAAACACGAACAACAAAAACTCACAGAGACGCACAGTTAGGATTTACATAACGTAACATATAGAAAACTCGCATTTTTTTTCAATAATTTTTTGTTTACACATTTAATGAAAAGCAATTTTAAAACCATAACAGTTGCATGTAAGTTCAATGCTGCATATTAATTTGACAATGGCTTTACATTTGTTATGCCGGCTAAGCGCGTTATACCCCTTCTTCTTTGAATTGTTATCATATTCGAATGCACATTTAGTGCCGCATTAAATAACGTACTTTTTGTGAGTATTATTAATATGAAAAATCGCAAAAAAGTGAATTTGAAGACGACAATGGGAGTACGTATATACTAAAATTTGACCATTGATAGAAATTTAAAGTGCTAAGCGTTTTTGAAATGCATGATTAGCAGCAGCATCTTAAAAAAGTCGAATGTAGTTGTACTTAAAAGATTAAATGCCAAATTTAATTACATACAAGCTTTTGCTAGAACTGCCTTATTTGACATCGTTTTATATATATATTTATACACGCATACACTCGTGTCAAGTGCTGAAACCTACTTAAATACATATTTGCATATGCATTGTGCATATTAATAATTGCAACTTTGTGTGTGTGTGTGTCTTCTTTTTAAAGAAATGATAGTCTGAGTTTACAAAAATTATTTAATCTAAACGAAAATAATGCGAAATGCTGTTGTAGCAAAATTGTTAATGCATTTATGTATCGCACAATCATTTTTATACGAATATCTACCTAAACAATACAATAACAAAAACAATAAGCGCATCGAAAATGATTGCTAAATCGTATGTAGACAATTCCTCAGAATTAAATGTAAGCCGATATCCAACTGGTTATATTTTACGTAACACACACATGTGCATTTGTGTAATTGCTTTTACTTTAACTTTAACGTATTTAGTTTGTAATTAAGTTAATAAGTTCGTCATTTTAACAATCTAATGAAAATCAGCTATTTTTTTTTATTTGTTGTAAAAATGCTTTTTTGTATATTCTTTTTTTTTTGCATTTGTGTGTAAAGGAAATCATATTTAGCATTAGGAAAAATTAAAAAAAAAATAAAACAAGAATTGATTTTTATATGTGTATATTGAATTATAACAATATTACGTGTACCTACCTATATAAAGCAAATAAATATACATGCATTTGTTTGTTTAAAAGAAAAATAAACAATAATTTTAAAAACGTTCGCGCATATTGTTTGAGCGTCAATAAATAAATATATAAAAAGTAAAACATTCTTTTATATATAAATAAATATGTGAAAAGCACAAAGTACGCCGGCGTAGCAGTCATCCCACATTGCACTAAACGTTTGCAGATTTATCAACGCTCTGCTTAGACTTTGTACAATATGTATAATTGCTGCCCATGGTGCTTAACATAATCAGGAGTCGACAGTGAAAGCATACTGACCGTCCAGTCAGTGTTTTCAACGCTGCCTCGTCAAGCAGACAAATAGCAAACTTTCTAACTGCCTAAGAAGATGTCGACATCAAAAGGGACTAACAATTACAGATGGAAGCCATGTTAGTTAAATTGAGCATGAATACAACTTGCGTTTCTTTACACACCATTTAAGGTTGCCCCTTCACCATTTTTATATGTCTAAAAAAGTAAACATGACTGTTTAATACACGAATTCCTTTATAACAACTTCTTATGCAAAATTTAAAAAAAAAAAAAACTAACAAAACTGCCTTTTAAATTGCTCGAGCACCTGTTCAGTGATTACGACATGCATTAGAAGCGATTCAGGTTTCGTTTCCTCTGCAACCACATCGACAACTGCGGCATGTTTATACAGCCAAGCCATTTCTGGACCACCATTGGGCACGCGCATGCGCATTTGACGGCGTTTGGTAACGGTTAGAATACGCTCCTCAATTGCCTGCAGCAACAGGGTCATGCCAGAGCCAGATTTCGCCGAAACCAAGTGCGCATCCGTTTCTGCAGCTGATGTTGCTAGATCAGTTACTAAATCAATTTTATTGTAGACATTTATAATAGGTGGCAGAATGCAGTCATGTTCTGCATTTGTTATGTTTTCGGCCAAGGTTTGCAATGTGGCCTCCACGTGTTGGCGTTGTGCGGCATGACAGGCATGCGCAACATCCTGAACATGCACAATCACATCCTGTATATGTGCACAAATATTTAGTTGAATTCGTATAGCATGCAATGCCTACTTACCGCTAACATGGCATCCTCCAGCGTGGCCACGAAGCATTCGATAAGGCCCGTCGGTAGGTCAGACATGAAACCAACGGTATCCATATAAATGACTTCCAAATTACACGGCAGCACGCCAGCATGTGCAGTGACGTCGAGCGTGGCAAATAGCTGATCTCGTGGCTGCATTGACTCTTCAGCGGTGAGCGCTTTTATTAGCGAAGTTTTGCCGGCATTCGTGTAGCCCACAACAGCCACAATGGGGTAATTTTTCTGTTGGCGTTTATTGCGTAGCAACTTACGCTGACTGCGTATGCGTTCCAGTTCGAGTTTTAGTTTACGTTCGCGCGTACGCAGTATCTCGCGCTGCAGCTCTGTGAGTGCATAGCCAACTTTTCGTGATTGCGTTTGATTTGCGTCTTTGGCCTGTGCCCAGATGTACGGCAGCTCGGCCATGGCTACTTGTAGTCTAGCCTCAGCGCTAGTGGCATGCAGTCGCAGTATTTGAATGACTACCGAATAACGATCCATGACGGGCAGCTTGAACTCCGCTTCGAGAAACCGTTTCTGTGCAAAACTCAATGTGCCTTTGCTGACGAAGAGACAGGTGAGTGGCTGTTGGCTTACGCCATCGCCTTTTTGACGCAATTCATGCACTAGGGTCTTGAGTTCTTCCAGTTTACCGCTACCGAAAAGCGTTTTCCTTTCGAGTGATTCGAGCGGCACCTTGAGCGACAGTGCTACCTGCCAATTGGGCAGTGAGTTTATGAGTGCATTCGCCTCGGCTAGCTGTTCCTCAGGTTTTACATCCATGTTACGTTTGGCGCCCCATTTAACATATGGCTGTAGTATCAGCACATTCTGTGAGTTGGCAATTTCGCGTGTAACGCGCATTGCACCGGTTGCTAATTCGTCATAAGCGCTGTTTTAGACAGTGATTAGCTTAATTAAGCGAGTGTATGCGAGAACTTCACTTACCGATCTTCTATGCAGACGGCTTCATTTCCATTCTCCACCTCCTGCAGCTCCGCGTCGTTTTCTTTTTCTTTAGCATCGTAGAAGCTTTTGCGATTGCGTATGCCCTTAACGCCCTTATGTTGATTATACTTATGACGTACGTGCTGTAAATTGTTATTGACCAAAGGCATGCAAACTCGCGTGGTTCGTTGCAAGCTGCTCATAACAGCCAATTGCCGCACTAGTGACTTAAACGACATATTGTCTAACTAAGCTTAAGCTAAGTATGTAAAATAACAGTAGTAGAAAACGTGGCAAGTGTGTTTAAAATTCCGGCTCCTGCAGTATCGTATGCTTGCCTTCTGCGGCCATCCAGCGCGCTTGACAGGATTTCGTGCGTAGTGATGTGACTTGGTAAGCCGTGGCTGTTGCGAGTAGCGTGGAGACAAGTATATTATACTTAGCGGGATAGTGTATTTTAGTTTGCACAATTTTCTGCGCGAAATAGCTGCCTGAGAAAGCTGTGGATGTTGTGTAAAATTTATTATGCAATTTTTTTAATCGTGTGCCAAAGTTACTAACTCAAACAGAACGTGGCTAGTCCGGTGAAGAGCGCTCGTGTCATGCAGTCGAGATAGCCATCGAAGCCAGGATGCTTTTCGCGTTGTTGATCCTTTAAACGTTTAATATCGTTCATATTATTTTATTCAAATATAATTTATGATTCTTTGTTATTAAATTCTGTGCACAATTGTGATTGAAAATATATTACCGGCATATGCTTGCACAGTGGGTTGCTAAGTGCAAAAACATGAAAATAAAAGTAATCTGAATATAAATAAACCAACATACGCGATATTATTGTTAAAAATGAATCAATGTCGTATCAGATTTTTAAAGAAATATTAGTGAAAAAAACGCTTGCATATGAACAAAATTGCTAAAAAAGTGCAATTAAGTGTAATTGCATGATGCGAAAACAGTACAGGTTGGCAGTGCTGCAATATACACAGCATAGTGAAGTTCCAGGCCGGGCATTATGTAGCCGCGTAATGGTCTTTGGCGCCTTGGCAGTTTAAGATTTGTTGTGCTTGGTTTTTTTGGTGGCGTCAATAACAATATTTTGTAGGCAGATATTGTAGCAATGGATACTGAAAAGATATGTAGGGCCTGTTTGGGGCTCACTGGACCATTTCTCTCAATCTTTGATGGTGGTTCTGGTGGCGGCGGTGGGGATGCTGGCTGTATTGCCGATCAATTACGTAGCTTTACGAAGACCAAGGTAAATCGCAAAGCGCCAAGGTATTTATTTTGTTATATGAAACATTTCACTTTGCAGCCAAAACGTGCGGATAACTTACCGGACAAGGTGTGTCTTACGTGCATAAGTGAAATCAATCGTTGCTATTCATTCAAGCTAAAATGTGAGCATTCTAACCGCACACTGCGACAACTATTACCCGATGCATTGCCTGAGGAGCCAGACGAACCTGTGTTAAGCGCGCTTACTACAGCAAAAGTGCCAAAGCTACACAAAGCTATACAAACAATGCCGGAGCGCACCAAAAAGACAATCAGCCAGGAAGTACAAACTACAAATGAACATATAATAGAAAAAGTCGATGCCGCCACTTCACCTGCTAAGGTGCAGCGGCAGCACACGCATTCAAATGCAGTGGCAAAAAAGGCTGCAGTAGTGCCTGAATTGAAGTCGAAGGCCGCTGAAGTCAAGGTGTTTGTCGAAAAGACGGATGATGTCGATGACGAATTAGAACCAGTGGACGAAGCTGATTTCTATGAAATAACGGCTGAGTTGGATAATATTGACAATGAAGTAGTGCTTAGCAATGAGCCAAAGTCAAATGAGAATAGCAACAGCATTATATTGCATGTATCCAAAGGCGAGGGAAAATACACGGAAATGATATACGATGAAGCCACTGGTGAGCTGCGTGCCCAGGATGAACAGAAGCCAAGCAAAAGTGCAGCAGAGTTCAAATTCACAATCATTAACAATGAGAATGGTGAAGCGGAGATAGAGACACGTGCAGTAAGTACGCGAAATTCCAAGCGTAAGGCGGCAACCATTGCTGCCCAGGAAGCGCAGAAAGGAGTGGTAGGCGCATCCTCAGCTACTGAAGCGGGCCTCAAGAAGCCACGTCTTACACAGTTGCCAACGCAGTCAAAGGCAGCATCTCCGGTAGCAACGATGAGCGACGACTCAGTAAATGACCAGATAAAGCTTCGCGAAGTGCGTGTACGCAAAAGTGAAACCGCTGCTGATGCCAGCACCATGGTAGCCAATGCGGCAAAGTTGAATTACTTTTGCGAACGCTGCAATGCCGGCTTTGCGATGCACAAGTCCCTGGTCATACACAAGCGACACAACAATTGCACTCTGAAATCGTTCAAGTGTGATGTGTGTGCGCGTGTCTTTGTTTCTTCGGCGCATTTAACTGAACATCAGGCAACGCATGAGCAGCACACCTGCGCTGAGTGTTCGCAGTCGTTTGAGTCGAAGGAGCAGCTCAGTCAGCATATGATCGAGCGGCATAAACGCAGTCAGCGGAACCAATGCAACATCTGCCAGAAGGGTGCGTTTGTGCTTAGTTAATTTATTTATACTGAATTGATTATTGTGTGTTTCTTACAGTCTTCACCATGCTTTCCACTCTGCGGGATCACATGCGAATACATACCGGCGAGAAGCCATTTGTCTGCATCATTTGCCAAAAGAGTTTCACGCAAAATGCCAATCTGCGCCAGCACATGTTCCGCCACTCGAACACAAAGCGTTTCAATTGCGATCAGTGTGCCAGTGGATTCGTTACAAAGGCGGAATTGGTGTCACATAAACGCTCTCATACCGGTGACAAACCATTTCAATGCGATGTCTGCACCACAAAGTTCACCACGTCGTCGTCGTTGATCAAACATAAACGTAAGCATACGGGAGAGCGGCCGTATGCCTGCGAGATGTGTCCTATGCGTTTTACATCGTTGAACGTGCTGAAGAACCACAGACGCACCCACACGGGGGAGAAGCCGTTCGCTTGTCCACATTGTCCGCGACGTTTCACCCAGAATGGGGACTGTGTAATGCACCAGCGCTCGCATCAGAATCAGGATAAGATCTATTTATGCCCTGTCTGCGGCGACGAGTTTAAGAACATGCAGGAAATGCGTTTGCATTTGACCGAACATACGCGCAAGGATAAATCCCTGCGCTTTACGATACTCAATAATAGCAAGGAGAATGTGGGTGCGGAAGCAGAAACGACGACCAGAACATCGAGCAGACTAAAGACGGTTGAGGAGCAGGAATTCATTCAATTGACCATGGAGGATATTTGCTAGTTTAGTATGTATGTTTTTTTTATAGCGTTTCTGGACTAATGTAGCGCAAAATATAAAATAAATTAAATTTAATAAAACTGCCCAAATTGCGTTGGCGTTAGTTGTGCAGTTTGCATTGGTTGTATTGGAAGCGGCGCCTCAGTTATAACGGCAACACTCCCGCTCGCAACGCCACCATTGCCGCCTCCTCCATTCGTGATCGGTGGGTCACCTTGAACCCAATTGATCAATGCATGGTGCAGACTTTGCACGCATTTACGCTGATCGGCAATCAAATTCTCCGAGTATTTAACATGGTTCGCATAGGCCTCCTTCTCATGTTGCACATCCTTTGATAGTCGGTGCAAGTCCTTCAATATTGCCGAACCCCAGAGCTGCACATGTATGTCGGGTATTTTGGAGGCTAATTGCATGGCAGGTGTCACCATGTTCATACTCTCCTTGGAGTTATTTATGCTGAGGAACACATGCGAAAGCAGCACTAACGAACAGGACGTCAGGCGATTCAAGTCCTCCGCATTGGCCATTTTTAGCGTCTCGCGTAGAAAGCGTCTGCAAGACAAATAAGAATGAAATGAAAACCAATTTTCACGCTACACTGGCAGACGGCAAACTTACTTCGCCTCATGAAAGCTACTCTTGTGGAAAGCGTGTAGGCCCTGCACATAGTAGAAGCCACCCATGAGTGCCTGACTACTGTAGGTGTGTGTATTCTCGCTGGAAACCGCGTCTAGTATCTGCTTCAAGTCTTGATCGCGTTTTGTACGTAAATAAATGATGGCCAGGTTCAGATTGGCAAACAGTTTGAGGTCACGCTCCGATGTTTCCGAGACACAAGCTAAAAACTGGCGCTCCGCGTTCTCGAAGAAGCTCGTGGACATCGCATAGAGCCCTAGCAGGCAATGCAGCTGCGCCGAATGTCGCTTGAGCAGACTGCGTTGCGGCGCTGCCAGGCAAACATCACGAGCCGCTGCAATCTCGCGAATCGCTAGATCACGATTGCCCATGACCATGCGGCACATGACAATATGCTCGAGTAGGATTACCTTGAAGACGGATAGTATGGGTTTGTCATCCTGTGCCTTGAGTTTTTCAATCTGTGTAAGCGCCTTCTCTGTGTACTTTTGCGCTTTGTCCATGTAGCCAGCCATCATGGAGTGCGAGACGGTTACCAGATAAACTAACACATAAAGCTGCTCTTTGGGCAGCCAAACGAACATTTCCAATTGGTTTTGCCCGAAGATGACCTCATCTGTGGGCCAATTGGGCGCCATAATCGTCTGTATGGACATTTGTAGTTGTTTTAAACTCGGCTTCACGGTTTTCACTTGACCCAAGGCTAGATAGTAGCACACTTGCAATACCAGGAAGAACACTTTCAGATATTCCTTCTGGTGTGGATTTGGTATATTGTTGTCAATGATAGCGCCCGCAGAGTTAAGTAAAGCCAGCACATCGTTTGTTTTACGTTCGATCATGAGTATCATGGCGCGAGAAAGTAGAAACAGTACTTTTAGATACGTGGCGTTCGCTTCCTCTGCTGATTCAGCGCCAACCGCAAGCAACTCCGAGGCTAATGAGTATTCCCGGTCAGAGGCATGTATTTGGGATAGTTGCAGCAGCAGCTTGCAATGCCAGTAAACATTGTTCTGCGACAGTTCAACGGCACGTCGCAACATCGCCTTGGCCAGCGAATTCTGTTCCGTCTGCAGATGCAGCTGTGCTAGCAGTGATGCTGTGTCAAACTTCACATCGTCGAAGTTCATCAGTGGCTCCGATATACTCCAGGCCTTCTCGAGATGACTGCGCGCCAAGTCAATGTTATGCGTGTAGGCCATCAGTATCTGTGAGATTTGCAGATGCGTGCGAGCTTCCACCTTTGAGGGCGGCTGAAAGGTGAAGAGTGCTTGCAGGCACTGTATGCACTTCTTTATGTTTGGCGGTTGTGAGGTGCGAAAATATTCAGCCAGTCCAAGTAGGGATATATAGCAAGCATCCTGCGATGTCGTTGTGGTCATTTTTATTAATTTAGGCTATACTCGAGTCAAATAAAATAAAATGCGAGATGCGTCAATTATAATTATTATTATTTTTATGTTGTTTTTGGTTTCCTGCACCAAACTTCTAGGCTGTTAATTCTGCTTTATCGGCGTTGTGCTTCTTCTTGCACCTTGATTTTTTTATAGATCCGGATTTAAGAAATTGCAGTCATTTTGTCGATTTTTGTCAACCCAAGGTAACCGCAAAATCAAAAATAAACCAAGATCTATTAAGTATTATGAAGTGTAATTAGTTATTAATTAATATTATTTAAACACTGAGAAAGCTGACTACTCTTTTAGGGTGGTCCACTACCCCACTCAATTCGTTAACGGCAGCATTGAAATATTCCTTTTCAAAAGCAGAAACGCTGACAGAAGCGTTTAAAGTTACTGCACGGGAAATTCAAAAAGTCATTTACCTATCAAACGGCTCTCGTATTAGAATGTTCTTATTTGTGATACCTATGGAATTAGGCCGGAAAATATAATAACAAAACAGTTAGCAGTTATAGTTTCAAAGGATTTATTGTTAGCATATTCAGTTTAAAGTTCAGTTTCGTAACTTAATTATTCTGCATATATTCATACATACATATGTACTTTAAGGTTTTACGCTTTTCGTGTTTTCAATTCGAATTATTTATTGTATGAGATGCTGTGTATATTTGCGTAATATTGGGGTGTTTATGTCTGGTGCAAATAATAAAAACCTAATTTATTTAATAAATATTCAGCATTTCGAGCGTAAATATAAGTACAAGTACAGATTATACGAGTATGTAAACTTTTTTCAATTTGTTATTAAAGTTTATAGTATGTACTAGGTTTTTGTTTTTGTTTTTTTTTGTTTTGTTTTTATATAATCAACAATTTGCCATTTGAATATACATATATAAAGACATATTATTAGCTATCTAAGATACATATACAGTCGCGATTTTTCATAATGTTTGCTTAATGCAAAAATCAAAATAATACCAAGTACAAGGTTTACAAATAATATCGCAAAAATTGGCCTTTTGGGGGTTTACTTAAGTGCTAAATCTACATGATAATGTTTTATTTTTTTTTTTACTCGTAAATAAACGCAAACAAATGAAGTTTTTTATGCATTTTGAATAAGTTAAAGCATTTTTCTTTTATTTTATTCAAACGATTTGGTATTTAAAGATTTGTTGTAAGTTTTTCTTGTAGTTAAATGCATTCCATTGATATTTTACTGTTTGCTTCAAAAAAAGTGTATGTTTATATATTGTATGTAAGTTAAGTTTATGTTTCTATATTAAGTGTGTGTGTGTGTGTGTTAAGCAAAGTCTAGAAAACGATTTTCATTACATGTTCCTATATTTTTAGTGGTCATACATGCGATTTATTTTTAACGGATATGATTAAGGATAATATTTAAATACATTTTGTACGGTTATTTTGTATGATTTGTTGCATAAATGGACGTTTAAGTTAATGAATTACTTGAGCGTTTATATTTTCTTCTTTTTCTTGCGAAATTAAGTATATGAAAGCATTTCTTAAGTTCAATTAAGCACAATGATGAATTTAGTCGTTGTCGTGTTAAGAATTTCTAATTTGCGTTGTTTATCATTTTTTTAACAGCGGCTGCGAGTTCTCTCACACTGTTAAATAACATTCTTGCAGCGTGAAATGTTAATGTTACGCTTTCTCCCATTTGCGTTTGTTTTTTAATTTATATAAATTTATAATTAATTTTCTAAAGTTAACAATTCCTGGTTGGGCTTTACGCACAATAAACGAATTTAATAAATAGGCAGATATTTTATTTAATAATATTGGATAAATTAGAGAAAAACAGGAGTGCTGCATAATTATTGAGCGATTTACGGTTATAAACATTATTATTGTTAAGTGCAAGTATCGCATACTCGTTTTTATACAAAGGCTTGCTCAGATCGTCCACACCTGCACCTTTTCGGCAACGACACACCAGCTGGCGCGTTCGTAGTACGATGAGACAATATGCAGACTAGCCACATGATGGTTGATGAGCGCGTCCAGTTCGCCCTCGCGAAAGACATGATAGTAGCGATGGTGCGTGGTGGCACCACCGCCCTGCGAGGGGCTGTCGAGTGAGGTTGTTGAGCTATTCGAATGCTCCCACGATTCGGTAGATTGCCGATTTTGCAGTGGCTGCGCGGGCGTGGGGGTTGCCTTACCTGCAGTCAGCGTTGTCGACGTAGACGTAGCTGCGCCGCTGTTGGCGACGCCGTTTGGTTTTTTAAGCGCCGGCGTCAGATCTTCCAGTTGCTCGCACTTGATTGTATTACGACTGTTCTTGCGTGCGTAGTCGTGCATGCCCTCGCCCAGTTGGTCGCCACTTTGTGCCTCCAGCGCCTCAGCGTCTTCTACATCTGGCTCTTTGTTGTCTTCGTCATCCTCCTCTTCCTCCTCTTCGGGTATAACATCGTGTTCGAATTCATCCATTATTTCATCTTCATCACGCACCGAGGAGTCGCCATCATCCTGCAGCAAGTAAGCTGTCTCTGGATTCAGGTTGTAGTGGCGATTGCGTTTGTAGTTAAACTTGGATATCTTGCAATGCTCGTAGAGTTGCAGTGTGTAGCTGCGTTCGTTCTCATCGTCCTCTTCGCACTCGCACTCCTCCTCCTCTTCGTGTATGGTCTGCGATGAGAGCGATGAAGTCGACGACGATGTGGGTGACTGTTGCAGACTGGGCTGCGTTGAAAGATTCGCCAGCATCAGACGGCGTTCACGCAGCTCCTCGCGTATTGCATTGAGATCGTTAATGCTGCTGCCCCCGCCATTGCGTTTCTTCATGTAGCCCATGCCGCTGCCACTAGTAGCAAATGGATCATCCAAGTAGTCGTTGATGTCTCCAACGCCATCCAAGCTGCGACACTCGGCACGATTGTTTTTATCATCCAGTTCGCGTTGCAGCTGCGCACTGAGCTGTTCCGCGAACTCAGCGCAATTTTGTGGCTTCTTGGCTATGGCAACGTCGTCATTGCCTTTGACGCCATTGTTGGCTTTCTGCGGCAGCAGACTGTCACTGACATCGTTGAGTATGATGTCCTGCGACTTGGCACTGTTAATCTTCAATTCGCCATTGTAGTACTGCTGCTGATTCGCTTTGATCACATCTGCCAGTTCGCTTGCCGTGGACTCAGCCGGATTGCACTCCTGCGTGCTGGCTGGCTTCGCGGCGCTCTCTGGCGCTGATGTGGTGGTTGTCGACGTTGATGCTTGACTGATATTGGCCGACCGGGGCGCACTGATCACACTATCTATTGAATCTGGCGACGAGGGTTCGCTGGAGTCACTATCCAGATCGTCGGTGGCCGGATTGAAGAGCTCCAACGACAACAGCTTCGGTATGCTGGGTATGCCCGTGGCCGTGGTGCCCGAGGCACGGCGCACAATGGGAAAACTCTGACGCTGCAGCTGCAGCGATTGCTGCTTACGGAATTTCGGTATCTGCGGCAGATCTTTGATCGATTGCCGTGTGATCTTCGGCACGAGCGGCAGGTCTGCCTGCTTGGCTGCAGCCAGCAGCTTATCCTCCGTTGCCTGCTGCTTGATGTGCGCCTCATCGAAGTTGAAGCGACTCTTGCTGATGCCATTCGGCACGACATTATGCTTGTTCTCCGCCTTCAGAGTGTCGCCATTGCTGATGATCTCCTGCTGCGGCTGTGCCTGCGGCGGCTGCGGCTGCGCCGGCTGCTGCTCACTGGCTGCTATTGGCTGCTTAGCCGGCGGCGTGAAGATTGCCATGGCCGCGGTGACGGCCGCCATTTGCTGTGGTGGTGACGTGATGGCCGTTTGAGTGGCGGCTGGGGAGTGGGCAGGCGTTGGCGGGCAGGGCATGATTAGCGGCGATGTTGGCACTGATGGTATGCGTTGCTGGTGATTGTGTTTGTGTTGCTGCTGCTGCTGCTGTTGCTGCTGCAGCTTTTGTGGCTGTTGCGGCTGGCCATTCGTGAGCACTGCCTGGCCAGTGAGTGCCGCCTGGCAGCAATTGCTATGCGTCGTGCAGCCGCCATTGCTCGATGAGGAATTGCTCGAGCTGGAGTTGGAGTTCCGATGCTGTTGCTGATAGTTCAATTGCTGCTGATGCTGCTCCGGCTTGGGTATGAAAATAACCGAAGCAAAGCTGTCCTCTGACTCAATGCTGGTGTCCGACTGCAGACTGCTGTCCTTCGACGAATCCGAGCCGGATTCGCGTGAATGTCGGCGCGCCTTGGATTCCTCGCACTCGGCATTAGCCGCACAGCCACAGCACTCCTGATGATAGGCGCTGCAGTAGCAGACACCGGGCAGGCTGCACTCACTGCTGTTGCAGTAGGTCACAGGTCCACTGAATTTGGCTGGCGCCGTGGCCACGGCCGTTGCCGTCGTGCTCGCCGCCACCGCCGCTGGGCTCGTTGCCGTGGTCGGGGCAGGCGGCGTTGAGGCCTGCTTGTGCAGCAGCTGTGGGAAATGCGTCTGCAGTATGCCATTTGGCTTCGCCTGCTGCTGCTGCTGCTGCTGATGATGATGATGGTGATGATGGTAATGATGCTGATGCTGTTGGTTTTGTGCATTCGCTTGATTCTCGCGTCCCTGCAGCGGCTTACAGCTGCCGCCACATGGGCCCGCATTAGTGCCGCTGCCACTGCAGCCAGTTGCTGCATTGCTGCTGCACTGCGTGCGCATGCGTGCCGCTGTGGCTTCACCTTGGTGGCTGGCCGCAGTCGGCTTGAGATTCTGCATGATCTTGCCGAGGCCGACTTTTGTGACACGCTCCAAACTGCCGGTGGAGCTTTTGATTTTGCTGGTGAAACCTTCGCGTATGACCTGCAAACGCTTGGAGAACATGGCCGAGCGACAGAGGAACGCCTCGTTAAGGGACGTTTGCTTTTGTATGCGCTTGCGCACGTGCTCCTTCTCGCGCAGCCGATTGCCAGCCATCAGCTCCTCATTCAGGGAGCTCTGCTTGCGCATGCGTGTGCTGCCGCTGCCGCTGCCGATGCTGCTGCTGACGTTGCCAGCCGTGCCGCCTACGCTGCTGTTGGCTTGGCTGCCGGCATGCTGATGGAAATTGCTGGCGCTGGGATAGCCACCGTTCTTCATGACGAGGCTGCTGCTGACGCTGTGATTGCTGCTGTTGTAGCTGCTCACCATGTGCTGTGGTTCCTCCGGCATTTGGTAGTCTTCGTCGCAGAGTGACTGCTTCTGTTTGATCAGCTTGGGTCGGCGTCCCAGCGAGTTGACGCTGTGCGGATGCACACTGGCCGTGGCGGCGGCAGCAGCATTGACTGCATTGCCTAGCTGCCCGACAGCATGTGTGGGCGAGTGTCCGTTCGATAAGGCGCCGTCGCGTTGTTGCAAGGCATCGTAGGCGCTCAGAAATTGAGCAGACTTATTGTCCGAGTTGTGCATAATGCTGCCACCCAGCAAGGGGCCACCGAGGCTGGGCACACTCGAGCGTGAGCGCACGATTTGACGTGGCGGCGGTTGCAGTATGCTGCCCAGGCTGCGTGACTTCAGGCCAGCCGACAGTGGCGGATCGTTAAAGTCTTCGAAATCCTCCAAGCGACGCAGCTCAATGGGCAAGTCCTTGGCATCCTCGTAGTCGAGACTGCTGTCGTTCTTGGTCTCCTTCGAGGTCCACGAGTCCAAGAACCAAGCGTGACGTCGACCGCCAGCCAGTTTCTAACAACAAGAAGCGTTAATGTTGAGGACATGGATTACACACAAGTTGCAGTCAGACACACTCACCTGTATGGCACGTCGCACAAAGCTGTAACATGACTCACCCGGCGACGATGACGACAGACTTGAGCTATCGCCATCGCCCGCCGAGCGACTGGAGTTCGTCGAATCTTCTGTATAGGCATGATATGGTGGCAGAAAGTCATCATCGTCCTCCTCATCCGAGTAGTTGAAGTTGCGATTCTTCGGCGGCTGCCACGGTATCAGCACATCCTGTGACTCGAAACGTCGATGGCGTTGCTCCAGCGCCCACACAGTAATAACGACACGTCCGCCGATGCGCAAGATGCGCGCCAGTTCCCGCAGCGCGCTCACACGTCGCTCCGTGGTGGCGAAATGATGCACCACCGCAAGTGAAAGCACCGCATCGAAGCATTCATCGCGAAATGGCAATTCGAGATTGTCGCACAGTGCCACCTAAAGCAAAGGGAAGTCAACATTGAAATAACAAATCATGTACACAAGTTCTAAACGAATTATGCAAGACACTTGTGCATACGCCCTCACGCACATATACATATACATACACACTTATATGTGTATGTGTGTCATCTAAGGACATGAGTGCTGCATAAGCCGCACTAATTGAAAATTATGTGCTCGCATGTGTGGGAGTGTCATCTGCATACCCAATTCCCCAAATAACCGAGCAGACCATAACCACACGCACACGTTCACACACACACATACACGCTCACACACACGCATACGCATACATGCATTAATATTATTCAATTACATGCTCATATAGATGCACATTCACACTGCCGCAGGCATGTGCACAGTCGCAGGCGTAGTGCCAGCACCCAGGAGTACGTGCAGCTGCATTGCCTTGCCGTATTATGCAGGCTTGCGTGGCTTTGCCGTTATTTTATTTCATTTTATTTTTATATTTTATTTTTTTTTTTCATTTTTTATTTTTTTTATATATATTTTTTTTTCATTTTCGTTTTAGTCTCAGTTGCATTTGTGCTTGTTCTATAGAACCGCCAACGCATTATTATTACATTTTTTCCGCTGAAAAATGTTCACTTGGAAAAAAATGCAGGAAAAAGTGCATTCCTTAGTCAGGACATCTGTTCATTGGCTGTCATTGTCATTTCTGTTGCTTATTTGCGTTATTGTCTTTGGTGTACAATTTCAGTGAAATATTCCATAGAAATATTTTAAATATTTATGTGCATACACACATACATACGCACATATATAAATATGTATAAGCATGTATAAGCTCGTATAAAAATTGTTTTGCTATTTGTGCGCGTGCACGGTTGCTGCGTTGATTTTTATATGCAAAACAGTTTTTATTTTATTATTTTTTTTTATTGGATTTTTTTGGTTGCAGCAACATTTTATTACATAATTGCCTGCGGTTTGAATTTGGCGGTCATTAATATTTAACTGGAATTTGTGTTTAAATGGCTTCCCACTCGGGTTGCATTGTTGTTTAATTGAACATTGGTATTTGTAATTGTTTTGTATTTGTTTTTTGAAATTGTATACCTATTAAACGCATAATAGTGTTTATGCATTTTCGCAGAATTCCATTTATATAACAGTGCATACGTACATGAACTTTTAACATTTAATCTCATTGACCTTTTCATTTGGCGTATTTCTGGGAAGCAACACCTCAGACACACATGGCAATTGTTTTACTGTTGGTCATAGTTGTATGCCAATTTAACCTTAAACAGATTACAAATTAATTCCTTTGAATTGAATTAGAGACGCTTATTTGTGAACGCGTGAAAGATTAAACTTAAGCATATTTAGGTAAACAGGTCAAGATTTTTTCTCTTTTGCAGTGAACAATATAATTTGGGCGGCTCCACGTGCCTGGTTCTGAAGGATACTCGTAGGCATAGCTAATGCCAACTTACTTATTGTAAAATTAGCATTACATGCTGATAATAGGCGTAAATTAAATGAAGCAAGTTTAAGTTGAAGCAAGTCCAGTCCAGAGTTTCATCGAATATGCACGCAAGTGTCACAAATTCTCATAACGGCGGTCTATGCAAATTATTTTGCGCACTAATTGCATATTTTTGTGTATGCCATACATATAAGCAACAGTATTTTGTATGTAAAACAAAAGAGTGTACCAAAAACAACAATGCAAAACAGCAGAGACCCAAAATAGCAGCGACCAAAAGCAATCACAATGAACAGCAATAAAATGGAGCAATTGTGAATAAACAAGAAGTGCACAAGTGAATCAAAATGGTGGCTATGCTGCTGATGACGCTGTTGCAGAATATCACACTGCCACTGCTGCCGCCGCGGTCACCGCTTAATGGAATAGTGAAATACTGCTGGGAGGCATACAAACTATACAAACCACCCATCCACACACACACACACATACACACACAATTTGAGCTGTGTAATTTTTGGAAAGCAGGCATTGAAACAAGTTCATTTTCGCCAACAGGCCAACAATCAAGTGCAGCAAACAATGTGCCAGGAGACAAGCCAGCAAACGTAGGAAGGCAGGCCAACAGACTGACGTGGCCCAACAAAGTACGATGCAGCAGGAGTCTGATGTTCTGCGCACAAGTGTGCACTCGCATGCAATTAGTGTGAGCCGCACAAATTGCTAACTAAAATGTAAGCGCACGCATGGTCATTTGTGGAGAGAAGGGGTGTTGCGGATCGTGTGGATAATCGACAGTTGTAGTTAATTAATTTTCCATTTAACTTCACGTTTATATGCACGGGCTACTCATGTAGGAAATAGAACGCACAGCTGCGTTGGGTGTGCGGAATTTATTGGTGGGTGTGATTTGTGGCGCATTGTGCTATTTTACGCTATTTACGCAAGCCACAGTCTTTTAGCGAACTGACGGACGAACTCATTAACGACTCTGATAGCGTCATTTAAAATAATATTTCGTAGCTTTACAAATAATAACTGGCACATTATGCTGGCTCACAAGGTTCTTTTCATTTCACCATTCTTTTATATGTACAATGTACGAGTATATTTGTTGTTTTTGCCTCATTTCTGTTTTTGTTGCGCATTAAGTAAACTATTGAGTGGCAAACAGCCATTTTAGATACGAGTCCGCACACCTTATACATATATATATATATATATGTACGTATATATATATATATATGTAGATGCGTTCACGTGTACGTGTGTACGTGGGTGTTGCTATGTTGTGCAAGTATAGAGTGTATAAAAGCCTTGACCTGCATGACAGCGTCAAACTGTCTTTAGCAGGTATGTTAACGAAACGTCAGCAGTAACAACAACAGCAATATAAAAACAACAGCAACAAATATAAAAGCAATACCTTTTTCAATGTTTACTTCACATCGGTTTCACATTAATTTCGATGTGTGGCGTTTTTTAGGCCTTGCGTACATCAGTTGCAAATGAATTTCAATTAGCAAATGTGGTAACGTCGACCGCTTTGATGTTGCCAATGTTGCCACTACTCACACATGGCTTCTCTTTGATATTTATTTATTGCGACGGAGGGGGTTAATCACTACATTGCGCCTCAAAACTTTCACAAGTGAGTATGCGTGTGTGTGTGAGTGCGCATGTGTGTATGCGGTCACATGCATGTATGCGGTTTCGTACAAATGGGTTGCTGCGGTTCTACGAAAAAGTGCCATCTCGCTTGAGAATTTTTACACTTGGCTTTGTTGCTGCGTATGCTTGGGTTGCGTGGTGCATGAATTTCATTCGATATTTTTCAACTGACAGCTGACTTTATTCTCGCCAAGTATGACAGGCGCAGTTTTAATTATTTAAAGTGTATTCTTTTTTTACCCATTCAACTTCAACTTGCGCAATAAATCTGTTATAAAAGCAGACATGATACATATCTCAAATCGATGGAAATTGACATTTTATAATATACTCTTTTTATACCCTGTACCAAAAAATGGTAAAGGGTATATTAAAGTTGTGAAAATGTATGTAACGGGGTGAAGGAGGCGTCGCAGACCCCATAAAGTATATATATTCTTGATCAGCATCGAAAGGCGAGTCGATATAGTCCGTCTGTCCGTCTTTCTGTATGAACAAACGGATCTTGGAAACGGTAAGACCTACAAACACCAAATTTTGCACGAAGACTCCGCCAATCCATAGGCATAACAAGTATATTTTTTTTTTTCGATATTCGACCTATAACATATAACTGCCATAGGAACGATCGGGTGAAAACCCACATTTAGTAATAAAAACCCTTTTGTTTTTCCAGATATATTCACCAAATTTTAAATTTAACAGTTTTAGCTAATGTTCAATTACATATCTCAATATTATATATATCGGTTTACTATAGCATATAGCTGCCATAGGAACAATCGGTCGAAAAATGGCTTTTAGTAAAAAGAACAAAAAAATTTTTTTTTCTTGAAACATTCTTACATAATGAATACAAAATATTAAAGCAACAAAAAAATATATTCAGTTTTGAATTGGGTACAGGGTTTTCTATAGCCGGTGACGCTCGACTATAGCCCTGCCTTTCGAGTTTTTTTTTTTTTTTTTAATAGTCATATCTCTTTATTAATATTATTATTGTTTTCTAGGCGATAATATACTCTAGCAAGTTATTTTGCACATTCGACAAAATATGATTTGAGAAAACATGACAAAATATTTTATACTCGCATCTGACTTATTAGGACACATAGATTTCAACCTAACGTAGAAGTCAAATAATCAATAATTGTCTTATTGCTGCCCACATATAATTCAGGGAATCCTTCTATATAGCAGCATGAGCAGCTCTCTGCGAATATGCATATGTGTGTTTGACTATGAAGAAAAGAAAACTAATACTTAAAGTCGACGTCTTAGGACTATTATTACCTAGTAATTTTCTTAGGGCTGTAAAAGTTCTTTTGCTATTATAGTCAGTACTACACAGATGGCAGTCGATGACGTCACGTGTGACTTAAGTTTATATGCAATATATGGCAAAATTTAACAAATAATGTTTAAAAATTTTAAAGATTCTGCAATGGTTATGTAAAATTTAAATTTAAAGCCATGTTCAAATCAGTTAAGCGTATTTGCCCCCAACTTGCTTGCTCCGCCCATCAAAATCGCGGCTGGCCAAGCAAGCGTGTGACTGTTAGTTGCGCCAACTGCTGTCGATTGTGTTCGCAGTCGTACTTAATAAACACAATTGACCTATTTTACAAGTTTTTTTGTTTGCTCTCTTCTAGTTTTCTTTTTGCTTTGGCTTTGTTCTGTTTTTCGTATTTTTCGAGTCGCTTACGATTGTGGCGATGCTGCCTGCTATTGTGAGTGTAGTGTGTGCTGCGTTAACCCTTTAAAGGCTGCGGCCCACTCCTGCTGCGTGCTGTCCTTCGTGCTCCATGCAGTGAAGTTTGCGTGCTTTGTGCCAGCAGCGTCGACAATTTAACAATAACCATGCATAATTTATGATTATCATTTATATTAGTTGCCAGCAACTGTCTGCTATTATTATGGCAGCAATGGCATAATACATAATAATAAGCCAAGCAGCCGTGTCCCGCGCACCGCCGCTCATGTAATTGCAATTGCACACAATGGTGCAATAAAATTTTCACTCAAGGCAATGGCAATACAGTACAGTAGTGCCTAGCTTTGGCGCAATGCTGCAATCATAAAGCGTTTTTGGCTGCACTATGCATGTTTGTATGTGTGTGCATGTGTGTGTACGCCAACACAAACACTTTCTGATAATTTATTACATTCAATTCATGTCCTGTCAGTCCTAGCGCGTATTATTTATAAGCGAAGTACGTGCACATGTACCGAGTAAGGCAAAAGAAAAAAAAACCGTGTAAAAGAAGCACACAAGACAACAAAAAAGGAAAGCAAGCAAGTTGGCAGTGTGTGCAGGATATGTGCAAGGCGGAAATCCCAGTTGATGTGCTCAGCATTTGCTGCATTGTGCAGTGAGTCAGTTGCTTGTTATCCTTGTTTCACTTGCCGCTCCTTTTCACTTGCTTTTGTTTGCCTTTGCTGTTCCAGTGGCTACTTCGTGTTTTTCTACGTGGGAAACTCTATGGCAGCGCATATGCAAGTCCTCTGAGTCGCCCCGTCAAGCTAACCCTTGCCCGCGTGCGCATATGCTTCAGTGACTGGCTGGCTGCGTGAGTGCTGATGTTGTTGTAAGTGCTTATGAATGTCATTGTTTAAGTGTATAATTTGCAATAAATGGTTTCATTTATTTAATTGTTGCCTTTGTCAATTTCTAAGCAAGTCCTTGACATTTCTGCACTTGTGTTGCATTGTACGTCATACACTTATTGCACTTACTGTGTGCATGCGTGTCCGTTACAGTTTTATTAATGGTTTGCCGCAATGAGTTGCATTTGTCATTTGCTGTGCTGTGTGCGTCCGTCAGTCGGCTGCTCTTGCATATGGCTAAAAAGCTGACTGACATGTTTAATGGCTGCCATGTGCCTGCAAACTTGCAAGGATTAAAGTTTGTATTTGTTTCTTGTCTTGGCTGTCTTGTTAAAACTTGCCATGTTTATATAGAAATTCAAATTTCTTTCTTGCATGCAAACCAAATTTAGTCAACTTTTTTCTTTTTAATAATTCGTTGCTCGTCATGGTAAAAACATTTTTCAGCATTGTGTAAATAAAAACAAATGAAAAAGTAAAAAAAAAAAATATAGAACATGACATTTTTGCTATAATTGAGTTTATTACAACTTTGTGTACTTGTTGCAAAGACTTTGCTCGCTTGATTGCAAAGCCAATGCAATAAAAACGAAAAACAAACGAAAAAAACAAGAAGAAAAACAGAACGAAAAGAAAGAAAAACTAAACTAACTGTGTCATGGCTGCAACGAAAGGACGAAATATGAAAACAAAATGGCGCACAACAAGGAATCCTGAGTGTCAACAGCCAAGTATGTGCATGTGTGTGTGTATGTGTATGTTTGCTGTCATTCAATAATATTTCTTAATGAACTGCAACATGCACACTCGGCAACGCCACAAAAATACTCGCACTTGGCAGCTGCAGTCGTTGTCCTGCTGTTGACAGGCGCACACCCAAAGGGTTTGCCGCAGCAAAAGAAATGACTGGAAAATGCACAAAACATTTGCAAAATCTTTAAGAAAATTAACCCAAGGGGAAATGTGCACATATGTGTCATATACTGGCTGAGGTTAAAAAAAAAGTATTAAAAACTACAAAGGCAGGGCTATAGTCGGGCGTAACTGACTATAGAAAACCCTGTACCCAATCCAAAACTGAATATTTCTTTTTTATTGCATTAATATTTTGTATTCATTAAGTAAGGATATCTCAAGAAAAAAATTTTTTTTTATAGTAAACCGATATTTATTATATTCGGGAATATGATTGGATATTACTTAAAATAATTAAATCCAAAATTTGGTAACGATATCTTAAAAAACAAAAAAAGTTTTTCTCAGTAAATGTTGTTTTTCGGCCGATCATTCCTATGACAGCTATATGATATAGTAAACCGATATATAATATATTGAGATATGTAATTTGGCATTACCTAAAACTGTTAAATTCAAAATTTGGTGGGGATATCTTGAAAAACAAAAGGGTTTTTGTTACTAAATGTGGGTTTTCACCCGATCGTTCCTATGGCAGCTATATGTTATAGGTCGAATATCGAAAAGAAAAATAAACTCGTTATGCCTATGGATTGGGAGAGTCTCCGTGCCAAATTTTGTGATTGTAGGTCTTACCGTTTTCGAGATCCGTGCGTTCATACGGACAGACAGACATACGAACAGACGGACATGGCTAGATCGAATATATATACTTTGTGTGGTCTGCCACGCCTCCTTCTGCCCGTTACATACATTTGCACAACTTTAATTTACCATTTTTTGGTACAGGGAATAAACAAAAACTTATTTTTTCATATAAAAACTTTCAGCGCAGCTCTGCTGTTAACTTTTTGTATATTTCTTAGTTGGAGTAAATTATGCGGAGTCAGAGAATTCCGTACACTGATTCTACGTGCTTCTGGTTATCGCATTGAGTTATGTGCAAACTTCGCTTTCGCCAAATAACTTTTGAGTTGATAAAGTTGCTTAAGAATTTAATTTAATTTAGCGTATGCTGGCAAGTAATTTGCGCATGTATGCGAAGCATATTTAACTACCGTTACCTGTGCACACATACACATACACATGCACGTATGTAATATAACAAATTCCCTTTGATATGGTTGGCTGGCTACGCTCCTGATTGCAGAACTTTCGCCAGCGTTGCACAAATCCAATTTAAGTTCACTTTTTGTCATGCTGCACAATCTACTTATAAACTTCATAAAAGTTTTGCTATCTTCTATCTCACTCAAACACGCACACATAGCCTCGCATGCGCTCTGTCTATTTACATTGCTTTTCATTTCTGTTCTTTTCTTTTCGTTTTGTTTTTGCAACTGTGCTTCACTTATGTAGTTGTTAGCAGTTGGTAGTCGGTAGTCGGTACGAGTGTAAGGGTTAGTTACTTTTGCACAGTTTACGCGTGTCACGACATGACAGCAGCGGCAAAACGATTGGCACTGCTCCAGCATAGTATGCAGTTGGCATAAGTTGAAGTAAGTCGGTGTCTCTGTTTGCAGACATCAAGAGTTAAATGGAAGTTGCGCCTAAGCAGCTATTAGTGCCACATACGCTTCGTACAGACCATACATAAGCAAGTGTACATTGTCGAATTTGAAATGGCAGCCCAGTCCCGATTTGAATTTATCTTTAAAAATCTCGTGTATGCTATTCCTTGCTCACACGTTCTAGCGTAGTTGGCTTAAGTATTTGCTATGCGATTGTTATGTATTCGATTTCGTACTTCACTGGCTCACCTGCTGCTGTTCTTCTGACCCCAATCACGTGTAACACATACGACCGCATCACACAATTTACACAAAGCGTGCAGGATAAGGAGGACAAAAAAAGGAAAAAAATAAATAAAAAAGAAGCGAAAGTTCATTTAGTAGAGCAAATTTGAACTGAAGCTTATAATGCAGACGTAAATTGACAAAAATGCCTTTGCTGTCCATTGTGCGCCTTCATATATGCAACATAAAAAGGAAATCGCGCGCAAGGCACAGCAGCCGACTGCGGGAGGGCGCGCAGTGTAAACCTCTGCCAGCATTTACGTGTAGAGAACTGCAAACATTTCATAAAAGTCGCACAAAATACACAAAAACTGAAAAAAAAAAAAAATGAAAAATACGTAGCGGAAACTAAAAGAGTTTTCACCCAAAAACATGCAAAGAAAAAAAAAAAAACTCAAAAAGGGACAAAAATGAAGAAAAATGCCAAAAAGCAAACGCAAAATCAACCAAAAAAGTAACAAAAATAAAAAAGGTAAAAAAAAAAGAAAGAAAACGATAAAAAGAGACCGGAAGCGCGCATGAAAGGCAAACGTTGGCATACTTTAAACCTTTTTTTTCGACAATATGAGAAAAACAAAAAAAACCCAAAAAAAAAAAAAAAATGAAACGGAAAAACACAAGCTAAAAAAACTTCCCAGCGTACGTGCGAAAGAAGTGCAATTTTAGATTTTGTGCTACGTGCACGTTTAGAACATGAAGGTACTTGCTTTGCTTTGGCTGTCGCTTTATTTCAATACGCCTTGGCATTAGACACTAAGTATGCTTTATTCTATGGACGCGCAGGGATGCAGGCGGTGGCAGGCAT
The DNA here is from genome assembly GCA_037044495.1 of Stegana nigrithorax. Classification (NCBI taxonomy): domain Eukaryota; kingdom Metazoa; phylum Arthropoda; class Insecta; order Diptera; family Drosophilidae; genus Stegana; species Stegana nigrithorax. The sequence goes on along the minus strand of JBAMBQ010001606.1, from coordinate 604,312 downwards.
ACAGCGGCATAAAGCTGCGCATTATGCAGCCACATTTTTAGTTGGCATTTGTTTTGTTTACTTTTTATTCAAATTTATTTCTTTTTGGTTTTATTTTCGTATTTTATATGGCATTTTATTTGTGTTGCTCATTAACGCGCAACATGGCGTATGCGCAACATTTTTCAAGTTTTTGTCCAACGCGAAATGCTTTGCATGTGTGTGTGTGTGTGTGGGCATGTGCACATGTTGCCGTTGACGCGCTTGCATTGAAGTGTTGTCACCATAAATATTTCAACACAAACATATATGAATACAAGACACACACACACACACACACACACACACATGCTTCTATACATACGAGTATATGCTGTGTGACATTATGCAGCGCGTGTTCGCTTGCTTTATGCCCCGTTAGAGTGTGGGTGCGGATGCGGGTGAGGATGTGACTATGGCTGGCTGCTTTATTTATGCACGCACACTTGCATATAAAAATAAATTTCAAAAGCGAATTTATAACGTCAACGTGTGTCAGCGTATTTATCAAAGCGGACAAAGGTCAACTTGGCTTAGCGGTGCTGCTGCTGCCAGGCAACACCTGAGGCACTGAAATATTTATGGCTCTGCATTGTTATATGCGTCTGTATGTGAGTGCGTGTGTGTGTGTGTGTGTGTGTGGTGTGTGTGTGTATGCAGGTAAATCAAAGTATCTGCATGCATTCAATGAAATGCTTTTGTGTAATCTGCGCAACAGCTCAAGGCATTGGGGGCCAGTGAGCAGCGCATTCATTCTGTTTGCAATATTCAGCTGCAACTGACAGCTCACGTTGCAACATTTGTGCATGGTCCATTGTTGGCTTACTCAATGAAGCGTAAAAAGTTATTACGCAGTGCAAATCTCCACACACAATGTGGGCTAATAATAGTCACTGGCACATTATGCACGGCATACTGCAACTGCGTTTATTATATATCGTATGGCCGCAGGACTTTTCGAGTATACTGTATGTATAGGCAAGACAGATAACACACAAAAGTTGAAACATTAAACTAAAGTTTGTTAGTAGTGCCATAACTTTTTTGACTGTTTGCTGCACAGATAATCATAAAGTTAGCAATTAGCAAAAAGAAAAAAAGAAAAATAAAAAAAACGGTAGTATAGGCATGGTCAATTAGGTGCTTGGTACTGCAGCTTGTATAACAGAGTATTTGGTAAACTAGAAAGCGGTTACGAGTAGCATGGGAAAATAGATGTGTAAAATGTTAAGAGGTTGGCCATTTTTATATAACAGTATGCCCTCGTTCAATGCAACCCTCGGTTAAAGCAATACCTCAATTGTTTACACGTCAGACTCAGTTTACGTAACTTGAAAAAAAAAAAATTTGCATTGGGACTCCCTACTTAAGCATAAGAACGAATCATACATATAAGCAAATTTGATATAATGCATGTACGCACTTTTTTACAATTTACGTCATAGACGCTCGCTTTTAGTGTGCTGCAAACAATGTCTGTTGTTAAAAAAGTTGCTAAGCTTTCAATATTACAAAAATGTGAAATTCTTGGTAAACTTAATGAAGGCCTTATGAAAATTTGAACTCAGTTTATGCAAAAACCTAAATTCACGCAACTGGCTCAACTTCTATTAGTTGCATTGTGCGAGGGCATACTGTATTTATATTGCTTTGAACTCATGCGGTTAATATAGCGCAGTCACATATTATCTTATGTAAGTAAAACGAAGCCAAACATGAACAAATACATGTGCTCATAACTTATTTGCGTTTTTTCATTGAATAGATGCTTATGAAGGAACTGACATTCAACAAATAATGTATAATATAATGCCTTGCCTTTGTCACTCGCATTTGGCTTACGTAATATTTCAGTCAAAGCTGCTGCAACTGATCTGATTATTTGCATGTTATGACTGATACAACGAAATGAGTATTTGCATTATATATGGACTTAGTCAACGTGAGCAGCTAATTCGTTTTATGTTCAACTTTTCTGCTTAACTGCTTAGTTAATCGACAAAAAGCAAAGCATGCCAAATTGTCAAAGAACCTGAAGCGGCTTAAAGCAAATCTGTAACTGATTGATTCATTCAGTAAAGATAACAAACCAAATCAACAGCACTTCAAACTCAAATTTCTATGTGCTCGTTAGTAAATTATCCTAGTGCTTAGTCAAGTCCTTCATCAACAGCAGCCAATGCGCTTAAGTTGTATTGCTGGCACTGCTTGGCAACGAATGACTGCAGGCACTAATTAGCACACGCACAGAGCATACGATATCATGTCAATTACATAGCATACCAGACCACAACACAACACAACACACCACACCGCACTCACACAACCCACCACAGCAAACCATATCACACCACACTCTCAGTCACATCGCACCTCACACATTACGTTGCAGTCACTCGCGCAGCACGTGTTGTATATGCATGTGTATGTGTATGTGTGTACGAATATTCTTTAGAGTTCTTGGAAAAATACAAATCGTTACTCACCTCGCCGCCCTTCTCGCGTGCCACTTTGCTCAAACGATAGCAACGATCCACGCCCACGGTGCATATGGCCGGGTTACACTGTGTTAGATAACGGCCGCTGCCGCAGCCAACATCGCACACAACTGCGCCGGGATCGAGGTTTCCGAGAAATTGTGCAACCCGCGGCCGTATGGGTCCGCTGGGCTCCTCGCAGTGCTCATAGACGTCGTGTACGTAGGCGCGCTCGAGTGCGGCTGAACGGCCGCTGGCATCGTTACGTGTTCGCGTTGCTGTTGTGTTGTGTTTGGTTACATTTGTTGCCGGTGTCACTGTTGTTGCTGTTGTTGTTGTGTTTGTTGTTGTTGCTGTTACGATTGCATTTGCATTCGTTTGTTGCGGTGCAGCGGCAGCGGCATCAGCTGCGCTGATTTTACGTCGTGTGCCATTTGTGGCTGTTGTTGTTGTTGTTGTCGTTAAACAAGCAACGTTTGTTGTTGTTGCTGTTGCTGCTGCTGTGTTTATTATTGTTGTTGCAGTTTCAGTTGTTGCATTTGCATTTATCGTCGTTGTTGCTGTTGTTGCGGTCACGCTTACACCACCGACGCCATTTGGCGTAATGGTTGGTGTTGTTGCTGCTGTTGTTGTTGTTGTTGCGATAATTGTCGTTGGTGAGATAACTTTAGGCGCTAAACTACTATTATTCGCAATGGTGGCCGCGCTTGTCGCCGTTGTTGTCGTTAATTGTTTTGTCATTAAGCTGCTGTTGTGGTTATTGATGCTGCAATTATTATTGTTGTTGTTGTTGTTGTTGTTGTTGCTGCTGTTACAGTTGCGTTTAATATTGTTAGCTCCGTATGCACTCCTCACACTCGTTTCGTAGCTAATAAGGCAAGTCTCATCTGAAATGTGATAATTTGTGAATTACATAAATTTATTTAATTGTTTTTTTCTTTTTTTTTGTATTTGGCAATTGCAGAAAATTAATTGAGTAACTTGTTAGCTGGTTAAGCTGTTTTTTTTTTTAGAAAGATTTAAGGACTTGATAGTAATTTATGAATCACAAATCTTATTTAAACAAAATTAATGACCCAGATTATTAATGCATAGTCGTGTGAATTCTGAAAATGATAACCGGCAAAAAATGCAAAATGTATAGCATATTTTCAGGAGAGAAATTTAACTGATAATAACCCAATGCATACAATCACCTAAACTAAATAAACAGTTAAAAATAAAATATATATTTGCGCGTAAATTAAGAAATTTCTGCCGTTTAGAATGATTACAAATATGTTTTGGCGTATATATTCGATTTTTTGATTTTTCCACTCTTCGAGGGTATGTGAAACAAAAACGCGTTTTATTGTTTGGAGTAGTACACTTAGTACACTTAATCAAATAGTCACAGTTTCGAGCGTTCACTGTAATTATAATTGATTAAAAATGTATTTCGAATTTGCACAAATTTAAGTATCTATTTCGTCTGCGTATTTGGGCGGATGTTGAAAATGAAATGAAAACCTAATTTGCTGGGTAATTATATTTCGTTACATTTATCAGCAATTGATAATTATTGTCTTCTAAACTTTCATTAAGCATTTAACATTGATTACAATTTATTTATGTGCTAAGAAAGAATTAACTTATGATTAAAAGCAATTTGTGTAAGTATCAAATTTCTCAAATTCAAAAATGTTTGCATTTAAATACCATTTAAATTACTTTGGAAATTGCATCGAATGTTTGCTTTTTTAATTATAAATGTTTACATACAAATAAAGATGCATTAGCACTTTGTATTTATTATAGATAAGCTGTTATAATATATTTGGCAAATTTCTTCTAAGCAAATGAATAATATTTGATTAGCATGGCAACTGAATTGCTCTAAGTGCTTTTTTCATTTGAAATATGAAAATCAATCAATTGTACAAAGTGAAAAACAATTTGCTCATTCTTGGAATTTTTGCTGTAATTGGCAAAAGCATTGCTAGTGATAAAATTGGCTTGAAAATGAAATTAGAAATGTACACAATTGTATCGTAAGCCAATTTACTTATTTCGTTGGAATTATAACTTACACACAAGATGTGCCAATTTATCTGTTTAAGATGTGAGCTTTGCATTATTCTATATTTTTATTTCGACATTTGTTGTATTATTTGCAAAATATTTTCTTAAACACTTATATATTTACTTTTTATATTGCCTTTGGCTGCCTTAAGAAGCCACATAGGACACTAAGGTAAGTTGTCAGTGGCTTTGCATGACAGTTAGACAGGTTTGCAAGCCAAGTGCGGGGAAAAAGCCGCAACTGATTTTCCTTTTATGTGTTATTTCAATTAATTTGAAAAATAAAAGTACGCTCAACTTCAAAAGTGCGCCACGGGCAAGTGTTGTGCCATTTTAACTCTAATTTATATTGTCATGTTTTCCTCTACGCTTTGGGTTATTTGCTTTATATAGTGCGCTTGCACAAATGCAAAGTAAAAAACAAAAAAAAAAAAAAAGAAAGAGAATAAAATAAAAAAGGAGTAATGCTTGACACGTTGCTGCTTGTCTGTTTTGGTTTTTATTGCAGTTCGCTTCGTGCGGCGCCTGCAGGTATGCTATGAACATGTGCTACGTTTTGTATTTCACGTGTCCTTATGCTTTTTTACATGCGGTTTTCATTTGCTTCTGTTGCAGTACTTTTCTTTTTATTTTTTTTTTGGTTGAACATGCAAGTGATTTTGGTTTTACTTTGTGCGCAGATTTATGCGCTTTGCAAGCTTCATACTTGATATGTATGCAGCTATTATTGCACTTGATTAGCATTTTCAGCTGTTGGCAGCAATTTGAAGCAGCTTCTGCATAAATTCATGACAGCTTAATTGCATGGCAGCAGCAGAAGCATAGCAATAAGTATAATAAACTATGCGAGTGCCAGCGTTGCAGGTGAACGAGGTCATGCAGTGCCAAAAATAGGCACAAGAACCTCAAGCAAGGCAACAGCCTCGCACAGGCCTCACGTGCAGTGCGACCATTGTTTTCAAGTTGTTATTGCTGCTGCTGCTTTGGTTGTTGTTAAGCTAAAAACTTCCTGTCAATTATTGATGTCGTCACAATTTGTACAATTAAAGCAATTAGGCAAGGCACGCGATGTACACGTCGCTCACCGCATGCGTACTTCGGCCATTGTTAGCCAGCGCCTTGATGCATGCAACACAATTTTTGTTGTGCGCGGTGTTTGCAGATTTTGCGACTGCATGTTAGCCAGCCATAAGTGCTGACGGCGCGTCACTATATGCTAGGCAAGTGGCAGTGTCTAGGACGATAAGGACATTGACGTAGATAACATGACAAAGGGCGTAAGCAAAGCGGAAATGCAAAGCCGCTGCACATGTCACACGTGGCAACAAAGCCAAGCCAGACAATTGGCAATGTTTCAATGGCCATTAGAACTATGACTGGATTTCCGGTTGCCTGCGCAAGCAAGCCGAGCAGCTAGCCACAATCACGCTGACAGGCAACAACAATAACAACAGCAACAGCAACTGTTGGCTGCCAGGCTGCCAGCTTTGTCATAAGCTTGGCCAACGTAGCCAAGTTGTGTGTTGTGCTGTTTTGTTTTATGTTTTTTTTCTTTGCAAATACTTTCTATTGTAAGTGCAGTGTCCTTTCTTGCTTTTTAGGTGCATGCGGTGTGAACGTTTGCCGCCATTGTCACGTCAACGTAATAAATTGCATTGTATAAGTAGACGCGCGTGAAAAAAGGAAAAACAGAATGAAGTGCAAGTGGAAAATTCAATTATAATTGAAATGAGATTAAAAGCAAATAATGGCAGTGCTAGCAGCGTCAGGAGCAACAGCGGCAGCGGAACCACAGCTGGAGCAGCGCCGACGGCAGCTGGCTGCAATATGGCAGGCGTGTCTGTCTGCGTGCGTGAGCCGCTTAGTTGTGCCGTGCACTGCCAACGCACTTGAAATGTGCTGCAAATTATTATTGCTTTATAATTGAATTCCATGGCGTGTCCTTGTTCCTGTTGCACTGCCTGGCGTACGAGCGTATTAACTTAATTGCCATTAGCTGACGCGCTATCTGGCACACGCTCTACATCATATTTCATTTTTATTTATTTATGCTGCCATTTACTCCCTCTCCTTCTCTCTTTCTGTCTGTCTCTTTCGCTTATCTATATATATGTATTGGCCGCAACGTGCCACATTGCGTATACGTATTTTATCATATTCTACAGAAATGAGTTCGGCAACTCTGCAGATGTAGTTAACTTTTGCAATTATTTTGTTTGCGTGAAAATACGTTTGAGTTTCGATTTGAAAATTAATTTCCGCTGTAGTTTGTATTGCCTTTGTCACTTGAAAGCAGCAAGCGGAAATCTGTCTTGACAATGCCAACTGCAAAATATTTACCTGCCTTACACTGTACCTACATATATTTCCCCCTGAGTTTCATTGAGCTGCGTGAATTTTGCCATTAAATGGCATAAGCCGCAAAGCTCTGACTTTTCCTAGAAACGTTGTGTGTTACTGCCGCCCAGCGGGTTGCTGATTTGTTATGAATATTTGGCATAAATCGATTTTCAAATTTGCATTTTGTTGATTTATTTCCGCGCAGTTACAAATAAATAAAACAAAATAATTAATAGAGCTAAATTACATTTGCAGTTTGGTACAAAAATTTGATTGGATCTGATGTATATTGCGTAGTACGTATTTCAAACTGTTTCGAAAAATAGTAACATTGAAAATATTTAAGAAATTTCCAGCACCATTATACTCTATATCTCAAGAAATTAGTAAGTTTTCATTATATTTAATGTCCATTAATCATATTAAGATATTATTCAGCGTAGATATCTGCATATAAATTTTCGGTAGCTCTGCATCAAATTTAATGAAAAAAAAATCAATTGAAAGGAATTCGGATTTTGTTTTCAAAATTGTTTTATTTTTCTTTTGTAAATATTTGATTTTAGATATGAATATTGAGTTTGCATCCTAATGTCATCTACTATATTACGTTTAATTTCAAAGGGTAACAGCAAAAATGAGTTATATAGTGAAATCGTGTATAAATAAAATTCAAAAAAATAAATTATTATACATTTAAAAAAAAATGAAAGAAAAATAGGTTTCATTGTTGAACAACGTATGAACCTAGAAAAATTCGCTCGAGTTTCGATCGACGGTGACACTATTATATTTAATTTATGAATTAAGTTTGTAGCTTTTATTTAAAAACTAAGACATCTATGTGTATTACCTAAGATAAAGACCAAATGCCCTCTTTTGTTACTACAAAGGGCGTCTGATTTTTATATGCCCGAATCCTACAACGCTGCCCTCTAAGTTTCCATTAAGATAATCTCTTTACCGATTACTTTAAAATAAGCCAAATGTTGTTTCCTTCTGTTGCTCCTTAAGCTTTTTGCCAGAGACAACATTGTTATGCAAATCTTAGCTATAAAATTCTGTAGCAAGTATCCTTAATTCGCATTTTTGTGCATAATTAATTTAAGTTCTGCGCGCACAGAGAGATTCGCCCTTTAAGCCCAGAATGAATGAAACTTTTAATGCAAGCAATTAAGGCTTTTACTTGGTGGGCTACATCAAGCTGAATCTACCTTCATTTGCAGCATGTACGCACATGTTTGCGGTTTATGAACTTTTATTTTTATGTTTCAACTCCCCAAGCCTCTGACAATACAGAAACCAATTAAAAAGTACTCCTGTGTACAAGCAAAACATCTTCAATGGTCGAGGACGGTTGAGCACTTTTTTGCTTATGGGAGTGGCTAAAAAATGTTTAATTTCCGTTTACTGCCTGAAGCATTTTTATGCTAACCAAAAAAAAAACAAGCCAACAACAACAACAACAATTCTTTTAAATTTTATCTGCATGCATGGCCTAAATGGCACAGAAAACATAAAAGGAAAAGCAGAAAAGCACTTTAAGCCAAATGCATGTTGATTTAGTGAAATTGTAAACATTTTTTCGTAATTTGTTTATTTTTTCTTGATTCAACTTGTATAAATGTCGTTCATATTTTGGACATTTTTTTCTGGACCAGAACGAAAAGAAAGTAAGAAAGTTTTGACAAAACTTAAGCTTTGTATAACAATTTTAGGCAGTTCATATAAATTTTTGGAAAAATTCCATTTTGCTGCTAAATGCGGCAATAATTGATGAACATTTTATTAAAAAACTTTCGGCTAAATACATATTATATGCATTCTCTATTCATTAATACTCACAGAGCAGACTGTCAGCCATGGCTCTGTTTCATTTATATCAAAAGATTATCTAATGACTTGCATTTTTCTATCGATGACGTTTATTTATTTTTGTTAAAAAACTTTGTGTGGTTTCTTCTTGGATTATTGCGGCTGTCACTTCAGATGTGCGCTTAGGCTATCGTATGCGCCACACCAAGTGTAATCGGATTTAAAAAGGAAGTTACGGTTTCTATGTTGATTTCACGCTAAACCGATAGCAAATACTTCAATCTTGCAAAGTGTTTATTTTTGCCATGTTTCATTGTTGTTGTTGTTGTAGCTGTTTTTATATAAAATAGTTCAGCAGCAACTTAAGCTGAACATACTCAAAAGTAAGGGTAAAGTGTTTACTAATGGAATTGTTTGCCTGGCAGCTTATACAACATAGGCGACCACAGTGGATTAAGTTTATAATCTGAACCATAACATATACAAAAAAAAAAAAATTTTATATTTTTAAATACTAAGTATGTTATATCGTAACGGAAATGGAAACGTGACTTGAAGAAATAGCTTTGAATTTACGTTGCTTACAAAATGTTAACATGTTGGGGGGGTATAAAAAAAAAGAAATTCTGTCACTTTCAGGTATACTCTGCAACAGACAACTTTGAAGCGCATTCAATAAATACATGACGTATACGCCATAGTCACGTCAGAAACCTGCGCACGTCACACACATTGACTTTTTATGACATTCGTCAATGCTTAAATCAAGTAAAAGCTAATAAATTCAAGTGCAAACGCACTTACAATAAAAAGCAAAAAAATAAAAAGAAACAAAAAAAAACTAAGCAAAATAAATCGGCACTTTGTATTTGGATACACCTGTCATACAAGGTGAGTTCCAAAGTAAACAGGACTTTTTGAATCTAGCGCCCTCTAGTGGCGCCATCTATATGTGAACTGGTGCGTTAGAATCTGCTATCGTTTATCGACTTCCAGTAAAAATTTCATGACATTTCATCTATTGGAAGTGAGGTTATTGCGTTTTAAGTGTCAGTATGTTTTTGTCATCGGTGCAAGCCTTTTGAATGGCCTCTACGTCTGCATAACGCTTTCCTTTCATCGGCAAATGCATTTTTCCGAAAAGGTAGAAGTCGCACGGTGCCATATCAGGTGAATACGGGGAGTGGTTGATGGTTAAAATGTGATTTTTGGTCAAATAGTCGGACACAAGCGTCGATCGATGAGACGGCGCATTATCGTGCAACAAACGCCAACTTCCATCTTCTCGCACCGATGACAAAAACATACTGACACTTAAAACGCAATAACCTCACTTCCAATAGATGAAATGTCATGAAAATTTTTACTGGAAGTCGATAAACGATAGCAGATTCTAACGCACCAGTTGACATATAGATGGCGCCACTAGAGGGCGCTAGATTCAAAAAGTCCTGTTTACTTTGGAACTCACCTTGTATGTGGTCACACATGACGTATGTGTATTTTTAATGTTCAGCGATATACGTGTGCCTTGCTGCAGCACTTGTGGGGCGGTACTCACCTTCTGAGACACATTTACTTGTGCTTGTGCTGTAAGTGGCATGCAGTAATGCCACTGCCGGCGTCAGTTGACCCGCTAACATGTAACGCTGCTCCTTATACGTATGCAGGTCTGATTTGCGCTTCTAGTTTTTCAGTTTTTCAGTTTTTCACACTGACGCTTTCACTTATTGCAGCTGTTGCAGGCATATCAAAGACTAAGCAACTTCACGCGGCGTTACGTTGCGCAGCGCGTGTCCTGTGTTCCGTGTCCTGTGTGCAAACGATGTCGACTGGCACTGGCACTGGCACTTGGCACTGGCATGAATTATAAAATCAATGTGCATAAATAATTTGAGTCGTTAGCGCCTATTAAAATGTTGTTGGTGCCGCTTTTATTCTTCTTGTTGTTGTTGTTGTTGTTGCTGTTGTTGCAATTACGAACGTGTTTTTACTCTTTATTTTTAGATTTAATTTTGTTAATTTTACACAATTTTCTGCTGTCGTTATACTGCCAGGCGATGGAAAGTGATTTTTTGCTCTATTTTTCTATAATAACCTCAATTTATTTTGAAATCTATCATTATTATATGCTGATTGTTGTTGTTGTTGTTGCTGTTGTTGCAGCTGCTGCTGATTTCGCTTGTTGTTGTTGCAAAGAACACGCGTCAACTGCCATGCATCGGGAATTACTCGCGCGCGTTTAACCAACAGACACAAAGCGAGAGCAAAAGCAAATGCAAAAGCAACAATAAAGACCGTACGTCGTCGACGATGACAAAAACAACAACAAAGGTTTCGTTTGCTTTTGCTTAGTTCCCTCTCGCTTGCTCTCCTGCACTCGGTTGCGCTGTCACGTTCTGGCACTCGTGAGCTCGTTGCGTGGTTTGTAAGCTCCACAGGATACACACGTTAGCATGTGACGTTTGCTGTGTCGCTGTGTGCGCGCGCCTGTCCGTGTGTGTTTGCGTATGCGGAGTTTACGGGTGGCAAAGGAATTTGCTGCTTGAATTCTTTTTTTTTAATTTTTTTTTTGGTTCGTTGCCTTTAATATCTTTTTTGCCTTAGTCGCCTGCCTTAAGCTTTAAAATTTTCACTTTCGCTTTCGTTTAAATAATTTTTTATACTAATGCGCGTATTATATTATTTTCTTTAAGTCTATTATTTAGAATATATAATTAATATGTATGTTTTAATATGCTATTTATTTAGTATATTTTTTTTCGGCTTTTGGTTTTTTTTTTTTATTTTTATTATTTTTTTTTTTGGTTTGGTTTTTATTGAGACACTTGCACTTTGACTGCTTTTATGTTGCTTGCTTTTGTTGGGTTTCAGTTGGCTGCCTTTAGTGTTCGACTTTGAGCCAACGTTGTGTATGCGTGACGCCTGCTGTAGAGCTTATGTCTGCATTCAATAAGTTGCCGTCGCATACTGAACCTCAAGGATACTTTACTGTTGGGTTGCATGCTCATGTGTGGATCTTGTTATGTTGTGCTTTGCATTTTCGCTTGCGACTGAACGAAAGAAAAAGCTTTTCGTTCAATCGCATTCGCAAACTCCTAATTTATTAATTTTTTTTTTCTGTTTTATTTTTTTTTTTTGCATTTCTTTGTGTTTTTGAACTTGAGGCGCCAGAATTTCTAAACAGCTAAATGATTTGAATGGGAGCAACGGCAATGAATCGACTATTATCAAATCATAAATTATATTCATATAACTAATAAAAATGATAGAGGATTTAAAATAACGCATATATACTGTTAAAGCATTTTAACTTAATTAAAAATATATTCACATATTCTTCATATTTATTATGAGAAGTTTTTGCAACGCATGGCAGCGCAGTAATGAAGTGAAACCCCATAAAATTAGCAAACAATTTTGATTGCGCATTTTTGTGATTTTATCTAAAAATAGCCAAATGGCAAATTATAATCGAAATCCATAAAAGCTTGACAAATTAACTTCATGAATGAAAAGTTAGAATGCCTTTTCTATGATTCAAAACCACAAATGGCTTCGTTCAGTTTGAAAAAATGTCAAAAATAGAAATGAGCGCAAAAGTGTGGCAAACTTACTTATGTCCGTATGTACGTCCGACTCGTACATCTGTACTTGCTGCATGCTTCTTCTTCACTGCGCATGCTCTGCCTCTGGGCTGCCCCTCGTGGCATCGAACTTTCACTCAGTATGACGCTTTCGTTCTTCGCATGCTGCTCGTTCACTATTTGCCTACTGGGAGCAAGACTCACGACTATTTTTGATGAATGAAAAGCTTCGTAGTACGCGTTCCTGCGAAAGGGCCACACTGGGCTGCATGAGCAATGGGCGGCGACAGACACTTGTTTGTGTTGTTGTGTGTATGTATGTGTGTGTGTGTGTGTTAGTGTGTTTGTATAGCAGCAGTACGCAATTCTCAAGCGTAATGATGCTTTTTCGGTAGCATGACTAATAAAACATTTATTGTTTACTGTAGGTTGTGTTTCCGTTAGAGTTTTACATGGTAAAAATTTATTAAAGACCCTAGAGAAGTATATGAGTTGATTACAGCATTATTTTGTCTATTTTTATTGGCAACTAAAATCAAGCAGCTAATGGGGAAAATAGCAAACTGTAAGATTTTTTAACGCTGTATTGATTTTTCATTGATTAGTTTTCAGTTTTGCTGCTATTTGAAATTTCCTATAATGGCTTCATAGGCAACAATTATAAAACACTAATAAAAATAATTTTAATAAATAAATGTAGATTAAAAAGCAGAATTTTGGCTTAGGTTCTGTAATGCTATTTGTAGAAATTATTTTTTCACAAATTTTCAGCATTTAAATTGTCAAATCAAACTTTTTCACATATACATTGAAAATTTCAGTTAATCAGTGTGTAAAAGCTAAAAATTTTTTTGCAATTGTAAAAATTCATTAATTTGATATAAGAAAAACAAAAAAAAAAATAAATAGGTTTACATCTTCACAAATATAGAAAAAGATTATTTTGGCTGTATAATCGCAAGCCGCGTTAATTGACTGCAAGCAAATATTTCATTATACTCCTGATTTTTTACAGTGCTTATTTAAAATTGTCGTCTGGCGTGTCAGGTTTCGTTCATTGAATGTAAAGTTGATTATGCCGCATGTGAGGCAGGCAACAACACAATTTGCTTCTACGTATGAATTTTGACAAAATGAAATTACAAAAAAAAAAAAAAAACAAGAAAAATAAAAATAAAATGGGTAAAGCTATTTTTGCGGCATACGCTGTTATTGTTTTTGTTATTGTTTTTATGTCGTCATGAGCTTCTGCAATTGTGCCTTTTATTGCTATTCGTTTGTCTGTTTGCACGCTTGTTTTTGTTGACTAAAACAGCAACAGCAATTGAGCGAATAAAACCGAAATGGCAGAGAGAGAGAGAGTTCGACCGCAAGAGAGTGAGTGAGTATGTGCTGATATATTGCAGTGCACTTTACTCTAATGTTTCGTGTTGTGTTAGGTTGTATATGTTCTTGTGCAGTGAGGGAGGGAACAGATGCCGACCGTCCGTACGTTATTGTGTGGCAGAGTGTGACAAATGACGGTACGGCTGCCTGCAGGCCGTTGAACAGAAAATTACAATTTAGCAATCAAGCTGAATCCAATGTTCATCATGCTGCCAACCACACAATCGCCGCAACAAATTGTCAACAACGTTTGCGTTGTGATGATGACGTTTGACGGCAACAATGTCAGTTGTTGTAGGCGGCAATTACATTGTGAAAACCGCCCACATGCAGGCATTTGGGTTTTTGTTTATTTCTGTGTATTTTTACTAAGTTTTTTCTGTATGCATGAGGGCAAATGTTGGCAGCACGCGTTGCTTGCGGCAGTCAATGCCAGAAGTTGGTATTCTTTTCTTTGGTTTTTTCTTCAAGATTTTTTTCTATACGCTTGATTTCTCAAACAAAACACGTTAGCAATGATATCATTTGTGTAGGCAAAATATATTTTGTTTTTTTTTTGCTAAATTATAAACATAATACAAAAATTTTGCATGAGTTCTCTTGGTAATGTATAATAAACATTCAAAATGCTTAGCGGCGGAGCACATGACGTCTGCATACATGCCGGCAGCGTCGGCTCATTGAGCTTCGCAGCTGTGACTCATACGAGTTGTAACTGCCATTGAGAGTGTTAAGAGAGACAAAAAAAGTGCGAAAGTGTGTGCACGTCAAAAGTTTATTAACTTTGTGTAAGCTGGCAAAGTTTTGTCACAGCAAATTAACAAAAAGATGCCCGTTGATATGCGCTTTGCTCGATTGCCATTCATCTGATATAGTAAATGCGAGCTTCATTGATTATTACATTCATTCATTTATTGCGACGCCGTTCGATGATTCATTAGCGTTTGGACACGTGATACGTACATGTGTTGGCAGCAACAGTAGCCACAAACACAGACATAGTCACAGTCACAGTCACAGTCACATATACAGACAGAACAGCGGCAGCAATAATTTACTCATTAACAGCCATACTTTGTCTGACAGGCTTGTGTTGGAAAATTAATATTTATCTCACATGTTATATGAGATGCAAGCGTATCGATCTTTATTTTTTCTTTTTTTGCTTTGTCGCAGATGTTGCATTAAAAGTACTGCCACACCAGCATTGTGTTAAATATAAATCATACGCCCCGTTGACGAACTCTGAGCTGCGCATTCGATTGCATACTTAATAATGTCACGTTCGGGCTTTTGACAAGTACAACGTGTTTAAAGTTATCTGCCTCCAACTCCGCCTCCGTATTTGCCTTCAGCTGCAGCGTCCTAAGCTGCTGCTGCTGCCAGCGCGTCGCTGTGGCTTCGATGCTCTCTACTAACTTAATTAATGATATGCTTATGTTTTTGTTGTTGTTGCATGCGGGTAAAGATAATGCATGCACACTAGTGTTGTGCTTAGCAGTTTTGTTGTTGTAGCCACTATTGTTATTTTCTGTTGCTGTCAGCTTTATAGATAGTTCAAGCTTTTATGTGGGCTAATGCGCCCATTATAAACATAATGAGCTGTTTCACTTTGATAACCACATAAATTCTTATGATTTTGGATTTTTAGTAAAGTATGAAGCTTTCAGTTATCGTTTGTTATTTTTCTTTAAGGCTTTAATGCATGCAGCATTAACATTAGTGTAATTTTTATATCGTCCTATTTTTATACACTTAATGATGACATACACACTAACAATATGCGGGATGCGGCATTGCATTATTGAAATTAATTAATGTGTTTACACTTTGGTTGCTGTTGCTCAGCGGGTGGTGCGTCAGCGTGGCTTAGTCTGTTGCTGGATATTGACTGTATTAGCAATAATTGCTAGGAGACAAAGTTAATGATGCCAAGTCTAATCAACACTTCATTGTGCGCCATAGTCGCTAAGAAATTAGCTTTGGCTATATTCAAATTTAATAGAATTTTTATGCAAATGTACACATTGAGATTATATGTACTCTTTCATAGTATGTTTACTTGTATATAGAATTGCAGTATGCTGCAAATGAATTGCAACAACGCTTAATTATATCCTGTACCAAAAAATGGTAGAGTATATTAATGCTATATATAACAGGCAGAAATATGCGTGACAGACCCTACAAAGTATATATATCCTTGATTAGCATCGAAAGGCGAGTCGTTTCAGTCATGTACGTCTGTCTGACTGTCTGTATGAACACACGGATCTTGGAGACGTTAAGATCTACAACCACCAAATTAATCCATAGGCATAACAAATTTATTTTATTTTTTCAATATTCAATCTATAACATATAGCTACCGTAGGAACGATCGGCCGAAAGTCCACATTAATTATGAAAAACACTTTTATTTTTCAAGATACCGTTAATAAATTTCAAATTTAGTAGTTCTATGTTATTTCCATTATATCATATAACTCAATATAATAAATATCGGTTTACTATAATATATAGCAGCCATAGGAATGATCGGCCGAAAATTTAGTTTTACAGTTGTTTCTTTAGATTTAAACGGGAAAAGTGAGTATTATACAAGTATAGTCGGGTGTGCCTGACTGTAGCCCTGCGTTATTGCCTCTATTGTTTAGTCATTTGTGCTACATTAAGTAGATTCTGTTAGTGTTACTTCTTGCTGTTCTTAGTCTGTTAAAACTTTTTTAATTTAAACTAATTAACATTAAACAAGGTTTTGCTTTGTTTATTAGTGTAAACAAGGCTAATATAATTGTTGTTTAGTGCGAAAATGAACTTTATTTTAATGAAAATCATTTCTTTCAAAGATTATCACAATATGCTCACAGTTAAAAGTTGCAGGTTGGCAAAGTTTACAAAGATTGCAGCATAAGTGCTAAATTAAATTAAATTGCTTGCACATAAGTTTGGAGTTTAAGCAGGCGCATCTTAAAGCCAAAAGTGACAACTAAAGCGTCTTAAAGCGCTTAAAAGCAACAACAACTCATATCAATTTTGCAAATAATTGTAATTTCATTTAAAAGCGCCAAACCGCTTAAGCTCAAAACTTTGTGTTAAAAACAAAAGTTTCTGCGTAAAATATTCCAAGCAGAAAAAAAAGAAAGAAAATACGTTGCCCTACTTGGCACAATGAAATCCAAAACCAGAACCGCATCCAAAATCACAAGAGACAATGCGCACGATGAGCATGTGGGGGCGTGAATGAGTGGGTGGATGTGCCAGTGTGAGTAAGTGGGAGTCTACAATGTTGAGCACGACATGGAAAACCATTCTCAACATAATTCAAGTGGCAAGCTAAGCATTTTGGTTAGCTGTTGTCGTTGTCGTTGCCGTTGTCGTCGTCTTTGCTGTTGCTGTTGTCGCGGTTGAGCCTCTTTGCGCTTATCTGTCTAAGAAATCTGCCAAGAACAAACAAATAAACAAACCAACAACACACACACACACACACACACACACATACACTTGGCCTGGCTGCGTGGTGGCCTGACATGGGGCACAAGGACGTCGTCACACGCCCACAAGGCACGTACTCGAATTCATATACGTATTCGGCAAAATGGTGTCCTTGCCTGGGCAGCGCGTAGCAAAGTTGCTTAACGCGCAAAATGCGCCAAATGAAGTGCAAATTATGCCAACGGCATATCGCATCTAACCATGTGTGCGTACGCATGTGTGTGCCAGCATGTATGCGTGAATGTGTAGCTGCGTAATGCAAAGCATAAAGCAAACGTGTTCTGAAAGCACGGGCAAGCAGCGAGGCGTGAAAACGCTAAATGTATGCAGTGGCTACACGTTTCTTTACCTTAACTGTGTTTTGGCAGATTTTCGACACATTTCTCCTTTTTTTTTTTTTTTGCATATACGCGCATTTTGTGTGTATGTGTGTGTGTGTGTGTGTGTTTATTAATAGTACACTTCACTTGTGCTCTTAGTCATACGTTTTTGTGTGTATGTGTGTGTGTGTGTGTTTTTTTTTTTTTTACGTCGGCGTAAATTTGTTGCGCGTGGCAAATATTTGCGGCGCCATTTTGCTTTTCGCGTGCGCGTCCTTGCGGCAAACCTTACAATGGCAACTTAAGCGACACCTTACACTTATGCCTTATGCCTTCACTTTCACTTTACACATTGCCCTGCGCTTTCACTTGCTGTGTTGGCGTATTCACAATTCGTGGCGAATTGTTTTTAAATACTTCTTCCTTGCGCAAGTCGGTCAACGAACGCACGCAACTCACAGCGTGGTAATGGTGTGTATGGCTAAAAGTGAAGTGCGTCCGAAAAATGCCGCCAAAATGTTGCAAGGGGTCGTCGAAGTCATGCCTAGCCGCTGGCGTCTTCCAGCACCGCGTGACGTCAGTTTGTAAAAATAATTTATTTTGTTGTTTGTGCGACGCAAAGTCGGCTGCAACAACAACAAACCTAAAGCGGCACCTTGGCTTCTCAATGTTCGCCCAAGAAACTCCGGGCGCGGCCGTGTGCGACACACAAGGCCATGGCAACGTGGCGTGCCCGGTGACGGCGACTGCAGCAGCGACGCGTGACGTAAATTGTAACAGTAGCCAAGTCATGGCTTGCGTTGCTTTCATTCTTCTTCTTCTTCTTTTTCTTCTACTTGTTGTTGTTGTTGTCAATAGTAAATGCTTGCGTGTGGTTTTAATTTTTTTTTACTTTTATTTTTTTAGGGAAATTTTATTACTTTTTTTTTTTTGACGCAGTCACGTGTTTTGCTGTGTTTGCTGTTGTTGTTGCTTTGTTGTCGGTTCGCTGCTTGCTGTTAAACGGAAATTCATAACATATCCTGTCTGCTGTTAACAAAAAATGCTGTTTGCCAAAGCTTTTGGCTGCCTCATAGCTTGCGTGCAACGAGAAAAGCTTTAACATGGTTTCAAACCGGCGCCGGCATTTATGTTTTTTGGCTTTAAGTTCATTAGAGCTGATGCACATTTTCGTAAGACAAAAAAGCTCCATGGGTTGAAAATATTTCTGTTAACACAGCTTATGGCTAGTTTAGAAGCTGCCAACGGGTTACGAAATTTAAAAATCTGGCTTTTCGCTGATTTTTTATATGCTACCAAGATCAAAGATGATATTTTTCAAAAAACGTTTCAAGTTTATTGCAACTCGAAAGCGCAGAAATACTTTATTCTTTTTTAAGTCTTGATTCATTTTTAGTGTATTAAATTAAAAGATATTATGCGAGATAACCATGAAAGTAAAACTTAAATATTAATAAATTAATTTGCAGATTAACAATTAATCAAAATAATAATAAATGTTCTGCATCTTTGCTGCTGCTTTTTAGCATGCTGCCATACTATGAACATTGACTAGACAGTTGTTGACTATATGCGTATGTTGTTGATAAAGTTAAAGGATAAATAAAAGGAGATCGCGACTGGAAGAACAGAAGAACTCATGTACCATAATGCCCAGCTGCTGTTTGTCTAAAAACGCGTTATTTTACTGTGTTCCGGTGATGGCGGCAAGGAGGACACCGACGAACGTGAGGGACTGCGCGGTGGCACCCGAGGTGGATTGATATTGGCATTGGCCTGACGGAGATTGGCAAAGAACTGCTGACGGCGTGGACCACCGCCGCGCAGCGGTAGAGTGGGTATTTCACTAGGCGACTGATGCACCTCCTCCTGCGAGCAATTGCGCATGGCGGGATTCACGCATTCGTAGACACTCTGTGGTGGCACAAAGGCATGTTAGTATGTGTGTATGTTATGTTATATATATATGTATGGCATTATAATGTGAGAGCTTACCTGTTCCGATGAGTATTGATTGTTTTGCGCAAAGGCCAGCGAGGTTAGGGAGGGCAATGCCTGTGCAATATCCGAACGCTCAATGCCGCGCACAATGAGAAAGGTGCGTGGAATTAAAATGCCAACAAGCACAGCCCAGCCGGAGGCCTGCAGGCCAAGCGGTAAGGCGGCATCGCGCCATTCATCGCCAAAGAATGAGAGTGTAACCCAGACAATCCAGATGATGAAGATCAAGACGGCGCCAATCACGATCAGTATGCCCTCGCGATAGTTTCGCTGCGAGCGATAAATGAATGGCACCAGGCTGACCACGCAGAGCAGCAAGACGAAGTCGTATGCGACCAGTCCCCACAGCCAATGGCCATAGTAGAGATTCTCGCATGAAACGCTCTCCGAGGCCACGTGCATCACGATCAGCAATTGTATGGACATGCCCAGCTGCACGAAGAGGCTGAACATGCAAATGACCGCTTGTATGTAGCCATTGACATGCGATAGAAAGCCGCCCTCGGAGCCGATGGAGGCCAGCATGACGGCGCGGCAGAGCAACAGCGAAAAGATGAAGCAGTAGACGAGCGTGAAGATGAAAACACGCACGGCGCAGAGCGTGTTAAGCGTTTGCGCATCCTCAAAGGTCACATGCGAGTTGCGTTGCTCGCCCACATACTCCATGGAGAAGGGCACAAACGAGGTGAAGACGAGTATCAGTGAGAGCAGCAATAGTATGGAAGTCACTGGATTGCCCTCGAACACATCGCCGAGTGTTATGCGCACCACAATGAAGACTAGAATCGCCAGCGTTGCTAGCACACCCAAAATGGCGGCTGTCATGCCGGTGGCCACCCAAGCTTCCGGTTTGATGCGCCAGAACATGACCGATTCGCCATCGTAGAGAAACGGATAACGTTTATTGTCGCCTGCGCTGTACTGACAGTTGAACACCTGCCCGAATTTCGTCTTCAGCTCCAGGCTCGTGTGATTCTCACGGTTGTAGTGATAGTACGTCGTGACATTCGTGACGAAATTCTGCGAGGCTATCTCTCGCAGGTTTATGTGCTGCTCATTAGCTGCGGCATCTATTGTGTCGACTTTCTTCTGATACATCTGAAAGTTCATCAGAGGCGCCAAATTGCGCATGCGCAGCAGTGTCAGCACCTCGCTGGTCTCGTGCGACTGATGGTACTTGGGCGTGCGCCAATCCTCAATGAAGTTGAAGAAGTTGAAGCATGTTTCCAGTAAGAAAACATTTTCCTCGCGTTTGCAGTGCAGCGCCAAGGCAGCCTTAAGCCAGCGCATCAGATCCAACATGGGATGCGCCAGCGCCAAGACCCGTGACGGCAGCACACTCTTGCCGATCAGCGCCTCATTGAGTATTGTGGGTATAACATCAAGATCAATCGTGCGCAATTCAATTTCATTCTCCATGAGTATAAACGATCTATCGGGTAGTTCTAGAGAAAGTTAAAGAGGCATTTAGTATTTGTTATGTATATGAACGATTATTTACTTGACACACCTGCTATGAACTCACGATCCGTGCGCTCCGTGGGCACCGCGAAGATTGTGCCATTCTCTTTGAACTGATTTGCCATCTTATTGCCAAAGAGTATGTAGACATTGTCTTCGCTCTTGAAGTGCATGAGGCACATGTGCTCGTGACGCACAGCCTCCATGAAGTCATTGTAGATATTCAAACTCTCAGTGAGTATCTCCACTGAGGCGATCTTCTCGCCCCAAGGCATTTGATGCAGCAGATGTGCCACCTTTGGAAAAAGGTGCAAGCGTGCCGGCGGTATGGGCCATATATTGTATTCCAGTTCTTTGATAATGTGTTCGAGGCTCTTATAAAGATCGAAATCGATGTAGATGCCCATGGCATGCATGGTGCACTGTTGCATAAATTGCACTTCCTGTATGAGTAAATTCTCAGCCAGGTTCGTGTCGTCAACATATATGGCACGCAGGCCTATAGAAAAATAAAAAATAATTATTAACTACTCGACACTCTCGAAGTGGACCTGGCTATTTACCTATTTCAAAGTCCGCTTCGATGAGATTCGCCTGATTGAGACGATTGATCACAAACATCGCCGAGATAGGATCCGTGGTCATAATGCTTAGCATGACATCGCCTTCGGTGATCTGCACGAACTCATGCTGTTTGCGCACCCTAGTCTCCTCGTCAGAGTTGCTGAGGACTGCTTGGAGACCATGTATGCAGATTTCTGGTATTGGATTGGCTGTGCTGCTGCCGTTCTCGGGTTCCACAGTCGATGACAGTAGTGACGCTGTGAAGGCAGTTGTAGATTCTGCCGGCAATTCTGTTGTTGACTTGGCTGTGCTTGTGACCGCTGTGGGTTGTGGTTTTGTAATGCGCAGTGTTCCGGGTTTCTTGGAAGGTGGCTCCACAATCGCGGCGCCATGACAACGGCAGAGTATCGTGAAGAGTGTGAGCAGCAGATAGTATAGCGCTTTTGTGAAAAATTGATTAGGTCAGTATAAAGATAGGGAACAGGGTGGGCAGAAATAGAATCTATGGTTTGGTATAGAGAAAGTTTTGCAGAGGCCATATAAAACCATACATGAATGTTGGTTCCTTAAAGACGCTTTAATAACTGGGAAAATATTAAAAGCTAATTTAGTCTAATCAGAGATCAGATCAGAGGTTTGTTTTGCTGTTTCAATACTAGGTAGCTGAAAATTTTGTTTATTTGTTCTTGTACCGTCGTCGATATGTTTCTATAAGCTTTCGGATCTAAATACACCAGCGAATTTAAGAAAGCCAATTGTTTTGTAAGCTGGACTATAGGTTGAAATCCGTCTTGCCATTGTTTCTTTTGCTGAAACTGCACTTATTACATTTTCAGCCGACTGTTTTTAATATACGGCAACGGTCTGGCACTCGCAGCAGTCGCGGTTCAAGCCCGGCTGTCGGCGAGACTTTTATTCTTTTTTTACTTGACATTGAATGAATGAATCAATATGTAAATAGTTTTTTTTCCAAATTTTTTAGTTGTCATATTTAACAGAATATAAATGGTTTTTAAAAAAATAGGACTTTCAGCTTAAAAACTAAAAAAGTGGCTGTGCTGCCATTTATTACTTACCATAAACCGTCCTTGTATCCATCTTGCGGCGCTGCCAACTCATTTTGTTGTAGTCTTTTGAAAATTTTTTTAGTTTTCTAACTAATTGGCAGTTCTTGGTTTATTTTTGTTTAATTTAAATTGCTTTTTTTTTGCGTTCGTCAGTCACATTAACGCATGAGTAATGCACACTTCCACCAATTAAAAACTAAAAGCGAGCACTAAATGAATTAATAAATGGTCAAAGCGTTTTTCTTGGAAATGGAAAACAACAGAGCGCACACTTTCGCTATAAATTTTTATTATTTTTTATTTTTCATATTTCTTTAAAGTTTTTGCTACAATCCGTTTGCATGTGTCTTTGTTTTTACACTCTAATCGTATTAACCGTTGTCAATGTGCTAAAGCAAGAAAGCAATAGGGCAAAACGAAAAAAAAACAAAAACAAGCTTCACCTAAATGTGAAGTGCATCATCGGCGAGCAGCAAATGACTTTTATATGCCGCAACTGCCTTTGGCTAACTTGCAGCGAATTTTTTTTTCTTTTTTGGTTTTGTTGCAACTTTTCTTAATTGGAGTGTAGCATACTTTGTTATGCATTTTGCTTGTATACTTTTGCTCTATTTATTTATTTCTATTTACTTGCAACGCTGATCTGATTTTGTTTTTATGTTGTTGTGTTTTTTTGCTTTTAGTGTGTTTGCGCATTTGTGTTTTCATTTTGCGAATTAGCACAAGTCACTCGAAATCGTATTAAATGCGAAAATCAATAGGTCTTAGGAGGCACTTGTGAGTCAGTAACATAATTTGCATTGATTTTCTATTCGTGCCATAAATTTAATTTTTGTTTATTTTCTGTTTTCTTTTTTAATAGTTTTTTTTTTTTAATATAATAAAGTAAGTACAGGCTATTGCAGTTCGTTAAGAATAAAAATTTAAAGGGTTTTGGTTTTTCTTGTTTTTTTTTTGATTTTTGCGAAAACGACACTTTTAAAAGTATAGAATTTCTTGGAAAGTTAAAAAAAAAGGCAGCGGCTGTTTTTCACTGCCTTTAATGCGTAATTTTCTACATGCACTGTACAGTAAAAAGGTTATATATAGATAATTTTTTTTATTTTTCTTAAAATCCATGCAAAGAAACTTTTAAATAATTCCAATGAATTTTAACATAATAATTAGTAAGCAAAAATCAATACATTATCTGTGTGTAAAAACTGCCTTTTATCAAATTTAATTTTACCAAAGCTCCTTGGCTGCAGACGCACTTATTGTGACTATTTTCTAACTAGCAAACTTCAAAATTGTTTTATGTTTGTGAAAAAAGATAAAGCTACAAAATGAACAAAACATTACCAAACGAGTCGCTCGGAACGCATTTATAACGCTTGAATGATTTTTGGTTCAATTAAATGTTTTTCATCGAAACAATTATAGCGCAGGTTTTGTGTCGGTTCACTGAAGTAAATATTACAAACGATTCCGGTATTATTTTGACAGAATAAATTTTGTATAACGTTGGACGGTTTTCGTGCTTTGCTGTCGCTCAAAAGCGGAAAGCGCACATACGAAATCGTTTTGACCACGACAGCAACTAATTGGCCCAACAATGCTAACGCAAATGCGAACGCCAGCAGCAGCAGCAATGACTACGGCAATGGACACGGTGTGCTACGCACACGCAAAACTAAAGTAGAGGAACAGAAAGAAAAACCGCTTTTCAAATGTATGCAACGGCGCGAATGACGGTGACAATGCTGGTGGGCACTCAACGCTATTATTGTGCTATTGGGTTTGGTTTAGTATTGGCAAAAAAACAAAACAAAAAATAAACAAAAAAAAAACAAAATAAAAAAAAGGAAAAAGAACATCAGCAAATAAGTAAATAGAAAAAAAAATCTAAAACCAGAAAGAAAAACTACCCTACTGCTGCTGCTGCTGCTAATGAGGCAGCGCGTAACCAATAGCGAATATACTCGCATATGCAAACAAGAAAAACCAAATTTATTGTACACAGAACGGCCCATGCACCTGCATTTTGTTTTCTTTTTTTTTGGCTTATTTTATTTAGTTTCTGTTTTGGCTAAGTCAGCTAACAGTCGAATAACATTTATGTAGGCACTTGTGCCTGCCTGTGGCTTGTTGTCATGGTTTTGGCGTTGCGCGTCGCTAGACGCTGAGTGAAAATTGCTTTTGAGTAAAAACTCAGTTCAATTTAGCTCAATTTTTAACTCAACACTCAACTGAGCATTTGCAAATTGATATGCCTATTAAAATATTAATTAATTTTTGAATGCTGCATTTATTTCGTTTTCGGCGACTGGCAGCGTGTTATTGCGTACAGTTTGCTTAATTTATTATATTTATGTGTGCAATTTGTTGTTGTTTGTTGCTGCCGACACCCATTTGACTTTGACTTTTGCATATACATATATAAATATTACACACTTGACTTGCAACGAAGTTGTTAACTTTTTTGGTTTCAAATTACGTTGAAATGGCAAACAAAGCTTTGCCAGTTTGTTGGGTCAAGTCATTAAGCAGTGACTGAGTGGCTAAAGGGTTGCAACATTTGACTTGGCTGGCACGCGTGGGTGGCTTAAGTAAATGTTAACACAAGTGCACATGAATTTTGCTGTTATGTAAAGTTCGGCAAGTTCAATTGTCTTATCCTTGGTTTGTACTGCCTAAATACTTATGTGCACATACCATGCTAGGGTAGCAGGCTTTGCTGTGTTTATTGTGTACGGAGCAGCTTTAAACGACATGCCCTGCGCCTACAAAAGTTAGGCCAAAAGTAGATTTAAATTGCGTATAAATTGCTTTTGCCCTTTGCAGCCGTGTCTCAGGTGCTTATGCAATGAAATTATTTTCGGTAAACGCCTACACAATAAAAGACATGCCGTCTAAGCTATTTTGTGTACTTGAGTCATGTAGTAGACTGTTGTCCAGCCAGAAGACAGAATTCTTAGTTGTCTTCACTGGCACACCTCGGCCTTACTGTCTTGACTTGTGTCACAAAAATAAGACAGCAATTGGCAATTGCCATGACAATGCGACACAACACAACAAAACTATGAGTAGCAGCCGCTGTTAAATAAATAAATATCCTTGACAATTGCCTTCAATGATGGTATACGCAGACAGACACAGAAATAAAAAAACTTTTGTAAAAGCCATCCGCAGTATTAGTGCAGTGTTCTGGCATTGTCTGGCGATTATTTCGGTGTCTACTTATGCGTGCATGTGTGTGTGTATGCATACGTAACTGTCGGTACAAGAAACGTTTCAACGCACTTGCAGTTCACTATTTCCGCACTAATTGCTGTTTATGTAAGGTTTGTCACTGCCGCTGTGCTCTGTTTTGTTGTTATATTCTGTTACCTTTGCAGTTGTGCTTACATAAGCATTAACATGCAGTTAACAGCACAGCAATGTTTTAATTAGTCACTTTTTCTGAGTTTTACATTTATTTAACAGCGCTTGACTTTTGTGGTTTAATTAGCGTCACCGTTTCAACTGTGCATTTTAGCAATATTTATGCTCAATTGCACATAAAATATTTCATAAGCTCTAATTGTTCTTTTTTTTTATTATTTTTTTTTTGTTATTACGCTGCTGCTGTTGACAGTGGGTGGGTACCGTTGATTAACAATGTTGCTTCATATAAATTGTTTCACTAATATGAGTTTATTGCTTTTGATTGTCAGTTGTTGGTTTTTGTAGAATTTTCATTGCTGCTCACTGCGACCACACAAATTTGGTTAGCGGTTTATTATGGCGACCGCTTACCAAACACGCGCCACTCGAACTGTTTAACAATTGTTCGTGTACATGCAAACAACACAGTCATCAGGCCATAAAAATGCTTTCTCACTCAACGTTTCTTAACGTGTAGCGCACATTTGAGTGAAAATTAGTGAAACCTGCTCACACAAACCAAAACATAAAAACACTAAAATAAAAAAAGTTTAAGTAGAAATCAAATAAAATGTATAAAGGGGTTGCTGCACCTTGCCATGTTCCGGTTGCAGTTTATTATTATTTCTTTTTTTTTTTTTCATAAATTCGTATATTTAAACATGCAACATATATTGTAAATATATACATACATATGTGCTTTTTATTTTCACTTTG
Organism: Stegana nigrithorax; assembly: GCA_037044495.1. Lineage (NCBI taxonomy): Eukaryota > Metazoa > Arthropoda > Insecta > Diptera > Drosophilidae > Stegana > Stegana nigrithorax. The sequence goes on along the minus strand of JBAMBQ010001606.1, from coordinate 577,598 downwards.
TCACAACGTTTATTGAGCGCTTGGTTATTGGAAAATTTTTGCGCGCATTACTTAGCCACTTATTTATGTGGGCCAACTTAATGTTGGACCTCAAGGCACAGTTTAGGCTTGCAAACAGCAAGAAAATCGCTTAAAAGCATATGAAATAAAATGAATATTTTATTATTATTGCATTCGGTAAGGAAATGTGTTGTAGGTCAGGTCAGTTACATTATACAGTGCACTCGCGGTAACGTGAACTAATTAAAACCAAGGGAGTTCATGTTATTGAAATTGTTCACGTTGGCAATTGTCGAATTTCATAAAAAAAATATAAAATTTTACAGACAATACGAGATCACGAGAAAATATGCATTGAAATAAAATTACATTGCAATCCAAATTCCTCATTACATTTATGAAAAGGTCTCCGTTATCTTTATCTGCTGTTTCTTCTTTTCTAATAGCTAAAATATTGTTTTCTCCCTTAAACGTCTAAGTACACTCATGTCACTTTGATCCACCATTGCATGGAATTTATTGTATTTCATACTTAGAAAATATATGCAGTGAAAACAAATTCTACACGTTATATAACTTTCCGACTTTACTCACGTTACAGAGTAGTCAATGTGAAACAAGTTCACGTTAGACGGTGTTCACGTTACCGCGAGTGCACTGTAATATGTTTGAAATGCTTGTTGTTGAAACGCTGCAAATAAAAAAAAGAGTATTTTTTAACAGTACTATTGTTTAGATCTATGAAATCAATGTAAGTCGGATTAGCTAAAAAAAAATTAATAATAATAACAATTTATTGAAAAAGTATTAACGAGCTAATATATTGGCTATACATTTGTCTTTTATGATATGACACTAAAGAGCTTATATAAAGTTCTCATTGCTATTTTCATCTTTAAAAACTAAATATACTTATTATTATATAATAAATTATAAATACATACATACATGTACGTGTATAGGTTCTGTTGAAGTATTCTGGGCAGAAAATTTATTAGCACTTTGAATCAAAGCCAAGTTTGTTCTGTTTAGAACAGCAAACATAATCTTATGTGTCATTTTGTTTTTTTTTTAAGTTTTATTTCATTTTATTCTCTTAATACTCAATAAGTGAAAGCGTGAAGCGCTTCATAATATTTTGTATAATTCTTTAATTATATATATATTTGTTTTTTTAATTAAGATTACTATAAGTGAGTAAAAAAAAAATAGAAAAGAAACTAAGGACCACAGAGAAGGCAATTCAAACAAATGGTTCGTGCAACAAAACGTAAGGCCATAGAGGAACTCTATGGCACGAAATTCGATAAAAACTCGCCACCAAAATTACAAGTGAACAACAACCCATTGACTATGTCAAAGACATTAACAAATCGCATGGAACGCGTTGGTGCTGCCACGGATCGGACCGCACGCAAATCGATGCAAGCGGACGCACGCGCACAGTGTGCCTACACTACCCCCAATAATTATGTGATCACTTCCAATTGCCCAGTGACTGCGACAAACATGCGTAACGCAACGAATGCAGCGCATGCGGGGAACGCAATGTCGCATACGCAGCAGCAACTCCAGCCTCATCCGCATCAGCATCAACTGCAACAGCAGCAGCAACATATTTTGCAGCAGCAGCAATTGCTGTCGAATACCTATGCGCCCTCGGCACGTCGAAAAGCCAATGGATCGGTGCGCATGGGCCATACGAAGTCCTCGTATGCACGAGAGGATGCCAAGTTGATGATTGGTGATGGCAAGAGCGTGAAGATCAAGGAGGGCCTGCATGGCAAGCCATTAACACACCGAGGCTTGGCTGTGAACAATGACATGGCTGTGTGCTACAACAGCGGAGACAGTCAGTGTTCGGATAAGGAGCAACCTGGCGATGTGGTGGGCATGGAGACACATCATCATAATCATAGGCATCACGGACATCGTCATCACGCACATCAGTCAAATAATCAACATCGACATGCGCATCGCGCACATCATCACAGCAAGGAGGAGGAAGACATCGATGATAGTAAAGACAATGATCCTGAGGAGTTCTTTGAGTTGATTCGGCGTACGGTACAAAATGCTATAGGGGTAAGTTGGCATTTCGTCGGTTGCATATCAGTTTATTAGATTATTATTATTCTTTTTTATACTCGTAGACAACTATCACCGATGTGATGCATCGTAACTTTCGAGAACTTAATACGAAACTGGAGCGTTTTTCAACGGAACTAAAGCAGACTAATGAAAATTTGAATTTACTCCAGGATCACATTACGGGTAGTAAGTATGCTGCCTCTGTAGCTTATCTGAGATCAGCACTCTATCAGCCTCTTTTCAACTCTTTACACGCCCTCGGCATATCAACAGAGGTTACGCATTATGGAGAGGAGAATTCGAGACATTTTCGTTATCTCTGCATGAAATCGGAATATGATAAGATGTTCTATCAACACCAGACGATGATGGCCAGCAAACAAGCATCGTCCACATCGGCGGCAATCAGCAAGTCGACACAAATGTCCCATGCCGCATCGAAGACCAATACACAGCTCAATGAGAAGAGCAGCGGCAGCATTCAAAGTCAAGTCGCGAAGGCGCTGCCGATGAAGCAAAGAAGCGGCGAGAAACGTCGCAAAGTGAATAAGATGCCAACAATAGACACGACCCATACTGATAGCAATGATTGCGCGAAGGTATCGAATCCTTGTGTATGTCACAGCACCAACAAACAGCTGCCGCCAGTTTGTGAGCCGCAGAAAACATCTTCGGACCATAGCGTTGGCAACAAATCCTCGGAGATGGGCATGCGTGCTGTGCTCGAACATATACAACGATTCTGTACTCAGATGCAATTGAACGACTTCAATCCTGATCAGCAACTGAAGGAGAAGCCCAACGCAAAGGACATGCTGCTCAACATTAACGACCTGGTGAACCCCAAACCGCTTGCACCGCCACCAAAAGCCATGCCAACAGCCGCTGCACCGACTGCCTCGGCCAGCGTCGTCGATATCTACAATGAGGGCGAGGACTTTGACTATCGCATGAGCTCAGATGTTGACTCGCTGCGCAGCGATGACAGCGATGTGGAGAAGTATATTGGTAATTTAACAAGTCGTGGCCCAAGGATTCAATCGATCAAGAACAATGGCGGTGGTGATGGCGACTAATGGCGTGGCCTGCTTATAGACTGCATAGGAATATGGATGTGTAGAGTTTTCTCATTTGTTTTTCCAAATTTTCTGTATTTTTATGGCATTTAAGTTAGAATGAAAATTTAATATTTAATTTATAATTCAGTAAAGTTCATCTAAAAAATAGCAAATTGTTGGACTTTTAAAGAGACTCGCATATTACGCGGCAGCTTGATAAACGCTTTTTGAAGTAAGCTTTGTGCACCTTTTTATACCCTGTACCAAAAAATGGTAAAGGGTATATTAAAGTTGTGCAAATGTATGTAACAGGCAGAAGGAGGCGTGGCAGACCCCACAAAGTATATATATTCTTGATCAGCATCGAAAGGCGAGTCGATCTAGCCATGTCCGTCTGTCCGTCTGTCCGTCCGGTCTGTATGAACAAACGGATCTCGGAAACGGTAAGACCTACAACCACCAAATTTTGCACGAAGACTCTCCCAATCCATAGGCATAACGAGTTTATTTTTTTTTTCGATATTCGATCCTATAACATATAGCTGCCATAGGAACGATCGGGTGAAAACCCACATTTAGTAACAAAAACCCTTTTGTTTTTCAAGATATCTTCTCCAAATTTTGGATTTAACAGTTCTAGCTAATGCCCAATTACATATCTCAATATATATATATCGGTTTACTATATCATATAGCTGCCATAGGAACGATCGGCCGAAAAACAACATTTACTGAGCAAAACTTTTTTGTTTATTAAGATATCGTTACAAAATTTTGGATTTAAATGTTTTAAGTAATATCCAATCATACTCCCGAATATAATAAATATCGGTTTACTATATCATATAGCTCTCATAGGAACGATCTGGCCGAAAAACAACATTTTACTTTTTTTTTTTTTTTATATATATCTTTTATTTAAAATCTGTCCCTATGTGGGACAATCATTAAATTGTTTAATCTAGCCTTAGTTGGTATAGAAAAATATGTACATTTTTACAGTATGGTTGATTAATTTGATGGGAGTATATACATGATTTACGCTTTGTCAGCCTGTGTCTCTGAAGGGGAGGTCTAGCGGGTGGTATCGCTTTAGTCTTCTTTTAGTGTTACTGTTATCGAGTAGGTTTATTGCCAAGTTGTTTGGGTGGTCGCATAGTCTCATGATGTAGCTCTGGCTGAATCGATTGATTTCTTCTATTACCCAGGGGAATTTGAGTTCTTCGTGAATTTCGACATTAGTAGTTAACAGGTGGGCGCCAGTTATCATTCTTAAGGCTTTGTTTTGGAACCTCTGGATTATTTTGATGTTTGAGGCACTAGCCGTGCCCCATAGTTGAATACAGTAGGTCCAGATCGGTTTTAGAATGGCCTTGTATAAAAGAAGTTTGTTCCTAATTTTGAGTTTTGAGTGACGCCCAATGAGCCAGTACATTTGCCGCAGTTTCGCATTTAGTTGCTTCTTTTTTGTCGTAATATGGGGTCGCCATGTGAGTCGTCTGTCAAGGGTAAGGCCAAGGTATTTGACTGTCTCTGCATACGGAATTATGACATCGTTTAACTTAACAGGGGGGCAGTTTCCTCTTCTTTTTGCAAATGTTGTGTGGGACGATTTTTCCGGGTTGACTGTAATGTTCCATCTGTTCAGCCATAATCCGAAAGAATCAAGCTGCTCTTGTAACACTCTAGAGGCCCCAGCGCGGGTCTTGGATACTGCTATAAATGCGGTGTCATCTGCATAGGTGGCTGTGGTTAGATTATGGTCTCCAGTGATCGGCAGATCTGCGGTGAACAAAGTGTATAAGACGGGGCCAAGCACACTACCTTGGGGAACACCTGCCCTGATGTCTGTAATTGGAGATTCATCATCGCCGCATCGAACGTAAAATTTCCTATTCTCCAAATAAGATTTCAGGAACAGGTAGTATGGTGTTGGTAGCTTCATCTTTAGTTTATATAGCAAGCCGGCGTGCCACACTCTGTCAAAGGCTTACATAATGAATACAAAATATTAAAGCAACAAAAAAATATATTAAGTTTTTGCTTCGGTACAGGGTTTTCTATAGTCGGTTACGCCCGACTATAGCCCTGCCTTTCTAGTTTTTTTTGCTACTTAAAACCATGTTCCCACAAAGATACATTAAAGATTTAGCAATAAGCAACTTTGCTTACAACTTTTTCACCAATCATCATCCTGAACTTGTATGAATTTACTATGCTGGAAGTGGGAAGGCAAGGCAGGGCATTGAAAACATATAATGCTCACACTAAGAAATTGTCAACATTAAATAAAAAAAAAAAACAATCATAGCACAATTGAAATGTAGGTCAACAAGGAAGCAGCTTTTGTGGTTTGCTGAAAGCAGAGCATAAAACACGAGACACTGTCGTCTGGCAGTGGCCTCATTGCGTGCTTTAACCATGTGCATTTGTGCTTACTAACTAGATGAGGATGACGATGATGATGATTGTCATCGTCTGCAACAAACAAAGCCAAACGAAGTTTCCTAATGATGAATGACATTTAACGAATTAACTTAAGGGCTTACAGACTCAACTGGAATCCTTGCACCCTCTTAGTGCTCATGCCAAAGTGTCTTACTCAGCATGTGGCAGTGTCACCAAAGCAGACAATTGCCGTGACCGTGTTTGTGTCAATGTAGTCAATGCTGTGCAAATACTTTGATACTTTGGCACAAGTGGTGCTCGGGCCATGTTCTGGGCACTTGAGAGCTGTTAGCAAAATATGCGTCAATCCAGGTAGTTAAATTAACCGAATTGAGTGTATGGCTGTGAAGTAGTTTGTGGTGGCGGAGCAGCAGCGGGTTGCTGTCAACTTGCTGAAAAGTCAAAAGTTGCAAAGCAGAAATCTGAACAATTTCAAAAACATTTTTTCAAAAGGCTGTACATTTTCCACATGCCTAAGCCTGTGTCTGCGTTTGTGACTGTGACTGTGTGTGTGTCTCCGCCAGCAGCCTAGCGAAGTGACTTGCACAGATTTTATGTACCCTGCATTCGTTCGGCACTTGAGACTGTGTTTGCCTGTGTTTGCTGTCACTTGGGGAATATTTTGCCTTGGGCGGTTTTGAAATTTCTGAGTTAAACCCTAATTGACGAAGCCAATGACTGGAAGAAAGTTCAATGTTTGCACTAAAAAAAAAAAATGCTTTTGTTCAGTTACAAATGAACTTGTGAACGTAGCGTCAAAGGAACTCCTCAGTGTACACTGCAACGCATTAATGGACGCTTGAGTGAACTGTTCTATAGAATTTGCTGTTTTTTATTGTACGAGTCTATGAAATATTTGACGGAAACAACTTTATCAAATCAAAATGTTAATGAGGAAAAATAAGTTTGTGTTCTTTATTGCAACGTTCTTTCACCTTTGACTTGTCTGCGGAAATAATTGAAGGTGCGCAGCATTAAATCGAAAATTTATGTTTGAAATATTTTAAAGCATGCGCACGAATTTTAGAAGCAGCCAAGAGCCACAGGCGAACCTTGAATTTCATTGCCAAAATGCCAAAAATAAAATGCTTACATAGTACATAGCATGGCAGACCAAAGAGCCCTTTGGCGCTTTTTCTGGCAGGCAAGCCAGCAATGCTGCTTAAACTTGGTAAAGTTGGCTAATTTTCTTTTTTTTTTTCTTTTAATATATTTCGATCAAAAACGATAAGCAGAAAACTCGCATGCGAACAACAAGAGCAAGAAATAAAGTATTAAAAATGGGTCAGCCGCTTATAAGTTGAATTTTAGCAAGTAAATGAGCAAGCGTTTAAAAATAAGCTATAAAATTGCAATATTGTGGGTTGTGCACCTAACTCAGACAGTTTGATTATAATAGCTTGATTTTTAAAAATAAAAAACAATTACAGTAGGAACTCGTTAATTCGAATCAATCAAAGCTGTAGTCAATCCGGACTATGAGGTAATTTTTTTTAACTCTGTCCGGATTACAGTATGATTTTAGGTACGATCGGGATTGGGGGGTATCTGGATTAATGAGTTCCTACTGTAATTGTTATTGTTGAAACTGTCATCGCTCTACTCCTGAAGCATACTTAACACGTACATAGCTTTCTGCTATTACTGAAATATTTACTGGACAGGACATTTAGATTATCGCCATATATGCCAGGCAAGGCAGAAATGCGCACAAATGTCTGGCCTCAGTATGCAGCTGACAGTAGAAACTGCAAGTTGAACCCTTTTGGCATTCCACAGAAAACTTATCGCTTTTATAAAATTACAAGGCAATGACTCAGTGAGCTCTTTCAGTCTTTAAAGTAGAACATGCTTGAAAATACTTTAAAGACATTTGCATACTTTACAAAACAACTTCAACAATTTTAGCGGCTTGCAAAGTTTTTTGCTTTTGTCTAACAGTTTGCATATGTAGCCTACAAATGTATGTGTGTGATGTCTGTCGCAGGCAGCGCTAATGAGCTTTTGCCGTTGACTTTTGTTGACGACATTTTGGCGTATTTCATTGTGTGTTTAAATATTACGCATACGCCGCGTTGACGAAGTCATTCTCATTGTCGCTGTTGTTGATGTGGTTCTGGTTGTTGTTGTCGTCGTTGTTGCTGTGGCTGTTGCTGCTGCTGCTGCTGCTGTCGGTGACACAAAGTCAATGCAATATTTCATGCATTAAAGGACATTTAATGAGTTGCTGAGTCTGCGTGCATGCGATAAGCATAAATGCCAGCAACAGTTTTGCATATTTACATGCATACGATGTAGACATGTAACGGCATGTGTAACCGCACATGAGCGCCAACCTCGATATAGTCGACGAGCATAAGATAGAGACAGAACGACCACGAGAGCCATGAAACGGCGTCAGTTTTGATAACTTACGATATGATTTTATGCACTTAGCAGTTACTCATTCATTTATTCATACTCACACCAGTTCACACTCACTCACTCGACAGTCGACTGTTGCCTGCTGTTGCTACTCTGCTTTGGCTGCAACTGAAGGCTGTCGACGACCAAGTTGTTGTTAGCAGCAATGTTGCTGCTTTTGGCATTGCTGCGCCTGACCACAATTGCTCAATGCCGAGCTATGCCTGATACAAGTCAAGATGACTTAGGTTCTGCTCTGCTCTGACTAGAGTTGATTGTGTGTGTGTGTGTGTGTGAGCAAAAATAAATGAATGCGAGCAAGTGACACGAAATGCATTTGTCTGACAGACAGATAGACAGACTGAGTGACTGAAAGATGGACACACAGACAGACAAACAGTTTCATATATGTCCGTCATGCTTCCCTGTATGCATTTGGTTTTTGTGGATTTGTGTCATTTGCATTTTGACCCTGCAGGCTTCCTTGGGCAATATTATTATTATTGTTATTATATGTTACATAGTAGCACTTGTATTTGTGCTGTGTATTTTGCTAAAACGTGTTTAATTGAAAGGAAATGCTTCGTGCCATTAATGCTTTTTACTGCCTACTGTGCATATTTGTTTATGCAAATGAGCATTTAAATGGAATAATTGTGCAATAAAATTGCATAAATTGTGGTTTTTTGTTTGTAATTAATGCCAGCAGTTTTTTTTTTTTTTTATTCCGTTCGATATGTTTGATGCGACATACAAACGTTCATATATGTGTGTATATTTATGTATGTAACTGTAACGTATGTGAAGCAATGTGACTGTTGTATAATATTAAATCTATGCGTTTTGCTTTTTACACCTAAGCATAAGTTATGTCTCATACGGTAAACAACATGTTTTGCTGCATTTGATTTCATATTTAACTTATAAAAGGATTAACCTAACCACACTTCTGTGGAATTACACGTTGACTACAAAACGTGACGTTACGAAAGTTTTCGTGAATTCGTTGAAGCCTGCGTAGTTATTGTTTAAAAACACTTACTTGGCTGCAAATTACACATCAAGGGTTACAGCGTTAGGTAAGACTAAATAAACAACACATTACCAGAAAATATTAAGTGCGGCACGCCTAATCGAAAATAAGCTGCGCAGTAAGCAAAATTATTAAATAGTGTAAATTTGGATTTTCCTTATAAACCGGATTCGCATTTGTTCCAAGAAACTTTTGTTAATATGTCCCGGCGAGAATATTACTGTAGAATTTTCTGAAATACACATTATTTATGTTGCCCAAGAGCAATTTAATAAGCACACAACTAAATGCTTTACAACGGTGGGAGCGGGAAAGACAGAGATAGCAGCATTTTTCAATTCAGTAATGTTGTGCATACCTTTATAGTGAATGTCGATTTATTGCAAGTTTCAACTACTTCAATATGTAAACAAAAATACAGTAAATTATTGTATTTGTTGATTTTCGCACTTCAGCGCTGGCGTTGCAATCAAATGATTGCTGGAAAATTGCATTCGGTGTATATCATTTTAAGTGCTACATAACTAAAAAGTTTGCTTTGTTTATCGCTTTCTTTACATTTAAATCGATTTCTGCTCAAGTGTTTGTGTGCAATGCTTGACATGTGTGTGCAATTAGCCGTGGCTGGCATCACTTTGTGCTGCATGCTGTGTTGTCTCGTGTTGCTGAGAGCATGTCATGGTATGCGGTATGTGTGGGCAGTGCGCTTCTTATTCCCAGGCTGGCTGTACATGCCAAGTAACAAAAACTGTCATTAAACTTTCCGCTTTTCCATTTCTACATATATTCATCAGACTATTCATAGCCAGCCATGAATATTTCTTAGAATAAGTTGAATTACGTACAAATACATAAATCAAGCCAAAAGTATGTGACTGTGTCATTAGCAGCAAATTTATAATTAAACGATACATTAAAATAAACAAAACAAAATAAATAAATAACAATTTTTGCCGCTTTTTTCTTTTATTTTTCATACACTTCAACGCGTTCACGCTCACGCACACGCACACTTCGCAGCACGGTCAATTAAAGACGCGCGAACGTCCATCTAACAAATGCCAGAGCAAATTTTATTCGGCGAGCAAATCAAAACGCTCACACATAAATTTGTCAACTGTCATCAAAAGAAAACATTAAAGTGACATACAAAATAAATAAATTAAAATACGAAAGCACGAATGGCACAGCACGCAGCAGCCACTTTAGGCCTCACGGCAGGGCTGGTTTGCATTGAATTCAATTGAATTGTGAGCAGTTGGAGCGCGGGTGGCGACACCGCAGACAAAAAAGCGTGTGAAATTCATTAAAGCGAATATACGACATTTTTAAGTAGCACATTTCTTTTCAAAGTGTCTCATTGGCTAATTGCCGCTGCCGTTTGCGGCGTACTTATTTACCTAATAAATATTTGGTTTGATTTTTTCGTTTTCTTTTATCTTTTTTTTTGTTAAGAATCTCTTTATTTGACAAGAACATGGCACATGTTTTAAAAACGAGTGTGCACTTTGCTTTTACTTTATTTGTTTTTAATCATATATTGTTTTTTTAACCGCTGAATGTGTGTTATAAATTTAAAAGGCAATAAATGTAAGCAATTTTTTTTATCGTTATTTCATTGGCTATCAGTTCATTGTAAGCGAAATTTCGAACAAAATTTGTCAGAATTGGCTGGCTGTGTGTTGCTTTGTAATTTTTCCTTTGGATTCGTTTTTTAAATGCATGTCTTTTTTATTTTGTGGCTTTTTTTGTTTAAAATGTTTTGATTGCGATTTTTTGTGCAATTGTGTTTTTCTGTTTTTTGCGCGTATTGTCTTTTTTATTATTTATTTTTTATTGTTTGTATGTGCATAAAATGAATATATGTATAGCATTTTTTTTTTTAATATTGCATGGCATGCATCGGTATTTGGGTCAGCCATACACTCGTAGCTGCAGACAAATCAATTAAAGTCATAAACTTGTAAAGCCTTTAAAACTTATAAAAAAAAAAACTGTTTGTGCTAATTCATTTTAAAAATGTGCTGTGTAATTTCGAGTTTTTTTTTTTTTAAGAAAAACTCCATTGTAGTGCAATTGTGTTAACCGGCTTTTGGCCATTTGTTGTTTTGTATATTGATAAGAAAGTTCGCTCAAATGTTGCATCAAATGTTTGTGTTTTACCTGCAAGCCGGAAAAGCTTTACTTACCAACATGTTGAAGCCGCTTATGATTAGCAACATGTTGCACATGTTAGCAAGCGGGTAATATTCGTGCCTTGCTCTGGTATTCCTTTACTATTTTGTATTTATTTTTACTTTTTAATTATATGCTTAAGATCAAAGGCATTTCTTTTTAATGAAATCTAATGTTTTGTAAATTTTTAACTTCTGTAGTAGTTACATATGTTGCCTTATTGTTACATTTTATGCCACATATGTTTTCCCCTCTCTCACACTCTCACGAATGGGTTTTTTGACAGCTGCTATAATTACCACACACAATTTAATTAATGCTGCGAAGTGTCAATATTTACTAAACACTCAAAGCACTTAATATGTCTCATCGGGCAATACGTACTTCTAGCCTCAAAATACACAACAATGTTGATAAACATTTCATGTTCGCTTATCAATGAAAACTTGGTATGCAACATAAACAAAAATCAGCTGTTTTTCTAGGCCATAAAAGCGACCAAAAAACGACTAGCAGCGTTGGCGGCAGCAGACAGCGCAGTCACGCGCAGCACCAGCAGCATTTGAAGCAGCCGCAGCAGCAGCAGTGGCAGCAGCAGCCAAACAGGAAAATCCGCACGAGACATGAAAACAGTTCAACGCAAAATTGTGAATGAGCAAGACGTACGCAACCGTTGAGTGTGTAAACGTTGAAAAAAGAGACGAACTCAAATAAAAGAATTTTCTTGCAATTGTTTACGAGTTGCAAGTTACGTTAAAATTAAAAAAAAAAAACTAAAAATTTATTCTTACAATAATAATTTCAACTAGTAAAAAATGTAATTTAAAATTATCAACCGTGTTTTTAATATAATGTACATATGACAAAATAAAAAAAATAAATGAAAAAATTAACAATAATATGTAGCATCATACATACCAAAACCAAAAATTTTCTTTTAAATAACAAAAGTAGAAAAAATTACTTATTCAAACAATTTTAAAATAAAGATAATTAAGTTAAATGCAACATTTTTATGATTATATGATTATACATTTATATTTTGCAAATTAAAATATTTTTAAATATATGTACTTCGAAAAAAAAAATATGAATAAAAACCAAATGTCACAAATAAACTTATTAAAGAAAATAAGCAAACAAAAATTATAAAAAGGAAAAATAATTATTAAAAAAAAAAAATAATTGTTAAAAAAAAAATAATTAAAAAAAAAAAAAATTCAAAAAAAAGGATTATTAAATAAAAGTTTATATGTTGCCGTTTGTAAACAACATTCCTTCATGTGCATAAACTGCAAGAAAATAACTAACCCATTGAGAGTCGTGCTAAATTACTTAATGCTGAGTCCGTAATCAAAAGCAAATTAATTTGATTACATACAAAAACGAAAATCAAAACAAAAACAACTGTAAGAGGTTTAAGTAAATTTTGAATGCGTGCGCGTGCAAAAACACACATCGACCTTCAAGACGCGCTGTGGAACTTCCTTGTGCAACATCAACATCAACAAAAGCAAAAACAACATCAACAACAAAAACAATAACAAAACTGAGAGCAGCAGTGCAACGCGTCCCAAAGTGGCAACAGCAGCAGTAACGACAGCAGCAGCAGCAGCAGCAGCAACAGCAGCAGAAGCATTGCCAGACATTGCCGTAATTGAAACTAAAGCAACACAGCAGGCAGCGCAGCGCAAAGCACAGCGAGCCAAATTAGTGTGTCTTTAAGTTACGCAGCAAGTTTTCAAGTATTTTTCGTGTAAAGCTAAAAATAAAAAAAAGTTTAGTGCACGTAGTTAAAAAACAAAATCAAGACTAGTAATTGCCAAAAAGAAAAATAAATTAAAACAAAAAAAAAAAAAAAAAAATAAAAAAAAGGAAACAAGATTTATGCATAATACACCACATTTATTAAAACTGCAAGTACTGCATGACAACAACAAAAGAATTCTTTACACAAAATGTAAAAAAGAAATATTTTGAAATAAAATAGTTTCTGTAAAAAACAAATAGTTAAAAATGCAATACACAAAAGAGGCATAAAAAAAAACGAAAAGAAAAATTAAACTAGCAACTGAAAATGATTAAAATTGTTTTCTCAACATATTGTTGACAATGCGAAACTATGCTTTGTGCAAATAATTTTAAATGAAAAAGCAATTTCAAACGCAAATGCCAAACACAAAATTGCAACTAAGAAAAAATTACAAAAATGTCACTAAAGTCAAGTTGTGCATGTTTTACTGCCAAACGCTGTTAAAGTTGATTCCACGCCACTTGCCGTCAATCGTGCTGCAACGCGCGTGCCACAGCAGGCAATAAGCACAAAATCCTGTTTGAAAAAGAAAACAAAAAAATATACATCTATATAAAAAAACATAAAAACTAAAATAAATTACGGTTCAAATTAATTTGTGACTCAATTAAAGACAACTTTAGCATTCGCCTGCAATTTGTGTCTTCAAATCCGAAACTCACTTTAATGCACATTGAGACTGCAATTAAATCGGTTTGTTGCTAGTGCATGGCTACCCAGGCTGTCCAGTGCGATGTCCAGTCAAGCGAGTGCCAGCAGCATTTGTGACTTGTATGTATGTTGCTGACAAGTGCCAAGTGAAATTTTTCCAAAGTATTTTGCTTTTTTTCACGTAAAATGTTTTTCAATTAAAATGCATAAAAACTAAAGTGCGCCGTAAACATGCCAACAACAAATTAAAAAACTAACGCGTGTGACAAGCTGTAAATGTAATAGAAAATTAAAAATCAACACGAACAAAAATAATAAAAATAAAAAAAAAAAATTTATTAAAATAAAATAAAAGCATCACAAAAACATTTGCAGTAACATTTGTATTCAATTTGGATTTTTTTTTCAAATAAATCTTGCAACTCATGCATTGAGACAAAGTAAGTATGCGAATTACTAAATATTTATTTGTACATATTTTTTTGTTTTGTTTTTCTGCTGATTTTGCATTTATTGCATAATTAATAAAAACTGAGTTAAGTGCAATTTTGCATGCATACTTAAGTAGCGCATATCTGGCTATGATACTCATACACAGAGTTGAGCTGTGATTAATCTTAATTTAGTATTTGCTAAGACGTTTGTAATGCCAAAAGTTGCGCTTAAGCGGTTTTGTAGTTTATTTATGTATCTGTTTCTTTTTTTCGCACGACTAACACGATTTGATTTGACGCATAATTATTGGTATTATTATAATCTGCCTTTTTTTTGCTTATTAGCCAGCAGTTTGCTTACATAGTACAGTAGCTGCTCGTTTCTATATATTCTCATTCAAGTGCACGAGCTACAGCGTGGCAAGAAATATTTCAACATGTGGGCTTCCAAAGAGTGAACTCAATCCATTTCGATGGTGTGAACAATTTGTTTTCCAGGAAATTTCATTAGTTTTCCCTAGAATTCTCGTAACACTTGCAGTTTTTTTTACGATAATTTGGTAATTTACACTCCGTGAAATTAAAAATATTCATATTTTTTTGCAATATTGCAATTGGTCAAAATTAGTCTGAAAAGTGAAAATAATATAATTTTGAAAAAACAGGTGAGTATGTCAAAGCTTTTATACAAATATGACATTGATTGCAAAAAAAAAAAAATAAATAAATGAATAAAAATAACGTTAAATTTTGCTACAGAATGCGTAATGCAATGATATTGACTTAAAATCTGGAGATATGCCTATGGTGCAGATAGGATTCGAAACTAGCAATTCAATTAAGTTCTAAGTTGGTTTTACTAAACTATTCGCTTGTACTAAAAAAAAGGTTTTTTTATCTGATAACATTTTGACAGAGCAAGAATGCAGCAAAACTATTGTACAAACAAGTCTTGTTAAAAAAACTATAAAAATAAAAAAAAAAACTGTAATTCATTTGATTCTCTCCCAAGTGCAAACAAATCGATGCAGTGAACACGCCTTGTGCGAATTGGTTGAAAATCGAGTTTTTACTGTAAAACTCTACGAAAGACATGCACAAGTATCTTAGGAGATTATTTTGTACTCGCCTCAAGGCAAATCTATGTAAACAAGTCCGCGCATTTAAACACGTCAAATCGTTGTCTGTTGTCTTCTATTCAAATCTAATTGAAATTGTAAACCCCTAAGCGTTGCGCACCATTGCATTGCATTTGAATGCATCGAAGTAGACACTTTGTGCAGGCGGCTGAACAGTCAGAGCTGTTGCTTACCTGTATTCAATTTTCCACTTACAAAGTACAGTACAATTTGCTTATAAGGCCAGGCCAGTTAAAAGGAGGCTTATATTTACTTAAAGAAAAAAAAAAAACTTTTTAATATTTTATGTTTAAATCGCATTCCCAACTAATTGCTTATTAAATTAGTTAAATAAATCAAATCTTAAAATTACTGAAATTTTAACGTTAAACAAAATTCATAAATTATTATGAAGAAAGAAGAAACATTTATTACATGTCTCCTAAATAAACTATAGAATAGAAGGAATAGAAGAATTTAGATCGAGTATAAAATAAATTTATCATTGGATAAATTTATAAACTGAATGTTTATTAACGTCACGATTTCGTATAATTTAATGGATTTAAAAGAAAAATGCTGCGAAGTGTAGTGACTTATTAGCATATAATATACTTTATATGTATGTATTTCAAGCAAAATATAAACAAATTTGCTGTTGATATATAAACCAGAATTTATTTTTACGAGTATTAAATCACTTTCTTAAATTATGATTCCCTTTGATGTTAAATGAGGTGCCTAGAATTATAAAAATGTGTTTTTGCTTATTGAGCTGCCTTTGAGTGCAAGTAAATAGGCAATATATTTTTTATTATGTGTAATTTTATATAGCGTTTTACTTGAGTAAGAGCATTTATAAGTAAAAAATCTTTCTTGCAAAACATACACAGTGTAAATTACATAATTATAGATTATTTATATTCAAAAGCGTAAGTAAAATTAATCAAACTGTCAAAGGCTTTATTAATTTTTTTTCTCGCAATATTTTGTGTTCAGTAATATGAGAATCCATAGTATAAATTTCAAAGAGAAAATACTTTTATACACAAACATTTGAATAACGTATTAAATATTGCAATTTATTTTTACTTTATCCTGCAAATTCATTGATTACTGTAAGTTCAACTGTATTACAAAATGGTTTTGTATTTCTTTTCATAACTATAAATCATACTGTCAGAATGGTACTTATACAAAATGATTGTTGAAGTTGTTGTTTCCACTCGATCAACAGCGTAAAATTAATAGTTGGGGGTGAAGTGATATCCTGCTGATTGAGAGAAGCTTAACCGCAATACATTATTTAAAATGAAATGTATTTTCGTTTCCTATAACATTTTTTGTTTTGAAACTACAGAAGCAACATCACAATTTTTTTTTGCATAGATGTCTACAATTTAGTATCGTGATTGAGTAAATAAAATAAATTTTTTTTATTATTGTTGAAGGTTCGCTGACACTATGATCAACCTAAAATTTCATGGTAAGTTTTCACAAGGTTTTTAAGATCTGTAGATATTGTTTCATGGAACTGCTTAAAATAAAAAATAAAATTCCATGCCCTGGATCAAGTTGTATACTGCGACTTGCTGAGTCGTAATCTTGGTGAGCAAGAGTTCAGCTTGGATAATGGCTTATCAGCTTATTAGGAAAGAGTTGTTATGCTAACTAAAATTACTTTAGAGTTACTTTGGCTGCTTATTTGAGTTTTTGATTTCATGTTTACTTGGGTAATAAATTTTTGGCTTAAACCGCAATTATTAGAATAAATACCAAAATGTGTGCAAAATAAATAAACCAGACACAATGGCTTCCGAAGCAAATGAAAAACCACAAATGGAAAAATTTTAGACAAATATCAGCAATAAGCTGAGTTTATGCAGCAAACTTACTATGGCATTGAAAGCATTAATTGCGGTTTGCATTGTCAACAAATGATTGAAATTGATTTTAAACTGGAATTTAAGGGATTCAAAAAATTTTTGTGTTTTTAAAATTAAGTAAAAACTGTATAAGTTGATTCTTACTCAAGTATAAAAAACACATCTTTTTTTTTTATTTTATAAAAAAATTAAATATTTTTAATGTAACTATTATTTGATGTTTTGCTTAATGTATCACATTTTGCTTAAAAATTTGTGCTCATATTAATTTTCACTTTTCACTTTGTTGTGTTCTTTCAATTAAAGAGATCAATTGTAGATTTAAAATGCAGACCGGCGATTTAAGAAAAATTGTCACTATGGTTATCTGCATTAGCACCTTCATACATACATCTATCGCATTCGCTTTTATCCTTATTTTTTTTATCTTAATCTAGACCATCAATTGTGTCTATATCTAATCCTTCTTCCTCGCTTTCGGACTCATCTTCTTCATCGTCGTCGTCATCTTCATCTTCATCTTCATCTTCATCTTCATCTTCATCATCGTCATCTTCCTCGTCAACGTCGTCATATTCGTCTACTGATTCATATTCTTCTATTAATAAATCTTCTTCTTCTTCCTCTTCCTCTTCCTCTTCGTCGTCATCGTCATCATCTTTGCTCTTGGCAACTTTGTCCTGTGCCAAGTTGGCTGCTGCTCGTGGAGATCGCGGAAAGGGTTGCACCAACAAGTAATTATCCACAAATGACATATCGTTCGCTGCTGCCCGATGTAGTAATCTCGTTGGCAGCGCGGCAACCGCAAGCGCCAGCAGCAGGCAAGAGCACGAAATAATTAACAACTTTTTCGACATCGCGTCTGAAGCTAATTGAACAACTGCAGTAGACTACTTCTGAACCGCTATTTATATGAGCGGGAGTTCTACAAATCAAAATGTGCAATTGTCGCAATACACTTGTCTGCTTGTTATACGTGGTTACGTACAAAATGTTTCCTTTGTGACACACTGTTGACATTTTTCTGATAATTTTAATTAGCTCGCTGTATAATTTTCACTTTGGTTGCATTTCGCTTACAAATCGAATAACTAAACCAAACCCAAACCCAAACGATTCATCATACAAGCGATTTGGCTGACTATGAAAATGATTGATTGATGAGTATGATTGTTTTGCACTTTGCAAGAGCTACGGTACAAATATAAATGATCTTTGTGGAAAACTAAGAAAAAAAAAACAGTTGCTTATATCATTTGTTACACGCGCCCTTTACAAAGCCACCACGCAGGCCGTACTGACTACGCTTGATTTGTTTTTTTAATGTTGCGGAAATTGTTTGCAGAACGCAAAAACAAGAACCAAGAAAAAAAAATCATAAAAAATAATAAAAGAACTTCACAATCTTACGCAAACCTAAAATAGCTATTGTGCCATTGCACAGCAAACATGAAGTTGGGTGCGTGTACAGCCAAAGCAGAAAAAGTAAATAAAAAGAATTTTAAAATAAAAAAATATTTAAAAAGAAAAACCAGTAATACAAAACACAATAAAAGAAAAAGGAGCAAATAATATTGTGGGTCAATTGCGGGCATTCATTTTGATTGATCTGTGTAATATTGTGTTACTATTGTAAATGTCGAGGCAATGTTTTGTTAAAGTATGTCCGTCGCACAGCGCATTTTTATTTTTGCTGTCTGCCAGCACTTGCAAAAAGAAGAAAACACAACTGAATTCTAATTGTGATTGTTGTTGTTAGTTTGGTCATGTCAGCTGCTTGTTGTTGTTACTGTTTCACGCGGAGCCGTTCATTGTTGTTATCGTCAATAGTTGAAAATGAAATCCTACTCTTCACTCATAAGCCATGTTGGCAACAGGCGCAAAGCCAAATTGAAATTGAAGAGAACAAATAAAAACACAGCTGAGCACAGTTGAAACCGTTTCAGTTACACTTTCTTGTTTTTGTTGTTTCATTTTTCGTTTGCAAATACTTTTGCTGTTATGCGTGTGTGTGAGTGAGTGTGTTCAATATATTGTTAACAGTCGCATTCATTGATTTGTTGTTGTTGTATAGTTTTTGTTGAATTTGATTTACGTTAGCTAACACTCAAGTTGCCTGCTGTTGCATTATGCTGTTAGACATGCGTGCACATATGTGCGCAAATAAATAATAATGAACGCGCTTAACTGTAGATAATATGCCAAAGCAGATAAAGCACACACAACTGAACAACAACGATAATGAATAGCAACAGCGGTAACCACATTGAACCGGTTAAATCGTGCGTCACGTGCTTCGGCTGCTGCGACATTTAGGCAAGTAGGCAATTAAAGTGACCAAATAGCTTGTGTGGCATGTTACCAACTTCATTAGTTGCTCAGGGCAAACTTTGCCTCAACTTAAAGGGGTTGCCTAAAGTAGAGGCATTTTAGTGTTGAGACGCATACGAGCAAGCGTCGACAACTACGCAAAGCAAAACAGTGACAACAGTTGATGTACAAGTGGCATCTCGCTACTGTTTTTGTTGTTTCTTTGTTTTTTTACGTTTCAATGGGTTATTTTTTTTTTTTTTTGTCAATTGCTGTGTGTTTTTGTATTTACTAGGATATTTTGTTGTTTTGTTTTTGTGTTACTGTTTTAGCATGCAAATTGTTTTTATCCTGTTTCACGCTTCGCTTAAGGCTTCAACACAGTTACACTTGACCTCATTCTCAGCCACTCGTGCATGATGTTTGACAATAAAAACAACAAAAACAAAGCCTTAAAGCGAGTTACAAAATGAAAAAAAAAAAATAATGTGTACTAAGATAATATGCGTGAGTATCTGTATAACGGCGTACATTGTTTCCGTTTTACCCTTTTGCAATGCGTAAGAAAAAACAAACCAAAATATAAAAAAAAAAAACACCCACAACAAAAACTGAAAATCAACTGTGCAAAAGTACGCATTTGGTCGTCCCAAAAGCAAATATGTAACAACGCCTTGCAGCCGCCAAACTGTGGTGTGTGCTTAGCAGCCTTAAACAGCTTTTAACACGCCCGACTAAACTTTTATCAATTCAATTGCTGTCATACACACACACACACATATACGGATACAGAGGGAGAGTGGTGACAACAAAACTTTACACTATGCGCCACAGCATGTTTGCAAACTTTAGGCACACTCAAATCATTTGTCATGCGTAAAAACAAAATCAAAAAGTATTAACAATACCCAAACTTCTGCTAAAAGCTAATCAAACTTCAATCAAATGTATGCTTGATGTTTTGCCTCATACATTTGCCAGATACGGGCGCGAATGCAAAGGCGAGTACGAGCCGCCGAGCCGCGTGTCAAATACACACACAGGACATATGCTGATGCACAAGATGTCACATATGCGAGCTGCGGCGACGGGACTAAATTTGAAATTGGTCAAAAATAGGACAACAAGATACAAAAGCATAAAAATAGCTAAAAAAAAAAAGAAAAACCAAAATAGGCCAACAATGAAATGTGCAAAATTCAGTAGTTGCACAATTGTGCCAAAATTTCTTCATAGTACATTTTTTCCATTTCATTGCACAGCGTAATGCAAAAGGCTAAAAAAAAAAGAAAAACAACATCTACAAAAAAGAAAAAAAGAATAAGGCAAAGAAAACAAATGAAAGAAAATACTTGCACACAGGAAGCATTCAATAAGCCGCAGCCTGCCGGCTCCAACGCTTGTTATGCCATGCCAATGGCATCAATACGTGCCTCATTTGTACATTTATTCATGCCTTCTGTCATGTACAACGCCTTGCTCTGCCTGCTTAGCCTGCTCAGCCTGACAAGGCACGGCCGCCGTTTCTGCCTGCAGTCACTGTATGCTTACATATACATTATACGATACTTCTTGGTCTACGATTGATTTGTCGCGCATATACTTGGGCTGTGGGGTCGGCTGCTGCCTCCGCTGCTACTCCTGAGCCTCTGCGCATTTTTTATTTCGCATTTGATTTGCCTTTAAACATGCGCATTGATTTGTATACTTGTGTGTCTGGGGGTAGAAAATCAGCAGATTCAATGCTGCAGCGTTGATAATTGAAAAGTTGATATATACTCGAGTACTCCTACATATACACACATATATAATACATACGTATACGTATTATTTTTATTTTTCTTTAATTTTGTTATGTTTTATTTTTTTTGCCATGCTTTGCATTAAATAAATGTGCTTAATTTTTTATTTGTGTTAAGTCGTTTGCATAATGAATGCGTAGAATTTCTATGCCGATTGCTTTGTCGTTGAGAAATTTGAAAGGTGTTTAATGAGTTGACTCATATTGATTTTGCTGCTGTCAGTTAGCATGCAGCATTAAAAATACGCAGTTAAACTTGCCTAACAAGCCTTTGGGTTTCTTTTTTTTTTTATTATTTATTCACTCATATTGATTATTTTTCTGCAACCTTAAAAAAATCGTACTTCATGAAAATTTTATTGCATATAAATTTGCCTAGCAATTAAATTTCATATAAAGCTATTTCGTTGCTTAGCGAATCGGCAGTTGCCATACACTGCATACAAAGCGAGTGCTCCTAAAAAATGAAGCCCCATATTCCTACTCACGTAGCATAAAATTCAATAAAATTCTATAGAAATTGTGTTTCTGCTCGTAAAAATTATTTCACACCTATTTTTTGTTTGTATGTTTCGTCTTCTTCTTTTTTGTTGTTGTCGAAACTCATAGCTATGACACAATTTCCATACAGACGCAGTGCATAGTCACAAAGCATTAAATTTTGCGCTGAAAGGCAGCTTTGATCGACGACAGCTGAACTGAAATCGAGTGCAAATAAACTTTTACTTAAACTTATCTGTTGTAGAAAAAGTTTTTGTTGTTGTTATTGTAGTGCAAGTGCGCAATGCATGGCTTTATTTTGCTCCATAGAGATTTGCAAAGAGGTAACAGAGAGAGAGAGAGAGTGAGATTGCGAGCAAGAGTGAGATGCAAAATAAAATTGAAAAAGGCTAAAAGTACGCAAAATATAACAAGCTCTGAAGGCATTGAGGCAACATAATATTTCTCAGCAGCATACGATACATGCAACGAGCAATGGAGTGTATGTGTATGTGTGCATGTGTATGTGTTTTTATGTGTGTGCACATGCACGCACACTTGAGCCAAGCAAAGTGGCTGCCTGCCATGCATAATCGCCTTCAATTGCTTGTTAACTTTGTAAATTCATTGCAGGCAATCTGCATTTTGTTGCACTAAGAAAGTATTTACGCAAGAAAACGACTTGACCCTGAATGCATGGATGCTTGAAGCTTTTTATAGTCAACATATTTAATTTATTTTTAAATTTGTTGAATTTCTCGCAGAATTTTACGACATAATGCTAAGCATTTTAAGAATGCACTTACGAAATCTCTTTCAAATAACTGAACAAAGCCATCTGAGAATTCAATTCCAACAGAAACTCAGTTATATAAATTTTAGTAAGAAATAAAAAATAAATGTAAAGTTTCAAATGTATTCAAACACTTTCTGCAGCGTAGCGTTGAAAATGTTGCGGTCATTTTTGTATTGGTTTTATGCTCAGCTGATAGCGGCGAGGCAATAATGCCCGCATACATTAAATAAATGTTGTGAATACTCTGACATTGCGTTATGCATTTATTTGCCAACATTGTGATTGTTAACATTTTTCACGTATTTTTCCCCACTTATATACTTAAAACCGACACACGCGGCGTATGCATAATGTCATTATAAATAAAGTGGTTAATTCTTTAATATACACTACAGCAACGCAAACCGATACAACGTTGCGGAATAAATGCAACAATCATATAATTTTCACATTATAAATTAAAAAACGAACATGTATTTATTTGTTTGTTTAAATGAGCCCCCAGTTTTATTTTAATTACACGCGCATTAAATTAACTTCAACACTTTTGCCGCAGTTTCACCATCCACACCATAACACAACACATATTAATGAGGTTGGTCTGCTGTCCGTCTGTCCATGGGTCTGTCTGTCTGGCTTTTATACGTATGAGCGCGAAGCTCTTTCACTTCGTTAATTGTGTGCGGGTATTAAGTTAAAGCGATTTTTATATTATACCATTATTAAAATGTTAAATGCCAAGTAATAAGATTTAAATAAATATTTATGCAAATTGCAAGCGAACAAATAAAAATAATAAAATAATAAATGAAAAGCAACCAAAAATTTGTAAAAAAAAAAGCAGAGAAAAAACAAGAAGAAATAATATATAGAAAACTCAACTGCCAGATACCATTAAAGGCAAACATAAAATTTCAAAAATGTTTAAAACTAATAGCGGAAAGCTAAGACAGCAAACGAGACAACACAAAGCAAAAAAAATATAACAGAATAAATAAAGAATGAATCGCTGACAGCTGCCGCTCAACGTTTTTGTTGTTGATGATATTATTTTGTTGTTATTGTTGTTGCTTGCTCTATTATGTGTTTTTTTGGCCTTTTTTTTCATTTGTTATTTATTTTATTTTTAGCAACAATATCTGCCTTTTTTGCTGCCCACTGTTGACTGCGCCCATGCTTACTGCCCACAGCTCGCTGCTCGCTGCTGGCTGCCTGCCATTCACCGCTTTGCCATAAATCAATTAATGTTTTAACAAATGTTATAAAAGTGTGCCAAAATTAATGCGAATGAACATCATCATTAGCAATCGCATTTATTTTTTTTTTGTTCTCTTTTGCTATTGTTGTTCAGCTTTGCTTTTCGTTTTGTTTTCGTTTTTTGTATTTTTCTTTTAAGTTTGTACAACCACGCAAGGATGCGTTAATTGTGCTTAACCATATAACACTCAGACCCTCAATTGTGGCTGTCTGCACTGTGGTCTGTGCTATTTTTATATTCTATGCCGGTATGTCTGTTTTTTTAGTGCTCATTTGCTTTGATTGTTGCTCTGTTACTTGGCTTTCGCATAAAAACGTACAACATCGGAACTTTTGCAATACATTGGCTACCTTATGTTGCTGACTACATTGCCTTTTTTGTTTTTTTATTTTTTTTTTATTTAACAAACAATGCTTGCGGTAACATTTTGCACTTAATTTTTATTTTTAGTAGAATTTAACAAAAAGTTTGCAATATGAAAACAAAAACCCAGCATGTGCATAAGAATTATGTAGCAAATGAGTTGACAAGCAAAGTTGGTCTTTTGCTTTTTATATGTAAATTTTGTACAAATTTGTTAAGGCTCTTTCACAAAGGGCTATAGGTTACTCCCTACTCCCTTAGAATCTTTTATTGCCGGACCGCTTTGGCATCTAAGTTGTTTGGCCCGATGCTACTGGATCCTCCACTGACTCTTGCTATAGCAAACATCCATTCAAGATTATTAAGTTTTCTTTGTATATAAATAACAGCAGGTCCCTTTGTTTGCTTGTTACATTATCTGTTTAGAAGCGAGAAGTTTTCTCAACGTTTTAATCATATACTATGGGTATAGTAAGCAGTTATATTTTGTAAATATTATCATTATTAGTATAGCTCAACCATTTTTAAATATTGTTCTTTTTGTTTGTATATTAATAGCTTGATTAGGCTAAAATTATTTCCAAGATATGTATAAATTTAATTTGAAACAGTTACTTTCTTATCCCAGATATTCAAACTGTTTTTTCACAACCATGTGAAATTTAAAGATGTTTTGAATTGTCTTTTTTTTTGCCAGTATTACTTGAGGCGAATACCTTGTATACCAGATCTCAGTTTTATTCAATTGAACTTTTTTTTATTCTTAATATTTTCAAGTTTTAAATCTTTCATTCTTATCGTCTTCCTATTGATACTTTAACCAGGTGATGTTATGGCCAGGATTTATGTGCCATCTGAAAAGTTTCAATCTTTGACTTTTCATTAATTCATTGTGGAAATTTTAATTATTATATCAATATCAATTTTATTCATTTTTATTCTGAAAATAAAAATTTTTTTTTGTATTCATAATTTATTTTACAAAAAAACTATATAAAAATTTCTTAAATAATTATATCATACATACATTTCATTTTATAAAACCATCCCAAAATATTTCAAAGTTCTGTTATTGCATTATCAAAACTGAATATTCGAAAGGACATGTGCATGTATATAAAACATTAATTCGAATGGTATTGATATTTGCAGTAGAGAAAAAACTAATAAAAAGGTTTCATGTTTGTTTTATTTTTATTTGATATTTACATTTCGTTTGTACAAATATGGCAATCAGCAATTAGCTACACAATTGGCTTATATTTGCCTTTTAGTATCAGACAATTTTGTGCCTTTATTTCACATTTTATATGCGAGTAATTTGTTTTCTCTTAGTAATGACTTCAATCGGCTGCAGCAGTTACATAGAACGCTTTGCCTTAAGAATTTTCCAAATTGTATACACAATGTTAAAGAAAAGAAGGAGCAAGAAGTCAAATTGTGGATCAGTGAACTAGAAGTTCACTCATGATTGATTGTGCAACATGTACACGTACATGTACATATGCTGTACGTGATATATGTGTAACGCAGTGCGTGCGTGCAGTTAAATGAACAATTCTCGGCACACTTGGCTTCGAAGATGAATTGAATGCAAAGCATGTGCTGTGTAGGATAGTTTCTTGTAATCATATTCCGAGTGCCACATGTGTAGAAATGCTATTTTGTATCAGTATCAGTTGTAAAATGTTGCAATGCTTAAAGGAGCTTAAACGCTGCAGTGAGCCACTTTAGTTATAATTCTTGGCCATTAAGCTCTCAGCCCTAAGCTGACCAAGAAATTTCCGCGTTTGATTGCATGAATAAAGAATTATTTATGAGGCAATATTATGTTCATATGCAAGTGTTACGATAAAATAAAATAAATGAGAAATATCATTGATTTTCGGTGAGAGCATGTAAATTATTAGCCAATAATTTTCTAAGTGCGATTTCTGAAAAGCCAAGCGTTTAAAAGAGGTTCAACATTTCTGAAGCTTGGCAACTCATTTCATGATTACTTGTTTGTAAAGCGCGTCAAAATTGTGCTTTGGCATTTTTGAGAACGATGCGCGCACATCACTCTTAGCTGACAGTGTCAATGCGCTGTAGGCACGCCATTTGCTAATTATAATTTCAGCTGAAAGTACACAACAACAGAAAAAAAAAAATGGCGTTATTGCACATATAGAAGAAGTAAACAAGCATTAATGGCAACACTTTATGGCTTTAAAGTCATAACGAAGACCGCGTAGGGCATATAAAAATCGCGCAACATGGCAAGCGTAATGACATGGGCCATAACCATTTATTTCGCCGCTTGAATCTGTTTGCTGACATGTCTGCCGGTAATCAAAGTCGGCTGTATGCAAATGCTTAGATCTCGACAGCGCATTGACATGAGTACGATGGCGCTGACAAGTGCCGCCAAAGGCTGTGTAAACTACGTTTTTGCTGTTTTGTTTTATGTGTTTTTTTTTGCTATTTGTATTTTACACGTTGTGTAAGGAAACCAAATCAATTGAATTAAATAAACACAAATTGACATCTCAACCTTAAAATACGCAGCAAAATGCATGAAGGGGCAAACTAATTTGAAGCTGTGGCATGCCATTTGCATATATTTAAATGCCAACAAGCCAACAAGTAGCAGAAGAAAAACAAGACGAAAAAAAAAAAACAAAATTATCAAAATGCTCTTGACAATACATTGAAACAGCAAGAAGAGCAATAACATTGGTGAGCAGAGAGAGTTGCAGAGGAGGTGAGAGCGAGAAAGCGTGATGACCACATTGCTGACAAAAACAGTTTACTGAACATGTTTGCGGAAAGTTTTTTGTTTTCGCTTGAAAATCACAAATTAAGGAAAGCCAGGCACTTGTTTTTTTTTATTTTATTTCCATTTTTGTGGCAACTAGACACGTGCTGTGCTTGTGCACTGAGCAGCTGGTGAGAAAATCACAAACAAAAAATATTTTAAAATACTGTAACAAAAATTACAAATGCACCTGTAGCAAAAAAAAAAAAAAACAAAAAAATAAAAAAAAAAAAAATCAAGAAGAAAAAACAAAAGAATAAAAAGCTAGGAAAGTAAAAAATATTTGCGTGATGTTTTGTTTGCTTCTTGTTTTTCAGTTGTTTTGGTTTGTTGTTGTTGTCGTCGTTTTGTTTTGTGAGTTTTGCGCATTGTAAACAAGCGTGCGACAACTGGCAGCTACAGAAAGCCGACGCTTTAAGTGAATAACTAAATGACTGTGCGATGGAATGAATGAATGCACGAATAAGAGAGCGAGTGCGTGGGTGAGCAAGAGAATTGGCAAATGAGCGAGTGCGTGAGCACAACACGACGACGGCTTGTAGGACTGACTGTGCGCGTGTTAGCAGGCTACTGCTGCTCCTCTCTGCTACTGCCGCGCTGCGCTGTGTGTCATATTAATGAGGTGTCATCCTTGTTGTTGTAATCGTCGTCTTTGCCGTTGTCGTTGTCGTTGCCGTTGTTGTTGCTGTTGCGCATGTTTTGCGCGCAGTCATGTAGCGCGACTCGTGTGCGTTGCATGCACACAGCAGTTGGCTGTAAAAGAAATTCCCTAATTGACATGGTGTTAGCTGGCATGCGGTGTGAACTACACACAACGCCTGAGTGGTGTGTAATTTGGCGTTTGTGGTTAATTTTGGGCGTCTGTTGTTTGTTTGCACATGGCAAAATCCGAATGTAGCGAAATATGAAAAGAATTCGTAAATAGCTTTATTTTCTATTTTTATTTTTAATAATTTTGCAAATTAAATTATTAATTAAATTGGCAAGCGTATTAAATTGATTTAATAGCAGCAATAATAGCCAAAGCATAACCCAAAGTATAGCAATGTGCACAACGCGCTGCTGCTTGTTGTTGTTTTATTTTTGTCAACGTTGGCATCGTTAACATAACTTTTAACAATGACATTTGCCGTTGTCTGTTGTTGTCAATAAACGCTTACGAAAGTGATTTTCTTGCGCAGTTGCTGTCTCTCAGTCTGCCTGCCTGTCGGTCTGCGTCTTTTGCCTTTTTCACGTTAATTAAAGGCGCAAGGGTATAGGTTTGTGTGTGTGTATGTTCGTGAGTCTTTGCTTTTGCTGCTTGGTTTGCTGCTGTATAACTGACATCACTGATAAACATTGAAAAATGTCATGGCTTTATAACAGCTCGCTTTATCACGGCAAACATTTTGCAGACGCAGGCAAAAAGGCATTGCGCCAGCTAAAAAAAAATTTATACGCCATTTAAAGTTTGCATGCGCGGTTGTTCATTGCCGACTCCTACGCTGTTACAAAAAAAAAAAAAAAAAAAAAAGTTTAAGTGCTAATTTGCGCTTAATGACAGCACACGGTCACAGACTCTGCTACGTGCTGGCTGCAGCTTCTGCCCACATTCTGATCTGTCTGGCCACCGCTAAGCGTATTGCGCTTAATGTGCATATCATGTTTAAAAATATCTGCTACAGAGTAGGGCAAAACAAAAAATAAATATAAATAGAAATAAAAAGAGAAAACACAAAAGTTCAAAAACTGTAATTTATTTATCGCATAAAAAGCGACACGTGCCACAAAGTCAGCTAGAACTTAAATCGTCAAGGGTCACCCGCAAGCCTACAAGCCACCGTGCTCAGTTGGCATAATTCATGTACATACATATGTAGGTTTTGTGTATGTATGTTTGTAGGCATACATTCGCACTTACATACATATATACATAGATGACAACGCATATTAAGTGAAATATCATTTTGCTGCCTGTCGCATGCGTGCGTGGGTTATCTTTGTTTTTGGCGACTGTCAAAATTTGTCAATTTTTATACAATATCTAAGCTAATGTTTTTATAATTCGTTGGCGCCATAGACACCCCAGGTGTGATGTGTGCCATGTACAGCTTGGCTGCGTATTGGTCAGTTGTTCAAAAGCAATTGTAACGAAGCTTAGGTGGTTCTAATCATTTTTTTTTTAAATTATGTTATTTCGTGTTTGTTCTTTTTTTTTTTTGTAACTGTTTTAAGCTGACAGTTTTTAAGTTGATTTTAGACTTTTTTTGAGCCGCGTGTGCATCTGGCAGTTGGCAGGTTTTTGATGCTTGATTTAGGTATTATCTAAACTTTGCTGCTGGCAGCTAAAATTATTTATCAAATAAGGAAATCAAAGGTACAAGCTGATCTGCTTTAAAATTTTTGTTGGCATTTTTTTTTTTTTTGTTTTTATCAAAATTAAACGTGTCATAAATAAATAACGACCAAAGCGAAGCTTAAGAAAAACGAAGTTTTATTATGTTGCTCGTAAAAAAATTTTAAATTATTTTCTGTTGTTTCACGTTGACCAACGGCAGAAACTGACCGCACGCGCGCTCCAAACACTCAATCACCCTAACACCCCAACACCGGCCAGGTTACCTTTGTATGTGAAGCGACTGCAGCCTATGCGTGTGTTCTGTTATGCTTGCTGGCAATTACCAGCAACCCGCATTGTTTTTATTTTATTTTTTTTTTTGGCTTTTCTGTTTGCTTTTTTAAATAGCCGTAAATAGCAGCTGTCAACCTGCAGAACCTGGTTCAATTGTGCTTACCATAACCATAAAACTTTGCTAAGCTCAATGCAAGCCCACAACTCTGTGCCCCTGCCACTGTTTGGGTTTGTGGTGATGTTTGCCATGGTGGAGGGGGATTATACCAGCAGCAGCCATAACAGCAACAGTTCATGCCGCCAACGAGCCGTGCTTGATGTGCTTAAGCTTTGTACGTTAACATTGGCACAGAGAACAACTTAAGCCAAACAGTCAACCAGCCGCACATTCAAAGAGCCAAACATTCTGACTGTCCGCCTGTCCATTTTAAGCCAAAAAAGCGGCTGCCCGGCTGCCCTTGGCTTTTCACGCTAATATTTTATGTATTTGCTTTTTGACTTTAGCCGTTGTGCCTTTTTGCTTTGTTTTATTACTTACTACTATTTCACTTAATATTTTTTTCACTTATTTATTTTTATTTGGTTTTTTATTTATTTTTTTATTTGGTGTTTGTGTGTGTTGGCCCTTGGCATAGCGAGAGCATAAATTAAGTGAAATAATTAAATTCATTGGAATTATTCCAAGTCTTTGTGCTCTGCTATTGTTGTTTTTATGGTTAAAGTTGTTGTTGTTTTTGTTGTTGTTGCATTTACTGTTACTGGTGTAGATGGGAGTTTCAGTCTATTATATAAATTATAAATAAATTATTTTGCTTTTCCCCCACAAAATTTGACTATGGGGTTTGCTTTGGCATTTGGTAGATTGTGTGTGTGTGAATGAGTGTGTGTGTTTACATGGGGGTGTGTCAGGGCTGACGACTTGCGTGTATGTGGATTACGCCTACTAAGCGAATGCGTTAATTAGTTGCCGAAATTTGTGCTCTTAGTTGCATGCTTATTGGCGTGTTTACTTTTCGTAGGGAGTGTGGGCCAAAAACCCATTACCACAGCTCAGTTCACTAGATTGCTTTCCACTTATCACCAGCAGAACGAATGGCTCATGTTTATGCGCCTTTCTGAGTTATACTACGCCAAGAGTGGCCATTTCGCTATAATTTACCATTTCGCTTGAGGAGTGGGAGGCGCCAAGGACCACCAACCCCCGAACAAGTGTATGCGTAAATAATAAACGCAGAGAAAGGGTTCGTGGTTACGCAGCCACATTCTTATCGTTTTATAGTCCTTAAGCAGACAGACATGTCATCTAAATTGGTATTTATATATGTCGTTTAATGTTAGTCGTTTAGTTTTCGAAACAATGCGTTCAAATTTGAACTATTTCTCCCAAAAGTGTTGTCCCATGGCTGTAGCGTCGTTTGGCATTTTCGGGGGTAGAATAGAATTTTTCAATTTAATTTGCCCAAGTGACTGCTGGCTTATGTTAGCAAAATTACCATATGTCGAACATTAACATAACTCTGCTGGCGTAGACTTGCTGCCTGCTGTGCAGTTTTATCTGGCAAAGACATTGTTCCCGATATGGAAAATCAATTTAACAAAACCATTACAAGAGGATCAATCAAATACGCAAAGGCACCTGTTTCGCTTCAAAATGTTTAAACGTCGTCAGTCGGCAAACTTATTAACAATTTTTCACTGAATCTTCTTTGCAAGTCGTTGCCATGAAGTTTGTTCTTGTGGAGCAGCAGCGTCTCAGGCGTTCACACCCTGGGGGAGAGCTAAAGCCATTTCTTGTTTAATAACATAAAACCATTAGACCTTTTAAAAGAACGCATAATTCGAGTTCTGTATGCATAAGCAACCGTCATCATTCTTGCTTAGCGGTTAGATTATTAAAGTAAATATTTATTCCGTATAATAGACAAACAATATGCTGTACCCTGCAATGGGAACGTGAAGGCAAAGTAATTTCAATATCATACAAAAAGATATTAATGATATGCCAATTTGCTGAGAAGTTTTATTACACTTTGAATACTTTTCGCTGTTCCCCCCTGCCGCTGTTATAACAAATTGCGGTGGTAGAAAATTTGCAGTTAAAGACACAAGCAAATAATTCCTGGTGGTGTTGGTGCTCGCATCATGAATCAAGAATATGGCACAATGGTAAAGAAGTAATAAATTTAAATATTTGGTTTTTTTTTTTTTAATTTATAGGTTAAAAAGCAATAGACTTCCGCAATTTAAATTATAATTAAATTACGACTGCAGCACTGTGTGAGCTGCGTCCTTTGGCAGAAAGGTGCTTCTTTCGCAGGTAATGTCTGCTGCTGGGTACGGTCATGTCGGCTGCCTTCGTGTGGCATTTTGGTAACTTTTTAGCCTCAGCCATCCGGAACACATTCTCTGTGTAATGCAGTCTTGGCGACTTTATAAATTTTATATTATCTAGAGACTTAAACAGCATGAATGAAAGCTACATGAGAATGGGGTATAATTCACTTAGCTGCTTCTATTACTTCACCAAGGAATGTAAAGCAGTTAGCTTTAAGAGGCAGCGTAACTAATTTTATGTGCCATTAAATGAAATGCTGCTAAACATAAAAGTTTCATATGCAGCGGCGCAAATAATGTGGAGTTGACTTTAATTGAGAAAGCGCTTAACTATTGGGAATGTTAAGCAAATTAAATTCTACTGAATGTAGGCTTTCATATATTTTTTTAAATAATCAATCATTTTGGTATTTGGGTTTTATATAACCACATTTTGCACACACTTATGTAAGACTGAATGCTTTCACTGAAATTCCTTTTTAAAAGTATTTCATAATACATAACTTCTAAACGATAGCAATTCGCTTAGACGGCTATGACCTTTGATGTACAGGCAAAACAGTTAATGCTTAATGATATGCTTTGACAACGGCATCCGTCAACTTTTACGTTTTTAAGTGTTGAGCTAAAAAAAGAAATTGCGGCACTCTGACGAAGATTGAAATGTTAAATATGCAAAACTGAAACTTGTCCAATCAGCTTAAATTCTGCTTTGCATGCCAACTCAAGCCTTGACTCGATGCGCAGTTATGATGATCAGCCGCAAAGAAGTTCTTACCCGCAAAAGTATTTGGCAATATTAATTATTCAACAGTTGAATGATTCATGGCGCTTTGCCATTTCTGCTGCTGCTTCAACTTCAGTCCGTGTCGGTTACGTGCGTCCCAGCGTCATGCTGTAGTGCGGCTAACCGCAAAATAAATCAACTTTGAACTTGCTGCATAATTTATGCCGCAAAGATGCAAACAGCCAATGGCCACGTTGCTTACCTTTCGACGCAATGCTGTGACTTCGGCCAACTTTTCGACATAACTTTTGCGAGTGTCAAACAAATGAAATGGCGTGATAGACGCCAGCGCAAGTGCACGCGATCGCCTGATGACAAGGCACGCCAACTGCACACACACACACACAAACACCGCACTCCAATCAAGCAGCAAGTAGAGCAGAGTAGGCAAGAGCACGCCTAAGTGTAGACGATTCCCGGCGGTGGCTTGACAAAGCGACGACAAAATGTGCTTACTTCGGCCAAATGAAATGCCGCCTTAATTAATCAAAAATGCCTTTTCGCGCATGCTGACAGACTAAGACGAAATTAGTCATTGAACTCGCTGAACAATTAAAATCGCAAGCAGCCAGCAGCAGCGACTGTGGCAGCGACAGCCGCCATGTCTAAG
Source organism: Stegana nigrithorax (assembly GCA_037044495.1). Lineage (NCBI taxonomy): Eukaryota > Metazoa > Arthropoda > Insecta > Diptera > Drosophilidae > Stegana > Stegana nigrithorax. The sequence goes on along the minus strand of JBAMBQ010001606.1, from coordinate 544,341 downwards.
TTCGCAATCAGTATGCGGCATTTGCAAGCAATCAGCGACGCTTAGGGACTGCGTCGCAGCGAAATGAACTCAACTCTGAACAGAGCTGCAGACTACTGTAGACAACAGTACAGAGTCGCATCGTAGCCAACTAGCAGCGCCTGATTATGCGCGTCACAGAAGTTGTGACTGTGTGTTTGTCACTGTTATTCTGTGTGGGGTTTGGGGTTTGATTGCTTACAGTTAAGTATTTAATTAAAAGCTTACTTATTACGCACATGTTGCGCTTTTCAGATTTATTGCCACGTCACAGGTGGCAATTGTGACGTCTGTCGACCCACGCTGTGTTCTGTTAAGTATTAACTTATGAGAATTCACGGCAGCATATGCCAGAAATAGACAAAGTGCTATGCAAAAGTTTCAACTTAAAATGCCAAAAAACCCTTGCTCACGCAGTAACATATATTTTACATAGCACGAAAAGATACAATTGGTTGCAGTTGATGTGTAAATCAATTTGACTGAGGTCGGACACATGGAGATTTAAAAACAAATAAATATTCAAGCATAAAGCAAATTTTGGCAAAAATAATTTTAAAAATTTTGTAAATTATTTAACACATATTTTTGTATGACTAAAGCTGAAGCTGAACTGGACTGTATTTTAAATTATTCATCTTTTTTGTCTGCTGCTGCAAAAACGTTATTAAAAAATCGTCATTTAATTTGTCGGTTAAATCTTGTTCCAAATGCTGTACTTTATTGGAGTTGCTGACAAAAGTTAACGCTGAAAAATGCGAAGCATTGTTTTGGTAGAACTTCAGCCTATAAAAAGGAAATACGCAAAAAAACAAAAAAAAAAAAAAAATAAAAATAAATTCCCATGAATAATGTAAGAAAAAAATACTTATGATTAAATTTGAAAATTCCAAAGAAAACAATTTTGGTGTTAACTCGCATGTACGAGTATTTTTCTAGTATGTTTCATGTTGCCAATCATCTTGTAGCTTTTGCTGAGATTCTGCAAAAACTTTGGCAATTCACTGCGTGTTGAAGCGAGAAATCGCTAAAGGTCGTTTCGCAGGAATGCACGCCTACAGTTCAAATAAAACTCTGCGTAAAAAGACGTACCAAAATTAAATATTGCATTACGACACAAAACACAGCGTAGAGAAAGGAAATGGTCGCGACAGTCAGCCCAAACGCAAACAGTCTGTCCGTCCGTCTGCATGCCTGCTTGCCTGCCTTTCTGCCTGTCTGCTTGTCTGTCTGTCTCTTGAGTTTATTTTGGCAGCATTTCGACATCGAATAGAATCTACAATGCCTGCCATGCCTGTCTCGCGCGTAGCAATAGTGACGCATGTTGGCTTTAATGGACTTTTTTTTTCTTTTTTTTTTTTTGTTGGATATTGCATGAAAATTAAATTCGTTGGAAGGTTCAACGTGTCAACGGCAACAAACATTGCTCATACCATATGTTGTACGCGTTGCGGTAAACCCGCGTTGCGTGTCGTGGCGCATTGCTGTAATTATGACGATGACAAACGCTTTTAATTTGTACTAGGTTGATGTTAAAAAAAAAAAAATATACAAGAAAAAAATCACACAAAATGGTACAAAAAATCACGCCAAATATTCCCAGAGCTTGGCAGCAACACCAACAATAGCAATAGCAACATCAATCGCAGCAGCGTGGAAGTCAACGCCAACGCAAAGGTAGCAGAATAACAGACAATTCAGTGGTTAGCTTGACAGCGTGACTGAGCCAACAGCAGCAGCATCAAAGTCACAACTGACGTGTGGTATGTTTGCCTGTTTACCTTTTTGCTGCTGTTTAGTGTCTTGTTTCTGTTATGGCTGCTGTGCTGTTGCTGTTGTTGCTGTTGTTGCTGATGCTGATGCTTTGGCTACGGTTATTCTGACTTTAACATTGCATGTGCGTTTGACATGCTTTGACTTTGGTGTCGTCGGCGGTGTTTGTCAATCACAGGTCGCAGACATGTTGCAAATCATTCAAGTGTGAAATAATTTGTCTCGTTTTTCTGCTTCAATAAAACCAATAAAACATTTCGCAGAAATAAGCAAAGTAAGTGACTTTTCGCGCAATCTTTTATTGGGTTTTTAGTTGAATGCAATTAGATTTCCAATGATTAGCTCATTTGTGTTTGGCATACTCATTCGATTTTACGACGACGCATAAAAAGAAAGAACGAAGAAAAAGTACGCACACACAATTCAATGTGGTATGTCGTTTTTATTTTTTCGTTGTTGTTGCTTTTATTGTAAATAATTGTTAAGCTTTACTTAAGGCAATCGTTTGCCTACGTTCTCAGCGTGCGCTGCTGTGTGTGTGTAGACTTGCTGCGCTTTCATGTATGATCGCACGCGTATGTGTGTAGACTTGTCTATGCATGCTGCTGACAGCACAGGCAAAGTCATTTTACAAAGTTAGTGTTTGCGCTATGGAGAGGGACGACTTGTACTCTACAATTGAGTATGCCATTCATCGACTTGCTGTCGTCCAGTCTACGCGTCCGAGGCATTTTCTTCAATCTTCTTGTAGACACAGCAACAAATGCTTGCATTAAAACCGGCCTACCAGTCTCACAACGAGTTCAATGCCACACTATATAGTGCAAAAACACACTTCTCTACTCAGTACTCCACAAACGAAGCGTCTCGAATGCCATTCACAGCGCTGATTAAATGTCAAATAAATATGTATCCACCAGGTCATTCTCATCGAAACAACTGCAGTGGTCCCATGTGAATGGTAGAACAATGGACGCACACGCGCTGCGACGTCAATAAGCATTTATAATTGAATTAAGCCATTATTATTATTATTATTATTATTATTGTAGAACTTGTGTCGGTATGCGGCTGTTGGTGATGCTGCTGCTGCTACTGCTGTGTCAGCGTGTAACTAAGTTTTTCAATTAGGCAAAGCAATGACTACCGTTACAAATGCACTCGCATACACATAAAGCACAAAAGCATGCCAAGTCGCTTGAGGTTGGCAATGGAATGTGGCAGACAAAAGTTTGCAATTTCTATAGCTGTCGGCATCGGTACAATAGATGCGCCCAAAAGTCTACAGCAGCAACTGCGCATATTAATATGCTGCAGCTGTGTTGCTTTGTTGTCTATAAAAACGTCAACAGCGCGTTGTGTGTATGAGGTTTGTGTTGGAGTGCTGTTAAAAACACACTTAAGTGGCTGTGGGAATTCGAGCATGAGCGTGGCTTACATTGTAAGCCATTTGTCGTTGCCTGCAGCAGCATTGTATGTTTTTGGATTTTTACATTTTTTTTTCTCTACAACATGGCAAGCACAAGAACCATTATCAATTGTATTTCTTTTATGCTGCTTCTTCTTTTTATAATTCTTCGAAATCGTTTATTTTGCTATGGCTGTGCACTGCTTCAATAAGTAAATGCCAGCCCCTTCCTCATGTGCATGAATCGCACACTTGGCATAGCTCAACAGCCTCAGTTTCTGCTTCTTTGCACTGCAGTGACTTGTACGAGTATGTGCACGTACATACATTCTGATATAGTGGGTTTACATCTCTTGAGATTGCTGCTCCATGCAATACATATAAACTTCGTTTCGCCTTAACAAGTGTAATACTGCCCAATGCTGCCAACTATGCAAGTTTTTGCTTTTTGCGCATTGTCACGCCACTCTAGGCAACCTTTCGAGTTCAATTTAGTTTTTTAGTGCAAATTTTGCTGTTAACTAGTTAGCAGCCTTTCATCGGAGCCTGAAGCAGTTATTTGTCTGATTTTTTCTATTTTTTTTTTTTTTTTTTGGCATAATCTTGCTGAAAGTAATTGTCAATGTAATAATTTGGATATTTGATAGATAATTGGCTTATTATATAATTTTTTCTGCAACGTGCAATGGTAATATTAAAATTTTTATTTCTATTTGCATTTTACTTTTAAAAATTTAATAATCTTTCATTTCCTATATTAGTACTCATCTGCAGTTGCTTGCTAAGCGTATGTGTAACTAAGTCAAAGTAGAGCAATAGTGGCATTTATAAATTATGGGTGCATATCTTTTAAAAATCTAAAATCGCATTTACATAATATTAATAAAAACCACAAATATATGTTCAAATTGATATTATTTTTTTTTTCTTTTCTTGGCATTAGAATAAATTGAATAATGTTTAGCTATTCACAAAATCCTCCAAGCATTGCGGACGGTAGCTGACTGCCACTTAACATGCGATTTCATATTCTGCCGCTACAAATCAAAAGTCAAATATGCACGGTAATTCGTGTATATGCGCGTAGAGCCATAAGGGTCAGTCAGTGTAAGTCTGAGTGCTTACCGATTGCTTGAGATTTGTGGGAGCATGGTATGCAAAACGTGCATGAAAACTGCTTAACGCAGAACATAGCTTGCTGTAAAAATCTGTATTTACCAGGAAACGTGATTCACCTTAATCCACTATGCCGTTGAAGCGGCACAGATAGTAAAAAAAAAAAGTATCTAAGCATGTGCATTGCATTATTAATGTGCGCACTTGTCATTTAACTTATTTATTACGCATACCCAGTAGCCTCGATACGCGCTGCTTCTGTTTAAATGCACGCAACTAAACGTAAAAGATTTATCAATGCATGCCGCAAGGCTTAGCTGGTCAACTTTGGCGTACGCACTCGTACATATATTCGCTCCACTGCTGTGGCGCCTGCCTGTCAACGGTGGCAACGCTGCTACGCTGCGCCTCTCCGCTGGGCTGCCACTCTGGCTAAAATGAAATATTTAATTTATGTGCCATGCAAATGCTTTGCTCTGCTTTGCTTCGTTTCGCTTTGTGGATCGCTTTGTGCAGCGCGTTGCCACATGTCGCATATTTTCAATTTGCATATTTATCATATTTTATTGCATTTCACTTTCTTTGTTGGTCGTTTGCCAAATGGCTTAAGTTTTATTTCAATTTTTAGCTAAATTTTATTTTTCTTCTATTTGAATTTGACTGCTGAGCATTTGTGCAAGTCTTTGTGCATTAAAAGCAAACTTTTGTTGTTTGCTTTATGTTGTCTGTGTGATTTGTTTGCTTTCATTGTTTTTTAATGCCGACTTATTTTTTATGTATGCATTTGTTAATAATGAAATGTTAAATGCAAACAAATTTAAGCAAGATATTTGTGTTTACATTAAGGGTCGCATAATAATTCTTTTGTATGTTTTTTTTTTTCTTTTTGTCACCATTGCATAATGTGCCGCCGTCGCATTTCGTAGAAAGTCTAATTGGTTTTGTTTTAATCCAAAGTGTCAAAAGCAAATGCTGCAACTGTCTAACAAGAAACAAAACCTGTATTGATTTATATGTACAAACAACGTGCGCCTATTAAGATAAATGTGTATCGAATTGTGTACATATGACTGTCTTAGTCACTTGAGCACGCAGTCTCTTGGGGTAGGTTGTCTGAGTGCCAAAGAGTCTTTCAATTGGCACATCTGCACTTTGACGGTTTATTAAGTGGTTATGCCTGAATTAACGGCGCTGTTAGCGTTTATTATGACTTTAGTGACCTGTTACCCTGGTGCTGAAGAATGCTGAAGTGTTTAATGCAACAGCGTGTAGAAATTTTGTATGAAAATCTGTTATTGGTTTACCAAACGTTTACTGAGCAACTTAGTGTATATGGTCCACTGTGACTAATCTCAAAGTTCATGTGAACTCTGTTGAACTCTCTATCAGCTGAAATGGTGGCGGTGCGTCAACATAATTATTTCTGGCAATCGAATTTTGTGGCTTTTGCGCAGGCACTTGAGCAACACTAGCAATTAGTGCCTCATAGTTGAACTTTAACTTGACGTCGTGTGCACAAATATACAGATGTTTTACTCTAGAATGATACATTCATAAATTATTTAATATTAGCTCGGCACATGTTTCTATTTTTATTTTTAGATTTATTGATGTAGTTTTAGTTTGTTCATTTTCATCTTGACTGTTTATATTTGGAGCGATGCTATTTGCTTTCTGACAAACATTTGATATATAATAATTGTGCCATGCCTTTGTCTAAACTTTTCTTTTTTGGCAGCAGACAGGCGTCTATAAAAACAAATTAGACGATTTACCGATGCGTGGACAAAGCACGTACATCTGTTTAAAATAAATTCCCACACAGAAATATCTTTATTGTTGTTATTGTTTTATTGACGTTCATTGCTTATGCGTGACATATTGGAAACTGCAAACTTTTGCAGACAAATCTCTGTCGTCATACTGGCTATGCGCGGCAACAATACATATGCTCGTTTAAATTTTCTATTTAATATTGTGCTTCAAAAGATTCTACACACCCTCACTAATTCTGCAGCTCCGGATTAATTGCATGAAATGACTTGAAATGCGTCAATCAGAGTGTGTGCATTCCACACAAGAAGCTTGATTGGTTGCAGCCATTTTATGACTGGCATATTAATTTGTGATTTAAGTACGAAATACGCTGTGAGTTCTCATGCAATTATATTACCACGTAAGCATATGACGGAGAGCATTGCAGTGTGTAGCGAGAAAGCATTAATTGTGACTTGGCTTTGTAATTGCAAGTATAATTGGTCACGCCCTTTATTATGCTAAAATAATTTCCATATAAAAAAATATTTTAACACAATTAAAAACTTTTCACCATCACCAAGTGATTATAAATTATAATATTACACTTTAAAATGCTATCCAAATCGTTGCAATCGGCTGCTTTGTGTTACAACAATTTTACAAAATTCAAGAAACGTCATATCATGTAGTTCAGATTAGATAATCTATGCATATAAACAAACCAGCCAACATATTTCTTCACGCACATATGCACTCATAAACAGATGTTTGTCGTTTACATTCTTTCTCTCTCGCTCTTTATCTGTTTATCACTTACAAGTTTTTGTTATTGAAATTACAAAATATTTTAAAGGTTATGAAAAGTCACAGCATGTTTGAGCATAATGTGGAAAGTTTGTCCATTAAAGCATTTGACGTATTAAAGTGAAAAAACGATATGTAATATTCATGAGCTTTGAGTAACATGAAAGAAAAAATAAATAAATAAGTTAATTTACATAAACAGTATGCATATGTCACTGCAATCACTTACAACACGAAAGGTGTCCAAAGAGGTAGTCATGAAGCCACTCGCAGACAATGCAGCCGTCTTTTGTGCACGCATCATAACAATCAGTAACATCTTTTTGTACTTTATGGAACCATTGTACCAGGTATGCGCATAAGCGGCATATGCTACATCTCCACTCTGCGTAGCATTTGGACAACTTGATAAGAGCAATCCATCAATTTAGTTGACAAACTCACTTTGGTAATCAACAGCTCCCCGTAAAAACACACCACATAGAACTGTGCGGCAGCAATGAAAAAGTAGAACAAATACGTAAGTGACTCAAGGTTGACTCCCTGCACAATTGTTATGACGGCGACGCAGCAGAGCTGTATGCCAGTCGACAGCAGATTGTAGACCAGCAGCAGACCAAAGAGGCTATCGAGTTCCTCTACTAAACTGCAAATAAACATAACTTTGTCTTATGGTTTATTAATTTATTTAACGTTACCGATAAGTTACCGTAAAATAAGCTGATGCTTCGCGACTAAATTTGCAAGAAATGCACAATCCTCTGCTTCATTTTGCCTATGCGGTGCATAAACGGCCAAGCTGCGTGCGATAAAATCGAAATGCATGACAAGCTGCGCAGCCAGGCAAACACACCACAGATCCGTGCCCACATTGGTCTGCACAATATACTGACTGCACATTATGTCAATCACTTCTGTGAGCGCATAACCCCAAAAGCCTGTCGAATTGAAGCCCAGTTCCATGGGATAGGCACGTAAATAGGGAAATTGCGCCTGTTCAGCGCCCAGCCGTGACATTTGCCAAACATAGACGAGTATTGACTGCACAATAGGACCGACTGTCATCAATATGGCTGAAATGTAATACATTATCAGCACAAAACGCGTCATGATGGGCCAAAAGTATTTGTTCACACGATAGGCGGCACGCTGCCGCTGCGTATGCGGATAAATCTTTTGCAGTTCGTCATGCAAATTTTTCATTCGTTCTCTGCGCGCCAAGAACACGAAGAACTTCACATTTGAGTTCATGAAGAATATCACCAATTCGGAGTAGTGCATTATTATGCGGGCATTGCTGCCAATCGACTCTCGCTCGTACATGCGTTTTACCAAGTAGAAAACATTGTACATATGACAACCCGCACAGAACACAAAGCCGCAGCGGAGCAGCCAAGCCAGCCATTTTGGCTTTGGCTGATCCAAAAAATCATAGCCAAGTGATTTGAACATCGTATTTGGCAACCAGGTGAAGTCCTCGTAGGCGTATTGCTGCTCACGTGCCATGCCGTCGGAGTTTTTTGCTGAACTGTCAGCGGTGCGGATGATGTCATTCAATTTATAGGCGAATACTTAATTGGCTTACTGTATTAAATATTTATTATTAACCCGTAATTTGGGTTTCACACTTAAAGCAATTAAATATTGAATTTATAAATATTTAAAAATATTTTATTAATATACACACGTAGAATTTTTATTGCTTATATAATTATTAATATTTCAGAATTATTAAATTTTCTATTAAGGGTTTTCTGCGCAAAAAAATTTAATTGGGCTTTTTAATTACTTTACAACTTTTTTTCGGATTGTTGCATGCTTCCCGTATTATATTTATAGTATAGGATATACAAATTTGTTCTACAGTTTGCTATACTTATTTTTACAGAAGTTATATTTTTTTTTTTTTTGTGCATCCAGTGCATATTTAGTATTACTGCTAGGTGGTTCTCGCAGTGAAATGCTTCTTCATTTATATTAACTTAATAGCAATTTTTTTTTGAGAGTTACTCAAGAATATTTCTCCCATTGGAGCATAGGGCCTCAATAAAATATTTTCGTCTAGTCCGTTGCAGTTTACTGTGATAAAAATATTGTAAAGAACTAATAGATGATATGAGAGAGCTACTCTGATTCGTAATTTTGGTTTGAAAGTAAAACGAAAGAAAGCTGATCGGTAAGTTTAATAGAATCTTTAAAACTGGCATAATGATTTTCCATATATAATATGTATTTAAGCAGATGTCGTGTATAACCTTAATTTTTAAATACTTTTGATTGAACGCTTACTTATTTAGTGTTTATTTCTATTCGTTGACATCAAGGAATTTTATTGCTTTCATGTTTTTAACAGAAATTCGCTAAGTATCTACCATAAATGGCACTTAGAGAAAATTATTGTTTTTTTTTACACTGACAGAGGTTTAATGTTTATATTTTGGCAATAATTCGAATTGCTTATCAGTTAGTCATTATTTTTGAACACACAATAAAATATATATGCTATACGTGGCTTTTTTTATGTACTGTGTTGTGTAGCATAAATTTAGTATTTAATATAATTTAGTAAATTAAAGTTGAAGACTCTTTGGGCAATTTAGTAAATTGTGTCACATTTCTGTTTTAACCAAATGTCAGTCGATTTCGAATTTGGGTTCATAGGCAGCACAGAAAACTGTCTAGGTGCGCACACATATCGTAATGAACTCACCGTGTCTGCTCTGTGCCAGACTACGTTATGTTGATTATGTTGTTTAATGGATAAAAAAACAAAGCATGTCTACAATTTAATGTGTCTAGTAAATGTAATTTTTCATAGTAGACACGTCTGTAAGCCCCTTATGATAATTTGTACCTGCGACGCATGACGCGTGTGTGCCCGTGTATCTGTGTGTCTAACATGTCGCTAATCATTGTTTAGACTAAGCGGTTTAATGCAGCTTAAAAAACGCAGCAGACAATAGCTAATATGTTATAATTTAGTTAAAAATTCTCACGAATTTTAAACAAGAGAACCGAACAGCGGAACAGCAGAACAGCAGAGCAGCAGAAGAGCCAAAACACGTGTCGGCAAACAGTTGAATCCTTAGCAGCTGAGCACAGGCAGATGCCAGCTCTAAAATTCGTTTCTTAAATCTGGCAACACAAGCCAGAATGTTCTTTCTATGGCTGTATTATATTTTAATTCGTTGCGTGACAAAACTCAAGCGCATAAATTAGCAAGCAAGCAAATAAATTCTCAACAGCAACACAAGTCTGAATCTGTGTTTGTATGTATGTATGTATGCGTGTGTGTGGGTGTGTGTATATAGTAGGGGTGGGTATAAATAGAAAACTCAAAAGGCGCGAAATTTTCATAGTTAGAGATAAAATGGCACAACATTAGTTTAAAGCATGCTTTGTTATTAAAGCGACATCAATTTTAAAGCAACTTCTTTTGTTTAATATTCTGTAATAAGTAGCTCAGCTAGGCTTGGTTTGACTTTAAGTGCTCGCGTATCTTTTACACTATAAATTCTATCTTTTGCTTATATACACTTATTTCATTTGTGTTGTGTGCTGTGTGCTGCTGCCGCAACGTTGATGAGCAGCACCTCATGCACTTATTAACTAAAAGGCTAAGCGCTTAGCAGGCACTATGCTGGCAAAACATAAATCCTGGCCTGCTCATCATCAAGGCTGCTCTGCACTAGTATATTTATGCTGAAGTGCCGAGCAGAGCTGCGTAAGGCTAAGCAAATTTTTGCGTATTTGCATAATATTTTAGCTTAAGTATGCGCTGAAAATTGAGCCGCTTTTACTATTATTGTTGTGGCTGCTTTATTTAACGATAAATAACAATTTTATAGATTTCATTTGAATTTTAAATGATATTTTTAAGTTGGCAAAGCGTACACGCAAACAGCAAGACAAACACAACGCAAAGCAAGGCAACTTAGCGCAGCGCATGCAAAGCAGCTTAGACGCGCCTCATGCTATGCTATGAAATGTTGTCTGTTTTTTGTTTGTTTGCGTTTGGCAACTCAACAGCTCATAACTTTTTGTGTTTTTTTTTTTCTTTTTACCCAACAAATTTCTGACTGACATGTTTTCACTAAGCTGGCACAAAGTGAGCGTCAGACAAAACGCAAGCATGTCGACGCGTTGTTGGACGTGCAATTTTTCACTTCAGTGTGCTGTCAAACTGCACAAAAAAAAAAAAAACCAAACAAAATTTTATCGAAAAAAATAGCAAAGTGCTGAGCAAAAAAAAAAAAAACGAAAAAAAAAAAGATAAAGATAGATAAAGTGACGTATAAACGTCAGCATAAAAAGCGAGCAATGCGTATAAATGACATTGTCTGCATTTGATTGAACAAGTGCGTAACGCGGTGAAGTAGTCAAAGCTGATTGTATGCGCCTTGGGTTGTTGGCTCCACTGTGTCGTGGCTTCACTGTGTTGTTGGCTGCACACTACTCTGTTGTTGTTGTGTATGCTGGCGATAATGTTGCTGTGCGTGAAATTGATATGCGTAGATATTTTTTAAGCTGCTCAATTCGTTTGAATTGCATTGTTGTTGCTTTGCTGCTGTTATTATTGTTGTTGTTGCTGTATGGTAACCTCTAGGCATATCGATTACGCATTGACACTTGTGCGTATTAGAAAAACCATTGTGTGTAGCTACTTTGCCTAACCGAATTGATTATATCAACTGTGGCGCTTTTGCTTTTTGTAGCTATTAGTCGCGCTTTTTTAGCTGCCCACTGTGCCCGGCTGTCTCGGTTAATTAGAGAACATCATGTTAGGCAACTTGCGGAAGTCGGGTAATTGACATTTGCCATAAATTATCGAGCTGCTGTGACAAAAAACATTAACGCGCCGTCATGTCAACGCATTTTGCATAATGCGCATATTGGTCATGTTAAGTCGTTTGACTTTAACAGCAAGTGGCATGAGCTGCTCTGTTATGCCGAAAAAGTTAACATGCCAGGCATTGACTTTTATGCGCTACGTGCTGTGTGGCTTATGGCGAAAGAAAAGTTGGCCCAGTCTGGTGCTGTTTTTTTTTTTTTTTTTTTTTTTGTTTTGTGTGTTTTATTGATTTTGATGTTTGAGCTGAGGCGGGTAATCGACTGAAGACAAACAAAATTGTTGAAAAGGGTATTGGGTAGCTGTCTTCTTTGGGAGCATATTTGCCTGTGGGGGCAACTAGGCATGCATATATTGAGCTGCTAACTGTTGGCTCTGCTTTGGTTCACATAACTATTTTGAACTTCAATTATGCCCGTCTGTTTCAATAAACGACCGCCACGACTGGCTCTTGGCCAGCAATATAAAACTGATTTCAATTGTGTTACTCAGCAGCGTAACCTGAATTTAATCGACTTTCTCATTACCTGACTTAAAAAAGTATATTTGCGCTGGTTGTGTACTTTTTTTCTCCTTTTTTTTTTTTTCTTTGCTTTTTTATTGGGATAACCGTCATCAGAAGTCAGCTGTCAGGTTGTAATGCTTTGTCTAAAGGGACAACAGGGACAGCAGCCTGCACATATAAAGGCACAGCAACTGCTTCATTGTATTTGTCATTGGTAAAGAAAAAAGTTTGCTTTTCGCAGACTCCATGGTATCGGCTCGTGTCAATGACATTTAATGCAGAGGCCACTTGTGCACTGTTTATTAAATTTCAAATGTCAGGCACAGTTTTTGGCAACTCAATTTTGTTTCGAAAATTCAAGTTAAATGGCAAAAGCTGTCTAAGTTCTTGCATTGACTTTGAAAAAGCAAAATTTCATTGAAACTGAAATTGAAACGTTTGAAGCCTTGTCTGTTTAACAGTTTACCTTAGCTAAATAATTTTTTAATAAGCCAAGCCAAATGAAAAATGCAAAGATGTGAGTTGCCTACGCGGAAAACACATTGTCAAGTCACTGTGTGGTTTAGTTTGTATAAGGCAGTCACTTGAATAGAAAAACTTGTGTGATTTTTCAGCAAAGGAAAAAGTTTAAAATCTTTCGTTTAATAAACATTTTTTTTTCTATTTTTACAGGAAGTATTATTACAGGAAGTTTTATTATTCACAATGAAATATGGGGTAACCAATTGTATTTGTAATTTAAATAAAACCTGTACCGCCATTCACCATATTTACTGAAAGTTGAAATTGGGAAAGACTTTTTTTGCTGAGAGCTTTAAAAATATAAGAAAAAAAGGGAGTTTTTGAAAACGTTAAAATCGCTTTTGCTGCACATGACTATAGGTGCTTATCAAACCATCCTCACGTACTCAGTTTAGTAAGTTAGAAACTTGCCTCAGTGGCTGCTTCAGCTCTATAGACTTGCTTTGCGTATATCAGTTGTTATTGGAATCCATGTAGTAAATATTATCCGGCTGCTACTTAGCTGCGCATAATATGCTGAACACTTAAATCCCAAGTGCTGTGTGTCAACATGACAACATTTAGCTGCATAACATTGATCATGCGTTTACGCAACGCACACATGCGTAAGTTTAAATATTCAAATCCTTGCTAATGCTTGCCAGTGAAGTTCGCCGTCGATGACGATGCCGCTGTGCCTTTAAAGTAACAAAGACTTAAGCGTTTGCACGTGTGCAGAATTTGCAAGCCACACCCACAGCATTGTCAATATACAAATCAAGTGCCTGCAAAGAACAAAACGAAAATAAAAATAAAAACAAAAAAATAAATACATTCGATAACCGTGACATACGCACAAAAAAAAAAAAAAGAAAACATGGCAATGTCAAGAACGCAATGCAGCATGAAATGAACACAGAAAGTGCGCAAAGGCAGAATAAATAAAAAAAATACAAAAAAAAAAAAAACAAGGAGGCAACAATAACTGGAAAGGTAGGGGGGTAACTAGAAGGTAGGGGCACACCCGACTATAAAATACCCTGCTCCCAATCCAAAATGCACAAATTTTTATTTTTTTTGTAAAAACTCTTTCTCTTAGTAAAAAGCATTTTTCGTCCGATTGTTCCTACGGCAGCTATGAGCAAATCGATATTGATCAAATTAAGGTATGTGATTAAAAATTACCTAAAATCATTAAATCGAAAATTTGGCAACAATTTTTTAATAAAAAAAAAATTGTTTTCTCAGTAAATATGGGTTTTCGGTAAATCTTTTCTAAGGCAACTATATGATATAGTAAATATATACATAAAATTGAGATATTTGATTGGACATTGCCAAGAACTGTTGAATCTAAAATTTTGTAATTTTTTTTTTTTTTTTAATTTTATAATTCATTAGGCGTTACCTGGTGTAGTTGTAAATCGCCAGTTTTTGAGCGTGTTTACCAAAAAGGTATATATGTAAATATAATTAATATTGAATAACAAATAGCAATAACAAGGGCCGAAGCCAGATTCTAGAATAAATGTCCAAAGTGACGTCGTTTGAGTCTCCTTATAGGGACTGAGGTGGTGAGGGGTCTGGCCAGCCGGTTCTTATGGTTTAACAAACGGTCATTGTATCTGCTGGAGAAAAAGCAGACTTAGTCCTCAACGGTAGCTAGATTAAGCTCTTGATGCAGGATAGAGCCGCAAACATACCAGTCACAGCCAGTGATTATGTATTTGTAATTATATTTTGAAAAAAAAAAGGATTTTTTTGGTAAATGTGGTTTTTTGGCCGATCGTTCTAATGGCAGCTATATATTATAAGTTAAATATCGAAAAAATGATCAAGAATATATATACTTTGTGGGGTCTGCCAAGCCACCTTCTGCCTGTTACATACATTAGTTTAATATAAATTTTACCATTTTTTGGTAAAGGGTATAAAAAGGCACATACTTACCATATTTGTATGTATGTATATAAGTATAACCGAAGGCGAATGCTAGAAGGCATTTGAATGCATTACATGGAGCATCCTTCATGCTAACGCACGTATTGGCCATGCATTCGTGTCGGTCCGCATTAACTCATCACCTTTTATGTGTGTGCACGTGGCGTATACGTAATAAATGCTGCAATGGCTCGTTGCGCTTTGCTTGATTTTGCTTTGCTTTGCCTTGCCTTGCTTGGCTTTCTTTTGTGCCATTTTGCTGTGTTGGGGACTCTATACGCATACGAGGATCTATGCGCACTCCGCATGTGATTGTCACAGCAACTGACTTTTGTCCTGCAATAGTTCTTGGTCTCTGCACTGTATTGTGTAAGTCTAGATGCGCCATGGCATGCCAAGCCATGCGAGTCATTGGAGCTGTGTCCTTTTTGCTTTTTTTTTTTGTTGTGTAATTTTTAATATATTTGTGAGCATTGTGCTGCAAGTAAAGTAACTCAAAGATGAAAAATAACAAACACAAAATAAGTTTCGTTGCAAAAAATATTGCACTTGGCAACTTCTGACTGTGACTATTGGGTCACTCTGCGATTTATTAGTTTTCACAATGTTTGCACTGTATTATTTGTTATATGTTTTGTTTTCTTTTTTTGTTTTTTTTTTTTTTTGTGCTTTAACGTTTGCTTTATAATGCTTAATATTGTTTTTTATTTATGTATACCCACATTTTATATAGAAAATATTATTGAAATTTTTCATTGCGCAATGTGCTTTTCGTGCGCTTAAGTTATGGCTCATGGTCAGCCAAATGTAAGATTTAAGTATTGCGTACCAATATCAGATGCTGACACAAGTATCAATTAAGAAAATGGCTAACAGAATTTTAAAGTCAAGTATGCAGAGTAACCAATTTGAAACTTTTTATCCTTTAAGTAATTATGCATTTGAGTTTTCTAAATAACTGATTTGTTGGCTTCGAGTGGTAGAAAGTTTTGTTACATTGAAAATACTCTTGTCCATTTGTCTTATGAATAATTTGTTAATACATATATGGTACACACCTTGAGCAAGTGCATACAATCCCCTCTGGCAGCTTTTTTTTTATACCCTGTACCAAAAAATTGTAAAGGGTATATTAGAGTTGTGCAAATGTATGTAACAGGCAGAAGGAGGCGTGGCAGACCCCACAAAGTATATATATTCTTGATCGGCATCGAAAGGCGAGTCGATCTAACCATGACCGTCTGTCTGTCTGTCTGTCTGTATGAACGCACGGATCTCGGAAACGGTAAAACCTACAACCACAAAATTTTCCACGAAGACTCACCCAATACATAGGCATAACAAGTTAATTTTTTTTTTTCGATATTCATCCTATAACATATAGCTGCCATAGGAACGATCGGCCGAAAAACAACATTTACTGAGAAAAACTTTTTTGTTTATTAAGATATCGTTACCATATTTTGGATTTGATAATTTTAGGCCATATCCAATCATACCCCTGAATATAATAATTATCGGTTTACTATAACATATAGCTGCCATAGGAACGATCAGCCGAAAAATGGCTTTTACTAAAAAAAAATTTTTTCTTTCTTTTGGATTGGGTACAGGGTTTTCTATAGTCGGTTACGCCCGACTATAGCCCTGCCTTTCTAGTTTATAACAGATTTTATGTAAATGGGCAGCAAATGTTCAGAAGTCATCGTAAGTGATTTTCTTAATCTGTAAAAAGTGTCTGTCTCGTCTCAGTGCACTCGAAATGAACATTTTAAATGAAGCAATTTTGTGCTCATTTCTTACCTGTTCGATCATGTTGGCGCTGTAGTAGTTGAGTTGACGCTTAGGCTAATTTATGCACAGTTGCCCTTTCAAGTTTATTAAGTCTGACTTTGGTTTTCTTTTTTGTCAGTTTTCATTTTCGTGTTTGATGTTGGAGCAGCGACGCAGCTAACGAGCTTTAATGGAAGTTAATCTGCATCAGCTGTGTACGTGTTTGGCATTTAAGTTGGTAAAAAGTTTTAAACGTTCCTTTTTCCTTTGGCCTGGCATGATGATTTTTCAATTGGTGGTGTTGAAAATTAATTTTATTTTGCATCAAAGCGTCCAGACGCGTCTTAAGCAATGAGCGTATTTATTTTTAACTTTGAATTATACAAATGCCAGCATATTTGGCATGCCAGCGATTAAATAGAAAAGCCGCAAAATTCCAATAAAATGTAAATTTCGATTGGCATTTTAGTATAAGCAAAAAAAAAAAAAACAATAAATAAAAAAGCTTAAAAAAATTCCATTTTAACATTCAGTCGACGCGCGAAAATTTCATTTACACGCAAATGGCATCGACCGACTGGACTTAAGCCTTTAAGCGTGCCTAAGACGCTTATAAGGCAGGCGAAATTCAATTATTTTATTGCAATATAAATACAAATATAATTTATCTAAATAAAGTAATGTGTAAAGTCAATTCTCAAGTTTTTATATCATTGTCTTTTTTCTTATTTTTTTTATTTAATTTTCTTTTTTTTTTAAACGTATTAACACTCAAGTGGCGACGCGTCACAAGTTTAACAAGTTTTATTTTACAAAATACTTTCGGTTTTTTTTTTGTGCATGTCAGTATTTTTATTTTATTTTTTTTTTATTTGTGAATTTTTATTTTCCCTTTGTTTGCGTGCGACGCCGAATTCATGTTTAAATTTGTAGCACCTGTAAAAGCACGAAGACAGAAAAGACAAAAGTTGACTGTCGAAATTCAATGCCGAGACGCATAAACATGCAAATACTCGTACTAAATTTCTAACGACCAAAGCGGCGTACGCACAAACAAAAAAAGGCTGACAAGCAGATAATCAGACAGACAGACAGAGAAACAGACAGCCAGATAAACAGAGAACGAGACCAAGCAGACAAACAAATAAATGGTCTTGGTTCTTTTTTTATTTTCGTTGTCGTGCTCTTTTTCTTTTCACACTTTTTTATTTTTTTCTTATTTTTTGGCTTGTTCTTTCTTTTGTTCTTATGCATATACAAACTAAGCTAAGGCACAGCAGCTGTGCCTACAATGGCATGCAACACGTACCAGCTGACAGGCGTAAGACAGCCAGACGTTGGCATTTTTAAAAAATAAAATAATATGACTTATGCGTGCTTCATAAAACGAAATAAAGGTGGCAACTTGCGGCTCAGAACAAGGCACCAAAAAAAAATAAAAAAATAAAAAAGCAAAATAAGATAAGAAAAATATTAATAATAATAAAGACCGGGTTTCGAAATATGCGTCAAAATATTTGCCACTTGAGATTAAAAACGTCGCCGACATTGGCGCACTGTTAAAAAAAATGAAAGCATGAAATATAAAATACCAAAATATGCTCCGAAACAGCTGCGAAGCATTTGCGTAATGTTACTGACAGCATTCTAACTGTTAACCGTAGACAAATAAAAGCAGCTTCTGCAGCGAACACAAAAGCGCGGTTGTGTTTAACGATTTGTCAATCTCAAGAAAAAAAATTAAATTAAAGAATCTTTATATAGCTGCCGCCCAACTATGAATATATATATAAGTATATGCCAAAGGCTTCTAATTGGATTTGTGGCAGTTTCTTTTTTTTTTTCTTAGCGTGATTTTCGTTATTACATTTTCGTTCATATTTTAATCGATTGAACGTTGATTGTATACACATGGGTATTACTTGAATGGTTGCCCAAGTACAGTGAATATTTCTATAGGCATGCGTTTAGTTATTGTGATTTTTTGCTCGATACGCAATCATGTTTCCACATTCGTTGTCAGGCAGCACTTCAAATAGAAAATCGTAAGCCAACGTGGGCACTATGCTCTCAAGCGTCGTCCTGTATGTTGTTTTTTGTCGCTTTAATCTCATATTTATTTTTAGAAAACTTCGGTCACAGTTGACAGCCTAGCAAGGGCTCAACAATTTGTATCGTATGGGCAGAGAGACGAAGGCACGAGACTAGACCGTCGCATATCTCTGCTTGCTGCTGTTTTTCGCTGGTTTTGTGCAGAGCAACCATGTCGTATACGTGATACGACAAATTTAACCAAATCACTCATACGTCAAGTAGTCGGTATTTGCTTTGTTTGCCAACAGTGAATTGGGCTATTGCGCATTTTTTGCGCTGACAAAGCTTAGAAATTATCTGAGTATAAGAATTCACATCGAATGCATTCTTGTTGCCTTTGTTGCTATGAAAGCACTTTTCATTTTAGGTCCCAATTGACCTTGCATAACATATAACAGCCTACACTTCCGCCATTAGACAACTAAGTCAGTCTAAGTGGACATTTTCAAATGAACAGCATTAGAAAAGTAAGGCATCAGCTTATATAACAGAACTTAGTAAATATTAAAAACGCCTAGCAAAGTCACGGCGGCTTCTGTTTATATTCATCATGTTCCTTTCCAGTTGCTCACAGAATTCATAAGAGATTTCTCTAACTCAGTCTCTCATATGAATTGCAAATAATTTATTTTGTTACCATTTAAAGAAAGTTCAGAGTCCCTACACTTTCAGCTCATATGCCATAGATGCTGCCGATTAAATAAAAGCAAAGATACTTTGTTAAAATTCCATCTGCTACTTTCAATTAGCATAAAAAAGAAACTTTTTCGTAAATCAATTACAACATTCTTAGTTTGTTGTGAAAGATGCTGTATCATTCACCCCGTAGGCACCTTATACGCATTGCATAACACAATATTTCCTCATTTGCCTATAGAAACAAAACAAAAATGAATTTTGACACAGTTTTTAAAAGTCTCCTGCGGTGCGTGATGTTCAGCATGCTGCTACATTAGAAGACCACCTGTGTTTTATTTTATATTCTTTTTTTATATTCAAAATTTTTTTCTGTACGTTTTTTATGTAAGCATTGAAAATTAGCTACAAAATAGAAAGACTTTGACTGAAATTCGAAGAATAGCCTGCCCAACTTGGTCTGCACTTGGCCACTTAACCTTTTCCTATTAACTTCTGAAAACTCTTTGCAACTTATTCGTGTCGCAAACTGTTCGACCTTGAGACATTTTTAATGTACTTCAGCATGCAGACAGTGAACTTCCTATTACGCTTCTGCTCCTAGATTTCTATTTCGCTTCCAATGTTAATGTTATTACAATTTTAATGTTATTCGAATGTTAATTTTAATGTTATTACAACAGTTATGTTAAATTTTGTGTTAGTTACTGCCGACGCAGACACAAATATCCGATGAGTATCAGCAGCGAAATTGCGGCATTAAGTGAATGTGGGCAGACTGTCCCTGCAGCCGAAAAATACACAGCATCACAACATAAGGAGACGTGCTTGCCAACTTAAATTTTACTTAGGCATTTCACTGAGGGTTGCAGACACTGTATCAGACGAAATACATAATTGTCGGCATTTAGCGTATTGAGTATGCGCTTTATTTATACATTTTATCTCAATAAAAATAAACATAATATAGATTGATTATGCACAACACGTGTAATTATGTTGTTCGCTATCTGAACTGTGCTAACCAAAAGCATGTAAACAAAATCTGTTATGTCTACTTGTGCGTTGCTAAGACAATTTGTTGCACATTATGTTAATGACCTTGACTACAGCTAACATTTGACTGCCAAGTAGATTTAGGGCTTTTGTGCTTAAGTTTGTTATTAAAGGCAATGTGATTAAACTTATGCTGCATGCTTATAAAATAATAATAAAAGACATACATAAACGTTCATGCAGCTAAGTAATAAAACGTTAACAGACACATGCGTTGTATGGGTAATGTTAATAAAAGCTGCTTGGCACCTGAGCAGCTATAAACACTTAAAAACCGTCATTAAACAGACAGTCGACATACGTCTGCAATATACTTAAACCAAAGCCACGTGCGCAACCGAACCAAAACAAAGCAAAACAGAGCAGGAAAAAATGAAAATATAAATAAACAACAACAACCAAAAAGCAGATAAGTGCCAACTCAAGCAAATTTAAGTATCATTTTCAAGTACTTAAAGTATTTATACGCTGAATTTTCCAAATTTCTTCAAGGCTTTCTGGCATTTATGAGATACACGCCAACATATTTTAAGCTGCGTTGAGCTTAGCGCATTTGCGGTGAGCTTAAAAATAGACGCAATGAATATTTTAATATGATCGGCTTAAAAATTTTTAACCAAATAAATCGAAAAAGTAAAAACATAAAAAAAAAGGAAAATATATACAAATATGGCAGGCATATCAATTTAATCTACTCAATTGTGTGCTTATATTTTTCTTTTCTTTTTTTCTTACTTACAGGAATTGTGAGGCGCAACTTGTTGCTTATTTGCCGCAAAAAGTGTGAGACACGTGTAGGTTAGCATGTGCGACAGTTTGGAGTTATGGCACAATGCTTAGAACAGTGCCAGCATGGCTTTTATATGCCAAAAACAGTGATACAACAGCAAACACAACAACAAATACAACAACAACAACAACAACAGCAACACATGCTGCACGATTGCCGCTAAGCAAGCTAATTTATGCAACACATACCTTTGCGACGTGCGAACGACAAAGAAGCCATCGCGAACACGAACACGCAACACATAAGCACTTAAGGCGTGGCGGCATCGCACATAAAATATTGAATACAATAAAGCGTCTAACAGCAACAACAATAACAAATACCGCAAACATTAGCAGCATGTTGCATTTAAAACTATTCGATGGCTCACTCTCAACGTATGCCGCCGCAGCGTCCACAGCTTTTGATGCTACGCTAAGCAGTACAATAACAACAACCACAACAACAAATGTCAGTCTAATGGACAATGGCGCCATAAGTGATGGCAATGCTGCTAAAACTATAAATATAACGTATTTCATACCTGCGATTTCACACATGCTATTATCGCCAACTACAACAACAACAAACACAACGGCAGCAGCAGCCGCCACAGCCGCAGCAACAGCCACAATTACAACAACAAGCGCCATCAGTATTTCACACGTTTTAACACAAGAAGATGTACAACAACATGCAGGCAACGCCAGCGTCACAGCCGCAGCCGCCGCATCTGTGGTCATGGCCGCGGCTGCTAATAATACAACAACACATACGCATGCTGCTGCTGCTGCAGCAGCTGCTGGCAGTGTTGTTGTTGCCGCCGCGATGCCTGGCGAAGAAGATGATAATTTAAATTCGTTTTATTTTTATGAGGTAAGTGCAAACGTTTTTCTCTTTTTACATTTAAACTGCGTTTAAATCTCTTCACTTATCTTGTGGTAACTATTCAGTTTTCATTTTATTTATGAGTGTAGCAATCGTTAAGATAATATGGCAACTAAACAGCCATGCCAGTGTTGCGAGCAACTAATTGCAGCCTAACTGCCGTCAATTGCTTGCTGGCTAAGTGCTGTCGGTTGCGCTGGTAACCCTAATTGCCTGCACTAACAAAACCAAACGCTGTCAAAAATTAAGTGCATTTCGCTTAGCTAAGCGCAAAACGCAATTAAAATAAATACAATGCATTATTAGCTCAACTACTTATATGCAAAGAATATTTTTGGGAAAATTTGTATGTACAATAAATTCTACTAAACCTGAAATAATTTGATTATGCATGGTAAATTGGATTTGACAAGCATATGCAACCAAAAGTAGCAGCATTAAATGAAAATTCTGGTAAATATTTGCCAGCTACGTACCGCGTAAGTAGCGCATTATGACAGTGTGCGCTCACAGGACTATCATATATGCACGTTGCAATAATGACATGTACGAGTCTGCAGCTATGTGTTGTGTGCAGTAGTGTGTGCTGTAGTGTGTGCAGTTAAGCCAATAATGTTGGCGTCATGCAGACAAGAGACAGTTGTGAGTGAATAAGATACATTTGTTTGCTATGCTTTCGTATTATTGGATTTTGCTTTAGTTCTTTTATTTATACAATTTTTGTTGCTTTGTTAAAGCATTTATTTGAGCTGATTTCATTTGCATAGCACAAATAATACACACAATGGTTGCTTGCCTTGGGTCGATGACTAAAACTGCAAAAAAAAAAATAAAAAAAAAATAAAATAATAGAAAACAAAGAATTGAAAAAAAAAAGATCAACTTCACAGCTACAGATACGCAAACAGTTAGTGCCAAAGATGCAGCAGTTACACACATCCATGAGCATCGACGCAAAGTTAGTCAGCTTTAGATACAAAGTCACAGATACACGTGTGAATGACTTCACTCCGTTGAGCGAATAAGCAAATAAGAAAACGGCAAATCGAGTGCAATGATATCAACCGCAAAGTTTTGCAAATCGTTGCGGATTTTATCGTCACTTGTTTGAATTTTGTGCGTATATTCAGCCAACTGGCAACTGACATCTGCCATCTGCGCTCTGTCCTTTCAGCGTTTGCTTCTGCTGCTGCTATTGCTGCTGCTGCGGCTGCTGCCTTTGCTTCTGTTTCTTTAATGGTTTTGTTGCAGTCAATACTTTTTTTTTTTGACAATCTTTGCTTTTTTGTTCTTGCTGTCTGTCTCTTTAGAGTACACATACATATATGCAAGTAGTCCGTAGTAAACTGAAAATCGCGCGGGATTTGTTTGAAAATGAAATGAAATTGTCACGAATGATTTGAACAAAGCCAAGTCAAACCAAAAAAAAAAAAAAAATATAAAAACTGAAATAAAAATGTATAAAGAATGCTGCGATAATCAAGAAAATGGCAAAAGTACATAAAAGACAGACCGCCAACAGCGAAAAAAAAGAATATAATCTAACGCAGGCAGCAGCTGACTTTGCTATTTGATTTCATCCTTTATGCGAAATTACATTGCTGCCATTGAACTGTTTGGCAAAATTTAAAAAAAAAAATATATATATTTAAAAAAAAAACCAGTTTTCATTGAACATGAAAAAAAAAATCATCCTGCAATTTAATTTTGTTTCATCTTGCGTGTACACGTATATAAGAAATTAAAATTGAAATTTATTTTGTCTAATGGCGCTGCGCCAAATTTGAAGACATGCTGAATTGATTTTGAGCTTTGCAGAAAACGATTTCATAATTAAAATCATAAGTAAATTATGCAATGCTTTGATATTCTTTTTTTTTTTGACTTTGTTATAAACTACAAATACTTTTTGCACGAAGTGTAATATTCAATTTCATTGACCTATCGTGCCAAATGTCACGCAAATGTTCAGGAATGGATCATAGCTGTGCTTAGAATAATATATGTGAAGAGCATAAATGAAGAAAGACCAGCCCATTTTTCCATAGTCTCTGTGTTGCTTATTACACTGTAAACCTATGTACAACAAAATTGTCATTTCCTAAAACGTTACTTTATTTACACCTACATCCTTGCTTCCTATTGATCCTTATACACATACGCACTTATTGTGCTGCAGTTTCATGAACTAGTTCTTCTAGGAGGTCTGTTATTGTTGTTGTCATTGCTGTGTATTTTTGTGGAACATTTCAGTTTAGGCCGCAAGGGCAAGAAACTTAGTTGGCCTTTTTGGTTTGTGTATATCAGTATTACACAGTCTCTAAATAAGTTAGTCCAGCACGCGTGCCTGGGACATGCCAACACAAATACGTCTCAACGAAACATGATGTCTTTGTAAAAGTATTCCACATTCAGTCACGTAGCTTTGACTTTTCGACTTGTTGGCAAAAACTGTTGCAGTTTCTTTAACAAGTCAAGACTTTATCTTTTGCACTTGACATGACGTAAAATATGCCCAATTAAATTTTTTCTTTTGGCATTCATGTCAGACACTATTTAATACGTCACACAGGCGACTTGTTGAATCTAAGATTAATGTGGGTGGCAGAACAGGCAGAAATACGATAAAGCGTTAATAGTGATTTATCAAATGCATGACATGCAATCAATAGTTATGTATTAGTTGATGTTTTCAAAATAAAAATCTATCAAGGCGATGATATGAAAGCCACATATACGAAGCGAATTTTTTGTTGTGCTGCAAACATATGACGATCTGTGTGAAGACCGTAAACACATAGGAGAACACGAACCAACTAAATTATAACTCAGCTACCGAGCAAGAAATCAAAGCCGCACACGATTTTGCCTGTGACTTCTTTACACTGATTTGGCACATTTGCACTTAAGTGCAAAGTGTTTGCACAGCTTCCAAGTCGTATAGATTACACCTGCATAGCAGTCGTTAAACTGCGCCATTTTATTAACAATTTTATTGCCATACAAAATGGATTGTGGCTGTCATATTTGGTTAAACTGCAGCAGACATTATTGCTGCCTGCCTATCGACATAAAAGTTGTGTGCTAAGTTGCTGCTGGCTTTTATAGCTTTACCTACTGCTTATAGACTCGGGATGTTTTAGGTTTTTACGTTTTATGCCAAGGTAAGATACCCCGCATGCTAATACGCTGAGCGCAGAGCTATCTGCTCCAAGGCACACTTGCCTAAATCAACATCCAAAATTGCATACGTATATGATTCGTGCTTATCAATACGCAATCAATCAGCAGCTTAAATTAAACTAAACTTCCGTTTTGGGAATTTTATTAGCAATAAAAACGAAAATCACAAACGTTCGCTAACATAAAAACGTACTTATATACATATACATACATATATATGAGTATATTTATATGAATAGGCATAATGTTGTTCATAGTCATGTTACATGTGTGTGCGTGTGTGTGTGCGGGTGCGCTGTTGTTGTTGCGCACACATGTCACACACATGCTCATGTGGCAATTTAGCACGCAGCAATCTAATGAAATTTTGGCAACACGCCGACAGTCGGCAGCCGACAGCGAAAAGCTAACAGGCAACTAACGGCACAAAGTCAAATACTCCTGCGAACACTTATGAGTCAAGACGACGTCGGAAATGCTAAAGCGCACAACGGCACAAAACCAATAACAACAACAATAAATATACTATAATAATCATGTGCTAAACAACAACAACAACAACTGTACATTTCAGTCTGATTATTTGTTTTTTTATAGTTTCGCATTAGTTTTTTTTGGTTTTTATTTAATGTTTTTTTTTCTCGCTTTTGCCTACAACCTGCACAGCGATAAGCTTTCCACAATCCCAACTGCACATTGTCACACACTTTCCTATATACGAGTATACTATTCGCATATAAAATATGTTTGTGTGGCATTAAGTTGACCATAAATATTGTTTATTCAGGCTAAGCCAGGCAATGCGCAAAAAAAGTGGCAACGCCGAGATAAGCGCAAAAACAAAAAAAAAAAAAAAGAGTATTTTGCATGTGTTGGCAGCTGCTAAGCGTCTGCGAAATGCAAACAACTGCCTAAGTGGGGGAAAAAAAAATTATAAAAAAACTAACTGCAAAGCAAATTCAAAGGCGGCAGGATAAAATGATGTCGATAGGCGCTGATAAGAAAATTATCATGTGTGCGTAGGCGTGCCCTGGACGGTTAGCCGCCAGTAGCTTAAATTTATATTAGCACAAACAACAACTTCTGGCACTTAATGTTTACTGTAGGCATAAAGTTGTACTTTGGAATTTTTCTTTTTTAATTTCGTTTTTTTTTCTTTTGTTTTTTCTTATTTTTGTTATATTTTTGGCTTGTGCTAATGCAAAATTTATTGGCAAGTGATGTTTGTTATTTGCTAATAAATGCTAAGCAAAGCAAAGTTTTGCGCTTGAGTGTAGTATGAGTAAAATTTGCATAACTTTGACCTTTGACTTTACATGTAAAACATATAGGCTGCCTAAAATAAAACATTAAAAACCAATTTCAATGCGTTTTTAAGTTCATATTTGTAAACTTTCAACTAAGCGAAAAGTTTGCTTTGGTCAGAAACAGTTTTAAAATTCCGAAGGCATAAGTTGACCAAAATACGCATACGACACGTGTGCAGCTGAAATGAAAAAAATTAAAAATAAATATGTCATTAAAAATTGCAGCTCTGGGCATGCATTTAAAATAACAGCACGCAATGTATAAATAATGAAAACATAATTATAATAGCAAATAAACGCTGAGGTGTCCTTTTAATGAGCAGACATTGCCGTTACCGTTACCGTTGTTGTTGCTTTGGCTGTTACTTTCATATGTCATTTATTGTTTTAGTCTTTTTGGCTATTTTTGTGTTTTTTTGCTGCTGTTGTCTATGCAACACATGTCGCTGCCGTTATTGGCAGCAATAAATGTTCACAATGACGATAAGAACGCAGACTTTGACGATGTTGCCAATGATGATGATGACGTTGTCATTGTTGTTATTGTTGTTGTTGTTGGTGCCTTGCGGCTGCATAAGTGGCATGGCGCACCACAACCACTTTGGTGAGGACAACGCTGCCAGCACGAAGCATTTGCTGCGTTAGTGTCAACGCTGTCTGCATTGTCTGCAAATAAAGCCAATCAGTTGTCCCTGTCAGCGTGCAGCAGAAGCGCTCAGACACATGCACGTCTGCAGCAGTTGGTTAGACACTTGGCGTCAGCCCGAAATGTTCCTTGTCCTGCTACTGCTTCTCATACTCACTCTCGTGCTCGTGTTGGCTACATTGTTAGCAAGCAGTATGCGCGTGTATTTGCTACAATTATAAATGTTACAAAACCCGACGATGACAAAGACAAAGACAAAGCAATGCAATGCAATTCAAGGAAGACAAATATTTGCAATAACGTGCAAAATACAAAAAAAATAGCAAAAATCGGTTAAAAGCCAAGCGGGAATAATAAAGTGAGACAGAGAAAAGTGGAAAAATGAAATGCGCTTATTGACTTGGTGGTATTTGCTAAACAAATAGCGACGACCATGAAGCGCATTGGCAAAAGTATACAAAAGCAATATTAAGCTTTAGATGTTATGCGATATCACACACACACACACACACACACACACACGCACATATGTGTACAACGTTGGGTCTAAGCACGCTCAAGGCGCAGATACACAGTTACTTTGCTTGCTTGCTGCCATCTATGCATGCATGTTCCCGCAAGCGTGTGCGTATACGTAATTTTATTTCATGTGAAAAGCTGCTGCGTTTGCAGTTGAACTTTTTCAAACATTACATTTAAAATGAATCTGCATAGCAATGCGAATATATCTAACTGAAATATGCGCACTCATATACAATATATCATATTTTGACTAGACTGTCTGGCATGCTAAGCAGTGTGAGTAAGGCTAATGTTGGCTTGCCGGAAAGCCAAGTACCAGCTAAATTTAAGCTTACACTCGACTTTAGCATAACGCTCAAAGAGCTTACTGCGCTTCAGTTCTTTTGTAAGCCCGCCACATGCCAAATGCATTATTGTAGCCAGCCTGGTTTGGTTCGACTCAGAGTCGACAATCAAAGCAAATGTTATTCGTACAAAATCTCTGACAATGTAACCAAATACGCTTTGATTCTGCTGCCTCTGTAAGCTGCGCAATTGTTGCGTACTTCTGCAGTGTTATGCTGGGAGCAGTTATGAGACTACACATAACGACTTAGCAGCTGTGTTCAATGCATGAAAATTGACACTCCTTTGCCTTCTATGTCGTCAGCTCATTAGATAAGGTAGCTGCCACCATGGCAGCCATCGCTTATGTCACTACGCAACTCGCAAGGTGACAAATGCTGAATGCTTCTTAGATATAACTACGTTGAACTGCACAGAGCACACAGAGCATGCAGCTGCACATGGCATTGTTTGGATGCCACAGCAATCTTGCTTTCAGTGCTGAGCACAATTTGGCAAAGTAAAGCAAAAACAAAAAATTAATCAATCATACAGTAAGGTTTACTTGGCTTGCAGTTCAAGGCGTGCCACGGCTAAATGGCTGATGATTATCAACGGCACGCGCCACTCAAAGCAACACGAGCAGACAAGGTCGCAGCCAAGCTGCGTTCGTGCAGAGCAGAGCAGTCGCAATTAGTGTGCTCATCGCGGGTTGACTAACGCACAATCAAGATGCTGTCATGTAAAATGCAAAAGTGCAAAGTCAGGCACTTTTTCGTGTTGGCCCAATGACGTCAACCAAATATTCTGGGCACATTACGTTGAAGTGCTGTTGCTCTGACAAGAAAAAAAAATTTACAAGTATTTCACCAATGCAGCTTACACAGTTCCGTCAGTTAGTTTCCTTTAATCGTTAGTTAAATTTGAAGTTTAAAAAAAAATCATGTAACAAATGCGCAAGAAATGCGTAATAGAAATTTAGCTACTCTCAAATTTAAATGACGTCATTTGATATTGATAACCAAAACGACAAAATCCTTGCGAATTTGTAATATGGCATATATTTTGTATACATATAACAAAGCGACAGAAAGCAGAAAGGATTAATACGCATTCACAGTTGCTTGTCAAGCTTACTCACAATTGTATATATGCTGTGTGTGTGTGTGTGTGTGTGTGTGTGAGAGACTGCCTGTGTGTGTGCATATGCGCATTATGCAGATACATGAATCTATTGTCAGTTATTGGCAAATCCTTTCTTTTCTATGCCAACACATATTTTGGTTTGCTTATGGATTTGATTTCTGTTGGTTCTTTTTTTTTCTCCCACTTCATTTTCTGGTATTTTTCCTTTGCTGCGTTACACATTGCGTATGCGTAATCACATATGCGAATTGTTTGCTTAACGCACACACACACACACAAACACACATTGTTTGTGTCTTGGCTTGTGTTGTTTGTGTTTATGTGTTTGTGCAGCTACATGCTGCTGCTTCTTCTCCTTTTTTCCCTACTCTAAAAACCCTCGCACGTCGCTAGTTTATCCCTGCGCAGCATTGTACGCACTTTGCGTGCTCATATGCGCAACATTTTCAATTTGTTTGCCTGCAGAGCACGTTTAAATATTCATGCAGTCATTTGTTTATTATTGCATTCGCACAGCCTGGACAGCACATAATGCATGCATAATCAATAATATTTGCGACTTTCACATTTTTATTGTTTATTGCATATTTTTGCTATTCTGCTGTTTTTGTGGCCGAGTTAAGTTATTAACGTGCAATAAAAGCAGCTCAGCTCAGCTCAGTTCAGCTCAGCCTAGGCCAGGCCAGGCGGCATAACATGACAGAGCCGACTTGCAAGTGTCAAGTGCGAGTGTGCAGGCGTATACGCATTGCATAGAAATGAGTTACTTAAAAAGCAACAGCGGCCGGTGTCAAGCACAGTCCAAAGGATAACATGTAGTCAGGACTTTAATCATTGCCTGTCTATGTTTCACGCTGCCGGCGCGCATCTTTAACAAATAAGTGCTGCAGCAACACTTTGGCTCACAGCCAAAGCCCCAACCACAGTTGACAGTCTAGATGCGAAAATTCACAATTTGCGACGTCAAAGGCTAAGCTTAGGCTCAGTCGCTGCTTTACGTGCTGCTGCTGCTGCTGCTCCTGCCACGCTCAAAGACATATGCATGTAGTGTCTATTTTTTTTTCTTTCTTTTTTTGGTCCTTTTTTATTTTTGATATGGTTTTTATCGCTTTGTAAAATTTCCCACAGATTATTACACATAGACGCCAGCAGTCCCAAACAAACACACATACACACACACACACAGACTAGCACACACACACGCCTGCACACTTGATAATGGCCATGAAACATTCTGCTACTGCTTGACGTTCTTCTTCTATTTTATTTTTGTTCTTCATGTTCTTTATTGTTGGGTTCTTTTTTTTTTTTTGTTTGTTTTTTTGTTGCTCTTGTCAATTACTCAACAGTTTTTTTCAAAATAAGTCTGAAGGACTTTGTCTTTTTTATTTGTGTTTTGTTTTTTTTTTACTATTTCTGTTTCTATTTTTTTTTTTTTTTTGTTTTTTCTCTGTTTTTTGCTTTACGCAGACAATTTATTTTTAGCTTTGAGCCCACAAACCAAACTGCCGCTACATAAACCAGACGGACATGCACACAGCACAGCATGAGCATATAGACAAAACTTCACGCTGCCTGACTGACTTAAATGCGTCAAAAACTTAGCAGCGTCCATGGCAGCACTATACAAATTTAGCAGAAATTATATTTGTTTTGCATGAAACCCTGAAACGCCAAACGTTTTTGTACAGTCTCAGCTGGCTGTGAATGGTACGTCAGGCCAGCATAGTCACACACACACACACACACACACACTAGCACACAGCCCACAGGCTAATTGCGTTGTCTGCGACCACGCCCACATCCATGCCTGCAAATGCGAAATCTGTATTGTCGCTTATATTTCACTTAATTGGCTATTTAGGCGCAGCATTTGTTATTTTCGATAAACAAAATTACGCATAAGCGCATCGGCATGGCTTTCGTGCGGCTGACATAAGGCTGCATTGTCTGTGTCCTTGCCTGAACACAACACACGCAGCGAGACAGCCCGTGCACATGATTAATGCTCGCTATGTATATGAGCATTATTTTTGTGCCTTTGTCTGTTTCGCTTTCTTATTTCGCTTTTTTTTAAAGTTTTGTTGTGCAGAATCCACTTTATGAAGCTGAAGACTTGTTTAAAGTTGCCTATTAAGAAGGCATTGCGCATGAGATGCTTAGCGCACAATTGTCCTCATTAACGTGTGCCTGGCTGCTCTTCATGCCAACTTACTTCTGCCGCTTTGCTGCACAATTTCCCTTATCTCTATGCCGTTGGCTTTCCCATTATGCTGCTGCGTGCATGCGTATGCGCATAATAAGCTGGCTCAGCTTTTCCAACGAAATGGCATTAGTTTGCTTAGAACGCGCACAAGCAGCTGACAAAAGGACATTAATAGCAATGCAGAATTCAACTGAAAATGTTTCCACGCCGGCAAGATGCACTGCAGCCACACACTCTGCCCTCCTCCGTTTGCTCGCTTTTACTAAATGAGAAAAAACAAAAAGATTTAAGTAGAATATTATAGTAGGATATTTTCCACATAATATTTTCTTACTATTCTTTGCAACTGTTTCTCCACTGCTAATAATGCGCAACAGATCAAGGGTGCTTCAATGAAAGCACAACAATACTGCTTATTGCAATAAGTTCTGCTAATAGGTTGAAAATATATACATAACATATACATACATGCACATATGTACAGCCAAATCTCCTATAAGTGCACAATGACGTTTGCAGGCATTTTTTATAGGGACTATCTACTTGAG
Organism: Stegana nigrithorax; assembly: GCA_037044495.1. Lineage (NCBI taxonomy): Eukaryota > Metazoa > Arthropoda > Insecta > Diptera > Drosophilidae > Stegana > Stegana nigrithorax. The sequence continues at coordinate 512,570 of JBAMBQ010001606.1, read as the reverse complement.
AGATTTTGCTGTATATTCATGATTTATTTATTTATTTTTTTTTTTTTTAGCATATTTATTAATTGATCTCTTTTCAGCATTTTCATTTTGTGCTGCTGTCATTTGAGCTGAAAATAATAAACCACTCATTGACTACTGAGGACATATACTGCGCTTAGCTACTCTGTTTCTCACGAGATTATTTAGGGATAGTGGCTCTGTGTGTTCAAGCAACATAAGTGGGTTCCTTGCCAGGTTCAGATAGTTTGGTTTCGATTCAGTATTCGGTTTATTCTGCACATATTTGTCAGCCCCCATTCTATTCATTGCCACACACATAGGGTTGCAGAGAAATCCCTATGCTACTCTGTGAAATTACAGGAAATGATTATGATAGTTGACATATTAACGAGCGTTGACTTTATTTAAAATTCGATAAAAGTATTATCGAATATTTCATATGATCAGAATGTAATTAGAATATATAATATATATAAATTACATCATGCCTTAGATTACTTAGCAGTTCTATTTATAAATAGCAAACCTAGTCGAGTCATTCTATAAACTCAAAATGTGCCGCCGCTCTATGAATTCCAGTCTCAGAGGATCTGAGAAGCGCTGCTCAAAGTTAATAAGAATTCTTTGAAATGCTGTGAAATTTCTGCGAATGCCTTGCGTAAAGACACGTGAAAATCACGCATTACGTAAATAGTTGAGTAAATTCCTATGCTGGGCATGCCAAAGCAGTCGCATATCTGCAACTCTTTAGTGTTGCAGCCAATAAATATGAGTAGCAAAGGATTTACATAAGATTTGCATTTAATTGCATTTGCTGGCATAAACAACTTTTACCAGGCAACTTGTGTAGATTGCATAAGCAAATGCATACCCGTGGGTTGCTTTTACTTTGATTGCAAATGAAAGGTTAATTTTAGGCGCAAATAATAATGCGAATGGGTAGCCAGCGCAGGGCGTCAACTTAATTACATTAGGATATGCAATGCAGCCAAGGGCCCGCGGGTATTACACAGCCAGGGAGAGAACAGCAGCAGCTGACAGCCAGCAGAAGGCCACAGCGCACTTGGTGTGAGTAACATTGGCTGACAGCTGCGCTAATGCCACACCCGAGACTGCGACTGTGCTTACCGTTGTGTATTATTGGCGTCCGTTATGCGTCCGCAGCAACTGACAGAAATAAATGGCACGTGCTGCTGTGTGTGCCGCAGACGCAGCATTGCCACAAGATGAAATAGTTGTCATTGCTTTAGTGTTGGCTGTTGACAAACACTTTTAAGCAAGCAACATTGAGATGGATGGCTGCCTCTTACAAGAACGAAAAGTCGACTTATGCTGCCGCTGCGCACTCATGCTTCACTGCAAATAGTGACAGCAGACGGCAGCAAAACTGCGACACTAGATAGTATCAGCGATGTGAACAGACTAGAATAGACTATGCCATTGACTGACTGACTGACTGACTGGCTGTCTGTGCGATTTTGCCATGCAAAATACGTTGACAAGCAGATTTTGGCTAACGCGCAAATGCCACAACATGGCCACAAGCCTCAGCAGCCACAATGGCAGCATCAGTTGAGTTGAGCCAGCGGCGGCAGCAATGCTTCGTTAGTGTTGAGTTAAATTGACGGCAGCAGCAGCAGCAGCCATAACAGCAGCAACAAAAACTACAATAATAAAATGGCGCAACATCAATTTTATGAAGGCTGTCCTCAGACTAAGAAAAACCGGCGGCTGCCGTTTTGCCGATTGCTCTTTGCCGGCTGCCACACTTAGTTGGGCATTTATTTCGCCGTGGGCTTTGTGCTTAACTATTTGCTGTGGCATTCATGCTTGTTGTTGTTGTTGCTGTTGTTCATTGCTATTGCTGTTATTATTGATACTGCTGTCACTTTACGCATGCAATATAAACATTTTAAGTCGCGTACTTTGAACAGCACGTGCGGGTTCCTTTTTCTGCTATGCGTCTTATGCGCGATTTATCTGGATTTTCTTAGTCCTTCTGGAACTTGTTTGCCGGCAGTGCTTGAAAAATATTTCGCTGCTGCTTTTATCGACTAACAATGCATCCGATTGATCGCATATGAACGGAGTATCCTTTTTCTTTTGCCTCTTCACGCTCTTTTACGACGATTTGTCTTGGTTTGTTATCAAATATTGAATTATTGCTTTCCGGTTATGTGTGCGTTCATTGGCACGTTGCTAGGTTCAATGAACTTCCGCCAGCCAAAAAATTTACCAAAATTTAGCAACATATATATATTGATTTTTATCCTCAAGCGTTTCTATTCTTATTTTTATTTTTTTTTTTTTTGTTGCTTTCTCTCGGATCATATGCCTTTGAAATTGAATGCGTGTCGCTTACTTTGAGCTACATTATGTTATTGTATATATGCCTGTGTGTGTTTGTATGTGTGTGTGTGTGTGTAAGCATTGGGTTATTTGCTGCTGCTCTGCTGCTTGCCATTGTACCATTGTATCAATTTAAGTTATTTTATTACAATAACTCAATTTCGCAATGTTCTCATTTGTTGTTATGCCTTTTAGTCGCTGTGCCGTGGCATTGTGGCCAGGCTGGCGCTACGGTCTGAGTTTCAACTGTTTAAATATGCTTAAAATTCATTTGCTTAAGCGTTTCCACTTAATTCCATCTAACTATGCAATGCAATCAATTCATTTACAATTGCTGCTGCTCAACAAACTTTACACAATACTTAATGAAAATTCCGTGCATTGTGAGTTATTTGCCCATCCTAATTCCCTCTCCCTCTCTAAACGCTCTGCTATACGATTGGCAAAACAAAATGCAAATATTGTACAAATGCCGCCGCACGCGTGCAAGTTCAATGCACTGGCCAGGATTTTTTTTTTAAATTTTTTTGTACTTTTTATTGTTTGCCGTTTGTTGCTAGATTCAATCATTAATGCGCAGAGCATGCACATCCTTTACATTGTTCAATTAAATTTATGACAAATATCAAACAACATTCGACATAAAATGACAAGCGAGAGAGTAATGATGCTTAACAGTTGAGTACATTTGCAGCCGAATTCCAGTGATTCGCATCCTTTGTCTAAGGACGCGCGGCGAAATTCAATTTGCAATTTTGACACATTAACTGCGCAGCCTGGCCGAGCAAAGCGTATTTGTTGCCAGTCAAGTCATTGTAGAAAAAGGCAAAAGATAATTGCTTGTTTTTGGATTGAATATTAAAGCAAATTCGAGCAGCATCTTGGGTTGTCTGGCCTTTTGACTTTATGCCTCGTCTGCTCCACTGCTCCGCTGTGCTGTATTTGTTTGCTTTGCGCTAAAAGCAATTGAAATTAATGCAAAAAGGTGTTCGCTGCGCTTTTTTCATTACTTTTATTTAATTAATTTTACAGCCATTAATTTTCCTTGAGGTCAATTATACGCCAACTTCAACTTGACTGTTTTAATTCGATTGCAGCTGTAAGGTTTTCTTAAAGTCAAGTTTAATAGAATTAAACTGCAGCATGGCATACAAATAAAATGTTGCATACTTTCGTGCGCACTTATTGCATTATTGCAAAGCCATAAATAATTTAATCAAGCTTTATGCTATTTAACTGATTACGCCTGCAACTGTTGTACAAAAATAGCTTGGACCTACCACATACATACTGTTCACATACATAATCTACAAAGTGAGATATCACACTGCATACTAAGGCGCTCATAAAGTAAGAAATAATTGTGAGGCATGTCTCCTAACTGTTGCTTATATAAAATACGAGACGTGTATTAGCAGCTCAGCACAAAACCGGAAAACGTTCGTAGCAACGCTGTGTAGGTCGTGTGGCTATGGCATGGATTAAGCTGCTTTCCACTTGCCAGAATCATGTCTTGTTTTGCGGCATAATGTGACTTTGTTTTAATATCAACAAATTTAAGCCAAAGGTCATTGCCAAAGTGTCATATTTCATTTCATAGTAACCGCATGATTTCTGTTTATACAAACTCTTTACCAACCATTAAATATCAAACCATACAAACAGCTGCCATTCTCATAGACTCTCCTCTAAGTCCAGCCAGTATACCAATTGAACAAAGAGCTCTTGGCTTTGAATCCTAGCCATATTTGTGCAGTTGGTTTAAAAAATTAAAAAGTTATTGAAATGAAATTATCATTGATCATAATAAAAAGATTGGGCCCACAATTCGTTAGGCGAAGGATGGCATAATGCTTATAGGTCTTCCTTGTTGGTATAGAGCTAAGAGGGATCAGAGCCCCGCTCTAGGAGTCACTTGTATAAAGTGCATATACTACAGCAAAATCTCTTATAACCGGACAGCGACGGTCACGATATTTTTCACCGGTTATGGAAACTGTTCACTTATGGGAATACATTCTTTTTGTAAAAAACTATAAGAAGCTTGCGAAATTTATCGGGTCATGAGACCTGTTCTCGATGGGGACTACATAATTGATTGGGACCTTTTACTGCTTATTGCGGGATCTAAGCGGCACTTTTTGGAAGTTTCTCAAGGACAATTTTTACTGAATAATAAATGAAAAAAGATGTGAATCACACACTAAGCAGCTTTTTTAGACAGCATAAAAGCACAGTTCAAAAATCATTATTGTTTCCTTTACATGAAAAACAGCATCAGTTCAACATTGAATTTTTTATATATGAAAATTTATTATACTTACTTCAAAAAAATGGTCTACTATAAAACTTTTGCTTATTGACTTCATAGCTTCATAGCTTTTTTTTTTTTTAATATTTTTGTTTAAAAAGTTAGAGATTTATGTAAAAATAATTTTGTTTTTTTTTGAGAAATTTTTGGTGAATTATTTTCAATGCTCACTTCCAGTTGTGCCGCATGACATTTGAAGTCTAGCCGAGTCAGCTGTTATGGCTTTTAACTTCTAATCAAGTCAGAAATATGAGTGAAAACCCATTTAAAACTTTATTTAATATTGTGCAAGCAACGTAGCATATGCTGCCACCCCCGACTGTGTGCTGCAGACAAAAGTTAGCCAATTTTCGCAAACATTTTTAATGAAATTATAAACAATTAAAACCCGCTTGCGTATTGTTGCCTCGAAATTAGTTGGCCAACAGCATTTGCCAGATCGTCTGCATGGCATATTATTCGCACTTAGTGCGCTGTGACCTTGGCAATCTTTTTGCCTTATGCTGCGCACTTCAGCCACTTGACTGCCACACATGAAATTATAGCAAATATTGCGCACTCAATTCCCGCTCGAAGTTTCTCAACCAATCTGCACGCCAGCTTAATGCAATATTGACGCAAGCATTTGCCACACAAATACAGCAAATCGAAGCGGTTTGGATTTCTCGCTAACACAATAAACGCAAGTAAATATCAATCAACTCGTACAGTGGAAAAATGGCATAAAGCCTAAAAGCGGAACAACGCAATCTGCGCATGTTGTTCGCCTTTAATTGTTTCCTTTTGCACAGCACTGAGCTTTTGTTTGGCACACGCGCGAATAACAATAAATATTTACTCATTTTACGCGCATGTTGGCAGGTAAGCCAGACAAGCGTTTTATATTTATACTCGTTTATACTCGTAAATGCTTCTACATATATTGCATATATATATATATACATACTCATATGTATATATATACTTTTTGTATAAATATTAGCAAAGCACATGCTTGGGTTACATTGTCGCGGGCTTGCATGGCGTATGCGTATTCATAAAAAGCCGCAGCAAAATATAGACGAATACATTACCCAAATAGGCAACAATTAGGCATTGTACGCGCATTCACGTCGTATTTTGTATAAGTAAATGCGACGTGCACATACTCGATAACACATGCAATGCATCATGGTTGCCACATTCGACAATAACCCAGTAGAAGAAGACTCTCCTAATCCATAGACATAAGGAGTTGATTTTGCTTTTTCGATATTCAACCAAAAACATTTAGCTGCCATAGGAGCGATCGGCGCAAAAATCACATTTACTCATAAGAACTCTTTTGGTTTTACTAGGTAATTGTAATTTGTAGTACTAGGTAATTTCTGCTGACTGCTAACTGATAGAAACGAAACTTATTGAATTTTGGATTCTATAATCGGTTGCGCCCGACTATAGTCCCTGACTTTCTAATTTTCATTGCATCTGTATGAAATTGTGTTTTTATGAAATAAAATTTTTTATAGTGGCAACCGTGTTGCTTTTATAAATAAATTGAATAGAATGCGGATACAATATTCATAATGGTTTGGGTTGGCACGATCTAATTGAATAAGCTTTTTTTTATTTTTTTTTTTTTGTTTTTTTTTGTCAAGGCCCTTTTGAGAGTCTATTTTTTCGACTTATTTGCACAGCTACACAAAAACTCTGCTAAGACGCGTATGCGTGCGTTTCACTAAGTAAATAGCGTCTATAAGCCAACATTTTATTGCGATTTAATTATTTGTGCTGCTTAAAGTTGGGCCAGACGCATAAAAAGTGGCAAACAATAACAGCATTTTTTCGCCAATTATATTTTTGACATTTAAATAGCATGCAAAAATGTTCATTCATTATCAATTATGTACATGTTGCATAATAAGTTTGGCATATGCTGCGTATACTTGATGAAATCAAAACGTGTTCATAAGCAACCATTTTGCACTTTTTTGATGCCACACCTGCAGCTGCTGCTGCTAGTTCTGCTGCTGCTGCTTTTCACTTATCTCGAATGCTTAACTAAAAGGAATAAAAAAAAAAAGAGAACGAAAAGAAAAAGGAATATTTATAAAGAAACTTTGCTTAGCACGCTGTCACGACAACGACTTTGCAAAATGTTATACTCTAATAAAACGCACATGACATCTCTCTGACTAGCATTTGACTCTGTGTGCAGTCACGAACGATTTCATGCGAAAACATATTTAATTTATTTGCTTAATGCTCGCATGCAGCTTAAGTAAATTGCTTTCAAAATAATATACTCATGCAGACACGTGTATGCGTACAAAGCATATAAACAAGAGTAGAAGACAAACGTTTAAGTCGCTGCCAGCTAAGCATAAGCCAAGCGACAAGGCGTGCAGTACAAAAAAAAAAGTAAGAAAAAAAATAAAAATAAATGTGACTAAACACGGCAAAGCTTTTATAAATGCAAATCACAAATGCAGAGGAGGCAAGCCTAGGCGGGCACTACGCATGTACTTATGCCATAAAACAAATTAAATGCAACAAATGCACGCAGCATGCTTTAAGTTAATGAGGAAATTCGTTGATGTTAAGGAAACTAAGAAAGCAAAATAAAAAAAAAAAAAAAAGGATTATATAAAAAAAGTAGCCATAATGAAATGAAATGCAGCAGCAAGTGTTGATGGCAGCACTTAAGGCGATTTTCAAGCAAGTTTATAAAGTAATAAATAGCAGCATGGCGCTTAGCTCTGCTCTCTGCTGTGGTGCTTGGAGAGCGAATCAAGCGAGCGTTGAAAGTAGGTCAGCAGACGAACGCACAAAAGTATGCAATGCAATGACAACGCATTAAATAAAATTAAAATAATTTAAATTTTTATGCAGAGCAAATAGCTAAGCGTGACAGTGCAGACATTGACGTGCAGCCAGCGTTAAGTTTACTTCAAAATAAATGTTACACAACAACAGCTTAAGCATCTTCACAGCGCGCACTGGCCATGCGTATGCGCATTATGCAAGTTTTACAATTAAATAGGGAATTCTATACATTTATTTTAAATTTTTTTTTCTTTTCTTTTCTGTTCTTTGCCTTAGTCAAGTGCACACACTCTGCTTCTTAGCTCAAGCAACAGTGAGCACGTTTCGTTGGGCAGACTTCGCTTGCCAGTGCAGCATCTCGCATGCATGAGGCATGTGCCAGCCAGCCATGCGTATGTCTGCTTATCGCGAAGATTTTAGTTATCTAGTTAGAAAAGCTACGAAGCAACGGCTCCTTTCTTTGGCTGCAGTGCCAGTATATGCACTTAAGTGTCGATTTTCCTCTTACTGGCGGCTGTCATGTTCATACTCTAAAGAGTTTTGCGCGCAACATACGAGATTTTCTCATGTGGCAGCCAACTTTATTCTTAATCTGCAAATGCTTTTCAAATACGTTAAGCAATTTGCCAAAATCGTGTATATGTATGTGAGCTGTTGTTTTTCAAAGTAATTCATTCTTGGCTTAGTGCTTTCGAAATTGCCAAAATATTATGTAGTTGATAGCACGCCTCAATGCTACATACCATAGACCTAATAGACTATTTTTGTTACCAGGTTTAAAGTTTTAAAAATACATATACTCTGGTTTTACACAGTAAATCGCGTTCCTTAAAAAAATACTAAACTAAATATTTTCCCAAAAAGTAACGTACAAAAAATTTATTTTTTTAATTGTTTAAAATAATAAAATAATTTAAAACCAAACCAATTTTTCTGATAAAGCAACCATTGAATGAAAATCTTTAATCAACTGTTTTTTAAGTTTATTTATCAGAAATATTATTTCGTACTTTTTTTTTTATTTTTGAATTGGTAGAAAATTGAAAACTTCGTGTAAAAAACAAAAATTTTATTTATCTACTTTATAAACCGTATTTTTTCGAAATCGTGCAAAAATTACCTTGTAAAACGAGAGTTGAGTGTACAATGTTTTGTAGACACAATAGCACACATGTTGATGAATTTAACAATAATGAAACGGAACTCGCTTGATTTGGTTATTTGTCCATTTTCCAAAAGGCCAAGCACCTTTCAAAAGTCGTTGCCATTAAACCTAACTTCACTTATAGCAACGAAACTGCGTATTGACTACATGTGTGATGTAGCACTTATTTATTCACAGGTCAGTGACTTGCAGCATGCCAAGCAAAACGCACTTGTTTGTATAAGTTCATACTTTCCATTAAAAACACAACAAGGCTCGATTACATTATGTCATTTAATATCCTGACATGCGTCCAGTTTCTAGCCTCACTTTACGATTTGTCGCACAAGTGTAGCAACAGAAGTCATAATGCTTATCGGCTTATAAATAATTTGCCACAAATTGCAAACATTTTATAAGCTAATCAACCTCTGCATGAACTTCCCAGTCAATTTGTCAAAATTCAATTCCACAACAATACAAAAAAAACCAACAAAAAACAAAAGCCATGCGACACGCAAAGCCAGACGCGTTTATTAATTTCAATTTGTGTCAACGATGTCGTCCGTCTGTTGGCATATGCGTCAACGCAACGATTTAGGCCGCCTGTTGGCGAAAATTTGTGGCCATTAAATGCTTAATGCACATTTTTTTAGAGATGGGAAGCATTTATCATGTTATGGCACTCTGCCTGTGCCTATGCCTGTGTGCACACAGCAACTATAACTACAACAACAACAACAATCTGGCTAGCCAAATTCTACGTGCATATCTGATATGCGTATGTACGTATGTGTGTAGTCCACAGCCAAAGCAGCCGCGGCAGCAGCAGTTGACATGATTGATGCTTGCTCCTTGACCCAAATGCATGCCTGGTCAAACGGTTCATTTGCTGCATGCTTGGCTATTGCTTTGCTGCCTTGGCCTTATACTCGCATTGACTAAACGGTGCAGGCGAGCACATAAGCTGTTTTAAAATTAAATGAAAATTATGTGTCGCATTTAATACAAATCAAGCAATTTGCGTACACTGAACTCTGCACTACACTGGCCGCCATTTTGTAGAAGCGTATTTTGCACATTGCCATTAAATTTATTATGGCTTTTGTTTTTCGTTGATTTTGGCATTTGTTTTTGTTTTCGCTACACTTGCTTTTGAGCTTAAGCGTATAAGTAATTTTCTTTTAATTTTCTACTTTTATTTTGTCTTAAGTCAGAGCAGAGCACAGCAGTTAAGTTGAGTGCGCGCTAAGAGTATCAAATGCAGGATAATCAGGATTAATGATAGCAGCTGTAGCCGTTGCCGTTGCCGTTGTTATAACAGCAACAACAACGATTACACTATAATAGCAACAACGACTACAACAACCGCTGTGCTGCTTACATGTTTGTGACGCCATTTTCATGCTGAAAAAAATGTGTGCCATTTCTTTTTGCCTTATCCTCGCTTTAAAATTGTAGTGGGTAGCTTGAAAAAGAATATATGGCCATGTGCTAAATATATTGCTGTGAAGTGTCACAATCTAGTGCTAAATGCTTATAAATGCTTCAAACATCCTTTCATTGGTTTATCTACAAAAGTTTTGCAGTCCTCACATAATTTTTTCAAGTGCTGAATTTTTTTTAAATTAAGAGTATAGTTTTCCCTTTTTGGGATAAAAAAAATGGCATCATTTGATACGTCACAGATTGAACCATATAAAAATTCTAATTAAAAGAGTAAAGTTTTTTCCGTTTGGGGTAAAGAACATCATATCATTTTGTCTAAAAGTTATATAAATATGCATTTATTTTCCTACTTCTATGATAATGTAAGACTTAAAAGTAAGTGTAAAGAAAATTTCAGGCAGTAATAATAATAAAACAATATTTTTTTAGTATTCGAAATCGCAAATTGAAAAAAAATTGGGATTTACGTATGTAAATCTTAATATTTCGAAACAAAATCTCGTACCACTGCCCCCCAAAAAATAAAAAAAAAAAATATAATTGTCGCTGACAGCAGAACTCGAGCCGCGACCTTTACACTATACCTTGCAGTGCAACCTCTTCGTTTAAAATGTACTATATGGAAATTTTGACCAAACTCATTATCAATCTCATACAAAAGCCATGAATTTTTTCATACAAATGGATTTCAGCAAGAGTTCAAGTTTATAGACATATTAAAAGTCAATAAAAATATAAACCAGAAAATCAGTTAACAGATAAAATGGCTTACAAACTACCCACGCAGTGACTTTATTTGTATGCAGCTCGCTTTTGGCTTATTGCTTTTCTGTATACAATATTTCATTGCCAGTGTAGTTTTATTTATATATGGCAATATTATTGCTGCTTTTATTTCTTCTTCTTCGACTGCATTCTTTTCTTTTGCATTTTTGCTATTTATTTTTTATTTTAATATAAAAAATGCATTTTAAATTTCGCACAGACGGTTTCTTTGTTTAATATTATATTAATTTTATTCGTCGTTGTTGCACCTTTTTGACGCACAAACAATATTCGACTCCGCTGCATTGTCCATTCCTGTGGCTGCATTTTACTGCTGTGCACTCTGCTGGCAGCGCATTCAATTAAAGCCGACCGCATTGCCTCCGATTTTAATACACTTCTGCTGCAATTACTGCGCTCAAATTCTTTAAAGTTTCTGGCAGCAACCTCAAATGCCAGCGCGCGCACTTAATTGTCATAAGCATAACTGCGTTGGCCTCGTGCCGTGCCATGCCGTGCCGTGCCGTGTCGTACCGTGCCGTGTCGCACCGCGCCCGCACTGTGGCTGTGCGTGTGCTGTGTATCTCACAGCTGAAGTGCACTTGGCTTTTATGCTGCTATTGTCTGCCAACCACGCGGCAGTCGTGGCAGTCTTGGCAGTCGTGGCTGTCTTGGCAGCCATTCACAGCGCAACAGGTGTCTGCGGTTCACGCCGCATGGTTTCCATAGCACATTTAGTTATAAGATGCCACTAAGCCGCATAAATTCTGATTTCCTCCTTTTCTACTTTCCTCCTTTGCTCCTTTACGTCTTTGTTTCCCTTGTTTTGTTTATTTTATTTTTTCTTCTGCCTTTTGTTGGTTGGCTTTGCATTTCTTCCTAGCCAAGCTTAAGTGCAATTGGATTTTAATAACGGTTTACGCTTACTGCAAGGTTGGACACTGTGTGCCGCTTAAAGTACTTTGCGGTTGGCTGCTGTCAGCTGTTGCTTGGCTTGTTGCCATAAATAAAATACCTTCCTGTTGAATTGTAGCTTCGCGTGTTGCTTGCTTCTAGCGTTTGTTCAGCTCTGACAACTACTTGGCACAATTAATAGAAACGCAGATTTTAACAGAACTTGCCAGAATGCCAAAGTCAAGTGCCTTCCTGGCTGAAGTCAAGCCTTTAGCCAAGTGCAACAAGCCAATTCACATGTAGCAGAAGCAATTAATCAGCAGCGCGTGTAGCAAACATAAATCTGTGTAATAATATGCTAGCCTCGATATGCAAACAATTTATAAGGCAAAAGTTTTATGTTTAAAGCTGTCTTAAAATTTGTATAAATAAATTACAGCTGACCCAAACCAGAATTTATGCAATTTTCATGTTAACGCGCCACAGCACAGCACACCACGGCACAGTAAAGCATAGCATAGCACAGCACAGCGCACAAGAAAACAGAAAACTTGTTAACAATAAATCCAAACATGCGCCTTCAACGCCTCCAACTATGCAAACAAAGCGGGTAAATCTACATAACTTACGCAATGGCTTTGAGCATAAGTGAGTGGGCACGCTAAGCAGCCTGCAGCGTAGGCTTCGACAGCAGCATGGGCAGCCAGCCGCTGTGGGCAGGACTTAACTCTGGCACACGACCTTGGCATTACAAGCCAAGGCTTATGTCAGCATTAATTCCAAAGCAAACATTAAAGCGGCAATGATTTTTAGTATCAGCATAAATATTTATTCTTCCCGTACTCATAGCAACAGTTGAGACACTAGGATTTTCCGGCTAAACGCTGTTAATTAGCAATTATCGGAAGTAGGCGAACAATTAAGTTTCTTAATAATAAACGTTTTCGGCTTACGGTTGTAGACTCTATTTTTTGTTAAATACATAACCTAATTACGCATTAAACAATTAAAATTTTATTTTAAATTTAGCAAACAAGCAAAAAAAAAAGTAGCACTCGCTAAAGTTAGTTCTGTTGAATATATAAAATGTCACAGAACTTACATCGGCAAGTGCGCTGGCTGCATCATAGCCTAAACAAAAGTGTCTGAGCTTAAACTGCCTTGTTGAAGCAGTAACAGTTATAAGCTATTGGCTTTCAGCCTGTCAAGATAACAAAATACATCAGCAGTAATGGCGTTGTCTGGTTACATGAAGCAGCGATAGCTTAACAAGCTGCCATTTTCCTTAGCTGTCATCATCCGCCTTTTTGCAGTATAGATTTTTTCATTCTTTCTTTTTTTTTTTTTGTTTTGTGAAGCAAGTCTATCGACACCAAAACATTAATGACTGATACTTGCTTTTTATGCCGAAACCGAAACCGAAATCAGTTATCAACATCAACTGATTTGGCATTGAGCATTGCAGACATGCCAAGAATTGATAGACCACATTTGAAACAACATTCGTAACGAATGAAAGTGCGAAAAATCCGACATTTAAATTACACACAGAAACATGCCCCGCCATCATCATCATCATCAGCATTAACCTGCCGACTGTATTGTGTGTCAAAGTGCACTTTGCAATTCTCCTCAACTCATCGATTCTTAGCTTTGTATATGCATTTTAAATCATTTTAAAACGAAATCTCTCTAAAAAGACAGTCCCAGTCGCAAACTTTTCATAATTTTTTCTTTACAAAATTCATTCCAATAACCGGTGAAAAAATTTCGATCGTCGGTGTCCGGTTATGTGAGATTTTGCTGTAAAGTAACTTCTTGAGTTTATAATTCGATTTCATGCAAAACCTTTAACCAGACAGCAATCGTCATCGTACCAAAATCTTACTGTAATCTCGATAGAGTTAAACAATTTTAAATTTCTATTATGTACCTTGTAATCCGGATCGACGGATATTCGCTCACATAATGTATATGCGTTATTTTATACTTTTTGAAAAAGGGGGACTCCCCGCCATACTATGAATTATGATAAAAGAAAGGTATTCTGTCGTTTTTTCGTTCTATATATACATTGAAAGGATTGTTTTAATTTTCTTTGAAGTATTTATGTTTTTCTTATAATAAATGAATAAATCTTTATAAATATTCTTCCTTTTATATATTTCTATGATAATTCGGATTTTTTTTTTCATTATTAATCCATTATCTGCAGATATATGTGATTATTATTTGATCCAAGTGAAATAGATATTCAAATCATTTGTGCTGCTGTCATAAAAACATGGCACAGCTGTCGCTGCTTATCTGATCTGCAGATTTAAGTAAGCACTATAATCGCTGACGACATTCGTCTGTTGACAAAGTACTGAAGAACTGCAGACGTTCGCATTAGTTGCTTAGTTGAATAAAACAAAAACTATTGCATACTTAGCAGCTGAGTTGGCGTGTGGTGTGACTGATTTGACTTTGTCTGACTTACACAAATATTTTTGGAGTAAAAGTTTTCGCATGCTAGCCAAAAGTTTACGTAGCTAAGAACTTAAATAAACTGCAGAACGTATGCGAATGCATTAGTTTCGTCAACAACAACAACAACAACAATAACGAAAAAAGTAACAAGCGACGAGGCAAAAACATTAGAAAAGTCAACAAACTAAAAAGAAGTGAACTGTGTATGTAGACAAAGAGGCAGACAAATTTATGAACAAAAAAACTAACAGTAAGGGCAGAAACAGACAACGCCAATGGCAATTTAACTTGTAGAAAATTGAATTAATGTGTTAATTAATACACATTAAGTTGCAAAACAAGAAGGAGAAAGCAAACTTAAAACTATACTAAAAGCGAGAAGAAGAAGAAAAAGAACAATGCAGACTAATAATATTAACCAGCAGAACTAAATTAGGAAGCATCTAAACAGGTCAGCAAAAGTCATAGAATGTCGTGCTTTAATGCTGTCAAGCAAACGTAAAAACATACGCAAGCCAAAATGAAAAAAAAGCAGCAAAAAAAAATAGATAAATAAATAGAAAAAAAAAAAATAGAAAATAGCAGAAGAGCAAATTACACACATATGTCGTTTGTCAACAGCAACAAAGGGACATAAAAGGACATACGCTGGCGCTATAGATAAAAAATAATGCGAAACAAGAGCAACAACGAAAATTGTGATTTTGGCTTGAATGAAGGCAAACCATACGATTTGCAGCATAACGAACTAAATGGAATAACAGCAAAGATAAAAACGAAAAAAAAATAAACTGCAAAATGAAAAGTATAAAAACAAAATTGAAAAACCGCATAAACAAAGAGTGGCAAAGTAAAGTAACGGCGAGCAAACGAAAAAAGGTTTCTATGAAAAAAATACTGGCGCCACAGAGTGCAAATAAACTTTTTTTAATTTGAAATTCCATAACTGCCACTTGTATAAAAACGTGTTGGCACTCAGTTGCAGGGCAGTGAGACGCCAGCAGTTGCATATGATACAGTTATCAGACAGAGTACATGCATACATATATACAATACATAGTTAGCAAAGAAATATTATAGTGCAGCCACGGAGCCACATAAGCCAAATAAGTTTTAGGTAGGAGGGCAGCGCTGACTTCATGACTGACAGCATGAAGTACTCATGTGAGAGTTGAGGAGCGAGAGCGAGCTTAAGGTATGCAGTAAATAAAGTGCACAGCAGAGAGCATGGCCGCACAGCAAGCGTCACCACAGCCTCAGCGATAAGATGAAACGGATGTGCAAGTTTATATATGACATATGTACACACATACTATTGACTCTGACATAAAGGAAAAGCGGAGACGTCACAATTTCGACGACTAAGCACAAGTAGCCTTCAGCTTGTAAACGAAATGTCTTGTTGTTTTATTCAATTACCGGCAGCAGGGCAACACACACACATACACATACACATACACACACACACATACACACACACATATACGCATACAGACATATGTGCTCTGAAAGTTATTTAAAGCGACTGTCACATATGTAAGCAGCAATGGCAACAGCAGCAGCAACCGGAAGTTCCTTTTCAGCTATATAAGGAAGTCCGTCGTCGAAGACGACAATAAAAAAAAATGCTGACGTCGTCCATATGCGCTGGTTTTTGCATATGTTGTACAAATGTTTGCCTACAGTTGCTGTTTCTCGCAATGTCCAGCATAGACACTGATAAGTGACACACAAGCGGAAAGACATTTGGTCACTTACTTCTAAGTTTGGCAATTTAAAATTTGCTTAGTTAAATAACAAATACTTGACACTTGGCAGCAGAACATTCAAAGTGTTTTATTGCTTTCTGTCTGCAGTTTGAATTATTTTCATGCACATGTCTGTACGAATAACGGTTGCTAAGGACGACAACAACGCTTCGGAAATAACTTAAGTTTATACTTTATTTAAATAATCTAAATTATTCTATGCAAACTGTTTCAGCCTTCAGTCCTTAGTGAAGTCCTCAGCTTAGAGTTATGCATGACTCTTGATTTTATAATTTGTTTTTGCTTTATGGTGAACTATTCCGCACAACTGAAGTATAAAAAAGTTTGGTAAACGAAAAGATTTTATAATTAAATATCCCTGCAGAGCAAAAGAACACAGCATGATTTAAAGATTTGTTTAAGTAGTCTGGCATTTAAGATGTAATTTTTGCTTTATTTTTTTTTTTTTGTTTTTTTTTTTTAACAGTTGAGTTCGTGAGTAGTTTTATTCAATAAAACTACATAAAAGGCAGAGAAATCAAATACAGCGAAACATTAAACTTAGAAAGCAAAACGTCATTAGGAACGACTCAACTGCCAAATGAAAATGCATTCAGAAAGTATTTTACGCAACAGTAAAAATGTGTTACAAATACGTGACACATGCATGCACGCACGCACGCACGTTGCGACCATTTCTCGTGAGCCATGCATGCAGCACGTATCCGTGCTTTCATGTGACTGCAAGTGACGGAGTCATGCGGCAACGGAGGCGATGACGGTGCGGTTTAAAGAGCAGAGAGAACGACAGCACTTCATGTGCAACATTTACAACGTTTCGCTATTAACTTGTAAATAAAGCGAATATAAGCACATATACAGTTATAAAGGAAATATGCTATACGACGATGAAGCTGAAGATGAAATAAATAAAATTATAAAGTGCGAACATTCGCTGTAAGCAACATGCGAACGTGCCAACAACGCAACGCAATGCATTGCAACTGAGTGCAGCCCAACGCAGCTGACTGCCGGCCCCCCTGCCCCCTGTCCCTTGCCAGCTTCACTGCTTGCCTGTTCGCTACTTGCCTGCATGACAGCAAAAGCTTTTGCTTATGTATACTTAAGTGAAATGTGAACGCTCTTGTTCTATGTGTTATTGCCGTGATTTTTGTTGTTGTTGCTATTGACTTGCTGTACTTGCAGAAAGTGTTCATGTAAACTTTTAATTGTAGCAAAGAATATAAATATGTTAAACGTCTGTCAGCATGCAGGCATCAAACGCAACAGCAGCAGCCACGTTGGCAGCAGCATGGGCAGCAATGACAGCAACAGCAGCCAAGCATCAATGTCAGCTAGGCAGCCACCCACTTATTGCTATTTGTTTGCAATTATAATGCCACAGCCACTTGCGGAAAACAGAAAAACAGAAAAGTAACGCATTGGGGCCAACACTTTTCGCATGTTGCCTGCTGCCTGCTGCCTTTTTTGCCACATTGACACATTTCCTGCACTTTGATGTGGTTTAAGTTCGCTTTATTACAACGTTTTGGTGTTTTTATTTTCTTGTGTTTTCGGTTTTCGTTTTTTTTCTTTTTCTTATTTGTTTTGTTCTTAATTATTTATTTATGTAATTTTTGCTAACATGCAATTTTCTATTTTTTTTCGCAACGGAAATTGCATTAAATAACAAAATGTACCGGAAAATGCGCTCGTTGGCTTTTATGAGTTTTCTGCGCTTTTATTTCCTTTGAATTTTCATCAAAGCGTTCAATGTTTTTTTTTTTTGCTTCAAAAACAGATTTCCACGAATTGAATTTTTTTTTTGTTTTTTTTTTTTGTTGTAACAAGAAAAAGTACACGAGTATGTAATATTTTGTGATTGACAGTTATAAGCAAAATTTTGCAAATTATTATACACAAGAAATACATATAATGATGCCAAAAATTTGCATGCAATTTGGCGCCATTACCGTTATATCTCACATTAAGCTATTAGAATTATAAAAATGCTTTGTTAAAAATTTCTTACCAAAAACACAAACCTTTGCAAATATTATATAACATATGAATTTACATATATGTATATGTAATTTATATAAATCACACTGTGCGAGCAACTCAGCAGGCTTTGATTAATTTTATTTTCGTAGATTGTTTGTTTGACATTTTTCAATATTGATAATATTGTCAATAGCATGCATACTCATATGTTTGCTTTTATGTCAATTTTTCTGTTGTTTTAATATGGCCAATGACAGTGAATATGCATAACATACTCTCTGGTATGGACAGTGTGGAATGGCTTAAATACTTACAGCGCATTAACAGCGTCATGTTAATTAGCAGGCCTATTACAGTATTAACAGAAATAACAAGTTTTACTGATAATTCTTTACAGAACAGCGATCTGGCAACACATTTAATAACTTTATTAACAATAACAATTCAATTACATAAAGTTCAAGAGTTTTTAACAATTTTCAAGGCTATGGCTGAGGCGCTATTAAAATTTGTGTATATTATAAGCGATAACAGCAGAAGCACTCAAATGAACATATCATAGACATGCTGCTCCGAACTTTTTGGACGCCAACACAATTGCCGACATGTAAACAACCTAAAAGGCTGCGGCATGTCACTTTCAAGCTCAAATGAAATAAAAGAAAGAAAAAGCCAAAACGTCAAAGTCGCATGAAAGTCGCACAGAAAATTAAGGTCATGTCTATTGTGTTCACCGAATACTCCTACCATGGTGTAATATCAATGGTATGACTCTTCGGCATTCCTTTAACGGGCGTAAATGACAAATATATATATACATTTTTTTTTACGCTTGTGCGAGAACCACAGCATTTATCTGCACACGCAAAACGATGCTTGCACGCGAATTTCACGCTAAAGCAAATTAAATTTAAGTGTTTAATGTTTTACTAAATAATGTTTACACACTTTATTCGCTTCACTTGTGCTATAAATCCATACGAGCTTAAAGCAGCAATCAAAGAGCAAGTTTTGGATTTACTTATGCCGCTTATTGCTCCATGCAAAGCGACTAAATCGACTTATGACAGTACCGCCCTTCTGCAACAGTGCGGACGAACCTTCAAACGCCGAACTATCATCTTTGAGCAACAGAAGTCACAAGTTCGCTGCTCGCCTATTTTGGCACTTTGATTAATGTTGTAGTAAGTTTATTTTTTATAAATTTTCCTTGATTAAAGAAATCGGCTTTTCATTTAAGTTCAGGTCCCCCAATGTCTCGTGCTCGGCAGATTGCAATTATTGCACTTTTAACTTGAAGTTATTTGCTTAGTAATTTGCAGTTGTTTTGCTTCTTATACTACTAACAACAGTCTTTGCTTAAATTCACAGAAGCAACAGTCTATTAATAATTCAGTTGCATTGAATCGGTATCATAAACAATAAATAATTATAAATATTTTTAATGTTTTTTAAAGCAGATAATTTTTTAAATTAACAAAAAAAAAAAATCAAAACAAAATAATTAAAAATTAAACTGGAAAATATTTGCTAAAATAAATTACACCTCATGTTTTAATGAAAGAAAAGCAGCAAAATGTAAAAACGAAAACTCAAAATACTTAGACTCTACATTTTCGAAAGCACAAAATTCCATAACACGAATTTCTTGCTAACTCACATGGTAAATGAGATTTAATTATTTCGCAGAAATTTTGTTTTTTACTTAAATTTTAAGCTGTTTTCATCTCTTTTTTACTTTTTTTTTTTTATTTTGGCTAAATTTTTGCTTCATCAAATTTTTGCAAAACATTGCTTTACCATAGCTTGTCTAAATTGCATTAGGCATTAAATGACTTTGTATGGGTTTTTCCTGTTAATGCTGTGCAATTAGCCATATAATTATGTTAGCTAATACTTGCTTTGAAAGTCCTTGGAATTTAAAATGTGTTTGCTTTACACTCAGAAGGCCGATTTTTTTACTACATGAACACAATTTATTTTTATATATTTGCTTTGTGTACATATTGACTTGTTCAAGTTTTTTTTCAGCATTAAAAATATTTTTATTTATTTTTTTGGCCATTTGATTTAATTTGATTTTGTTTTTACTTCCTAATGTTATTTGAAGCACAACAAGTTTGCTGGTGTCCAAATAAATTAATGTGAAAAATCACTAAAAGTTTATTATTAGCCAATTTAAACGCCACAAAATCAATCCTCAAGTCAATACAAAATCAAATAATGTCAAACAGAAGGTCAATGAAAAAATAAAAAAAAAAACACTCGTAGCTATTTTTGTCTTAACAATTCAGCAGAGGTTTAACTTAATGTAACGACCCTTATTTCAACATCATGGGACATTGCAGACTTAATTTTAATTTATTAAAATTAAAACGACTGAAGAGACTCATTTGACTACAATTAAGTGCTTAGCATAACAAACCTAACATACACATAAATAATTCAGCAGCTGACCGTTAAGCAAGGAGCGTGCGAGCGTAGCCTGGCCACAAGTAAAGCGTAACATATGTAGACGACCGCATGGCACAAATGACTGTTAAGCCTTTCGGTTAGCCAACTTATTGCTTTGATCAGTAAATAAAACAGAAATTAAACAAAAAAAAAACCGCAAAAATAAAAAAACAAAAGCCAAAGCAAAACACTTCAGTATAACATTTTAATGTGACTTTAATTTCTCACTTTACTACAGCATAACAAAAAGACAATAGCTACGTTTATGTAAAGTTTCTTAGCATGCTGCTCGCATAGTGAAAACTTGCTACAAACTATGCATAAAGTGATATTCTTTGTATTTGTTTTTATGTTACACTTTCAATAGCAAGTAGTGCACGTGCAGCAGACTGACGACAGGCAAAAACTTTTGTGTACTGGCAGCAAGTAAAACAAAGCAAAGCCAAGAAAGAAAAACAAATCACAAAGTTAAAAAATAAATGTAGCATGCTTACATGCGTCAAATCAAACCCACGTAAACGCAGCTTCTGTTAAGCGTTAAAAATATGGCAACACTTTGGTTACGCATTTCTTTTGACAAACCGAGACAAACACAAATGAGCAAACATTTCCCTTTACTTACGCTGAAGCGTAACTAAATAACACCAAAAAAAAAAAAAAACAAAACAAAAAAAACAACAACAGTATAAAGGCAAAAGCGGAAAAGTCCGTTAACAAGGCAAAGTACGAGTAAATACTCTTACGCTGAGTAATGAGAAATAATACAGTAAGCAACGTTTAAATAAATGACGGCAGCGGGCATCGCATTTCATTAGAAACGTCTAATAAGCCGGATACAAAGTGAGAGAGCAAACGCAACACATGCATGACCTTGCTCTACACACGGTACAGCGCAACGGAGACCAGGAGACTGTTGCTGCTGCTGTTACAGTTGTGTAACTAAGTACGTACGTTTGCGTACTATTGCCTTACCTCTTCCTTGATTGTTGCTCGTTGACGATTTAACTGATTTATGCGGCAATTTACGCAACATGATGAACTGCCGTGAGTCGTGAAATGGCATCGCGCATATAAAACACTTGCGATAGGGGGGAGCGGGCTTAGCGTCATACGTCAACAGACATGTGCAACAACAAGCGATGAGCGCGCAAGCGTGGGCACAGCTGAATATACAATACACCATGCACACATGCATACATACATACATACATACGTATATATGTATATAAGCCTCCTACTTTGCCTTAGGCCGTCTGCTGATTTGTTTTTTTCTTTGTCAATTTTTTATTTTTCGCTTCTTTTTTTCTACTTCGCTTTTTTCTTGTTGTTTTTTGTTGTGCAGCACAGATTTAGGCGCCTTAGGGTGTCTACTATGTGATTGCCATTGTACGCTACATCAGTTGTTGCTGGCGTTCAGTTTCCAGAAAAGTTTTATATGTGCCAATTTTAAATTTTCACTCGAATCAAAAGAACACAAAAGAAAAATGCCTGTCAATAAATTCAATTGTGAAGAATCAATCTTATTAATGATTTTACAAAAGTCCTAGGTTAGCCCTTTGCAAGAGTTTAACCATAAAAACTTTTCGCTCTTAAGGTCGCAGTAAGGCATAAAAGTGTATACATGACTTTACAGCAGTTGTTAAAAATTGTCTTTTTTTCTCTCTCTCTCTCTTTCTCTCCTTTTGGCATCATCACTTTGCTGTTGATCGCCAACGTCGGCGGTTTTTTTTTTTTTTTGCTGTCTTTGCTTACAGTGATGCAATTAACTCTTAGCCTTATTGGATTTTTTGGAATAAAAAAAGATTTCAAAACTTGAATTTTGTTACAATATTTAGTAGCCTAAATTACACTCTCCATTTCTGTTTTTTTTTTTTGGTTGGTAAATTATTTAAAATTTTAAAAATCCAAAAACAAACTTGATTCTTTAATATTTGCTCTGCAACATAGTGAAGCAGTCTATACATCGGAAAAAAGAATTAACGATAAAAAAGCAAGGTTGCCACTTCGTTTGTCAACAGCACACAAAAAAGAAGCTTCATTTACAATTTCAGATAACAACAAAAATTAACTATTTGTATGACAAACCAGAATAAGAATACACATCATCGCTTATCTCTCATTTGTTGTGATTTAAAGTGGGAGCATGCCACATAAAAAGAAAAAAAAATCCTACAAATAAAAGATTTAACGTGACCAAATTGAGTTTTATATTTTATTTCCGCTTTAACACTTTGTTAACGCTTTTCTTTATTGCATTGCCACACGCGAATTTTTATCTGTCCGCAGCAGACATAAAAAGTAACATAAGCGTAATGTGTGCCACAAAGCTTATAATTTCCGCTGGTTTAGTTTTATAAGCATTAAGACAGTTTTTTTTTTTTTTTTGTATATATTCTTTTGTATCTTTCTTTGCTTTTTTATTGAGTGTGCTTATAAAATAAAACTAAAGTAACAATTTTTTTAATGGCATATCATTTTGTACACGTTTATTACGCTACGCAGGCGGAACAGTTTACGGTGCTCTGGATACTTTTCACGGTAATCGTTTTGGGCAACTCAGCGGTGCTCTTTGTGATGTTCATCAATAAGAATCGAAAGTCTCGCATGAATTACTTTATCAAGCAGCTGGCATTGGCAGGTGAGTGCCACAACATGAAATTTCCTTTTTGCTGTTTTCTGTCCATTTTGGCATTTTTATTTTTTTTTTTTTTTTTTTTAGTTTATTCTTTTTATATCTTATTTTTTTTTTTACTTTGCCTTGCTTGTGTTGTTGTATGCAAGGTAGCTAACTGCGTTCAAGGACACGGTTTATGCCTGTGCCAATCTAATTTCAAGCTGCGACACGTGCTTTTGGCCAACTATGAACAATGTTTGTGTGTGTATTGAGCGAATATTCCATGCCCTACGTTTATTTGCAGATCTTTGCGTTGGGCTGCTAAACGTGCTAACGGACATTATTTGGCGCATCACGATATCCTGGCGTGCGGGCAACATCGCCTGCAAGCTAATACGTTTCTCGCAGGTGTGCGTCACCTACTCATCGACATACGTGCTGGTGGCCATGAGCATTGACCGATACGATGCTATAACGCATCCAATGAACTTCTCAAAGTCATGTGAGTCATGTGCCGAACTTTCTTTTATACATTTCTCTGTGTCTCACTCTCTGTGTTTGTATGAGTCTGTGTGTGTGTGTGTGTGCGTTTGTCAGTCTTCAAAAGTTTAATTGCCAAATTGGCGCCGTTGCATGCGCTGGCTTCTAATCAACAGGGAAACGGGCACGACATTTGGTGGCTGGCGCTTGGATAACATCGGCAGTCTTCTCGCTGCCCATACTTGTGCTGTACGAAGAAAAGCTTATACAGGGACAGACACAGTGCTGGATTGAACTGGGCTCGCCCATGGCCTGGCAGATCTACATGAGCTTAGTCTCGGCGACGCTGTTCGCGGTGCCCGCGTTAATCATATCGGCATGCTATGCGATCATTGTGAAGACCATTTGGACAAAAGGTTCGATTTTTGTGCCCACAGGTTAGTCAGCCACTAATTTCTAAAGTGGAATTTCGCCATTTTCTTTTTTCCGCAATTACCAAATAGAACGACCCGGCTTTGGCAATCCACCAGCACGGCGCGCCAGCTCACGCGGCATTATACCACGTGCCAAAGTCAAAACTGTCAAGATGACATTCACCATAGTCATCGTATTCATACTCTGCTGGTCACCTTACATCGTTTTCGATCTACTGCAGGTCTTTGGCCAAATACCCCAAACACAAACAAACATTGCCATTGCAACATTTATACAAAGTTTGGCACCGCTCAACTCAGCAGCGAATCCGCTTATCTATTGTCTATTCTCATCTCAAGTATTCCGCACACTGAGGTAAGTAGCAATGTCTTCGGGCCATTAATTCAGCATGATACTAACAACGCCACCATACCATAACAGTCGCTTCCCGCCCTTCAAATGGTTCACCTGCTGTTGCAAGTCCTACCGCAATAACTCAACGCAAAACCGTTGCCACACCGTCGGCCGGCGCCTGCACAACAGCTGCGACTCCATGCGCACACTGACCACTTCGTTGACTGTTTCACGTCGCTCGAACAAGACAACGGCGCGCGTTGTCATCTGCGAGCGCCCAAAGGCGACACCGGCCATGTCCGAGGTATGATAGCTGGCGCATACGACGCGCAAACGCTCCACATTTCTCGTCTATGGACCGACCTCGTTCAGCGACGCTGAATTCTTGTAGTGTGCAGTGTGCAGCGCCCAGGGGCTTAGACAATAAACCTTAACAGTTTTACATAGTGTGTGCAAAGTGTAACCAAAAACCCAAATCAACAACAACGCAAATAATACATAAATCATTGACATTATTTTTAAAAATAAATTCTACGCAGAAACAAAAATACTACGAATTTCTATGCAAACCACGCAATGCAATCTGTTGTCTATATGTACCATATATGCCTACATATAAGTACTATTTTATATTATACTCCTAAGTCATTCATTTCGGCAGCAAGGGCAGCTGGACTGGCAGGACTCAATGTGCGCACTAATTCGAGCAAAGGAAATGGCTGATATGCCTGTAAGGCAGCTGCCAGGTATTTACTTTTCTATGGAAGTGCCCACAACGTTGCTTATTTAAGAAATTAAGCAAAAATTGCTGTATTCCATTTTAAAGCTTAGTCGGTGTTATGAATAAGGCAAATATATATTCGCTAAGCTACGTATATTATATACATTAAAATTCTCTCTCTTTCTCAGACTGATGTTGATTTATTGTGTATATTCATTTAGTCTAAATTTCAAGTGCCTGTTAGCAGTTTCAGTGTCTGTTCAATGTCTCTTCAACGAAATGCATAATTGCCTTCTCAAAAATTCAATAAATATGTAACATTATGTGAAGAAAAATTAATAAGTTGCGTTTAATGTAAACAATAAACGTATGCAGATCAAAATTGTACAACAAATAATCAGAAGATTTTCACAATCTTTCTCGCTCTCTCTTTATTCTGCAACATATTCATTTTTCACGCTGTTACTGTTATTTGGCAATGATGCATGTAGTTATGTTAGGTTTATGCTGGTAAATAACAGTGTATGTTAAAATAAACTGTTAAAAAGCGACGCTGTTATTGCACAGGCACTGTTGAAATTTAAACTTCTTTACTCTTAGCTTATAAACTGTTAATGTTTAATTATAACGAACAAATGCATTTTCCTACTGAAAATACGCAAGTAAATTAGTTTATAAGAGAAGTTCTGCTTAACATTTTTTAAGAGGTAGTGCACCTAAGTTACAGAATGTGGTAGGTATGGTTTATTTTTAACTGACGACAAGATAAAACCAGAGACAACTTTAATTTAAATACAACGCATGGGTAATTCGAAATGTTGTGAATAATATCATTATGCGCACTTAGCAGCTACACAATATGTACATAAACCCAAACGAGCGATTATTATTATTAAACAATTAAAATATAATGAAAAGAAAATATTTAAGCAAAATAAATATGTTGTGAAACTTGTCCATTTAAAGCCAAATTAAACACTTATAATTGTATTTATTGTAACACACACATGTACACACATTACTATTGCATAAGCATAAACAATTTTTAGTCAATTTAGCCTAAGCTTTTAAGTATTTATTTACTTATTATGTCGTGAGAACAAAAACAAAAGAGAAAAAAAAAAAAACAAAACAAAAAGAAAAACTGCAGCAATTACAAATGAATATGGATATTGAAAACCATAGCAACAACAACAAGAAAAACCATAATAATAAAACAAAAATGAGAGTAATGTGCAAACAAATGAACGTCTATTATTTAATGTTTCATCAAAAGGATATCGAGCGCAAGGGCAAAGGGGCATACGGCCTTTGTCGTTTTGATTGGATAACATACAAACTAATTAATTTATGATGCATGCCAAATTTTTTATTACGCAATTTCAATATAGCACACAGCGCAGTTGAATAATGAAAGCAGGCCAAACAAATGTGTGCAATGTCACACAAAAAAAAAACAAAAGAAAATAAAAAATAATATAAAAATAAAAGCGAAACGAGCGAAAGTAGCCGTAAATAATACAGAAAAAATGATAATAATAGTAATAAGAATGACGTTGCGCCTTGGCTGACAGCACACACACAATAGGACATGGCCGAGCCTTGCCGTTAGGCGTTACTAGGCCAAATGAAGATTGAGTTCAATGCTTGACGTCAATTTGTCAAAGAAGCTGGGCCGAAATATTTTATTGTCATGTCTTTGCATATATACATATGTACGTGTATATATAAGTGTGCCAAAGCAAAGCCAAATAATTTGCGTAACAAAAAAACGGCACAAGGTGGCGCATACTTTGCCAGCTTGATTGTATATTAATAGCAAAGCATTTTTACACAGGCCGACTTCAGACTATGCTGTAATATTTTTAGTTTCTCTTTCCCTTTGTTTTATTGTTGTTTTTGTTTTTTTCTTCACTTTATTGCGGCAGCACAGCTGTAACTGCAGGGCAGCTATACGCATACATAGCTACTTAAGTGCGAGGCAAGTGGCTTTTGCAGCAAGACATTACATGCCGCACAGTTTAAATGCGCAAAAGCAAGCAAACATCCCGGCAGCGCAGGGTGGGACGATGGTAGACACGTATTAAGACTTTAAGTAAGCTGGCATGTAGCCGACGCCATGTCGTCCTGTTGCGCTGTTAGCAGCTGCTGTAAAAGCCAGCCGACAAGAAAAACAAAACACAAACAGCACAAAAAAAAAATGGAAAAAAATATTAAATAAAAACCACAATATAATGAACTTAATGAAGCTTTTACACTTGTTATCCTTTGCCTTTAAATATTTGCACAAATATGTTCATGTGCGCATCTGCTTACTCAGTAATGCGCTAATGCAAAGCATGAAGCATTTTATAGAATTACATAAGCATCGCGGTTAGCCGCCAGCCAAGCCAAGGCCAAGCGAAAAGGATTATGCCAGCTTAAGCCAAATGAAAAACAATTTGAAGCCAATTCCAAAATGCTTTCAGTCATTAGGCAATATGCATTTTGTCAAATGTTGGTCGCTGCTGCTGTCATAATATAAAACGCCTGTCACCATAAAAATTAATTAGCGGGCATATTAGTTTTGCTCTGTTACGTGTAACAGATAAAGAAAATATTTACGATCGTTTGTGCTTATCAGTGCGACGACTCAAGCCTATTTTGCCAAAACCTGTCAGACAACGTCAAAATGCAGCGAACAGCTTATAAATAATATTAAATTTACGACGCTATTTCGCTTCCTGCCTACGAAAACTCGCTTTAAAGCTCAACATTGCTTTTAATTAGCTGCTTATCATTTAACTGAACTACACAGAGCAAGTCACCCGAACAGCTCATGGGCGTGCTCTAGTCTACCTAAAGCTTATAGACAGTCAAACAGAACTGATGTGTATGCTCTGTAGCCCACACAACCCACATGCCACAAGAGCATAGTAGAAAAAGTAAGTTCCATGTGTGGTTTCGGTTGCTGATGGCAAGTTCAACTCAGCTTCACTCAGCAGCGTGCAATGTCTTATCGCCTACGTGTTATTTAAACAATAATGTAGCCCACACAGACGAATATATAGAATCATTTAAGATTTAACAACGCAACAAGAACTAATGAGTAAATGTCATGACAACTGTAAGAAAAGAAAAACCATACACAGCTGAAAAATGAAAGCAGTAAAAAACTAAATAAAATATAAAGGGCAAACGTAGATGAAGTTCTAATAATCTAGGGCACACATTATGTTTTAAGGAAATAAAAAATCATATTATAGGCTATTCTTTGCATTACACTTAAACTAACTTGTCAGTTCTCCAGAATCCGATAGTCTGCTTACCAAAGTGAGTTTGCTGTTAATAAATGTTAATTAAACAGAACCTGTTCTCGTTAGTCTTCAACGTTCTAAAAAATTTAAAAAAATTCCTGGTCGATGAACTTAATGCCCACAATGTGCAGTGCGACCTCATATACACATATATATATTATATTTATGCCAAATGCGAAAAGTCCAATGATGATTGCGATTTGCAGCGCAACACTTGCTGGGGGCAGCCTAATAATAAAAGTTTTCCCACTTTTTCGTATGAGCAGCATTGTGTTAAAAGTTTTGCCAAGTCAACTGCTTTCAGTTGGTCATTTTTCACAAGTTTACTAATTAAAATTCCACACGCAACGTAAGTGACAGAGACATGGCTCTGGCAGACTTCCATCAGTGTATAATTCGTAGAAAAACCACAGACAGATATTTCAGCTCGGCTGCGTTCACTTCACCACTAAGGCAAAAGTG
Organism: Stegana nigrithorax; assembly: GCA_037044495.1. Taxonomy (NCBI): domain Eukaryota; kingdom Metazoa; phylum Arthropoda; class Insecta; order Diptera; family Drosophilidae; genus Stegana; species Stegana nigrithorax. The sequence continues at coordinate 483,834 of JBAMBQ010001606.1, read as the reverse complement.
TTTGGGTTTTCCCACAAATTGCACACCTACTTGCTGGCAATTAATTGCGGCACATTTGATTTTCAATTAACATAAATGTGCGCTTGTCTGGGCCGCAATTTATCTATTTCAGTATTATTTAATAACAGCAAATTAAAGCTAGCAGCTTAATCAAGTGCAATTAATTGTATTAACACTTCTAAATTAATTTGAGTGCACGGGACTGTGCCCGAAGGCAAGAGTCAGCTCTGCAACACAGCATTAGTATTTAATAAATAATCGAGTAGTCATTATTTTGCAATACATTGAAATCATCTAAAACAAAACAATAGAATATAAATAAATTTCAAATGAGTCAAGGGAACTAATTGAAATTTCTTTCTGTTATTTGCCACGTGTTTAGCCAAAATCGTTATACGTAAACCAAATTTTTCGCAACATTCCGATTGTCTGTTGCGACCAAATCAACAATTGAAAAGGAATGAAAATTCAAAAAAGAATACGCATTGCGATTAAAATACCAAACTGTGAGAATGTTTCCGAATTTCTGCTTCTCCAAATCACAGATCGATAATACAATACATTGTAAGACAACGCAGTATGCCAAGGAACCAAGGACGAACCACCAATACAAGCCACCGAATGCCAAACGCACAAACTCACGTCCGAGCACGCCACGACGTGGCGAACCCACGGGTGGCATTCTGAAAGACCCACAGCATGCCAAGTACCACAGTAGAAACTGTGCAAAGAACACAACGCGTCGACTGTCGCGATCACCCGCTCGCTTAAGGTCCGCATGGAATCATATGCAAACGCAGGCCATGAAAAGCCAGCGTAGCGTGAACTTTCAAACAAAGGATGTGCCAGAAAATTGCCATTGCAATCGTCACTACAAAACGCAGACGACGTTGAACAACTGCAGGCCAGACAGCGAAGATGAACCTCGGCACGAGCAACAGAGGAACCACGGCGGCCAAGCGGCCACAACGCACAGAGAGCATAATGCCACCGACGGCAAGCAAAGCAGGAAAACCAATGTAACCGATACGCATAAGGAACTGCAGGATACTTGCACGGATTTTCTAAACATTGTGCATGATAATGTGCTGGAGACTGTGCAGGTTTGTTTTTTTTTTTATTATTATTATTTTATTAAATCGTTGTTGTGAGCAGATTGAACCCAAGCCTGCATTATTCAAGTCTTCAGCATGTATGCATTAAATAACCGAGCTTTAAATTGAAATCATACAACACTTACATATACATATTCTCTGCTAAGGGCCATCTATTAATGCTTCCTAGTGTTGGAAAGTTGCATATTTCTTCTTTCAATCGCAGCTTAGCTCTCAAGCTGATCCCTTAGAACATTTTAACAGGACCCATTTGGGTGCTTATGTCACGGCTACTTGAATGGCTGAAGTGTCATCGTATAATGCTTCTTTCATTGCAATTTTCAATATTGAAAACAGAATATGGTCACATGGTAATAAATGGCGCTGAGTGTTATAGAATTTAAATTTTAAGTTGGATTATTCAATGCAATTAACATGTTATCTAAAGTTTTAAATTATGCACGCGAAGGATTATATACAAAAACAATAAACTAAATAGAGTAAATAAAAGAAATAAATTAAATAAATGACATTAATTAAACCATTTGCATGCAGAAAGCTGTGGAACACATGTTGTTAAAGTTCTTTGAACATACACAGGAGAAAATGAATACTCTGTCCGCGCAACTGGTGCGCAACGAAGCATTGCTTAGCAAAACATATTTGGATGTGATCGATAGTAAGTCAGGTAATTGCTATCATTCACTTAAATCATGCTAATGATCATTCTAGAGATCAATGAGCAACATGACAGCAGCTTAAATCAGTTTAAGTTCATTGTACAATTGCTCATGGACTTAGCGACACGCATGGACAAATGTGAAGAATCAATGAAGCATACAGCGGGCGATGCTACTTCGGCCTCAATGATTAATCTATTGAAAGTGCACGAACAGTCATTGCAACAACAACAACAGCAGCAGGGACTAGCGCCAACGCAACAGGAGCAACAACAGCAAACATCACAGTTACCCGAAGAAAAACAGCCACAACAAATGGAACAACAGCAACAACAACAAGAGCAAGAACAACAACCCCAGCAGCAGGCACAGCAAAAGAAATCACAAATGAAGTTTAGAGTACAAGATGTGCAACAGGATATGTGCGAACAAGGACTTCTCGCCAGTAGATTTTCCAATATGCAAATGCATGGAACAATGCTGGACTTTCAGAACTATTTGCTGTGGCAGAACTCGCAACGAAATGGCAGATATCCTGGCCAAATGCCAAAGTTGTCATCAAAGCCGAAGCGACGCCTGACACCACGTGGCCAGAGTTACACCAGTCTGCCAAATGCACGCGCATCCAAGGTGAAACTTCAGTCCAATTCAAATCACAGTCGCACGCAATTGCCGCGTTGGCCGCACCCAAGCCAAATGTTCCGCCAAAGCCAAAATCATCCAAATGTTGGCCGCTTTGATTGCCCGCAGAGTGCGCAAAACGCTGAAAGTGGTCAAGCAAACCGAAAACAGACCCAGAAACATGCTAAAATTCGACCAAGCTTTTTGGATCTGACATCTTCTTGTGCCTGATTACCCCTGGACACAGTCTTAAGGATCCCACTTAAGTTATATGCAAGAAACAAGCGTTGCCCAACACTGAACTTTTGCATATAATTAATTTGTTGTGCATCAGCCAATTGTAATAATTTATTCTCGATTTTAAATTTGCGATTACTTTATGGTATCAATATTAAATTTTTCAACTTATTCTAAATGTAGTCAAAGTTTCACTAGTCTCATTTATCCTATAACGACATTTTCGGCATTTCTAGAAAATGATTTTCTGTCATGTTAAATATTAAACTATTTTAAGCTAGGGTTATCGGTGACGACATAGGCTTTAATGGGCTATTTTAAAAAAAATAAATAAACAAAAAAACACTCATACGCACCGTTGGAAGCATCCAAAGTTGAAATTGGAGAAAAACTGGCAGCTATATATACTTGATATTGGAATATTGGCAACCAAATTATGATCTATTCGTTACTGATGCTCCCTACATGCATTATGCTCTTAATCGTAAACATCGAAGAGGCGTGGCTTTGCCATCCGCTTTCATTAAGCCCGAATTTTATGTTTATATAAGGAGTAATTTATATATATGCAATAATAAGAATACAAATCATACAAATCGAAAAAAATATGAAATCAAATAAAAAGCAAAATAAAAATGTATATTAATTTTTTTCATTTGTAGAATCCTCAACGCTGAGCTTCGAATTTGGTTCAAGCAAAATCGGATTCCCCTTTTCTAATATCAGCTCTATGTCCTCAGTCTTTTCCTTCTCGGTTGTCTCAGTCGTATCCACACTCTTATACATGGACCGCCAATAGTTGCGTACGCAAGGTGTCAACAGCTCAGGTGGCACGAGACTGGGATCCTGTTTGCCATATATGAGCGTTGCCAGCAACGAACAGATGATAGTGCTGCTGGCGCCGACCAGCGTGTACCAGAGAAAAGAGATGTGATGCAGTTGCCAGCCTTCACTGGTTGACTTCGTCGTTGACCCACTAATATACAAAAAAAAAAAATGAAGAAAAAATGTCAGAGAAATATGCCATTTTAAGATTAGCTTAATTGATGTTTGTGCATACTCATTCCACGTGGCATTCCAATTCGCAGGCAGATCAAAATCATATTCACATGCCGCCACCGAAACTGGTTTCGACGGAAACTGCAGCTGACCGGTAGCCATGTCGAACTGCGCGCGTGCCACGATGAAACTCGTAACCGGAGTAGCGACGGCGAGACCAAAAATTAGACTCTGCAAGATATCAATTGATAGGATATTCCATGTGCGTGGCTTGCCTTTAGCTTACCTTAGTATTAACGAACGGCATCAACATGCCAATAGTGAATACGCCCAACATTGGACCGCAAGTTATGGCGGCCATCGAGGCAGACAATTGCATAACCATACCCAAGTGCTCGACAATGCGCACGGAGAACATTGACAGTAGACCAATGATCAACACCGATCCACGCAAGATATAAGCAGTCTGACGCTCCGTAAGTGGTTCCCGGCGGAACGGCACAATGAAGTCATTGAGCAGCACACCTGAGACGGAATTCAACATGGTAGAGAGCGAACTGAGTGCAGCGCTGAATACCCCAGCAACGAACAAGCCAACGACTCCCGGATAAACGCCTGCGATCTCCATGACGTAGAGCGGTATCACCTGATCTTTGGCACGCGCAAGCTGCAGACAAGGGTAAGACAACATGTAGAAAGAAGAACTAGCCGTTCTGGGATAACACTCACGCCTGTTGTTATGGGATCACATTCAAAGTATTGTGCTGCAGCCAGCAGTCCAATGAAGCAGCACATACCAATTACCAATATAACGCCCAACAAGCTCCAGATTAAAGCTTTTCTGACGGCTTTCAAATCCGGCAACGAGAGAAATCGTTGCACAGTGGGCTGGTTAATGCAAATATCCTGCACTTTAAAAATTGTACCACCAACAATCACAGCACACATGCTCATGCGCGCAGTAGGATCAAAAGTTAATCTGTAAAACATTGCTTTGAAATATTCATAGCGTTATGAATTTGTTGTAGGTTACTCACTCTGGCAGCACTAAGCGCTCAGTCTGCCAATTACGTTCTATGAAAACACCCATTCCACCCAGATCGCTGAGGCCCTTGATAATAACCAAAGCCATAGCGCCTACCATGACAATGCCCTGAATTACATCTGTCCAGATGACACCCTTAATGCCGCCCTGCAGAATAAAAGGTTAAATGCTATTCGTGCATTCTGAGTCCGGATTGCTTACTATGCAAGTGTAGATAGTGCAGATCACACAGACCAACGGCACAATGACGTGTATTTCAATACCACTCACTGAAAAAGGGATTAACTCTTAGTTGGCTTGAAGGAGATACACTGTAAGTTGGCTTACCTTGATTAAATGTGAGCGCTGGTACATATACACAAATAGGCATCCAGAGTACCTAGGCATGACATGGTTGGATATGGGTTAAGTGTATATATTAGACAAGTTGACTACTTACCGCCATTGTGACGAACAGAAATGAGCCAAAGACGCGTATACGACGGTCAAAGCGCAGTTCCAGATACTATAATAAAAAAAAAACGAAATGCGAAAGGCAAAGTTAGGATAATTGAAATGGCATATTTACAATGAGTAAGTGACATGAGATGCAGGCAACAGGACATGGACAAGTTCACAAATTCAAACAAAGAAGTTTTTTCACATAAAAACATATTTTATTGCTTAATATTTAACATTTTTTCAAATCAATTGTAGCCTGATCATCATCACATCCTGTTAAATAAGTTCATTGCAGATATCCTCCATCCTCCATGAAGGGTCTATAAGAATGGCATGATTAGTTAAAGCAATAACATTATAAGCATTTTACTTACCTATACTTAAGTAACATACGTCAAACCATTACATCTTTACAGGTATTGCAGCAGCCTACTCCTGGAGACAGGTTAAACTATCTCACCTTGCAGCGCAGCAATGTTGTAAGTTGGTTAACAGCTTCATGACAACTAGATATACATATATAAAATACAAAAAAAAATCCAACAGTCTAATATCCATAGTCTAATTTATTTTCTTGAGTAAGATGATTTGCTTTCTTCGTTTTATATTGATTAAAATCTAAAAGTAGCTAAGACAACAGAACAAACAAAATAATATAACAGTAAATGGGAAATGTTGGGATATGTAAATTAGTAAGCAGATTAGTAAGGCCTAATCTGAGTCCTCATAAACTTTCAAGTGCTGAGGACTCCCCGGCCGTGCATTAAGGTTGAACTGCTCAACAACCGACGATTTTGATTGCACTTCGACTTTTGGTTCCTCAGCTTGTTCCACGCTCTCGTAATAGTTATGTTTCCTTAGATAATGCACCAAAAACGGTGCTATTAAATTCTCATTCACTTGAGAAATGTTATTGCGTCCACAGACAAGCGTTGCCAGATTAGAGCAAATAATATTAAGTGAAGCACCTAAAGTTGTGTACCACAAGAAGGATATATGATATAAGGAAGAGCCGTGCGTTGGTTGACTAAAATATATGCGTAAAGATAATCAGTGATCAGTTACAAAAACAACAATAACAATAATCATCACTTACTACTCCGCAGTCGAGTTCAGATAACGCGACATATCAAAGTCGTATTCACATTGCTCAACCGAAACGGGTAACTTCGTATGTCTAAACGAGCCAGTAACATTGGCAATCTGCGCATTGATGCAGATCCAAGCCATCGTTGAGAACGAAATGATGCTTCCACATAAGATGCTCTAAAGAAAGAAATAAAGTAAAAAATAAACCTGCAGAAAAGTTAATTTTCAGACTTAACAGACCTTCTCATTAACCCATGGCATAAGCATGCCAACTGTGAAGATGCCCAACATTGGGCCATACAGAATTGACTGCAAAGATGCCGACAGCTGAAGCAACATGCCCAAGTGCTCAACAACATAGACCAAAGCAATGGAGCTCAGGCCAAAAATGACGACCACAACACGCATGACCAAGGCAGTTTGACGCTCAGTCAAAGGGACACTCATGCGTGGCTTTATGAAATCCTCCAGTATGACAGCTGAGAGTGAGTTCAATAGCGTGGAAAGCGAACTGAGCGCTGCGCTGAACACGCCCGAAACGAAGAGTCCCGGTAAACCGGGAATGGAGCCAAGCACCTGCATCACCAAGAGAGGCACCAATTGATCGCGACGTTTTGCTAACTAGAAAAGGAAAAGTCCATAAGTGATTTATACAAGATTTTAAACATTATATCATTTGCTCACTCCAGTTGACATGGGATCACAGTCATAGTAGGTAGCAAAGCAGATAAGCCCAACATAAATGCAGCCCAAGTAGAGCAACGTAAGCCCAATGGAGAAAGTGATCAAAGTTTGTTTGATATGCTTAATCGTTGGCAGTGACATGAAACGTTGTATGGTGGGCTGATTGATTGAAGTGTTCTGCAGCTTGAAGAAAGTCCCACCGACAAAAACCGAAAAAACACTCATACGCACAGTTGGATCCATAGAGAGTCTAGGAAGAGATACATATGTATTAGGATAAGAAATTTTACACAAGCCGCTTTGTAGAATTATGTACTCTGGGAAATTAAGTCGTCCACCAGCCTCATTAATGCGCCATACCTCACTGAGGCCGCCCACATTCATTGTGCCCTTAATCATCAGCACGATAAGTGAACCGAACATCACAAAACTTTGTATAACATCCGTCCAAACAACGCCTTTGATGCCGCCCTATTGAATGCCATCAGAATATTCTTTATATGGTCCGAAATTTTATACATTTACTCCTATACTTACGACAGTTGTATAGAAAGTGCAGATGATGATGACCGCAGGGGTAATCGAGTGTATGCCAATGCCGCTCACTGTAAATATTGCAAAGTTGAAACTTGTGTGAAAAGCTCAGTACTAAATCGAGTATCAAACGATATACCTTGGCTAAAGGTCAACGCGGGCACATAGACTGCTATCGGTAGCCAGATGATCTAGTTAATATATGTCAGCAATTAGTTGAGTTTATAATTCGTTTATTTTCAATGGATCAGAACAGTTCGAAGTCATTCGCTCCACTCCCTTACTTACCGCTTTGAAGACAAACAAAGTGGCACCAAACAAACGCATACGCCGACTAAACCGCCTCTCGAAGTACTGCAATAATCAGAAATGTAACTATTAAGTGCTGTCACTATCAAATCTAGAAGTCCATACATTTATAAAACAACATTACAGCATATTTACATATTAGATTACCGAAGATTAATACTTGAGATGAGAAATATGGCAATTGATAACTTTAGAAGAAGTATGTACAAGTTAAGCTCCCTGGCTGCATTGATAAATAAAACTACCGATTAAATTGTCTTGTGCTATAGCGAGGTACTTTATTTACATTGAATAATAGGAACACTAGTCACAGAAATAACAGTAAATAAGAAATCAATTAAAGCATATTTTAAAAAATTAATTTTTTTCATTCGCAGTCTCCTCAATGCTGAGCTTAGAACTCGGTTCAAGCAAAATCGTATTCCCATTTTCTAATATCAGCTCTATGTCCTCAGTCTTTTCCTTCTCGGTTGTCTCAGTCGTATCCACACTCTTATACATGGACCGCCAATAGTTGCGTACGCAAGGTGTCAACAGCTCAGGTGGCACGAGACTGGGATCCTGTTTGCCATATATGAGCGTTGCCAGCAACGAACAGATGAGAGTGCTGCTGGCGCCGACCAGCGTGTACCAGAGAAAAGAAATGTGATGCAGTTGCCAGCCTTCACTGGTTGACCTCGTCGTTGAACCACTAATATGCAAAAAAAAAAGAAAACAAGAGAAAATGTCGAAAAATGTGCCATTTTAAGATTAGCTTAATTGATGTTTGTGCATACTCATTCCACGTGGCATTCCAATTAGCAGGCAGATCAAAATCATATTCACAAGCCGCCACCGAAACTGGTTTCGAACGAAATTCCAGCTCTCCAAAAGCGATGCCAAACTGCGCACGAATTACGATGTAACCCGTAAACGAAGTAGCAGCTACGAGGCCGGATATTAAACTCTGCAAGACATCAATTCTTAGGATATTCCATGGGCGTGGCTTGCCTTTAGCTTACCTTAGTATTAACGAACGGCAACAACATGCCAATAGTAAATGTGCCCAGCATGGGACCGCAAATAATGGAGACCATGGAGGTAGACAATTGCATAACCATACCCAATTTCGCGACAATGCGCACGGAGAACATGGACAGCAGACCAATGATCAACACCGATCCACGCAAGATGTAAGCAGTCTGACGCTCCGTAAGTGGTTCCCGGCGGAATGGCACAATGAAGTCATTAAGCAGCACACCAGCAACAGAATTCAAGGCAGTAGAGAGCGAACTGAGTGCAGCGCTGAATACCCCAGCAACGAACAAGCCAACGACTCCCGGATAAATACCTGCGGTCTCCATGACATAGAGCGGTATCACCTGATCTTTGGCACGCGCAAGCTACAGATAAGGGTAAGACAACATTAAGAAGGAAAATTGACACATTGAGAAAACACTTACGCCCGTCGTAATGGGATCACAATCAAAGTAATGAGCGGCAGCCAGCAGTCCAATGTAGCAGCACATAGCAATTACCAATATAAAACCCAACATGCTCCAGATCAAAGCTTTTTTAACTGATTTCAAATCCGGCAACGAAAAGAAACGTTGCACAATGGATTGATTAATGCAGGTAGCCTGCAGCTTAAAGAGAGCACCACCTATTATCACAGCAAAGATGCTCATGCGCGCAGTAGGATCGAAAGTTAATCTATAAGACGATACTGTTAAATCTGAACAGCCATTAGAGTTCGTTGCGGGATACTTACTCAGGCAGAACTAAACGATCGGACTGCCAATTACGTTCTATGAAAACTCCCAAACCACCCAGATCAATGGTACCCTTGATAATAACAAAAATCAAAGATCCGATCATGATAACTCCTTGAAGAACATCTGTCCAGATGACACCCTTAATGCCGCCCTGTAGAGTTTAAAGTTAGATGTGCTACTTAAACTTTGAGATCAGATTGCTTACTATGCTTGTATAGACGGTGCAAATCACACAGACCACCGGCACAATTACATCCACATTGATGCCACTCACTGAAACGGGAAAACAGGTTTACATTCATTTGGCTTGAAGAAGACACACTGTAAGTTAGCTAACCTTGATTAAATGTTATCGCTGGTACATATATACCAATAGGCATCCACATTATCTAGAGATAACATTTTTAATATTTTATCTATATATTTATTAGTCAGGTTGACTGCTTACCGCCATGGTCACGAACAGAAATGAGCCAAAGATGCGTACACGACGGTCAAAGCGCAGTTCCAGATACTATAATAAAAAAATAAAATAAAAAAAAAACAAACAATACGAAAGGAAAGGTTATGACAATTGATATGACAATTTGACAATACATATGTGATATGAAATGCAGGCAAAAGAACTGAGGACTAAGCACAAGTGCACAGGTTACAAAATTAAACACATGAGGCTTAGCTCAACATTAAAATGATTTTTTATTGCTTCGTTTTTAACATTTTTTCAAATCATCTGCAGCCTCTGCTGCCACAATTTCCTTGTGCTGAAATAGTTGCTCCAGCGTCACAGCCTGGTAATTACGTTTGGGCAGAAAACGACGCATGCATGGTGTAATCAACAAAGGATCCAATTCCTCCAGATTTGTTGTGCCAAAAATGAAACAAGACAAAGCGGAAGCAAGCACGCATATGCCAAACCCAAGCGCCGAATACCAAAGGAAGGACAAATGGTAAATATTGCGCTCCGTAGAAGGACTATGCGTATGGAAGAATTAATTAAAGCAGCCTCAATATCTGGAGAACACTTACCTATACTCTTGTACGTCACGCAAAAACGTTGCATTATCAAAAGTATAAGTGCAGCCATCCACGGACACAGGCATTTTGGGATAACGTATTTCGCCTTTCATCTGCAGCAACTGCGCATTCATGCATATCCAGCTGAGCACGATAAATGAGACAAAGCTGCCCGCCAGCACACTCTGCAGCATAACATAAACATGTATTGACGGTTGGATAAGCACTTTCTACATACCTTGCCCTTGATCCAAGGCAGACAAACACCAATCGTGTAGACGCCCAACAGAGGACCCATCGTAACTGCGGCAGTCATGGATGACAACTGCAACACCATGCCCAGCTGCTCGACTACCACGACAAGACCAATGCAGCCCAAACCAAATACGACCACGATAAGGCGCAGCAGTATGGCGGTTTGTCTCTCCGTCAGCGGTTCCTTAACGAAGGGCGCTATCATGTCCTGGTTGATCACACAAGCCAACGAGTTAAGTCCTGTGGATAGTGAGCTCAGCGCCGCACTAAACACGCCAGCAACGAAGAAGCCAGGCAGTCCAGGCAGTGCGCCCAGTGTGCGCATCATAAGCAGCGAGGGCAGCTGATCACTTGCTCGTGCCAGCTAAGTGAATTATAAAAATTCAGCAAGGACTTCATTTGACCATAAGCTATGCCGGCATTACCTTCGTGCTTATCGGATCACAATCGTAGTATGTAGCGTAGATCACCAAACCCATGTAGCAACAGCAGAGCAACAGGAAGATGAGCATGACAGTGAAGATCAGCACGCTCTGCTTTGCCTGCTTGATGCTGGGCAGTGAGAGAAAACGTTGTATCGATATTTGATTAACTGCCGATGATTGTATTTTGTGCAGTGTGCCGCCAATAATAACCGATGCCATGGACAAGCGCACCGTGGGATCCCAAGTCCATCTGTATATTTATATATTTGAGCAATTACAAAACAAAATATCTAAGCCGCTAAGAAAACTAACTCTGGCACATTTAAGCGTCCACTGTCGCCATTACGCTGCAGCACTACGCTCAAGCCACCCACGTCCATTGTGCCCTTTATGCAGACGGCCAGTATTGAGCCGTACATAACTGCACTTTGCACCACATCAGTCCATATTACTGCCTTGAGGCCACCCTATGTGGGCCAAACATAAAGACATAAAACAATGAAATTCGTAGTTTGTGTTCACTCATCTTGCTTACCACGCACGTGTAGAATGTGCAGATAACGCAGACAATAGGCGTAATTATGTGTATGCTGAGTCCAGTAACTGTAAACAATGCACATACAATGTGAAAGCGCACTTATTGAAAATTTAACATGAACTTATATACCTTGATTGAATGTGATGGCAGGCACATAGATGGCAACTGGCAACCAAAGTATCTTAAATGAAAATGACAATTAATGTAGCATACTTTGAGGCTGCAGCTTAGCAGCAGGCATTGAATATGCTATTCGTTGAAACTTTTCTGCTTATATATTTCAATATTTTTTGTTTTTGTTTTTGTTTTTGATTTTAAAAGTCATGTCAGACTCTACTTACCATGCCCACTATAAAAAGTACAGAGCCAAAGGAGCGTATGCCACGATCGAAACGCATTTCAAAGTACTGTATGTGAAAGATAAATTGTAAACAAAAAAAAACCAACACATATATTTGTATGAATACACAAAAATATGCGTATGTATGCATATTGTACATCATGACTAACTACGAGTTAGTGTAACTACAATGCAAGATGCTTAAGTTAGTCACAAGCAGCCAATAGTAAAATGTAAAGATATGCGATTACTTAATATTTAAAAATAAATTTATTTGCATAAAAACAAAAAAAAAATAACAAAGGCAAAGAAATTACAATAAACACACTTAAGCATTAATGCACTTTTTTGGCTCTTCCATTGCCATATCCATGATCACAGTTTGCTCATCGGCCTGCACGCTCGCATATTCGCGTTTCGCTTTGAGCCAGGGACGTATGCAGGGCGCAAAGAGTTCAATATTCATGCTGTTCACATCGTTGCGTCCGTAGATGAATGATGAGGCATAGGCGACGATCACAAGCACCATTGAGCCCACAAATGTGTAGATCGCAAATGTCATGTGATAAATTTGCTGTGCAAAATTTCTATCGCTGCAAAGGGGCAAACATTTTCGGTAAGACTACAGCATATTATAAGCATTACTTACGCCGGATCAATTGCTGTGCTATTTGTTGGCATGACTGGCTCAAAGAAATAAGTACAGCCAGCAGTCGAGACGGGTTTCTCAGGATACACAATCTCACCTGAGTTCAATGCCATTTGTCCGTTCAAGCAGATCCAAGTCATGACCACAAAAGATACCACACAGCCGGCGAAGGCGCTCTGAAAATATGCAAAACACAATGCTGGCAAATCGCTTATAAACCTAACTGGGTTGAGGCAATATACAAACTTTGGAATTAATGCTTGGCATAAGTAAGCCAACAATGAAGAGCCCCAATAGTGGACCCATAGAAATCGAACCCATGGTCATGGACAGCTGCATGACATGAGTACCCATACGTTCCACCACAAAGACCATGGCAACACAGAATACGCCAATAACCACAGTCGTAAGCCGCATAACAAATGCTGTCTGATGTTCAGTTAGTTGTTCCCTCCTCATTGGCTTGATATAATCCTCCAGAAAAACAGCGGCTAAAGAGTTCAAACCAGTAGAGAGTGAGCTAAGTGCTGCGCTAAAGACGCCAGCCACAAACATTCCAGGCACACCCGGAAAAACACTCAGCAAGTCCATGACCAGCAATGGCACAAGCTGATCTTTGGCCTTAGCCAGCTGTCGCATTATAAGAAAAACCGACAAAGTCAACACTGGCATATACATTTGACACCACATCATACTCACCTTTGTACTTAAAGGATCACAGTCATGATAGGTCGCAACTAGCAGCAAACCATTGTAAATGCATATAGCAGTGAGTCCTACAACACCAGCTATAAAAATAATCACAGCCGATTTGACCTCCTTCAATCCCGGCAGCGAGAGATAACGTTGCACGATAACCTGATTGCCGGCATTAACTTGTGCATAGTGAAACATGGAACCAACTGCCATGGCAAATATCGAAAAGCGTTCCGTGTGGTCAAATGTCATTCTGCGCGATAATGTACGGTTATTGCGAGTTAACATATGCTAGATAGAAGACTTTAACCCACGTTGGATATTCCAAGCGACCACTGTCCCAGTTACGTTGCCACACCACGCCAATGCCACCCACATCAATTGTACCCTTAACCACAACCAAAATAATGGCACCAATCATAATTATAGTCTGTATGACATCGGTCCAGACTACAGCTTTCAGACCACCCTGCATTAAAATAAGCAAGCTTAGTTGCCACATAGGAAAGCATCTTCTCGATTCATTGCACTTACCACAGTAGTGTAAAAGATACAGACAATGCAAACCACCGGTGTAACGATGTGTATATTCACGCCAGTCACTGCAGACAGAATGAAGCAAACAAAAAAAAACAATAATGAAATCGAACTGCAATCACCTAGCTAAGACTCACCCTGATTAAAAGCTAAAGCGGGCACATAGATCACAATGGGTAGCCAAATCAGCTAATAAATTGCAGTCACAAAATAATATTTAATTATTTTCAGTGTTTCAATGATTAAGTAATTATTTTAATCTGCGCTTACTTACCGTGGTGAATGTGAAAAGCATAGAGCCCAGCAGGCGTATACGCTTGTTGAAACGCATCTCAAAATACTGTAAAATATTGATTTTCGTTTTTCTCTTTTTATTTCATTTTTGTTACTTTTTTTTTAAATTTAATTTTGCAAAAATTTTGTTTTTTATTGTTCCAATAATTAACGATGCGTATACGCAATATTACTCATACATCTCGTGTATTATTGCAAAAACTAATACAACTATGCTAAAACAAAATTCAATGAATGTTAATTGCAGCTGTTATTTGCATATGTTAAGCATCCACTTTACATTAACATTACTACGCTTAACAGTCAATATAAAAAATTTGTTTTGCTTAGCATTTTAGTTTTCAAATAATAAACGGCATATTTTTGACCTATTTGACCCAATAAACTTGCAAACTTTAAATGACATTTTTATTATTAAAATAATTAATAATAAAATATTATTTTATTTTTTTTTTTTTTTGCCAAACATAATTTTAACACAAAATTAAATTTACAGACACAGAAGAGGAAAAGGAGAATTTTACAGACACTTCACACAAACTAAATCACTTAGAACTTTATGCAAGTCATATCAGCATAACATTGACTTTACAACATTCATGTATTTTACTTTTATTTCCTTGCGTATTTGCACACTTGACAGACGCTGTCTGCTGTTTCACGTTTGCTTTTAATTAAATTTGTTTATAGTATATGTTTATAGCACAATTATTATTGTAATTATTTTTTCATTCTCATTATCAACATTATTTACAATTATTTATGATGATTTCTTTTGTTTGCTGAGTCAGTCTGGCTCAACCCACAAGAAATAAATCTGTTTTTATTTTTAACATTGTCTGATAGCTGAGCTTATCAGCTCCGGAATAAGAATATTGTCAGCAAACGGCCTACAAAGGGCCATACTTTGCTTAAACTCAAACAGCAACAGAGAATATATACATATAGGTAATATTTTAAACAGCAATGCAATAAAAGTGTCACCTCACTTTACAACTTATATTAAAATCGCGTAACGCATTATTTGCTTTGTACACTATAAAAAAAATATAATAATAATAATAATAAACAGTACACATGTCTTAGATTATGTTAAAATTATAGGCACAATTTGGCGCCTCGTTTTTTTTTTGCAGTTATTTGCCAATTTATGTAATGTGTATAATGAAAAAAAAATATTTGATGTACATAGCATGCAACATAGAATGTTTATAATAATTTATAGTATGCACGAGTGTATGTAAAATAAAAATTAAATCAGTATGCGGGCACTCACCTCGTAAGTTGAAGTCAATTGCAGATTACAGAAGACAGGCAGAAAGATATACCACGAAATTACTCCAGAGAAAGCCAGAGTGAACAAAATGAAAGCATATTGCGTGCCATAGACGTATATTTCGGTTGAAGTGCCAAGGAGTGAGATGCCAGAAACAAAACTGCAAACACAAAAAGTTAAGAGAATTAATGCTAACTCAGCAGTTAATAATAAATCAATTACATGAATGAATGCGTGTATGTAAAATAAAAGAGAACTAAACATTACTTAAATCTAATCTAATTCAAACTAAATCGAGTCTTGAAAGCATTATCTTTTACTTCAAAATAAACAATTGTTTGCTAATTAAACATTTTTCGATATACTCAAGCAATAAACAACTAACATAATGGACCCTCAGGACATCCATCTGGCAATTGATGGACAAATACGTTTCAAACAATGGGATTGGACATATTTGAGAGTAAGAATATTTGTGACTAACTGACAAACAGAAAGATGCTACAAATGTACCAAATAATACAGTCGAGATGTCGCAGCTCAAATCTGGAGCCATACTATCTAATCTATAGGGGTCGCTTGAACGCAACACTTATATCGCTCTTTATATTCTACCTATTTGCGTATAACATTTTACACATAGTGACGCTGCTGGCATTCGTTGATGTGAGTAAAGTCAGTTGCCATAGGTGCATGCACTTACTTATAGTAATTTATTTTCAGTATTTAAGAAAAATATACCTAAACATAATCAACTACTTTATAGCCACTTCAGTGGGTACTGGCCTACTGTTCTTAAATTTCAGTAAAAGACTTGTATTGCGTATGCCATTTATATTATTATTCTGCACGAATTGTTTAGCCGTTCTCACATTCATAATAAGTGGTAAATACGACACTGCAAATGATCTTAGCGTATTTGGCAAATGCTGATCCAAGATTCTCATCTAGATTACACAGTCATGTACTTCAAGAAAGAAGGCTCAGAACTGAGTTTTAGCTTTGATCACATATTGGTGCTGTCGATCTATATGTTCTTGCCTTTTCGCACATATTTGCTTTACATAATTGTGGGCGTGGCTACATCCCTCGCCTATATTGGAATCAGCTTTACGGCTAATGATTGGGAAACTGCCATACGTAATACGATATTTTATACTGTGCTCAACATTATGGGCATTTTCTATCAGCTCAGACGCGAATATGACTTAAGAATATCGATAATTAATCGACATCAAGTTTTGCAACAGCATTTAATGTTGAATCAAATCGTTGCCAAAGAGGTTTGTAAAGATTGAATCCATTAATATCTGCCTAACACTAAATCAACAGAAAATAATCATGAAGTCCATATTACCGGAAAACATTGCCGAGAGTGTTGCAGAGGATGTGCAAGAACGCATTATAGCAAATCAAAACAGAACTCATTTCCAACGGTATGCATCTGCTCAAATTCTACCTTAATGTATTTTAAGTATCTCAATCTATTTGTTTTTTGTTAGTACTTTATTCATAGAGCCACACCCGGATGTTTCCATACTATTCGCAGATGTGGTGAACTACACTTCACTCACCTCCAAACTCAAAGTGCACGAAGTTGTCGAAATTTTGCATGAGCTCTTTGTGCAGTTCGATACGGCTGCTGAGGTATGCCTTACAGAAATATTGGATACCATTATTATGGTTGCTCTATTGTTTTAACTGGTCTGACCCTAGCGAAACAACGTTCTGCCCATAAAATTCCTGGGCGATTGTTATGTATGCGTCTCGGGCGTACCGCTGCCAAATTTAATACATGCCAAATGTTGCGTTAAGCTTGGTTTTGACATGATCGAAGTGCTGCGTTCAATAAGGTAAATCTTTGTTGGATACATTGCAGTGGAACAGACTCATGCGGGGTTGCTTGCAGAGATAAGCATCACTTGGATATTGATATGCGCATTGGCGTGCACTCGGGTGAAATATTTTCTGGTATTATTGGTTCGACCAAGTGGCATTTTGATATTTGGTCAAAGGATGTCGACATTGCCAATCGCATGGAGCAAACGGGCAAAGCCGGTTTCGTGCACGTTTCTGAACATACTTTGGGTTTGCTCGAGGACGAGTACGTTTATGAGAAGGGAACGAATAAGGCTTTACGTGATCCCATACTGCAACGTTATGGCTTACAAACTTTCATAATCACCGAAGCGAAAGTAAGTGATTAAATACCAAAAATATTTAAGTTTTAAGCATAAATGATATGTACTTCTAGGATCAGCATCGAGTTGATGAAAGTATCTTTTTTAGCTTTCCGCAGTATCGGCGATCCTCAATTAGGCAAGAATTAGTAACTTCGGGCTCATCATTAATGAATTGGCATCGTCTGCATTCATTGTCTATATTGAATATGCAAAAGGAAGTCTATAAGATGCCCATCGGTAGAATTCAGTTAGTAGAAGCTTCGAGTGAATGCAACCGAACATCTGTGTTTAGTTCGTGACGTGTTTATTTCAGATTCGCAAAGATCTTTAATTGCGCTAGAGAACCGGATCGTCTGGCTTGCGAGGATGTGGTTTTCGAGACAAATATTAAATCAGTCTGGATGCTCTTTCTTAATAGTTACGATGAGTGGCGTTTTTTAAACGAGCCAGACAATTCCTTCAATTATTTTACCCTTTTGGCAGTGATCGTGGGAATTGCAGCGTCCTTTGGCGTAATGTAAGTTGAGGCAGTGCCTTGTATAGTTGGTTCTATTGGTATTCATGCGATTGTCTTGTTTCGCAACAGGAGCAAATCGACGCTTATTTACTTTGTAGTCCTGAATACCGCCATGTTATGTATCAGTTCTCTGGTTTACTATAGAAAGGTTTGGTTAATCTTTGTCTCCAAATCCAAATGGGATCGACCAACAAAATTTCCAAGTCGCTTTATCTATAATATATCCACCTTTGTTGGTCGCAGTCTCTTTGCACGAATCAGCATTTTCGTTTTCTATATATTCAGTCTGCTGACTCTAGGCACAATACAGATGGTATGCTAAGTAGAGTCTACTCTCAGCTTGGCCAATAAGCAGCCAATGTTGATTAAGTATGCAGTGAAAACTCGGCTTACGGACACGCATCTTGTTTGTATTGACTCTTTAAACTAATAAATATTGTCTTACGTTGAGTAAGAGGTTTCACTGTATATGCTATGGCCAAGTTTATTATCTCTATTTAACTCTCAACTTTAATTTACAGTATGAATGCAATATGGAACAATTTGAATTCGATATGATACAATCACGGTTGAAGGAAACATCCAGAAAAGAATCAAAATGCTTTCATCCGCAAGTAGATTTCATTTAAATCTAACGTAAATAAACTGAGACCATTTAAGCCATTCTTCTTATATCTAATACATAACAGACAGTGTCACTGCATTTTGTACTGGTTTTGACGGTCTGTATGCTGTTCACCAGATTGCCATACATTTTCAAATTTACCATTGGCTGCTTCATTATTATCTTCTACATCATAATTGTGCTGGTCAGATTCGACAAGGTCTTCGAACATGCCAGCACCTCAAATCTTGGCTTTCGTCCCGAATACGCACATTTGTGGTACGTCATCTCATTCTTTCTGCTGCTCGTCCTTATCGAAAGACACATCGTTTATATACAAAAAGTTGACTATACGTAAGTATGAATTTGATACCTAAGCCAAGCTCAAAAGCGAATACTGTTTGTATTGTTGTAATAAGCGCTAAAAGACGCTTTCTATACAAACATCAACAGGCTGAAGTCAAGACCAAGTCCATACAAATTATACTTAACAATGTACTGCCATCGCATGTGGGTAAGCTATATGTCACATATATGTAGATATACAGTACAGTCTAGTTTTCCATGTAAATACATATGCATAGCCGAAATATTTATACATCAACAGCTGGGCGAGGAGTTATTTTCGGAGAATTTCGATAAAGTGGCTACCATGTTTGCAACTATAGAAAACTACGATCCAGAGAAAATCGGCATACGTGTGCTCAATGAGATCATATGCTATTTTGACAGTCTGGTAAAGATTTATGCTCGTACACATGGATGTGCCAAGTTAATTCCAATAATCAAGTCGCTATCCTTACAGCTTAATGAATACAAAGGAAAAATAGAAAAAATCAAAGTTGCCGGTTGGACGTACATGGCTGCGTGTGGACTTCAGGCAAATGAAACTTCGAACACTGCTTTATTTGTGGTGAACGAAGACACCTTCCCGAGTATCAAAAGTACTTCATATTTATACTTAGGAAAAATTTAAAGAATCTCAAAGTCTGTTAACAAATTCAACAATAGGTAAAATACGTTTTGGTATTGAAAAAAAAGTGAACGAAAATAGAGAAAGTCCAAATAGCAATTGGTCTGCAAAGACAAGTTATTTCATAACTGAAGAAGACGAGGTGGTTCTCACAATGACACAATTCGCAATGGATTTGCTGCGTGTTATGCACGATATCAATTTACAGGATATATTCCTTGATTCGCTAACAGAAACGCAAGGCAAACTCAAAATCGGTATGCGAAATGTAAATGATTAAGAGACAATATTGCTCATGCTTACGGTGCACCCTTCCTAGGTATATCACATGGACCTATTATGGCGGGCGTAGTAGGCATTTCAAGGTTGCATTACGACATCTGGGGCAATTCGGTCAATATGGCATCGCGCATGAGTTCAACTGGCGTTCAAGATCAGATACATGTTACCGAGAATACGGCGACCATTTTACGTGGCTATAATATCAGATGCGACTATCGAGGCTTGACAAATGTAAAGGGCGCTGGCCTATTACCTACCTATTTCGTGGCTATGGATGATAATTTCAATTTTATTTCCAATGATTTATCAGCTGATGACCTAAATAACTTTTCGCTACAAAATGTAAATTCAAGTCAGTCGGCTTGAGTTTATTCCTTTTCATGTAAATCGATTTCTATTCTTCCATCTCTCATTTTATATGCGAATAAGACAAGAGCAAAAAGGGAAGCCAAAGGTGTGAATTTATGTTATTCCTACAACTTCACTGATCATTAAACGGGAAAAAATTGTATCGAATAAAAGTTTCAGTCTTAAAATAAATGCATTCCTAATACGAACAACCAACTCTTGAAAGAAAGTCTTCCTTGGCAGTTTAATTAATTACTAAGCTGAGCAGCGGCACATTTTAATATTTATTGCCTATTTTCGATTATTATTTCATTTGGTTGCCTTATAACCATTTTTATTGGCAAAAAATCAATTAAAAACAACAAATTAAATTATTTCATTTTTTGCTAAAAGTTTAATGAAGTCCCGACATTGAGCAAACTTTTTAATTTACTCAACTTCGGTCAGCCGACACAACGCATCGTAAAGCTTTTGAAAGGAAATGAAGGTTGCAGCATTTAATGAGCATGTTACTTTTCAGGTCATTTACACACAAGTAATTTCAGTCGACTGGTAATAAAAAGGGTGACTTTTTTTCATGTGTAAAACTTTCGTTATATTAAATTTTTCTGCAACGCCGCAAGTAATCAAAAACAATTCACTTTAAAACATTGCAATAGTAACAGACTTAGTCACTTTCAGCATTCAGACTACACATCTGCAATTACGTAATTTTCAATCACTTAAAATAGCATTTCAGAATTGATTTTATTTTCTTTTTTTTGTTTTCCTTTTTTTTGAATATAATACACATTAATTCACTTTAGCTTTAAATGACTAACTCAACCAGAAGCTGCTAACCAAATCTATCAATTAATAAAATAAAATTTCAAGGGCGACATAAAAAGTAAAACTGCTAAAAGCACGTCACGGCAATCATCAAGAATATGGAAATCTACGACTGGCAAATACGAAATTATGTCCTTAAAAAGAAACAAAAAAAAAAAAAAAATATACTTTAGAAAAGCAATTGCTATTCAAAGCACGTTGCATGAATTAATAAAAACAAAACAAGTGCAATAAAACACAAAAACACACAAAGCAATGTCCCCGAAAACCAACAGACCAATTTCTAATCCACACAGCACCTGCCACCGACTCACGCAACTGCGATGCCGGCGGCGGCAGCGGCGGACGCAGCAGCAGCATTAATGATAACAAGTCGTGTTAACTTGAGCATTTCTTAACAGTGAAAACAATTTGCAAATCATTGCCAAGAAAGCCAGCCAAAACAAAGAAAAAATGAAAAAAGAAGGCAAAGCCAACGACAAATCCAGCAGACAAATGCAATGAAAGGTACTTGACCAACGTGTCAACGATAAAGTTATGCCGGCCACTGTGACCAAGGTCAAGCAAAAAAGTAATTTTGCAAATTATTCGAGTTTGGTACTTTCTGACGCCTGAAATTGCATTGTCCAGCCAGCGTTGCGCAAACGCCTTACGGGCGGAAAACAAAGGCGTTGCCGTCGACAGCCAAAATCACTTTAAATAAGTTGAATGAGTGCAGTAATGGTGTTTGGAGTTATTATGCCTAACGGCCTGATAAGTCGTATTTATGTATATTTTATTTATAAAGTTCGTTTATGTGCAGTACAAGTTGAAAGTTTTCTATTTTTTTTTTCTTTTTTGACAAAAAAAAAAAACAACAAAAAAATAAAAATATCAAGTCACTAACATTATCATCTTAATGAACTTGACCATGAAAACCAAAACTACTCTGTGTGCCATACTCGTACACTTGTTTATTTCAACACGCATTGTGTTCGCATTAATGTAAATTTGTTGATTGTTTGAAATGTTTACATTAACTAGGCATTACACAAATGTATACTTATTTGCTTATTTAAAGTGCGCTTAAGTAAGAAAATTTGTAACTGTGCATTCATATCAATTATAAGTTGGAAACACACATACATATTCACATAGATATGAACTTTTTATACCCTGTACCAAAAAATGGTAAAGGGTATATTAAAGTTGTGCAAATGTATGTAACAGGTAGAAGGAGGCGTGATAGACCCCACAAAGTATATATTCTTGATCAGCATCGAAAGACGAGTCAATCTAGCCATGTCCGTCTGTCTGTCTGTCCGTATGAACGCAAGGATCTCGGAAACAAGACCTACAACTACCCAATATGCCAAGAGGCATAACAAGTTTATTTTGTTTTCGATATTTGACCTATAACATATAGCTGCCATAGAAACGATCGGATGAAAAACCACATTTAGTAACAAAAACCCTTTTGTTTTTTAAAATATCGTTACCAAATTTTGGATTTCTTTCTAGTTATATGCTTAAAAGGTACTTTTTAATTAACTCCTTTATTTTTTAACGCAATTGTTAAAAAATAAAAATAAAATGTACAACATTTATCTGTATCAAACATTTTATACTAACAAAGTATGCATGTGAAATTTTAAAAATTTTGACAAAGTATAAAAAAAAACCCACAGCGAACGATTCATTTTCAACTATTTATATTTGAAAAATAGAAAATCAGAAATGAATAAACCATATAAGGATGACACACTGATTAGCGACGGCCAAGTGCATTACAATGCCAATTATTGGGAAATAGCCTATTTGCGCGTGAGTATAACTGCTTAAAAATGCTATAAAATAGTAATTAATGAGCAACAACCTACTAACGTTCGTAAAAGCAGAGAAAATGTCGCAACTTGAATCTAGAAAACTGTTATAATATTTACACATCACGCTTAAACACGACGACCACATCACTGCTCATCTTAATGTATGTCTTACTGAGCTGCATAAAGATCGTGTATTTAATATTTCTTTTTACGGTGAGTCAACGTTTTATACGATATAATTTACGTACATACCACATCTGAACTTTCAATCTTTACATTTTTAAATCTATGCTAATTATAGAAATATAAAAATCCATTTGCCGATATTGCCGTTTGTTGCCTCACTCTGGGGACAGTAATCGCTCTGTTGATTTTAAACTTTAAAGAAACCATAATTAAGCGACGCAAAGTGGTATTCAGTATAAATTGCGCTGCAGTCGTCTTAATGATTCTGAGAGGTAATTTCAACGAGATACCTTAAATAAAATATAAAATTAAGAACGCGAATACGATAACAATTTTATTGATTTTGTATAGATTTTTTTATGACATTTGTGACAAGAGAAGTCTACGAGAGATCGGAGTTTGCCTATGATCACATAATTATTATGTTCATTTACTTTGTGTTTCCATTTCGGACTATTTGGCAGCGAGTAATCGTTGGCGGAGTAACTTCGGTTATTTATATGGCTATGTGTAGATATAATCGACTTCCTAGAAATCCTTTGGGATATCAGATTTCTGTTACTTTCGTCTACTACACAAGTCTCAATGTTATGGGTGTTATGTTTCGGCTTTCGCGGGAATATGCCATAAGAGTTTCACTATTAAATCGACGCCAGCTGCTGGAAGAGCATCTGCATTTGAAAGAAGTTCAGAATAATGAGGTTGGTTCATACTGACTCATCTAAGACATATTCACATAAATCTTTATTTATATGTTTATGTTATAGCACATAATGATTAGAACAATTTTGCCTGCGGCAATTGTCGACAGCTTAAAGGAGGATATTTATGAACGAATTAATGTAAATACACAAAAACACAAAATTAATATGGATTATCTACGTCGGTACAGCAAAACCTCAAGTGATATTTTTTTTACGAATTTACTTAATTAATTTTGTTCCCAGGACACTTTATATTGAACAGCATCCTGAAACATCCATACTGTATGCCGATGTTGTGGGATACACAATTCTTACTACAAAAATTGATGTGAAAATGCTTGTGGAACTGCTGAATGATCTCTTTGTGCAGTTCGATACTACTGCAGAGGTAAGCAAATGCTCGCACATACAAACTTCTTGTCATTTCTTAAGTGAAATTCATTTGGTAGAAGCACAATGTGCTACCCGTGAAATTCCTTGGCGATTGCTATGTGTGTGCATCGGGTATTCCGATGCCCAATCCTCATCACGCAAAGTGCTGCGTCAATCTCGGCTTGGAAATGATAGAAGTGCTGCGTAGCCTACGGTCAACAAAGTTAAAGCATATTTTTTTTAAGAGTAATTTTATTAAAGCTTTCTTTAAACCACACAGATACAAATACTCTTTGAATATTGATATGCGTATCGGTGTACACTCAGGAGAAATCTTCTCCGGCGTTATCGGCATTGCCAAGTGGCATCTTGATATCTGGTCAAGGGATGTGGACATTGCCAATCGCATGGAGCATACGGGCACAGCCGGCTATGTGCATATTTCAGAACAAACATTAACTCTACTCGAAAACGATTATGAATACGAATCTTGCGAAAATGTTGGCTTACACGATCCCATATTAGAACGATATCATATGAGAACTTTTCTGGTGTCCAAAGTAAAGGTAATAATCGTAAGAGTTGTAAAATCTTAACTTTTAAAACACGTATACTACGATAAATTTCAAAAAATAGGATGGAATTTTAAGCAACCATATGTGTAAAGAGAATATTTTGAAAAAGAAAAATAAAGTATATTATTTCTCTACGGCCCAAGAGATACGTGATCGAGCTGCATCAAAAATGATCGAAGAAGTGTACAAAATGCCAATTGGTAGAATTTAGTAAGTATAGAATAATTAACAACAATTCTAGAAATAAGCTTTGAACATGCATTTTTAGCGAAGCTGCCGTATTTAATTTTTCAAAGAAACCAGATTATACTTCTGAAGATGCCCTCTTCGAGAAGAATATGACAGTATGTTTGATGCAGTTTTATAAACGACCAATCGAATGGCGTTTCATACGCGAACCGGATGTCTTTTTCAAATATTTTGCATTAGGTGGACTCTTGGTGAGTTTCACGATCGCGGCTCTATTGGAACACTCGAGAAGGTAACAGTCTAATCATTCGTCATGTACTTATAGTACAGAAGAAATCTAAAGAAAATCGTTTACAGATTTCATTATAATCACATCAGCGGTGCCTTGCTTGCGTTCACGGTGATTACTGGCTTTGTTGTGCTCTATAAAAAGCTTTGGTTAATGTACGTTTCCAAATCAATTTTTGAACGGCCATCAACATGGATCAGCCTCTGGATTTTCAATCTATCCGATTTAGTAAACAAACACATATATATGCGTCTGATTATATACATAATATTTGTTGGCAGTCCGCTGTCTATGACCCTTTTAATGTTGGTATGTGCCCGTTTTGAAATGCCATTTCTTCTACTTAAACCGTTTTTGCAGATTGGTTGCGTAAGAAGCGAGTATGAACTGAATGCACTCCTTGGACTGATAACAGATATGGATAAAGTTCCAACGTGCTTTGACCCTCATGTAAAACCACTTTACGTAATATTGTTAGACAATTGCATCGACTCTAAATGCTGTTTTTTGCACTTCTTTCAGATGATGTTGTTCAGCTTTGTGCTGCTCGTTGTGCTCTCTTTCATGTTTCGCCAAATACCATTTCCAGTTAAAATAGGAGTCAGCTTCTCTCTGATGTTCCTGTTCATTTTAATTTGCGCTGTTCAATATGAATTTGTCTTTGACTCTATAACACCCTTTATGTTAGGTATTGCGCCCATTGTTGACTGCTGTTTGTATATTTTTGGGATGCAAATCTTACTATTTATAATGGAACGCCATGTAGTTTATATCTCCAAAGTAGATTATACGTAAGTTATATTTTTTCTGCTTATTTACTGTATAAAAAAAATCAAGTATTGTTCATTTTTTTTTCATAGCGCAAAACATCGTATGCTTAAAAAACGAGAAGAGATTAGACAGAAAACTGCATCCATAAAAATCATAATAAATAATATTTTGCCAGCTCATGTGGGTAAGTTTCGTTTTTTCATAATATATAATTGTGAGAGATACCCTCTTATAAAATTTATTTGCGCAGCCGAACATTTCTTTAATCGTAGTCGAGGCATGGAACTCTTCTCGGAGAAATGTACCAACGTAGCCGTAATGTTTGCCAGTATTGAAAATTATAATCCCGAGATTGTTGGATTACGCGTGCTTAATGAAATCATTTGCTACTTTGATGAATTGGTATGTGGAATTAAATTGACCATCTAGTAACAATTTATAAGATCGATTCTTGTTGCTATTGCAGCTAAACACTTACAATGGCAAGATCGAGAAAATTAAAGTTGTCGGTTGGACTTATATGGCAGCCTGTGGACTGACTGTACCAACGACCACCAACGTTAGTAAGTTGCCAACTATGCCGGTTAACTTTTAAAGTGGAAAATAAACAGATCATGACTCTTTAATTTAGGCGGTGTGCAATTCGCTAGAAAAACATCAGAAATAAGCTACTCGGGTTTAAACAGTTCAAAACGTTCTAAAACAAAAAGCCACATTGACAACGATGACGACATAGTGGTTTATACAATCGTAGAATTTGCGCTGGGTCTATTGCGCATCATGAACGACATCAACATTCAGGATATATTCCTCGGTTCATTCTCAGAGGCACAGGGTGAACTCAAAATTGGTATTTCACATGGTCCAATTGTCGCGGGCGTGGTAGGTGTTTCAAAGCCGCACTACGACATCTGGGGCCATCCGGTAAATATGGCATCGCGCATGGACTCGACTGGCATCCAAGGGAAGATACAAGTAACCGAGAATACTGCAAACACTTTGCGTAGTTACAACATTAAATGCGACTATCGCGGCATGACAGCTGTCAAGGGCATAGGCGACATGCCCACTTACATAGTAGCCGTTGACAATGAATTTAACTTCATTACAATGCAATGAAAAAAATAAATTGTGAAAATCAAGGTTTTACCAAATTTAGCCCATTTATTTTTATTTTTTTTTATCTCATCCCCAAATGTGTAATTTCATCTCTAAATAAAATTCATATTTTGCTGTTCATTCAAATGGATCTTTATACCACGATTTTCCCGATGTTAATTTTATTTTGTTTTTTCTTTGTAATTTAGTCAGATATAAGATTTTCAATCCTTAGCACCATTTTAATGGTATGCTGTTGGAATAAAATAATGTCTGAAAAAGTAGATGATCCCGCAACTCCACTCAGAATAGAGTTGGAAATACCTATTTTAATAGATACACGCATATTAGCGATATTCCGATGAAGTATTCTTCTAAGATGATCACAATTAGGATTGGGTTTCATAGCTCTACTTATATTAATTAACTTCATTATTTTCACATGGCTATTACATAGCTTAAAAAACAAGAATTTTCTTTCACAGTCATTATAGAAATCAACTTTGAAAATTCAAACATTAATTTAATCATAAGTTGTCTGTGTCACACACGTGTCTTAATTCTCGATTTATTTTTACAAATAAATGAAAAAAAAAAAACAAAAACAAAAGTTTTCTTTAAAACTTTGTTAACCACCACAAGCAAATTGTGTTAATGGAAAACTTGAATAAGGAACGTGTAAGCGATGGTCAAATTCATGAGAATAGCAAAACCTGGGAATTACCGTACTTACGTGTAGGTATAATTTTATATTATTTTTCAATTGAAGACGATTTGCCGGACCATATGCATATGACATGTACTTGCAGCGCAAATGTCGCAGTTTAGGTCTCGAGGAGAGCTACAAGGTCTATTTGGGGCGCCTAAACTTTACGCGCACTTCACTACTGATATTTATTTATATCCTGCTGTCCTGTTTGCATGTAGTTGCGATCGTAATTTTTGACTCTGTAAGTAAGCCAATAATCTGTTGGAAATAATTCGTTGCATGCTTTGAAATCTCAACTTCTTGCAGCAATTACGTCGTGTGCACTTTGATATAGTCGTTTATATAGTATGCATGATAATCGCCTCGGTTTTGCTATTATTCAATTTCAATCAAAAATATATTCATAAGCGACCAAAATTGCTTTTCTTTATTAACATAATGACTGTCGCAGTCATGATTGCCAGAGGTTGGTCGAAATTTTAAAATATTCTATTGCTGCTGATGATTTTGTTTCTCCATATCCAAACAGACCTTATTGTAGCAATAAAGTATCAATTTAATGACTTACCACATATGGAGTACTCCTTCGATCATATAACCATTATTATGATCTATTATTACTTTCCGTTTCGTAAACTTAAGGATCACGTTGTTGTGGGCATTACAGCTACATGTGTTTACCTTTGCGACCTGAGATACGTGATTGCATGGCGAGTCGATTTGAATACACTTTTAATGGCTAAGGATAATTTACTATTTTACGCTGGACTAAATATTATAGGCATATTCTTTCGTCTATCACGTGAATATTCTGTACGCGTTTCCATACTCAATCGCCTGTACTTATTGGAAGAGCATATACTGTTCAAAGGAGTCAATAAGCGGGAGGTGAGCATTGCATGCATGGTTAATGTTGCTTTTTGGAAGCCATACGCCTTTTTGTAGACACGTATGCTAAACACCGTACTGCCAGCGAACATAGCGCAAAGCATGTCAGAAAATGTCAAGGCACGAATTGAATCCGCCAGAAAATATGGCTATGTGCCGCATTCGCAACGGTAATCATCAATCAAACTTGAAGCTTGCTCACAAGTAACTTAAATGTTTATGTTTACTGCAGCACTCTGTTTATAGAGCCACACACCAATGTATCCATACTATTTGCTGATGTGGTCAACTACACAACCCTCACCACAAAACTCGATATCAAGCAACTCATGGAAATCCTGCATGAAATCTTTTTGGATTTCGATAAGGCAGCAGAGGTTAGTTACATTGTTTTGTTAATGTTTTCAGTCCCGTTATTATCTAAACATTTAACAGAAGAATAATGTGCTGCCTGTGAAGTTTCTTGGTGATTGCTATGTATGTGTTACTGGCATACCTCTGCCCTGTGAAGAACATGCCAAAAATTGTGTTAATCTTGGATTGGAAATGATTGATATACTGGAGTTTCTAAGGTTACAACACGAAATCGTAAAGTCTTAAGTTGAGTCAACTTGTTTTCATTGTATTACAGAGTCAAACATTCTTCAGATATCAATATGCGCATTGGCGTGCACTCGGGTGACGTCATGTCTGGCGTTATTGGTTGCACCAAATGGCATTTTGACATCTGGTCAAAGGATGTGGACATAGCTAATCGCATGGAGCAAACCGGCGCTGTCGGTTATGTACATGTCACCGAAAACACTTTAAGTCTGCTCGAAGATGAATACGTGTACAGGAGCGGCACAAGAGCAGCACAAAGGGATGAAGTACTTAAACGAAATAACATGAGATCGTATTTAGTTTCACATTTGAAGGTTGTCATATTATTTACCAATCATATCATTTTCATCTATCGTATCGTATTCATATATCTGGTCAAATTTTTTTTAAGATAAAATCCCGAAAAACCGTTATCAGATTGCCAACATTATCTCCGGTATCGGTACAATCCGGTAAAAGAGGATCAGTCGAATCGGCAGAAACACTTCGTTCACAGACCATATCGGAGATGACTACCGAAGCCGACAAAATGCCAATTGGCAGAATACAGTAAGCCAATGGGCGCATAATTAAATTACAGCCCCACAGCAGTCATCGTGTTTACACTGAATATTAACAGTTTATAAATCTGTTAAACATTAATCCAATGTTAATGCCCACCATGAGTCAATGTTACTGTTAAGACGCTGTTAACTCTCTTAACATTTATTTTGCAGCACACTAAACAACTAATTTTCCATTTTACAGAATTGCGCGCTTTTTAGATTTCTCGCACAAAGATGAACGTGAAGCTAATGAGGACTTTATTTTTGAGACGAATGTTACACCATTTTGGTTGCTTTTTCATAGCATTCAAGAGGAGTTCATGTTTCTAAAGCAACCGGATTACATGTTTAAATACTCTACTGCGATTTCCGTCATCGTCAGTTTAATTATTACTGGTATAATGGTGCCAAGTTCAACGTAAACAAACCAAAATAATGTCAATGGCCAGACAATAGATTAATCCTTTATACATCCCACAGCTTTAAAAATTACTTTATTGTCTACATAGCTGGCATAGTTATATCAATACTGATCTGTGTCATGGTATTCTATAAGAAATTTTGGTTAATGTATGTTGCCAAAACATTATGGAGCCGACCAACATGTTTTTGCAGCTTGTGGCTTTTCAAACTCTCCGATTTGCTGAACCGAAACTTTTTTGGCCGCCTTATAATATATTCAATTTTTGTTATCCTCCTAACAACTATGTGCACGCTACAGTTGGTATGTTGTTATAAGATCTTAATGCTTATTAAAATTATTTAAACAATTGTATATATTGTTTGCAGGCCGATTGCAATGTGGGAGAAGCTGAACTGAGAATCATAGAAGCTCAGTTGGCAGACATTCAAAGTTCAAATATTTGCTTCGCACCTGCGGTACAGCTTGAACCTTATTATTATTATTTCTCAAATATATATTTTTTGTTATATTTCCTTTTACAGAAACTAACATCAATAATGGCGTTAATTGTGATTGTATGTTATTTGTTTTCCAACATTCCATATGGGATAAAATGGTCTCTCAGCATCTTCACAGTCTTCCTATTTTGGATACTTTCGATCTTCAGCTTTCAGCTTATCTTTCTACAGTACAGCAATTTTAACCAAGGCTTCTCCCCGGAATATGCAAGTTTTGCTTATGTCCTCGCCATGTTATTAACACTCTGGATTATAGAACGACATATTGTGTACATTGCAAAGGTGGACTACACGTAAGTGATCTGTGTCACCTGCCTTTAACGCAGAACTCTGTAACCTTATACCTTGCAGTGCTAAGCGACGCATGCTTATGAAACGCCAACAATCGGCGATAAAGAATAAAACTATAAAGATCGTGCTCAATAACATGTTGCCCCCGCATGTGGGTAAGTCATGTATTCAATTCAATTTAATTTTATCTTAGTATCGCGCTCCCACATAGCCGATAAGTTCTTTGACAAAGCTCTGGGCACGGAGCTCTACTCTGAAAAGTATGATAAAGCGGCCGTCGTATTTGCAACGATTGAAAACTATGATCCCGAAATAATTGGCATACGCGTGTTACATGAGATCATATGTTATTTCGATGACACTGTAAGTAATCGTTTCAGCGCTGTATATAAGTAAATTATATTTTATATATGCAGCTAGAAAAATACAGCGGCAAAATAGAAAAAATCAAAGTTTCCGGTTGGACATATATGGTGGTTTGTGGCCTGGGAACAAATCGACCGGCTGACACAAGCCTAACATTGCCGTATCCTGAACAACCCAAAAAAAGCAGTAAGATAACTATTTCTGATATTGACAAAATGAATTGATTATTCCCTTGTGCAGGCATGGTGCGCTTTCATGTCGGCAGTAGCCTTGATCAGAAGAGTATGTGGCCCTCGAAGCACAGTTTTTATATTGAGCAGGACGATGAAGTAGTGCTCATCTTGGCATTATTTGCCTTAGATCTATTACGTGTAATGCGTGATATTAATCGACAAAGTATACTTTCCAACTGGCTTTCGGATTCGCAAGGCAAACTAAGAATTGGTATAAGAGCACAAAAATTTATTGTCGAACGCCTTAACGTCGATTTCCTACAGGTATGTCGCATGGTCCAATTGTAGCGGGTGTGATAGGCATTTCGAAACCACACTACGACGTCTGGGGCCATGCAGTGAATATGGCAGCACGCATGTATTCCACTGGCGTACAAAACAGTATACACGTTACTGAAAATACTGCAATGACACTACGTGGCTACGACATCAGATGTGATTATCGCGGTCTAACAAAAGTCAAAGGTGTGGGACATATTCCCACCTACTTGGTGGCAGTGGATGACGATTTAAATTTTATTAGAAATGCAATCGCTGCCGCCGATGCAAACATTGTACCTGAACCGGGCTCAAGTCAATCGGCATAAAAGCATAAACTTTGCTTGTGTCAAAGTGTACTTCTCTGTTTATCTAGTTAACAATTTTTTTCTTTTTTTGTGTTAATACAAACGGCATTTAAGAGAGCAAATGGCATTTAAGTAGAGCAAAGCTCTGTGACATATGCCTTACTAAATTATTAACAATTTCTTCGATGAAAATCAATCACGTAGAAATTGCTAATTATTTAGTTAGCATGTTGTGCCAATTGTTTAATGCTGCCGTGAATTACTTTGATAATTTAAACAAGCCAACAATAAACGCAAAAATAACCTAATTATCGATTATCAAAACCCAGACAATCGAAAGCAGAGCAGTCAATTTAGGTGATTTCTCAGCTGAAGACGTGCAGTGAACTCAATTAAGCAAAGCGATAATGGCGTGGCACAGTGGTGACTGCTTATAATATATGATGCTGTTATGTGTAACACTTACCTGGCAACCAAAGACAAAGAAACGGGAAACACCTTCATCTTGCGTCCACCCACAAGATAATCTAATGCCTCTGAACCGCGACGCTCTTCGGTCTTTTTCTTCTTTTTCTTTTCGATGAAGCCGAAATAGAAACCGATAACAGCACAAACGACTAACATCAAAACGAAAACGAGATAATCGACAAAGCCGAAGTGTTGCAATGAACTGCTGAGATCGGCAACATTCATTTTAGGCACTGTCGTTGTGGTTGCTGTAGGAGATGCGTAAGGTGTTGTGGTGGTTGCTGCTCCTACTGCTGCTGCTGCTGCTGCTGCTGTTGTTGTTGTTGTAGTTGAGCTGCTGCTAATTAATGTCTTCGCTGTCGCAGCAATGCTATTCGCAATGGTTGAAGTGATTGTAGCTTCAGATGCTGTTGCGCCGCTGTCGCCATTATCAGCCCAGCTGTTGCTTGTTGCGGTTAAGGGCATTATTGTTGTTGCTTTTGTTGCTATTATTGTAATGCCTGCCGCGTCTGATGACATGCCTGCGACCACAAACAAGTGTTGGCTTTTTATTGATTTCCAGCAGTGCCGTCACTTAGCTTTGATTGCTTTTCTTTCGATTGCTATTCTTAGCCTGGCTTCTATTTATATATAAGTATATATATAAACAATATAAATATATTTGTACATATAATTTAATATATACTTATTTAATGCGAAAACTTTACGAAAGTTGTACTTTTCATTTAGTTTTCCACACTATTCTCTAATAATGATATTTGTTTGTTTCTTTTGTGCGCTCAAATAATAAGTATTTTATCCTTAATTGCCAAGTTCCTTGTTAATATGCAGTCAACGCAGCTGTAGCTATTTGCGCAATTTATTTAATTAAATTAAATAGTAAAGCAATTGCACAAAATTTAATTTTTAAGAATACACTTAGGGCAGGCACTCAAAGTAAAAAAATGTATATTAAGTTATATATAAAATGGAAGCATTAGTTACACTTTTTTATTGACTACCAAAACGCAATCAAAAATGTTTTCACATAACTTATGAAGAGATTGCACACTACAGCGTTAAAGGACTTTTAAGGATCACACACTGTTTACAAACTTACTTAACGAGTCACTTCACTGCCCTGCGCAACAATTTAACGACGACTTTGAACTTTTCCGAGTTTTCCGCGTGCACGAGTTGATCGCCGGAGCAATATCTGCTTACTGATGCCACAAGTGTCAGTCGTCAAAGACCTTTAGTCTTGCTCAAAGAAGATCTTGTGCACATTCTTATCGCATTAAGTTCTACTTGCCGGCACACATGCCCACCAAACCGCCACAAGCGAAGCGATGCTCGACCATTGTCTGTGATTTTATTATTTATTTATTTAAAGCTAAGCTGATTCAAAAGATTTACACGCTTAGATATAATTTTCATACGTCACCGCCACCATCCCACAATTAGTTGATCTACTTGGTTTAGCAGTCGCCTCAGTTTCCATCCAGTGCACTGTAATTGCTCGTGAGTCTACGGTAGCGTGTTCATTCAAAGTCAACAATCGCACATGCTTGTATACATACATACATACATATGTACATACATAAGTTTGTACATAATGTTTATGACAATTAATAAAAAAAAAAACATCATTTAGTTGACTACAAAAGAAAATTAACTCGTATTGTAGTCTGATCCTTATTAAAATCTTTTTATCAAATTGTGTAAATATTATACTTATATATTTTTAATTTAATTCAAAATTTTTAAAAGTGCTTATGTGGCATTATTTTTGGGGACGAGTACATGGATTTGCAATAATTTTATAGCCTTGTGAAATCATTAACGGTACAATTTGAAACTGGTTTGAATTGCTTAGGTTCTGTTTTGTTGAGGTTAAGCTGCCTAATGTTAGTTAAAGCCGCTTTGGACTACGTAAAGTTCCTAGGGCATATTTGCTTAGTATAGTTCTTCTTCAAAGCAAAACGATATACAAAATATTTTAATAGGGCGCATTCGAAATTATGCAATAACACGCATACGCCATGTATTGCCAATAAATTGTATTTAACACATGCATATTTCAGTTTCACTCTTTAAATGCAAATACATTTTATTGAATATAAATTGTTAGCAAAAAAAAACACACAGAAAGACAGTAATTTCGTAATCGATTATTTTATTTTTTTGTTCGATTTGGCTTTGACTTCACTGTATCCCAGGCTGCTCTATTGCTAGGCAATTAATCTATTCTAATTAAATATGATCCACAATATATATACTTTGTGGGGTCTGCCACGCCTCTTTCGTCCTGATACATATATTTGCACAACTTTAATATACCTTTACCATTTTTCGGTAGAGGGTATAAAAATGCAATCTGAAAGTGCTAACAGAAGAATTTAACATGCTGTCAAAATTATTTATAGCCTATGATGGCAAAGCAAGTGCTACTTCAGTTATGAGCACGTGTCTAAAATGAACATTTATATCAAGATCACGTTCTTCACGAGTTACTTCACAACATAGGCACAAAATCCAAAGTAAACATTTTCGACTAAGGCTGATGTGGCTATGTTTAAGTGGCTCGTCGTCTTTCCTAAAGTCATATGTGATAAGTTCACTTGCCC
Organism: Stegana nigrithorax; assembly: GCA_037044495.1. Taxonomy (NCBI): domain Eukaryota; kingdom Metazoa; phylum Arthropoda; class Insecta; order Diptera; family Drosophilidae; genus Stegana; species Stegana nigrithorax. The sequence goes on along the minus strand of JBAMBQ010001606.1, from coordinate 448,400 downwards.
TTGCAGCACCATTTACTCGTTAATGAGTCTCATCGCTGTGTGCGATTACTTAAAAAAGAATTCACTTAAAGTGTGTCTAAGTTTATTGGCTCTAATTAAGTGTAAGGTTGCCTCGTAGCATGCGTAATCGTGCTATATAAATCCATGTTCTTGTGCCTCTATTAATATGCGATTTACTTGTACGCATGCTCAGAAGCCAATAAAAAGCACTTAAAGTGCACAAAAAATGCAATAAAGCGACAATTGTGCAATTCAAACATTCATTTTTATTTGCCTTTTTTCTAAGCCTATACACTCAGTACTTTTCTTTTTTTTTTTTTTATGTTAAAATTTTCATTTGCCTTCAAAGATTTCTTTGTAAGTGAAACTATGTCACCATTTTATATTAATTTCGAGCCAAGGCGAGTAAAATGTATTGTAATATGTAAATATATCTATTACAATTTTTCTAAGATATTAAGATTCGTCCATATAGCAGAACACTAAACATCAGTGAATACGAACCTAGATACAATTTAACATCGTTTAATTTTACACTTTTGGTAATCCAGTGAAAACCAAATGTGTTGTTGACAACTCAAATGATCTAAATTGAAGCACAACAGGTTATTACAGCAGCAGCAACAACTACAAAGAATGCGGTTCCCACGGCAATCAGGACTACGTCCCAGAACCGACCCAATGATTACACCATTGACCAAGGACCGCCAACTCTCGGCAAACATCGAGGTCTGTACATGAACTCTTCTCAGTGTAAATAACTTTTCTCTAGCTTTAATCTCAAATCCCTCTAATTTATTCTTCTTACTCTTTTCTTCTTTAAAAACCATGTAAATGATTGACATCCCTAGCAGCTACAACAACAACTACAAATAATGTTTTTATGATTCGAACTTATTCTTTAGTAGGTAAAAGCTATTCAGAATAACAAAAGTCATACATTGAACTTAACATGTGTATGCACACGTACGAGTATGTCAACATAGAAATTAATTAAGCTTAAACTGCCACGTCGTCTGCAATACTTTAGCATAAAGTTTTCATTGTTTTGACACATGTTTTGTTTCTAAACAATCAATAGCACAAGGCATATAAGATGGCGTATCTTAAGGTAAACAGCTGCTGGTTTAAATCAAAAAAATCTTTGATAACTACACTTTTCATAGTCTAAATTGGATAGCCAGTTACGCATTGATGCCAACCGACAATAAACTATTTTTAGTGCTGCGAAATTCTGCTGCTGAATGGAAAAGTTTCGGTGAATAACTTTTATTGTATTTGCTTTTTTTCAGGCAATGAAAATTGTTTTATTTACTTTTATTTCAACTTTTTCTTTGCATGTTATAAATTTTCAGGAATATTTGCATGACGCGATATAAAAATTATAAATTTAAAGAAATACACATATATATTATGTAGAATGTTTATATGAAGCTTACATGGCATAAAAAGTTATTAAACAAATTTTTTCAGTCGCATTTTGATGAGAAAAAAACAAAAAACTTTTTTTGGTTTTTATTTGGCATTTTTTATTCCCTGCTATTAAATAAATATGATAAACCAAGCGAAGCGCCGCGAGCAACGCCCAAAGGCGATAACGACGTCAAAAAGTGTCATTTAATAAATCAAAAAGCTAAAACAGGCAAAACAAAAAATATTTAAAAAATAGGATAGCAGTCGGGCCATGTTAGAATTACAGAATTTTTTCGACAGCAACAACAAAATTGAATCTAACCAGTTTGAAGTCATTAGCACCGGTTAAATCAGTCGGCGCTTAAAAGTTGTGCGCAAAAACACTTCTAATGAAAACAAAAAAAAAAAAAGAAATCTAGACACTTTGTTAAAATATAATTTTGTGCATTTAGATGAAAAATTAAAAACTGACAAGCGAACAACAAGAAAATCGAAGGCAAATAGCTGCATAAAAAAATAAATATGAAAATCTGTTCTAAATTTAAATACACTTTGGCCATAAGCAAATGCTATGAAACAACAAAGTGCGCTAAAGCCGGTATTTTTTTCCGTTTTCCGTTGATTATATTACGTTGACAATATAGTTGACCCTTTTTGTGAATTATTGCGCAAACTCATTTGGGTCATGTAACTGGTAACTTGTATTTTGGCAATAACTCAAGTCGCCGATGCGTGGGCGGGCGTAAATGCCGCGTACACGGTCATAAGCAGACTTGTTTGTCGCGCGTCATTTCGTTTTTTATTACGACGCGCCGGCAGTTATACAAAGTGCTTTTAGTTTATTTTCGTCGAGAACAATAAAAAAAATGGGTAATAATGACAAAGCAATGAACGCGCGCCGTTACCACATAATTTAGTTTTTTTTATCTCTTGCACTTAGCTACTGTTCTTTTTTTTTATATTTTCGGTAATACGTAAAAACCCTTTTTAATGCATTCGGAATTTTCTTGGTATTTTTTATTATTTTAACGAGCAGCAGCAAACGGTAAACCCTTTGAACACATCTTTGTCGCAAACTGACTGTTATCGTGAACACAAGTAACAGTTTTGTTTTCATTTAATTTAATCGTCTAAATTTAACAGAGACTTGGCATTTCAAATTTGTAAGCAACTGATGCGCCAGTCTTAAAGAGTTTAGCATCAAAGCAACGTCATGATGTAGTATGGCTATCAAAAAATGCCTAAGAAAGCTGTAATTCTGCTCGTATAGAAAATGCGTTGAAGCATGGCCATGTTCATATATCAACACGAAAATTGGCATATTAATCTTAACTACTGTGCATTAAATCAAATCAAATGCTAAAATCCAACAGCAACCTTTTAGCCAAAAAGTCGACAAACGGAAAATAGTCAAAATGTACATCGACGTGAGATTATCGCACACACATTATGCTTTATAAAGCAATTTAGCCAATTGATAAATGTGAGAAGTAGACAGATGCACACCACATGATGCTGATTCTAGGATAGGGGGGTTAGGCGTAGCCAACAACTTAATCAGTTCGGCTGACCTTGAACTTGCAACATGCCTTTTAATATTCATGACTAACCTTAATAAACAAACAAATGCAAATATTTATAATTTTTCACACTTTTACATAGATTTCACGTGAATATAACAAAGTGTTTGCCTACATAAAGATTTACGCCTTTTTGTAGGCCTCGACATTGCATTTATTTTTTTCCGTTGCGTTGGTTTCTGTGTATGCGCAGGGTGGCCACATTCTTTATTAAGTTTATGCCTTTGAGATTGGTAGCACTCTGAAGTCAATGTCGGCATTTTGAAACTTTATTCAACGGTTTTGGTAATGAATGGAAGGCATCCTGCATCAATACAACAACAATGAAAACAGCCACAAGTTTGAAAAGTTGCTCAATTGGAAAATGTGTATTTTTGTTGCTTGATTTTTTTATTTTCATTTTTTCTTTTTTATTTCATTTTTGGTTTTGTTATACTCTGTTAACGATGTAAGCATGTAATAAAATGTGTATCTAACCTCCCGTGATTATCGGCTGTGCTGTCTAGGTTTATATTTACATTTTGTTAAGCAATCAGTTGTTATATTCCTTTTTTTTTTTGGATATGTCTAACAAGTTAATGTTTCTAGAAAATGATTGGCAAATTTTGGTTTTGATTGTTTGCAATTTGCGGTCTTAAAAATGCACATTGAACTTTAAGACAGTAAGAAATTAAATTTTGCTTTCGTTTTCTTAAAAAACTTTGTTTGAAAAATACATCCCTTTTTATTTTAATTTTGTGTTGTCTTGTTTTCATTTACTTATTATTTTAACGATATGGCGTTTTTCAAACGGCATGTAGTTTATTTTTATGTTTAAATGTTAACTTTTACTCAATCTGACCCATGTCAAAGAAAATTGACGATATTCGAAAATAAACCAACTGTGATGCAAAGATTAATGGATAATGCTTGTGAATAAAAATAATATTCACAAAATTATCCGTTTTATTTTTTTTTTTAATTTTAGACTTCATTTTTAAATAACATTTTTTTTTTTAAACCTAATATTAGTAAAATTTTTGTTCAACTAATCATAGCAGAGCATGTTTAATAATTTATATAGAGCACTTATAATTTTCTACAGCACTGATACTTTGGAACGGCACTGTTAATTGTTAACGAATTATAATATTATCGTTGTTAACAATTTTGCCATAATGCTAACTTGAAACTTATCATGCAAATCCTAATCCGTACATTAGCTTTATGTGAACAAGGACACTCGGTAACATAAAATGATTTATAATAATCTGCCCATACTTTTAGAATTTACATTGCCATTATCGCTCAGAATTGATTGAAAATTTCCATGTAGTTTATCACTGTGGCAAATCATTTGTCACTTGTTTATCACAGCCAATAGCTTTTGGTTAAGTCTGTATGGCGTCAATAATCGCAAACTCATTGTTGTTATTACCAAACTAACTTTTTGCAATATAGCTGCCATGATCCCATAGTGTAAGGTCCACCAGATGGTGTGTCACTTAATATAATTGCAATGCCTCCAAATTCTGATTATTTACACTCCTATCTCCAATGCATGGCTAACAATCGAAGGAAACAGAGCAATAACCAAAAATTAAAATAAACTGTAAAGCGCTGCCTTGTGCCTATGTGTGCCTTGCCCATCCACCAACAAACAAAAACCTGCAGATATGAAAATCATAATTATTGTTATATATTTTTTTCATTTCAATAAATATTTACAAACACAAAAAACATTAATCATATATGTACAATATAAAAATAAGCATATATCTACTAAATAAATTAAATAGCATTCCGTTAACAACGTATCTTCGCCGGAATGCGCTTCATTTGAAAATTCTCGCCAATCTTTAGCACAGCTGCCATGCCCTGCACTGCATGTCGTTCGATGTGACAGTGATAAAGCCAGAAGCCGGGATTATCGCTAATGAAACGTACAATTATGTAACCCAGGCCGGGCACTTGTACAGTATCCTTTTCGACAGCAGGAAAATCATCAGGTAAGCGTTGCAGCTGTCCACGTCTATCAAGTTCAGGAAGCTAAAAAACGACATTTTTATTAAAAAAATTAAATTTTTGCTTCATGAAAAAATTTGTGCTGTCTTCGATGTGTTAAAAAAAAGCCTTATCTACAAAAGCAGTAGACTAAAGTTAATTAGCTTTTTTCATATATGTACTTGTATCTACCTAACAGTTTAAGTAAAGAAGTCTTTACTATGCACTTGGGAAAGTGGTGTGATTTAAAAAATACTTCTTTGATAACTATTAAGTAACAGGGATATACTATCGTATTCAGATATTTTTACATACCCTACGCAAATCGTTGACATTGCCCAGCACTGCCTGACCGACTAAGCGAAACGTGTAACCGTGTATGTGGAACGGATGCGTGGAGTCCATGAAATTCGCCACAACCATTTCGATGGGCTTATACGCCGGCAAACGTATCACGTTGAGGCATTCACAATTCTCTCGCCGACACTGCTGGCCACTTGCTGCCACTGAACTGCGATTGCAGAAATACGCATCGTCTCGATAGAGATGCCGTGCCTGCAGCAGTGAAACGCCAGGTGAGGCATAAGTTATGTCGTCGATCTGAAACAGCATTTCGCCATTTGGTTGAGTGCGCATGCCAAAGCTGGAGTAGTATGTCAAGAACTTTGTATAACGTGGCCAAGGCAGCGGAAACAATGAACGCAATGCAGCAGTGGCCACATTAGTATCCTTTTCAACGGCAGCTAAACGTACAGAGCTCGCATTACGAAAGTAGGGATTGTTGACCAATACCTTGCCTGCGTGCACAGCATTACGGACAAGACCATACTGATCCACAGCATCGTCAACTAGAATGCTTTCAGTCCGTGGCAAATGGCTGCGTCCGGCGCCACGATAACTCAACACTGCACCCTGATAGATGCTCTTCTCCGCGCATTCCTCATAGCCACGCACGCGTATCCAATAGTTGGCCGCGTATTGCTTTGCCTCGAGCACAAAATCGAAACGTTCAGCCGACGTCAAGAAGAAGCCATCCGCCAGCACTGGCTCAATATCATTTCCATCGGTGCTTATAATCAGCAGCTTATGATTCTCAATGGAGAACTCGACAGGACAGTTGAAGATGCCATTGCTGATGACGCGTATGCGATAACGATATCCGGGTGATACGCGCAGACGCTCAAAGCGATTGCGACTGTCATTATCGGGCCAAGAGTTTCTATGACTTCGACCCTTGCCATTAATCAAAATATTCGTCACCGTATTTAAGTCATAGCCGTAGAGTATGTCCTGCACCATGAGTGTATGCTCGATCAGATCATAGTCGTACAGGTGCGCATGCCTATTGGCTTGCCTCGACTGGCGGATGACCATGCTGCCCGCTACGCCGAGTGCACGCTGCCAGCCCACATGACTGTGATACCAAATTGTGCCGCTGCGATCGGCCTTGAAGCTATAACGAAACACTTCGCCCGGTTGCACAGGATATTGTGTGACAAAGGGCGCTCCATCCATTTCCGGGGTCATGGACATATGCACGCCATGCCAATGCATTGTCGTTGCCTCCGTCAAATAGTTGAGCACATCCACAATCACGGTGTCGTTTTCACACAGTTCAAGTGCCGGCGCGGGCACCATGCGATTCACGGCCATCAGCGGCGTTGCCACACCGTCACCATAAATGCAATTCTCTGCGGCACAGGAGCGTTCATCGTACACACAGCGCTGGCATTCGGGGCCCAAGCGTTGATAGTTATGCACGACCAGCCGATAGTAGCATGTCTGTGTGTCACCCAACTGGCAAACGCGTCGACACGGGTGCTGCTCAAAACCTGCATAGTTACTAATATCCTCGGCCACATATTCATCATCCTTGTAAAATTTCACATCTGCCTGGTTGTCATGCAGTGAATCCGGGAAACTTGACCAACTGTATTTCCAATTAAGCGAAGTATTCAAATTGTCTAAAGTTGGGCTAGGATCCGTTTCCACTAGCTGATTCGTATCCTGGCCACTGGCCCACTGACATAACAGCAGCACCAACAGACACAGTTGAACAGTAAAACATTTCCAACTTTTACTTTCGCGCGCGCGTAACCAAGTCTTCATTATGCCGTTTCAACGCAAACTGACCAAATCCACGTCTTACGTGCCACAAAGAAAGTTTTGCGTTTTCGCCTTCTGTCGTCTTTTCTCGCCTAGTGCCGCCTTCTGTTTGTTTTCTGTGCTTTCTTTCTTTAACACTTTTGGCACTGGCCAAACTCATTACTATGCCGTACACGTCGGTGTGCCATAATAGCTGAGCTGCATTTGATGTGCTTCTGGTTTGCTGGCTTGCTTTTATTATTATTATTTAATTGTCGTAATACTTCGCAATGGAGAAATAGCAACGCATACTGCCGCAAATGGATCGTCCATCCTCAAATATTGCGTAAGAATTCTACCCGCAGCTAAGCAGTGAGGAAGCTTAGCCGGCATTACTGGTTACGTGATTTTAGAGTGGAAACAGTTAACTTTGCACAGCATCAAACTAAAAATTCTAATATGGCACCTAAATACAATATTTGATTTGATGATTTATTGTTTTCTTATTTATTTTGAATCATAATTTTTTCCCCTGAAGTCTGTCTTACAACGAACGCAATTTATATATGCATTCAGAATTTAAATAGAGTATACTTAATATGTAAATGAAGTAGTGAATGAATCCATCACGGCTTTCTACTCTTGCCACTTAGCAACCTAGAAGGGCCTTGATTAATAAGTGATTTTGAATTAAGAAAAACAGTTTAGAGATTTTTTGCTCAATTTAAAGATTTCTTTTAGCATTTTTGATACTAAAAAGATCCTGTGAAAGCCTGATTTATTTAAGATATGCAGTAGGGGCACTATCGATAGTTTTTCACTATAGCGACTATCGATATTTTATGACAAACAGAATTATTTTTTTCGTATCGTCAATAATATCGATTAATACGACTGTTTCCATATAATTCTCATTTATTTAAATGCGTTTGATTTTGTCAACTTGACTCCATTGTTAATATATTTGAAAAAGTGAAGCCAAAGACCGCAAAGCTTGTATTCAGTTCTGTTTGATAAGTTGTGGATGAAAATTAAAATTATGTCAAATTTTTAACTAAAGTTACAAAAGGCAGTGTATTTACTGTCTATAACAAATGCTTCTCTTATAGCAGCTTCACTTTATGTCGAAATTTCACTGCAACAAAACAGAAAGCATAATATCGATAGTTAGTGAACTCAAACCCCTAACACTATTTGCTGGCATTAAAGAACAAAAGCCAAAAGTTTTTTTCAATACAGTTCTTTTTACTTAATTAATATCATTAAAAAATATTAAAACTAAGCACTATCACTTCGTTACTCGCCCATAATAACGCTCATAATACTGATAATACCACAGGCAATCGGTGGACCCACGGAATTCTCTTCATTTTGGTAGGCTACGGGATTTGGCAGTGGCTGCAGCGATGATGAGAATACCTCAGCATTCAGCGCCGTATTTAGATCAATTGGCTTGCTATGTATGACAAAGGCACGGCCCACGATGCCATTAAAGCCAAACAGATTTAGATAAATACTCATGAAAGCTGCTGAAATGCTGCCGTCCTCTTTGGTGTCTATGTTGCCGAGCTAAGTATTAAAAATGCACGCATAAGTAAATTATGACGAAAATGTGTCGAAGATGCTCACTCACAAAGTTGTTGGGAAATTGGCCGCCAGTGGATTTGCAGCCTTCGGTTAGATCACCATAGGTATGTATATGCATCGCATGCTTACCGACTGGCAAACCCGTTGCATTAATGGTGACTTTGATCTCATTACTGTACGGCAACTGCTGGAATGTGATTAGGCCTGTGGCATCGGCTGCCTCGCCGTCCCCAACGAGTTTTGCAGCTGCCTGCCAGTTCGGTAATACCTTAAAAAATAAAATCTCACTTACTTCTCCGTTTACTCTCAGCTGCGCAAGGTTGACCTACATAAGCATAGCTAAAGTATGGCGTGGCATGCAGCAAACCAGGTACACCGCCTAAAGGCACGGTTAGGCGCTCGAAACGCTTCACTTTCGTGCCGGAAACCACTTTAACCGCATCATCGAATCGGGTGTCATTCACAACAGGCCGTAAACGATCGAAAATACTCTGTGCACTGTTGGGAACAACGTTGAAAGTGCAGAATATCAGCATAAATTTAACAAGACACAACGTCATTATGTAACTATTTTTCAGCTATTTTCTACTTTTTTTTATTTGTTTGTTTCTGCTATTAGGTGCAATTTTGTAAGCGTCACTTGTACTGTTTGGAGCCAGAGCGAAGCAACAACTGAATGCCAAAAACTTTTGTGCATGTTTCTGATGGCTTCGACATGGTTTTCATGCTGATTGACTCCACTAATTGTCGCCTTTGACGTGGGCGGACAGACGAGTGGACAGCCGGCCATTCTAATGACAATTGTTGCAAGTGCGCGCGCGTGTACGGCATAGGTACATAATGGCGCTGAGTACAGTTCGGATAATCAGTTTGGAATGAAGCTGATTTTTTTTTTATTATTATTATTATAGAAATTGACGTCACTAATTAATGAAAATGTTTGTTGCAGTTTACAAGGCAATAAAAAAATAAATTGGCACAAAATTTTAATTATGTTTAACTTGAATTTTTAAGCCATTCACGCGATCTCTCGATGTCCAAAAGAATATTGATGGCTCACATAGATTTCATATCAAAAAGGTACAACAAAGAAATTTATGTAGGCTTAACCATAAAAAAATGCATTATTATTGTCTACACTTAATTAATGGGATTTATGCCAACAATTATCAAAATAGTTTTTTCTTGCATGCAGAGTGCCATGCTGGCTTAGTGAAGGCGAATTATTTGAAATAAATTGGTTGGAACAAGAACTCGTCAAACACATATGTAGATTCACAACTATCGTTGTCAGAAATTGTAACTTTGTATGCCTAAATGTGCAAGATGGCCAGAACAGCGCAAAATGCTGCAGGAGCCACTTAACACACATAATCTTCAAAAAGATCATGGTAGATAAAATATTTTTTATTTTTTTTTTATTTTTTTTATTTTTTTTTATTTTTTTTTATTTTATTTATTTTAATATAATATTGTTATATGTAGAAAAAAAAAGAAATTGAGCATAACACTGAGTATTTAGAAAAAAATTACATTTCTAAAGATTTTTGTTCGAGCATATCAACGCCTGCCACCGCCACCTCCTCGGCCACCTCGATGATAATTGGAGCGTCCCCGCTGCTGATATCCACCACCGCCACCATTGTTATACTGATCGTCTCTTTCATAGGCACCTTTGCCCTGCGGATTCCAACCAGTGCCCTGCACTCGTCCACTACCACTGATCCAATTTGGGTCAGAACGTTGCTGTTCAAATTGCTGACGTTGTTGGTACTGTGGATTTTGGTCGGAACGTTGCTGTTCAAATTGCTGTCGCTGTTGATACTGGGGCTGATTTTGATTCTGTTGCCAATTACCACCTCCACCACGACCACGACCGCCGCGATAATTGTCACCTCCGCCACCTCTCTGGCCACCACCTCTTTGGCCCCCACCGCTTGGACCACCTGCCCTTTGCTGTTGCCACGATGGCATTTCAGGTGGTGGAGGCGCATGTTCATTAGCGCGTCCACCACGATCCGGGACACTGCCAATCACATGCTTTTGTATTTTTGATGCCGTGTTTTTGCGCACATTTGCCGAGCTTGTTTTTTCAATTATGGCCAAGTCGGCACGTGCCGCAAGCAAAGCAACAATATTAGTCGCATCGCCACCAAACTTAAGAGCTTCCAATTCCTTCATCTTATGCTGAAAACGTTCCACAATCTCATTTTCTCGCGTCTTTAAACTATCCGACCATTGAAAGCTTTGTATGGTAACCTCTAGACGGGTTAGCAGCACTTGACGCCGTAAATTGTACTCAGTATCGAGATCATTGTGTATACTCTCAAGTGCTTGCCATTGTGCATCGGTCAGCGGTTGCTTTGTGTGCAGTAACGGTTCACTAACCACAGCAGGTTGCACTTGCCGCAGTCGTTCTTCCAGTTTGAAATTCAACTTATCGAAAAAGGCTTTTGGACTAATGTTATCTGGCGGTTTCCCCAACTGCAAATCACGCGATAAATTCTCTAAGGCACGCGCTGTATTTGTCTCGAATTTGGGTATAATATACGTCTGTTCCGCAGGTCGCATTTTCAAGCACATCTTTGTGGTCATCAATTCAGAGAGCAAATAGTCAAGCAGTTGAAGTAAAGCCTCGCGTGTTTCATAGCGCTCCGAAAGTGGACCAGTCACAAGTTGCTTATATGGACAGCAGAGTTCTTTTAGTAGTCCCGATAGCTCCATGGCGAACTCGGTTGCATCTTCGTGGCCATCGCTGACGACCTGCTCGTCCGTCTTCCGCAGCACATGCAACTCATGTGTCAACCAAGCAATCAAAGCACGAAACTCGGCGCAACGTATGCCGGTTTCTAATGCCTTGCTAAGTACATCGTTTTGCAAACACGGTCCAACGTAGGCTAAAGCAGTCAACCCGTCAATGACATCCAATTCGTTTTCCATTTATAAAACTTTTCTATTTCTGCTTTTTTATTTATTTTTAAGATCGATTTCGCAAATTCTGTTCGCTACTTTGTTGCCGGTTAAAACAGCTGAAGTCTAGTATAGACTACAACACCATTCAAAAGGTAATAGATACAAAACTTATAGCTTAATATTTTTGATTGTCAATAGTGCTGCCAGCTCAGTTTGACAATGTAACCCTGAAATTAAAATTTTATATTTGAAAATTACAGTTATTTAACTGTTGCCTTAAAAATATCAGATTTTTCGAGCCAACGCAATGAAAAATTTAACTGATTTTTCTAAAAACCTAATGATGTTCTTAGCTATATTATGATTTTTTTTTCTATTAGTATGAACCCAGTTAAACCGTTACATAACATAAAATATTTGGCTATTCACGTCAACACATGGCTAAGCATCCGAACAAATCAGTATAAGTAAGCATCTCTGTATGTAATAAAACCGTAAAAAATCTTACTAAGTACCGTAAACTGAATCTTAAATACAGCCAAACTTCTTTAGCTTAAATACCCATTATTTACAAATAAATCTGCAAACAAAATTGTAGTTTTTTTTATAATTTTATTAATAAGCAGGAAGTTTTAGGATTCATAGAACACCTCTGAGGTGTGTTTAATATAATACAACTCTTATTCATATATATAAGTTTTTTTAACTTGCTTCCTTTTGTTTTGTTTATTTTGTTGCACAATTATAGCAAGTAGCTTATAAATACTGCTTAAATATTTTTTATTACGCATTACTGTATAAATATTTTTAAGCCATTTAATAGTAGTTGCTCAGCAAAAGCGACATACTAACATTTTAAAAGTACATTTATATATCAGTATATTCTTTTTTGCACAAAACAATGACATATATAATTTTATACGCATTTTCTTTCTTTTTTTTCTTTCTTTTTTTTTTTTCTTTTTTGTTTTGGTTTCTTTCAGTTATGCTTATAAATTGTAAATTATTTATATATTTTTTACACAAATTGATTTTGCTGTTACAACAGCTACGGTATACGGTAAATATTTTATAAGCAGCTTTCTTGCTTCACATAAACATTGGGATTTTTTCACTTTACACAATTATGTATATAAAATAAACAACTTTATATGCAGTTATGTATTTATGTCGCTGTGTACAACTGTAGGTACAATTTTACTTGCTACTTGTCAGCAGGAATTTATTATGCTGTCTATGCATTAGTTTTACAGTTTTTCAACAGTGTCACATTCAATTATAAACAATTTATAATTAAAATAAAGTTGGCTAAATTATGTTTAGCTTAATGTTGCTAAAACAACTACTAAATTTCTAAATAGTTTAATTAGTTACTTAAATTTTTTTTTTGTTTTCGTTTCCTTCACATAAATTAAATGAAAATGTTTTATGCTATTTACAAAATGATATCCACAAAAAAGGATCTTTAAAAATGAACACACATATTTAGCTATTCAGTTTGTTTATGTCTTCTTGAACAAAGTTACTAAAATTTAGATAGTTTTTTTTTTTTTTAATAAATATTTTATACTTGTTCTTTTTCGATTTTTTTTTTTAATGGCACAAAAATTCCAAAAAGTCGAAGTTAATTAGCAGTTTTTTTTTTGTTTTTTTTTTTTGCGAAAGTTTTGTTTGTACGTCGTTTGACTTTTATCTTGACTTTGAATCAAACATAAACGAGCCATAATAGGTTATTTTGGTTTATCATCCAATCAATAATTTTGTTTTTATTTTACTTTTTGTATTTAAGTAAAACTGTATTGATTATCGACAGCGCGGCCAGTTTCGTGTGAATCACGACCCGGCTGGCGACTCTGACGACCAGGCGGTTGAGTGTTCTGCGCCTGCGACTGCAGCGATACCGTTGAAGCGCGCATCAAATGCTGTTGCTGCTGCTGCTGTTGTTGCTGCTCTGCTGACGGTGTATCGTGCACGGTCAGAGTTGTGGCGTCCAAATGGAAATAGACTTGCTCCGGATAATAAAGTATCGTTTCATGTGGCAGTTCGATTTCGAATGTCTTAAGGCGAACACTTAGATCCATGGTAATGACTTCACGGGACTGTTGTGTATATGGCGAGTTTAATTACAAAAAAATAGAAAAAAGGATAGTTTTCTTAAATTGTCATTATATAATTATGTTTATGAAAATTAGCTTAGGCACATGCAATAATTAAAACTAGCTAACAGTCTTTTTGTTATGTAAACATATTACTGCCTTACTAGCCTATGAGTTTTAAATTGGCAGGCAGGAGCAAGTTACAGCTCATTATAAAAGTTTTGCTGTAAAAACAGCAGCGTACTTAAGCTTAAAAATTATTAGCTAATGAAATTATAATTTGCTTACGACAATTAACATGGGAAAAAAATCAAACAAATTAAAAAATTATAAACAAATAATAAGGAAGTTAGCTGTGTGAGGAACTCAACTGCGTATCTAAAACTAACTCTTAACAAATGAATTAATAATATATTTTATGAAACGATAATGTAAATATGTATACATTGTTTACAATTTTGTTCAAGTTTTTCGGACAGCTTACTGCTGAGAACTGAAATACATTATTCTTAAGTGGATTATCGAGATAACACGATGTGTCAGATAGTGTACGACCTAGGAAGCCTAGGTGGCATTCCGATACGATATCCAACTTTTTCTGTATCGCAACTTTGAAAAGCTTGTCCCGACTTATTGTTATGCCTGATTGACAAATGGCAAATGAAAAGCAAAAGCAAAAGAAAAATCAAAACCATCACTGACACTGAATTGACGCCAAAATTTTGGCTATCTCACATGTCTGGGGGATGACTGTTGACCGCTGGCAACTGTTCCATGCGACTCGGCACCTCCGCTTAGTCCCAACTCATTTAAGCCGCCCGTGCTGTAGTTGTGTACCCACTCGGTGAGCGTCACATCGGACGTACCGCCCGATTCCAAAGGTATCGGATTGTGACGAAAGTGTTCGAGCATCTCTTGTATTGAGGGGAACCATAGATGTTGCACACGACATTGCCCCTTGTCGGAAAGTGTCATACGTAAATGTTTTGCTCGTCCTTGGAAGTTGAATGTGAGCACAAATTCACCTTTGCGCGTCTCACTCTGACGCACAAGGAAGAAACCATGACCAGCCGCTTCTGAGTGTAGCACCATGCGCGCCGCATCTGAGCGAGGTAATGTGCCATGGAACCAAGGAAATTCACGCATTTCCGCCGTCAGATCGGCGACATTCACATCTCCTTCACCGCCGCTGACGCCGGCACCAACGGCTCCATTTCCGGGCTCGTTTAACTCATTGGCATCGAAATTACTAGAAGCTGAAAGTCGCTGCTCGCCACGATCACCTGCAGCGCCAATTGGTCGACGAACTGGTATATCAGGCGGCGCTGTTGGTATAGTACCGCTTCCACCACCCGCCTCGCCAATACCACTCAGATTTGTGTCTATGCCACCATTAGCGCCGTGCGTCGCCAAAGTGCCCAGCGCTGAATCCACTGAATATGAGTTCGACGGCCCAACACCCAAATTACCATTCGAACCAAAGGTACTCTGATGCAGATACTGTGGATTCTGGACTGCGTTTAGGCCAAGACTCGTCGATACTGGTGAATTTTGCATGGCGGCTGACATTACTTCCGATTCCATCATCGGCTGTTGAGTTGGCGGAGTACGCATACAATAACGTATAGTGGCTAGCCAGCTTCGCATATCATCCGCATCAGTGGCCTCAATCACGTACTCCATATTGTTGTCGGCTTTCAGTACAAAAGTATTCATGCGATCCGGCATCTCGAGCGTTGTAGTCTCGCGCGCCTCAGATATAAGGAAACAGAATACCCCACATCGTGGCTTTGATGCCTTAGGCGGCATATAGAACTCCAGCATATAGCCGCCAACGGCCTTTACCAGCGCTAAGCGGCATTTTTCCCACTTCTGCGTGCCGGTGGGCTGATCTAAACTCTCAGGCGTTAGATTATTAACAATACCATCCTTGCGACATTCAACAACTATTTTCGCTAGCTTCGTTTTACTCTGTTTACTGCTGCCAACACCATCTACATCATCTGAGTTTTTGTGAAAAAATGCCTGCAAAAAGAAAAACTACTTATATTTCAAATTTTTTTAAATAATTAAAATTTGCCGATCTGGTGCCGAACCTTGCCCTTGCGTAGACCCTTAAACGAAAGCCGCCGGAAGAATGCTTTGTGAAAGATCTTGGACGAATCGTGTGTGTCCTCATGACACTCGCCATCTTCAAAAGTGCCACCGTTCACAATTGATGTCTAAAAAAAAAAAGAAAAGTAAATGTAGTTTTCAATTATTTTCCAAAACTTTGCAACTAACCTTCAGATTGCTACGCCTACGGAAGAATTCAATATCATAGTGTTCAGCGAACGACTCGACAAATTTCTGTGCGAAACTGCGATGTGGTATATTACGCGCCTCCTCCAGCGGCAGATTGCCATTGATGTAACTGATGCAAGCCCGAGCAAAATCTGCAGCAGCCACGCGTGCATGTCGTTCACAAAACTCCTCCCAACTAGTACCATAGTAGGCTGATGTGCCAGCGCCTGCGCCTATGCCAATGGGTCCAGGTATTAAGTCACTACCGCCAACAGCACCCAGACTAAGACTGTGACTGCTCGTTGGGCCGATGTAGCCGCCCGCGCTAAATGCGCTCGAGCCTGCTGTGCCATTGCCACCCATCCCAGTATGGTGTTGGTGGTGATGGCTTTTGTTATTGTTATTATTATGCAGATTCACGTTGTCTGCTGTTATTTTCACTTTAAGTTCACAAACTGCCCAAACACACCCACGGTTAACTGCCGCAAGGCTTAACTCTCTCGCTTGCGCTCTTTCTCTCTCTGTTAATGAATTGAAATGCGCAAACGCGTAATTGTGTTTTTATTTTGACAAACTTTTTCTTTTATTTTTTTATCAAATAAATTTTTGCGCGCCTTTCTTGACACAATTCCACTTTTGTTTTCGGTGTTTCGCTTAGCTTGTACCGCTTTAAATAAAAATAATTAGACATTAGGTATTTTTCATGTCAACATAAAGAACTTAACGATAATAAGCACATGCATCTATTTTTTGTGATGTTACATTCAACTATACACATCGGTGCGACGTCTAAACCCAAGCAACAATTTCTTACCGGAAGCGCCTAAAATAAGTAAAAACTGAATTTAGCGTAATAGCAAAAATATATGCTTGCCGACTAATAGTAAAAAAAAATCTATCAAACACAAACAACAGCACCTAAAGCACCTTCAGGAACAACTAAATGACAGACAGCTGCAGTTACCCCGCCAACAACGACAAAACTTTGGCAACGACGCTGGTACAGCGGGCCGGCATAACATACGTTACTCACTGATCGTTTTTTTTTTTTTTTAACCAGATGCAGCTGTAAAGGGCGCCAAAAGCTATTCTTAATATTTTTGCTCGAAAAGCAGGATGGCATCACTTGTAGTATATTACATTGAAATTGCATGGCATTGCCGGAAGAACTTAAAGCACAAGTCCGGCAACACAAAACAAATGCCCGACAACCGCACCTGATTTACGAACGGCGCGACATGCGGTGCACGAAATCACCCGACTAAAAGCTGTCGCATTAAATATTGTAGCTAAAAAAAAGAATGTGCATGTCCACTGGACGTAGCGCTCGGCGGGGAGGCTTAACGTAAACAACAATAATAAGCAAAATAATAATAACAAAACCAACGAAGACGCGACGATGTTGGCGCTCTCTCAGTGAGAGAGTATTGAAGAAAAACATTCCACTGCTGTGGATAAATAATAAAAAAAAAACACCAACGGTTTCGTTTTATAAGTAGTTGTTGTTATTACTATAGTTTTGCTTCTCTGCCGATGCTACTTTTTTTTCCTCGTCTACAGCTTTCAATAGCAGCGCAGTGTCGTCGAGTTTATGTTATTTCTATATTATTTATTTAAATATTTACACACTACAGAAAACAAAGATACTCGTAATTCGATGTTTTGCTTTTTCAGTTTCATTTTTTTCTTTGATTTGCGCATTTTATAAACAATTAAGGTTTCTGTAGCCTCTTCACTGCTGATTAGATTTTTTCACACAATACGTAACCAAACACGCGAAAAACAAACCGCAAAAAAATAACAAATAATAATAATAACAACAACAAAATCATTAATAATAGATAAGTCGTAGTGAGTATTATAAAAACCAGCGGCGCTAGTTGCGCATTCCAATTGCCTGGCGTTAAATGCGCCAGCAAACGTCATCGCCCTGCACACCCCCTCTGTGAGAGGCATACAATTATACACCTGCCCCTTTCACAAACTCACAATCACCTACGCGAGTAAAAGTACGTCGCATAACTACACTTGTTTAAACAATTTAAAAACGTCATTTCATTAATGTTGATTTTTTCGTTGTTTTCGTTGTTTTAATACACAATGCGTTTGAAAGTAGAAGAGTTTAAACCGCATAAAACACATTTAATTAGCAGGTACACATATCACGACATTAAAAACAACGGAAATGCAGACCACCCACACAATATTCGCAAAACACTAAAAACAAACCACAAATCTGCACCAAAGTCGCAAAACTAAATCGCAAAAAAAACAACGCAACGATTATTCACCTTCCTACGCTTGCCTGTTGTTGGCGACGCGCTGAAGGACACCATTACAACAACAATGCGCTCAAACGTAGACAGATTTTTATTTTGTTTTTTTTTTTTTGCCACCAACGCAAGCCAAGCAAAGGCTATAAAAAATATATCCAAATACGCAAAAGAAACTTACCATAAGTTGCGATAAAATTTTTAATTATCTGCTTATACACTATTTAACACAAATTATTATTTACTGCTTAAACTGCATTAAAACTGTTTTTTCAACCTATATGCTGCCTTTAGCGTGCCTTTAATATGTATATATGCACGTCTGTTTGCGTGTGTGTGTGTGTGATTTTGTTGCAGGAATTTTTTTCTCGGCGCTTCCACAGGAATTACGTTTTTAATATGCATGCACAATATTTCTATGCACTTTGGTATGTAACTATCATATACGTTGTTGCTATTTAAATTATTTGCTTCAGTTATTTTATTTTTAATACGCACATTTGTTTATAGCTTTATTTATATTTTTTCGTTTTCGCAGCTGCGTCGAGTAGAGTTGTCATAGTGAATAATTCATTGTTGTGAGAAACAATATGTATATGATATATTATAAATTATGTGAACAATTATGAATCCGCTTAATACATTCATTTACAATAAATTTCTTAAAAGGAATAATAACTTTAGAAGCGATTTGGTATAATTTGTGACTCGCTTTTTACATTGTTTACATTTTGCACTGTTCAACATTTTGATGCACTGATTGCTTGAATACGCTCACCGACAGTGCCCGTGTGACGCATACATTGAAATTTTCACGCGCTTTAACGTACACTGACACAGATGCTGATACGTTAGGCAGCCTGATAAAGTTGTTTTTGAGCGGTGGGGGTCAGGCGGGTTTAGAACTTATAGGGCTGTCACCTCACAAAACTTTCTCCAGTTGCCGGTGAGTACTCATAGAGTAAAATAATATATATATAATATAATATATAAAAATGACAAGCCAAAGCAAGATTTTATGTTGTTCACCACTGCTTCAGTGTTGTTGATGAGGTATAGGGCTTGGAATCTACTACAGCCAGTAGTACAATACTAAATTTGCCGTGATAGTTTCTGTAGTCCCAGCCTTCCATTGATCTTCTGTGTTTGGCGTTTGTATGGGTATTGTTTCAATTATCGCTTTCATGGTCTCCAATATTGTATCCCTTGTTGCAGTCGGGGACAAGATGAAAGTGTTTCCCGTTGCTTTGAAATTTGTTGAATTCGCGAGAAAATGTAAAGTTAGCATTAATTTGTAAGTTGCTGACATATTGCCCAATTTGTTATTCTACCAAAGTGGTGTGAGCTTCTTTTCTAATAAGCCCAATAACATATCGAACTGTACCACTGGACACTTAAATTTGTACAGCATTAAGGTATCGAACATACCGTGTTCCCCCCTCAGTCTATAAATGGGATGTTGTTCTTTGTTCTCACTTTAAGTTTCCTTAAATAGTCCCCACAGTGTGCTTCAATTTTTCGGAAACCTTCGGCGATCTTTCGGAGGAAAACACCTAGATGATGAGGTGAATTTTCGTGAAATTTTTAATATGAAATATTATTAATGAATACTATGTACTTCGCACCATTATCATGTGGAAAAACGACTGCTCCTGATGATGATACATTTCCAAAAGCTGCTTCTTCACTATCCTCCACTACAACAATAGTAGTTGTTGTAGCAATAGGAAGTGAATTACTTTCGCTAAGTAGCACCTCAGCGGCATCTACTTCCTCCATTTGATGGAGGTTTGGTGGTACAAGATGTTCCTTGCTTCCTGCCATGGCTATTGAAGACTAGCTAAAATGTAGTTACAGTTCAAACAACTTTGAACTTTGAATTATAGATGTTTTTTTTATAGAATAAGGAAAAAGCAGGATATGATGAAGATGTATCAATATTTGATAATAATTTTATTCGCCAAGGACAACACCGTGTCGATTCGAAGAACGCTTAAAAGACGTTAACCGCCAAAAAAGGCGAAACATACGATCGTGTGCGAGTGAGAAGCAAGAGCAGAAAACACTGCACTCCGTGAAGCAGTTCTGCACAACGTAAAACAGTCCTCGACTTTGCGGACGTCCGCATGCTATCGAACAAAAAGACCCCGAATCTTCTTCAGCTAAAATATTCGGGCGCCCTGACAACCATTGCGGAATGTTTATTCAAAAAACACTGGGCATTGCCAGCTTGAAAATATGTTGCATTGCAATCGATAACGATAACGAGTATGCAGTACATTTGGGCATGCAATTAGACAAACATCGGAATGTTCAAATATTCTTCAAGGCATACTGGCTCTCAAGGCGCGGCAGGATGAGATTTTCGCGACCAACTGGACCAAAATTTTTGTGCAGGTGGCATGAAATCCAAGTTGGATACTATGCATGTTGATCCGGGTTCTATTTACGATACAGATATACTGCATATTGCAGTAAAATAATTTACACGGAAATTATTGTATCATGCTTTGCAAACCACGAAGCGGTATTAAGCTCGGCTACAAATAAATTCTATAATCGCTTTTACTTCAGTTATGCAGTAAATTAACAAATTATATTTCATTGGTATAATTTTAAAAATCGTTTTTAATTTTGCATACGTTTCTTTTTTTTATCAATTTAATTATTATCTATTAAAATGTATGTACTTAAATAAAAAATATAAAAATAAACAAGTGCATACAATTTATACAAAACTAATTACAATTTTGTTAAATCAACAATTTGAAACAAACGAACACATGCATTTGAAAAAATCATGATTTGTGTTTTCATTTCTTTTATTTTATGTAAAAACGCCTAATAATGAATGCGGGTGCACTTTTCAATTTCAATTTTCAAAGTAAAAAATTCCAACAAAAAACCTTTGTATTGTCAAAAAATTTGTTTTTTAATTTAAGCATCTTCGTTATTTTTTCTTTTCCTCAAGCGCACAATAAATACCACAGTTTGGAATTGATTCAAAATAAAACAGAAATTAAACAAAAAAAAAATAATTTAAAAATTAAGATGTAAATATTTTAAAATGCACAATTTCATAACTTGTTCACATTTTTTAAGTTATACGTTGTGTCTTTGTTTTTTGCTTAAACTATTTTCTGTATATGATTTTTATAATTTATTTGTTCATCGCAGTTTTATTTACAAGATGAGTACATTATTTGCTTGCTTGCTGTTTAAAAAAAAAATTAAACGTATCAAAATATACATTGAAAAAGGATAGTACGCTGCAGCTGCGTTGTTGTAACTTAAGGAAATGTTTAAGGTCGAGTACATTTTATACACATTAAATTGACAAGGCCGATTAAAGTTAAGAAAATTTTAATTTCTTTTCTGAACGACTCAACAACAGGGACTTTTGAAACTTAAGCTGCATCCGATTTTGTTGGCCTAGCAAATTTGTTCTATTTTTCGATCGTCTGATAATTTTGAACTTGAACACTAATAGAAATAACAGGAATCGTAACAGCAGTTCTTCATATATGTATGTATGTAACTAATATTATATTAAGCCTAAGAATACAAATTTACTACAAACTAACGCAATTTGTTTAACTTTTAGTATTACATATATGTCTCATTTTGTTTGTTGCTTTTCTGTTCTTTTTTGCTTATGTTCTTCGTTTTTATAACTTTGAAGTTTCTAAAAGAAAACTTAAAGCCAATTATTAAACATATACATTTAGCATAGTACTTACTCTTTTAAAAAAATCTCATTACTTATAACCTAAAATGATTTTTTTAGAGCCTAACTTAAAACTTGATACGTTTAATTAAAAAATACGTTTGGAGAAGAGTTTAGAAATAATTGTTTTAGATAAACGAATATGTAAAAAAGAGTACACTCAGACTTCCAGTTGTTTGGTTGGTTGTTGCGTAATGAAGGGTTCACTCCACATGCGACGCAAATCGCCCTGCAAGTTCCGATTATACAATTAATTCAAAAAATAATAATTCAAGGCATGCTTACCTTTAAATAAGCCATTAGCAGTAGCGGCAATAACGTAAACGGCACTAGATAGAGTAACGCCGGTTGTGCCGCCTTGAATACCTCCGAGCTGACAGTTGCCGTAAGAAGACCAAGGAAATAACTAATGTGAAAAGAAAAATGTATCAGCTATTTTTTGGTATTTTTTTATATCTGACGCTGCTACGCACCCCAATAAGGAACAATGAAAATATGTCAACCTTGAGCCGACACCTTTTGGCGGTGATAACGTTGGATCCGAGGTCAGGCCTTGTGATTTCTTATACGCATCGTATCGCAAGACAAAGCACAACAGCAAGCCCGGCATGACCACATCACCGAGGCCCAACATAGAGAAGTGCCCGCTGTTGTGTATGCTGGGAAAGACCAGTTTCCCAGGCAGATTCAATTTCGGTGGTTCTCTTACGATATTACCTAGATTAAGTTTGCGCGCGACGATACCCACTGGGTTATCCGCTGGCCGTGTAGCCACTTTGACCATTACATTTGTGCTAAATATATAAGACGAGAAGAATACCCAAAAGACATCATAGATGAGTAAGCCGGTCAGTAAAAGCGTCGAGACCTTTAAACTAGGCAAACGCACAAATGCTATAAACGCGACGCACAGGCCCATGCCCATAGCTGTAAAAAAAACACAAAGTCAAATGGCATAATTTGAAGGCAGCTTATGCTTACGTACCGTCCATTAATAACCAATGCCCAGTGAGCACCCAAACGCAGACAATCGACACGGAAAGCGTAAAACTGAAAAGTTCCGCCGCTGTGAAGCGACCGCAAATTCCGAAGGAAATGCGATTGCCATCGGTGCATGGCCGTATAATGTACTGACACATGGGCAAAAGTAGAAATGCCAGCGCCACTGTGGCAATTACTGTGAATGAAAAATATATTTAGTCACAATAGGCTCCTCTAGAGAAAAATCAACACCACTTACTTGCTGTACAAACGGCAAAGAGCAACTGCATCGAATCGAAGAAGAAAAACATGATTAACAGCGAAACAGAGGCGCCCAGCGGCAGGCAAAGCGCATGCATTGTGTCCAATGTGGCAAACTTGTCTGCAATACAAACTTTGCTTTTTGGCATAAAATGCTCACTATTGCATGCAGACATAAAAAGCACTCACTTGGCTCCTGTTCAACCGGCTCGCCGGTCAACAGATTCGTCATCGATTCATTGCGTTTCTTTTGCTCACGTTCGCGTGCCTCCTGCTCTATGTTGAGACTACGGAAACTGCCATAGACAATCAGGAGCATCGATATGAGGCAAGTTGAGACGCGCGACGAGTCCATTACGCTTGATACTGTCCAATGTAATTCGCGATATTCACCGACACCAACACCGGGCAGACCACCAGCAGCAAGTCCTGCAGCAGCAGCACCGGCTCCAACAGTTTGACTGCCGCCACTGCTGCTGCTACCGTGTGACATTGCCACCAACTCAGGCGCGCTCAACGTTCGTGCGCCGTTCCGTTGTCAGGCCAGCACTCCGACTGCAGTTCGCTTTGCAACTCTGCTAGGCCAGTAAAGTATCAGGTCCCTGTGCTGATCAACGTTGCTGTAATTAGCCACCGAACCCAATTGTCGCTGTTTCTTTACCAGTTTTTATTTTTTTTATTTGATTTCTTCTCGTTAGGGTTATTGTTATCTATTGCATCTGCTGGGCTTCTTTCTGCAGTTAGTATATTGTGTATTTTATTAAGCTTCGCCCGCAATACTGTTTAAATAAATAGACAAACGTTCTTGATAAGCTAAACATGATAAGGTCGAACATTATTATTCAATTACGTGGCTCAGTTATCTGAGGCAAGGAAGGTAACCCCAGGTCTATTTATATTCTAACAAATGTGCTTATCAACTTATAAAGCATTTATTTTCTGTTGATTTTTGCTTTTTAATAAAGCTGACAGTATTTGTCGACAGTGTAAATATTAGCTAATTTGAACCTTATGGTATACCTATCAGAAAAAAGTACTGGTAGGTCGCGTACAAATTGCCGCTACTTTGGCCAGAAGGCAACAATCTTGTTTTTATATATACAAATGTGTATTTATACAGTTTCATATAGACAACCTTCACTCAAGATGTTCGTAAATCCATGTGTACATACATCAGAAGGGAAGTGTGTTACAGTTGATTAAAAACCAAAAACACCCGCACAGCTGCCATGGGTATGCAACAGTTTAACAACACCTAAGAACAACAATAAAAACCAGTTATGATAACGCAAACAAAACCAAGCATACGAAATTGAGTTAAAATTTGCCGGTGTGAAAATGTGACAACAAACAAGAATGCATAGCAAGGAATAAAAAAATACTTACCTACTTTTACACTGTATGCAGTATTACAACAATCATGCTCTGGCCTGCTTTTTCTTAATGCAGCAACCGCCGCATGCATTGTTGTTGTTGTTGTGAATGTGCAAAGACATCAAGTATAAATAAAAAGCATAAATGCAAGACGTAATAGAAGAAGCGAGAGAAACTTATAAAACATTGCACATTCTTCACAAAGAACATAAAAATTCATTCATATTGATGATGACAGCAGCAAAATACTCGCATTCTCTTCGATTAAAGTAAAAGAGTGGCAAACTATGTTTTCTTTTGTGAGTGCCACAAAGAAAAGAGCCGTTAACAATAGCTGACTCCGCGGTTGTTGTTATTTTTGTTATTGTATGTAATATGTAACAGACCAAGTATTTTGCTTAATTGTTACCTGAGTCGATCACACAACAATGTGCTCAGATGTTGCTAGCAACGTCATAACACAGACAAGTTGTAATGTGCAGCTACAGTAGTTGAAAACTCTGTTAGGTTTAATCAATTTTCGTAATTTTTAAAACGATATAAATTACATTTGACAACTACGCTCAGTACATAGTAAACAAAAATAGGGGAACCTATGAAAAAAATCAAAACATTAAATTCATGATTGTTTCCCTTTTTACCATTTTGTTATGAAAATTTTTTTTTTTATGCAACTGTTGCAATTGAATTACATACAATAATAAATTAGAAGCAATGTAAAACAAAAAAAGACTTTTTTACACTAACAAATACGTTGTACATCACTAATTTTTTTATATGTGGTACTGTTAACAAGCATACACATATTCAATTTACTGACCTGAGAGGTTACACCAAGAAACAGAACCACAAACAAGTCTTTATCCGTATTATCCTAATTGTTCACAATAACAAATTAACACATTGGATTATCATAACACCAAAAACAAGAAAAATACAAAAAAATCATATATTAGATGTGCCAAATGCCCGGTCAAAATATAAAACTTTATTTGCTGGCAAAAAAGACGTTATGCTGTTCAAATTTTTTTTCTCGTTTGTTACATTTTACTTCCATACATGTGCATGGATTATTGCCAAAATAAAGGGCTTGCATTTGAGACATGGCATTAAAAATATACACATGTATGTATTAAAAAATTATTTCAAATTAAAAATAGTTAGCAACAAAATTGCAACTTCTCAACAACAAGTGCTGCGTGCTGCGGGGCGGAACGTTTCCAATTGAAATTGAAAAATGGTGAGGGTCGCTGGCAACTATATAGTAACAAACGAAGAACTCATTAAGCAAACAAAAGTCTGTGGGCCCACATAAGTCTCTAGGGAGGGATGCGAAGCAGGTAAAAGTTAAAAGCCTAATAAAAAGCCAAAACACTTTCTATTTTATTAGTTGAAAATGGTCAAGTGCCGTTAAACTGTATGTGAAAGTACTGCATGTACCAAAAAAAAACCCGAAAAGTTGAAAAAGAAAAACAACCGTGCAATAATTGTGAATCTTAGCACATTTATGCCGCAATGACTGTAAAATCGTTAAGAAATGGCAACATCAAATGAAACAATTTTTATACATACGCCAGGGCTTGTTTTCGTTGGTAACTTAAGCAGCACTCGAAGTATAAATGTTTTGACGACGCGCCCCTCCACAAATACCATTAACAACAACACAATCACACACGAGTATAACAACACCAATAGTGCAAGACGCCAACTGCAGACACTAAAAAAAAAAGATAAGACAACAACCAGCTCCAAGCTAATAGTTCAATCTACACACATTTTGTAAATGTTTCATGCCAGTAGTGCGCAACAAATTAATAAGAAAAATGTTTGTAAGCACTTTGCGTTATGGTGTAAGAGGCGACTTTGTTGCGTTTGGCAATACAACTGTTTAATTACCAGCTTAAATAGAAAATAAATCGAAAAGAAAATCCGAAAACTTGTTAAATTTCAGTGCACTTTAAAATTAGTAGAGGCAGACAGCGAAGTTCGCTGCTTCTTACTGTAAACTCCCGCCCCCTCACACGGTTTTGTTGCTTATTTCTTCATTACACTCGTTTATTACCATTTGCTATTTTTGTTTTTTCTTATTGCATTTTTTCACTGCATTTTTCATTCAACATTCAAATACTGATTGTATTTCTTTTCAATTTAATTGATTTTTTTTTACATTTTGATTTAGCCACATGTTGAATTTAAAATAAGTTTTTATTTTATTGACTTGAAGTCACTTTATGTTTCTTTAAACAAAGAAGAGAGCAGCTACGCCAGAGTGAGAAAGAACGGTTTGGTTGCTTTGTAAACTCTATTCCAGTGGACCAGTGGTGAACAACGTAAAATCCTGTTTCGTGTGTCCGGTCGGGACTCAGTTTTGCGACGTGGCAATCCTTGAAGGAAAATATATCCCAATCACTACCCAATAACACTACTTCAGCACTGAACAAATCATTTTTTGTCTAGTTGGGTCTTGTGAATGTGGTGACTACCCATCCATATACATTTTTAAAATCTGTTAATGTAATATTTAGTAATTATTATTTAGAGTATTTTTCTGTGCGCCAAAGTGGCCATATTAAAAGTTCCCCGCATCTCATGGTGTAATAAATAGAAGATGGCGCCATCGGGCCTTCTCTCTCTCGAAATCGGACCACTCTCATTAGAGAGACAATTTTATAGCCATATGTCGTCATCTGAAACAGTAATTTCGGGGTGAAATAGCAAAGTTTATGGAATATAAGTATTAACTTCTAGGAGATCCAATTTGCAAAAACTCTGGGATCATTTATTATAGAAAAGCAAGCAGTGTTTGCATACTTAAATGTAAGATATGTATGAAAATCATAATCAAATACTAAATAAAATCAACTAGCGTGCTCTTTAAGCACAGCGCCCGCTATAACCAAGCGCTGTATTTCAGATGTTCCCTCGTAGATTTCCGTTATGCGTGCATCGCGATAGTGACGTTCTGCCGCCATATCGGACACGTAACCCATACCACCCAACACCTGAATGCATTGATGTGCACAGAATGTAGCAGCTTCTGATGCAGCTAGTTTTGCCATGGCGGCTTCCTTTGTAAAAGGTTGCTTGTGGTCTTTCAACCAAGCGGCACGCCAAGTCAACAAACGCGCAGATTCTAATCTCAAAGCCATGTCCGCGATCTTCTGCTGTATGGCTTGCAGTTTCGATATGGGTTTTCCGAACGCTTGTCGCTTCTGGGCATAGTCAACAGCCAGTTCAAGAGAGGCCTGCGCGATTCCGAGTGCTTGACTGGCAATTCCAATGCGTCCGCTATCCAGCGTTTGCATTGCAATCTTAAAGCCATAACCTGGTTGCCCAAGGATGCTGTCCTTTGGTAAAATGCAGTCATCAAACATAAGCTGACAGGTGGAGGATCCACGTATACCCATTTTGTCCTCTTTCTTGCCTAATGAAAATCCCTTCAGTCCTTTGGGTACAATAAAAGCTGAGATGCCTTTGTGCTTCAGGGATTTATCCGTGGTTGCGAAAACAACAGAAGCCTCAGCTTCATAGCCGTTTGTAATCCATGATTTAGTTCCATTTAGTACGTAATGATCCCCCTTATCAATGGCTATGGTGGACGCGGCTCCTGCGTCGGAACCATTTCCTGGCTCGGAGAGTGCAAAACAACCAATGCGTTCACCGCTCGTATAAGGCGTTATAAAGGCCTCCTTTTGTGCCGCAGTGCCAAACCCTAATATGGGTCCAAGATATAGTGAGTTATTAACAGACATAATGACACCAGCAGAAGCGCAACCACGCGAAATTTCCTCCATCGCAATTGCATAAGCCAAGTAATCTAAGCCTGTGCCGCCTAATTCCTCTGGTACGGAAACAGCCATAACGCCCAGTTCACCCATTTGGCGTATCTGTTTCTCTGGGTAAAGGTGCTCTCTATCAAATTTGGCCGCATTCGGTGCCAACTCGCAATTCGCAAAGTCGCGGCATGTCTTCTGTAGCATCTGATGAGTCTCCGGCAGCGCAGCAAGACATGCAATTGAACGCTGGCATTGTGCAAAGAGCGCCTTTCGACCTTCGATTGTGGCAACAATTTTCAATTCTATTTATTAGTTCAAAGTCCAACGGTTTGAGTTATTTTACATCTATACATACCAACTTTTGTTGTTACGCGCACAACCGAATGCATTTTTAACTATAATTGGCTTATATACTAAAAACACTTTTTCCTTAAATTATTACGTTTTATGTTTAAAAACTTAGCTAATATTTATAAAAAAAAAAAAACTCGCTTTTATTATTATTTTTGTTTATTTGTGTTGGCTGGCAAAGAGTTTTCAGAGCTCGGAGCAGTTCTTTCTCACTCTCAAGTACTACTAGCTTCTCTCTTCCGACAACAATGTGACCGGTGTTTTGGTTCTTATTCATCTGTGATATGCCATTATCAAAATGGCAACAGCTGTTATTGTTGTTGCAGTAGTTTTATTGGCGCAATTTTTAGAAGACTTCATTGTAGCCTTTTAATAATATAATTATAGTAGTATCTACGTTAAATGAACGAATTTGACGAAACTGAGTCAATATAAGCGAATGGTTAATACTCTCTCATCGCCGTTATATTGCGATGACAATTAAAGTTACAATTCATTATTTTTATACAGCTCCTAAAGGCGTTTAAAACAAACTTTAAGTAGCTTGACCGTGTGCAGATAAAAAGCGTAATAACAAATAAATAAACAATAAACGTAAATAGTGTTTGGAAATGTTTTTAAGAACTGCTCGCCGGTGGCATGGCATCAGAAAATGAATTTCTGCCAAATTTGTTAATTTCCGTTTTAAAAAATCACGAACAAAGTAAGTCCAGCTAAAAAAGTATTAGTTGAATTGTACACATATCAATTAATATAATTTTAGTTACCCTAGATCCAGCACAATTGATGTATGATCTGTATGCTTTGCTTGGCGAGAATTTAGTGGAACGCGCACTACATCTTCTGGACGAGACGCCTTGCACAATATATATATGCAAGGACGATCAAGACACTCCCAAATTGGCTGAATTCACGTGCAGTGGAAATCCAACAAATATTATTAGAATAGCACAAAATTTAAACTATTGCAATTGTGAGTTCTTCTCTCGTTTTGTTTTGCGCATTCCTTCGGTGGATCAAGTTGCGACATCTCAGACTCAAACCGGCATTTTAGCAACGTGTAGTAATAAGACTAATCCTGATCCTGTAGCATACACGTGCGAACATATTTTGGCTCTGCGTTTGATGAATCTATTAAAACCCCGCAAACTAAGACAGGAGCTCATCTCGTGCAAAGATTTCCACTACTTGTGTAACAATATATTTCACGATCCCATCGACGATCCACACGAGCCAGTAAACACTACTGAATGCAACATTCTAAACTACTTTACAGAAAGGGATTGTTAAAGAATCGCAGAATGTTGACGCAATCACAATATGCAGACTACAAGTTTGCAGGCCGTTTGGATCACATAAAGACCTTTTATGCGGGCATTAAAGCGCTTTCCTTTGGAGATGTAAATATTTTTCAAATAACAATTTTACCACCTGCTCTATGCTAAGCTAATTTGTTCGTCAACAGTTTGGTATGTTTCAGATCAATGAGGACGGCTTCCGGGTTACTGTAGAGCAAGGGAAAGTGATTCAGGCTTCACTTTTCATAATGCCTGCCGTTTTTGCCGATTATCATATTACTGAAATCGTAAATTTCAGTCTAAAGATGAGCGTTCTCGCCGAGTGTCTGAGTATCTTTGCGGGCATCGACTGCAGCATGAAAATGTTCTACAAGGGGGAGGGAGCGCCGCTAATAATTATGCTAGAGCCACATGACGACAAGGACATCACAACCGAGTGCTCAATAAAAACAATCGCCGACGAACCGCCAATTGATTTTCAACTCGACGAGAATAACGCAAGTTTGAATGTGATTTTTATACGTGGCCCAGAACTGGCACAAATATTTCACGATCTTGATAGTGCAGCTGAGGAATATGAGATAACATTATCGCCGCATCGACCACACTTCAAGATAGATTCTGTGAG
Organism: Stegana nigrithorax; assembly: GCA_037044495.1. Lineage (NCBI taxonomy): Eukaryota > Metazoa > Arthropoda > Insecta > Diptera > Drosophilidae > Stegana > Stegana nigrithorax. Next base: position 417,791 of record JBAMBQ010001606.1, on the reverse strand, counting down.
TGTGGTTCAATCTCAACTTTGTGTCGAAGTGCCCAAAACCAGTGACATGATGTTGTTGTTCAATTGTCGTGAGAGGACAAAAGCTCGATACAAAGCCAACCTCATTAAGCATACTAACAAAGCGTTGACAGTAGCTTCAAAAGTAGCAATCAAAACGGATTCAAGCGGTTTACTAGAATTGCATTTTATGTTGCAAACGGAAGAAAACTCCGACGTCTATGTGCAGTTTTTTGTAACGCCACAAGTCGAGTTTGACGAAGGGTGTGAGGGGGAATAACTGAATCTTAATCTTATTAGTGCTGCCAAGTTTTAGTATTCAGTCGCGATTACACAACACTGACTGCCAGTGCTAAAAATATAATTTGGAATTGTGTTCGTAAAAGTGTAATTAGAATCGCAAATGTTTTTTTTTTTGTCAGTTTTCGCTGCACAAACAAAACATACACGCGACATAAAGTTGGTGCGAAAATTTGCAAACTTTGGTAGAACTAAGATATAAAAACTTAATATTGCCCATAGTTCGTAAGACTAAAGTGTCATAGAAATAAATTATCAAATATTAAAAACAATTAATAAAAAATACGAAAATGGCGGATCCATTGAGTTTATTGCGGCAGTACAACATAAACAAAAAAGAAATTATTGAACGAGAAAACCAGATTATATTTGGAGAGTTCTCCTGGCCGAAAAGCGTGAAAACAAACTATCTCAAATATGGGTAAGTCGCACATAAGAAACTTGGCAATTGCGTAAAAAATATTCATGGTCACATCTTGCAGTTCCGGTAAAAAAGGAGCACCACGTGAATACTACACACTCGAGTGTTTACTGTACCTGCTCAAGAATGTTATGCTCCAGCACTCCGTTTACGTACGTCAGTGTGCGGCTGAAGATATACCAGCAGTCAATCGTCCCGATCGTAAAGAGCTTTTAGCTTACCTTAATGGCGAGTCCACAACGTGTGCTAGCATCGACAAAAGCGCCCCACTTGAGATACCAACGCAGGTAAAACGCACAGCTGACGGAGATGCAGCAGTCGGTGAGTCGGCAGCGAAAAAGGCTCGCTTCGAGGAAACGCAAGTTCAAAAAGTGCGTGAACAGCTTGCTGCTCGTTGGGATGTCAACAAAAAGGAGACTGCGGTGAATATTGACAACATTAAGTCGCTGTCGGAAACAATGTCCGTTGAGAAAATTGCCGCAATTAAAGCCAAACGTTTAGCGAACAAGCGTACAACGATTAAACGCACCGACAACGAAGATGCGATGGCCACCGATCTGCGTGCAATACTCGATTATGATGTGGACTCGACAAAGGATATTATCAGTCGTGAGCGGCAATGGCGCACACGTACGACTATACTGCAGAGCACTGGCAAAATATTCGCTAAGAACATACTTGCTCTACTGCAAGGCATCAAAGCACGGGAGGAAGGACGCAATCGCCCACAGGCACAGAATCCCATTAAAATGCCGGAACCTGCACGCATTGCCAAACCACAACCACAATTAACGCAATACAATCGTTACGATCAGGAGCGTTTCAATCGACAAAAGGAGGAAACCGAAGGCTTTAAAATCGATACTATGGGCACATATCACGGGATGTCGCTTAAATCTGTAACTGAGGGCTCACAAGCACAGCGCAAGGCCGCTGCAGCGGCTGCAGCCGCAGCAAATAATATACCCCCACAAATGAGTAAGTTACGATGTATTTAACTTTCACTTATAAGAAATTTTGTTTATTTTCTAGCTCGCACACCGCTTCCAACGGCGCAAGCACGTCAGATACCGCCAGGCATGCAGAAACGTACATCGCGTACCCCAATCATTATTATTCCATCAGCCAATACCAGCCTTATTACCATGTTCAATGCTAAGGACATTCTACAGGATCTTAGATATATCTCAACCGAAGAGAAGCGACAGCAAGGCAGCCAACGCGACAACGAAGTCCTTTTGCAGGTACATATTCAGTTGCCTATTGGGAATTGAAAGCGTAAATCTGTGCCTTATTGTAAACTTCTTTCGTTTATTTAGAGGAAGCGTCAAAATACTACTGTGCCGTATCGTGTCATAGATAATCCCTCGAAGTTAACTCAGGATGACTGGCAGCGTGTTGTTGCAGTCTTTGTGATGGGTCCTGCTTGGCAGTTTAAAGGCTGGCCATGGGATGGTAATCCTGTTGAAATTTTTTCAAAGAGTAAGCTAACAGCATTAGCATGTTTATTATTTGCAATATCATTGGCGACAATATCTTTCAGTTCGCGCATTTCACTTGCGTTTTTCTGAGCTGAAACTCGATCCTAATGTCGGTAAATGGTCGGTTACGTTATTAAATCTATCGCAAAATAAGCGTCATTTGGATCGCGCTGTTTTGATGACATTTTGGGAGACACTGGACAAGTATGGGCGAGAATACACTTGTAATTTGGTGAATCTATTAAAACTTAATTTACATTTGTTATTTCAGATACATGCTGAAGTATAAACCCGACCTGAGGTTTTAAGACCCATTTAGAAACAACTTACATTATCTGTTACTGTTAATCTTGCGTGGCGCATGAATTCTCTTTATATTAAACATAGGAATAAGCCGTTAATTATAAAACTTGTATGTAATAATTTAGGTAGACGGCAAAACAAATGAAAAATTTATAATTAGTCATTAAATGCAAATATGTTTTGTACCGTGGTTAGTTCAACACGTCGACTATTTAGCTTTTGTTAACCAATAAAGTTAAATGCAAAGACATAAAATACACATATATTACACATATTTATTTTATATATTTATCTTCTAAACATTTCAGAAAAATTACACAGCGCCCATTTGTAAAATAGGAGTAAATAATTTATAGGCATGCTCAATATGCTGCACAGCGACAAGTAGTTCCGAGAAGAGTGTATTGACTGGTTGTTTGCTTGATTCGCTGTCTTTAGCGCTTAATATAGCTGCACAACGATTGGTTAGACCTTGTAGATGACCATTGAACTGCTTGCAAAGCTGTACAATGCAATCGACTTCACTTGCGGTGCTGTGATGTTCTTTAACCAGCAACAGTTCTGCGATTTTATGTAACTTACTAATTTCCAAAGCGCAGGCCTCCGACAAAATTGTTAAGCTCTTGGCATAAGTTTCTTCAATATCCGCTTCTACTGCAGTTGTCGAATTGAGCCAATCCACCGCTGTGGACCAGTTGCTGTAAACATTTAGTAAAGGTAATGCTTTAAAAATGAAAAATTAATATATCACATGTTTACTTAATAATATCATCAAATTGAATCTTTAACTCCAAGTCCTCAATGCTCGATGTCAAGCGTTCATTTAGTTGAACCCCATCGTAATCACCATCGCTGTCGCATTCTATGTCTTCCATTTCGAGTAGCTCCTTAACCTCGGTGATGGTCTCTTGCAGTTCAGTTAATGCATTGCCACTTACCGAGTCCAATAGTTTTCTCAGTTTTATTTCCGATTCCTTTGACAATATTTCCAATGCTTCAAAATGCACTAAGCCACAAAAATTTTCAAACAAAATCTCAAATCGTAGCTGGGCCTTTGTCTTCTCCAGGCGCAGTTGCCGCAGTGACTGTTCCATTTGATCGGCATCATTCTTAGCTTCTTGCAGTAGAGCGCTCAAATTGGGCTTCTCCGTTTCCAAGCCTAGCAGTTTTCGTTTGTTAATCAGTTTTGGATCATTTTCTTGCAAAATGTTCATAGTTTTTTTGCCAATGCCTTCTAAAGTATCCAAACCGGTATTGAGTACTTTTGAACCAAGTGTAGTAACACCACTGACCAAGCTCAAACCGAATGCTGGAGGAGTTGCTGCATCTAATTGCTCATTGGCCTGTTCTAACTCTTGTGGTAATGATTCTGTTTCTTCTACTGAATGTGTTTTTTTCTTTTGGGTCTCTTCTGCAGCATTGATTCGCGCCATCTCCTCGGGATCAGGCACACCGATCATTTGATTTATGCTTTGATTAACAGTTGAAGTAATGGAACCCAGCCCTTCGGTTGCCGTCGAAAGCACTGATGTTAGTTTGCCACCCCACGAACCCCACGAAGTTCCACTCGCTTCGGGTGAAGTTTGTGATTGCTGTGTTGGCTCCGTCGTTATCTTGGAGTCTTTTATGTTGTTGTTGTGGTTGTTATTCTGCTGCGTACTGGCTGCATTATTCGTTTTGTTTACTTGCGTGTTAACCGTTGCCTTTGGCAAGTTTGTGTCGACGATATTATCTTCTGCGTCGCCCCAATCTTCCCAATTATCATCATCATCGCTCATTTCCCAATCGTTTTTGTTATTTTCGTCTTTTCTTGTGGACATTTTATTCTTCTTCGTTACTCACAACTCTAAAACTATATGATAATAATGCGAAATGAACTTCTATTTAATACACGTCAGAGGAGAGCAGCTGCTAGTGCTTGAGTGAGAAAGAAACTTGCTTTACTGCAGAGTTGTCACAACTTCAAATTAAGCTTAATTATAATTATAGGTAATTAATTCCTCTATAAGTGGAATTAGTCGACTGCTTCAGTCGAATATCAATCATGATGATTAAATAAGAAGTTTCACGTAGGAATCCATAAAATTAAACGCCAACAGACCGTTGTCATTCACAGAGCATAAAAAAGACCAGAGTTTAATAAACACAGAAGAAAATCGGTTTTATAAATCGATCACTTCCAGTGTTAGCCTTTAATTCCATTTTAGTTGCACATGTAACGATAATGCACGACTAATTTTAAGGGATATTACATTGGTGGAAGATCGCTTTGAGCATATTGCATATAGAAGGATACATTTTTAAAAGTCGGTGGAAATATTTACTGGCAAAATGGACAGATGCCGCATATGTTTTCGTTTATCGGATAACTTTATTTACATTTTTGATCCAAAATTCGCATCGATATTATACCGCTTCGAAAATTTAATCTGTGTTATTGTAAGTAATTGTACACATATATGGTAAATAACTTACTAAGTACATTTTCAGTTCAAACCGGAGCAGAGCCTACCAAACAAAATCTGCGAACGATGCAAACGTGAAATAATTTATGTCATCGAAAGCCTCGAAAATTGGGGTAAAACTCAAAGAGATCTAATTTTTAAAGCATCTACATCAACACTTAAAAAGGAAAACTCAGATTCTCAATCTCCGGAGATTTTTAATATTTTCGAAACTCCCTTTGCACAGCAACAAGTAAACAATTGGCTGGATTTGGAATCTCATGAGTCGGAAACAATAATAAAAGAACTTTTGAATGATTTTGACAAAGAAAATTATGCATCACTGCTCGAAACAAAAGTTTTTACGGAACAAGAAACTAATGCCAACGCTTTTATGCCAATGTCGGAACTAAACTACAGAAATACTGCAAATAACACCGCACCAATGGTGACAGTCTTGCCAATGGCTTTAGTAAAAGAGCCAAACAAATCTTACACACAAACCCGTCCTGGACTCCCTCTTAATATACAGACAGAAAATGGGCTTACATATGTCAAAAAACCAATCAAAAAGGCCACCAATGTGAAATCGAACATGGTAATCACTAAAAAGATCGATGTATCGGCACTCAAAGCTCATCCAACGGCAAACAGCAAATTTGCAGCTAAGTTGGTAGTGCCAACGGAAGAAACAGATGTATCTTCGAAGATTTACTCGTGGAAAGATACATCAAACGTCCAAATAAAACCAAAATGATATCCCTTTAGAATTTACAATATCCAGTAAGTAACCATAGACTGAATGCACAAGTCTTTTTTTATGTAGCATATTTAATGTTTATTTTAATTAGTTCATAAAAAAATTACCAAAACATATATATTGAACAGGTAATATTTCAAAATAAGAATTATTCTTTTTGTTTAGTTATTAAGTACTCACTTTTTTTTACTTTCTATATTATTTTAATATTTATGAGACTCTTCAACAAAAAAAATGAATTTGCCAGTCTGCGTTTAATACATATATTTCCCATTTGAATTTTTTTTAGTTTTCATTATCTTTTAACCTACTAATAAATTGTAAACCTTGAATAAAAAAGTAACTATGATTTCCTAATCAAAAAAATTAATTCGAAAGTCTTTATATACACAACTTTTAGGCAAACATCTTATCAAAATTCCACCAGTTTTCTCTTTTTTTTTGAGAAGAAAAACGGCAAAAACTTGGAGCGCCCATTAGTAACCGCCGAAAGCAAAAAACGTAAACGTAAGGAAACAGTAAATATCATGTGAGCGCGCGTGTTTTTTTTTTTTCCTTTAACGGGCGATTTCATTTTATTTATTTTTGGAAAATGTCTCAGCAACAAAATCGTTGTTGCTCGGTTCGTCTTGATAACTTCGTGGCGACTCACACCTAGATTGGCTCATATCAATAATAATGATAAAATAATTTTAATAATTATTAATCTATTAATTTTAGGCGCGAGCAATTTAAATGGCAACGATCTAATTACGTAGATGGCGCTATAAAGAATTGTACAAAAACGTGTTATCCCTGACCCTGGTTTTCTAGTTAATTTTTATGTGCGCGATCTGCCAACTCTGCTTCGAGGCAACCCTAAAATAGCGTAGCGATTTTTGGTAATTTTTGTGTGAAACTCGTGTGAGACGATTTTTTTTGTAATATCGTGTTTAATTAAACACATTGAAGTAATATTACAAAGGTTTTTGCGCAGTCAATTGTGCGTATTAGTTACATAAACTTTAATCTTAAAGTGGAAGAACAATAAAACGTTGATACAGGAACGCAGTAGGCGATAAAAAAAAAAAAAAAGAAAAAGACGTGAAAAAAGTCGTGTAGAGACGAAAGAAACAATTCATTTTTCAGTCAGATTCTAATAAGCCGAGTGTGTGAAAAAAAAATAATAATCGTTTCCTAAACGGAAAGAAAGAAAAAACAAGCAACTGATTGAAGGATAATATGAGTAATGCTATTAACCAAAATGGCACAGGTCTAGAGCAGCAAGTAAGTATAATAAATTTTAATCATTATTTTAAGATAGATGTGTATGTGCAGTTCATGCGGTCGGCGGAAAAAATTATTGATTTCATAACAACATGCTACTCGGATTTTGATTTAAATTTTTTTTCTTTTTTAATTTTTTCTGTTTCATTGGCGACAAGGCGACTATTTTTTGTACGACGACGGTTCATGTTCATCTTCGTGGTGATTTTTTCTTTTTGTAATTTTGTACATTTTTTTTGTTGCTTGCCTTGTTCGTAGAATAAAAGCAAATTTGAAAATAGCATATGTGAGTTGTGTTGCGATGTGTTTGTGTAAATTGGTTCTTGTGTGAGTGTCGTGAGTATATTGCTCATAAGAAGAGAGCGTTGACGACAACAACAACTAGGAATGCCGCTTAATCGTATTTCGCACGCTAGTTAACATTGTGTTGTATGATAGTAGGGTTGCCAGCATGTTGTCATTTGTTTGCCCTTTTGAATTTGAGTGATTAACTCAATGCATTTGTGCATTAGGATGAAAAGCTTTTAGGGTTGTCATCACATCAACAGTGTTCTGCTCCCAAAAAACGAGCGAGGGTATGTGGAATTTTCCTTTTGGGAGCTTAACAAAGCTGGATTTTACGTTGTCCACCATAGCTTCAGTGTTGTTCCTTTTAGGAATAGAGTTTGAAATCTTTCTTTCTCCCTTCTGAAAATGAAAAGTTCTTGATATAAAATGTTTGAACTGAAATTAAATTGAATTGTTTAGATGTAGTTTGACCCAAAACCAATTTTACGACTGCGTTAGTTAGTTTTGTTTTCGAATGAATGAATAAAACGAATGCCGTGTTTGAGTCTAGGTAATCAAAAGATAGGTGTTAAATATTTAAATAAAAAGTTTAAAATAAATTGTTTACGTGGAATACATTTCTGCAGTTATAATCATTAATATATTGTGTGGGTGTAATTATTGAGTTCGCATGGTTTATATATCGTATGTGAATGACATGTTTGTCTTCTAACCTTTGTTTTTTTTTTTAATTTATTTTTTATTTTGCCAGTCTTTAACCTTTCTAAGAAAGTCTCTCTTTCGTTGTAACTGCCTCTCTCTTTTACTATATAAATAAAAGAACACACATGCAAGCGAGGTGTTGTTGTGTAGAGGTATCACATATACTTATACTTTAAATGAAAAAGCGCGCAAAGCAATGAAGAGTAATGTTGCTAAGCGGGATTTATATGACCGGCAAGCAGAATAACTACTTCGAAAAAGGGGAAACTGAATTACAAGCGTAATATTTAAGAATACAAAATTTTGCCAAAAAGAAAAAAAAAACAAATGCGTAGACTTTTTTCTCACATCTTTCTTTGTTCAAAATATACAATCATGTTGCTGTATGTTATTGCCAATGTTTGTTGTTGTATTTAACTGATGATTCAGCTCTATTAGAACGTGTATGTAGCTCTTGCATAGTTGCTACATTTTATTTAGGTCAAAGTTGGTTTTGCTTTTTTCATTTTATTTAAAAATTATTTTAAAGTTTATATTTAATATCGTGATTATTTAATTGCTCAACTGTATGATTTTTTTTAGGTTGCTGGTCTGGACTTGAATGGCGGCAAAGCTAATTATAGCAGCCCCATAACAACCAAGACTTCTACGAATTCGGTCGCAGGTGTTTATGTCCCTCCGCACCTTAGGGGTGGCAATAATAACGCAGCTAACGCTGACCTAGATACCCGAGACTACGATAGGGGCTCGGGCTCCTCTGTTAGACAAGATAGCAGAGAGCAACAACCACAGCAGCAACAACAACCACCACAACAACAACAACAACAACGAGGCGGTGAGTTTCGCAGAGGCGGTGATCGTGGCTTTAATAATCGCGATCGTCGTGATCGTCAAAGCGGTGATTACGGTAATTTTGGTGGCAGCGGCGGCGGAGGACGTCGTGGTGGTGGTAACGGAAGATACGAAGAAAACTATAACGGTACTTATCACCAAGCAACAACAATAAGGGAAAAATATTTTTATTTCGTTATATCTATTCTGTTTTATAGGTGATTTCGATTCGCGTCGCGGCGGTGAGGACTGGAGTCGTGGTGGTCGTCAAAATAATCGCTACAACGATCGTCGTGGTCCAGGAAATCGCGGCGGAAGTACTGGTGGAGGCGGCGGTAATAGCGCCGGGGCTGGCGGTAATGGCGTTGAAGAAGCAGTTGAGCAGCAACAACCGCGGAATGATCGTTGGCAAGAGCCCGAACGTCGCCCAACTGAAGAAGGCGGCGGACGATTTGAGAACTACCGCGGTGGCGATAACAGAGACCGAGGCGGTAGAGGCAGCAGCAACGTCAACAACCGGTGGAAAGAGGACCGACGCACAGGAGGCGATGTTGACTTCACAAAATTGGGTCCGCGCGACGAACGGTTGGAAACGGAGCTATTCGGTGTCGGCAATACCGGTATCAATTTCGACAAATACGAGGATATTCCCGTGGAGGCGACGGGTCAAAATGTGCCTCCCAATATCACATCGTTCGATGATGTGCAGCTGACCGAAATCATACGCAACAATGTTACATTGGCTAGATATGACAAACCGACGCCGGTGCAGAAGCATGCAATTCCGATTATTATAAACGGGCGTGATCTGATGGCTTGCGCTCAGACCGGTTCTGGTAAGACGGCCGCGTTTTTGCTGCCAATTCTTAATCAGATGTACGAGCATGGCATTTCATCGCCGCCGCAAAACAATCGGCAGTATAATCGTCGTAAACAGTATCCGCTCGGTTTGGTGCTGGCACCAACACGTGAGCTTGCAACACAGATTTTCGAGGAGGCCAAAAAGTTCGCCTACCGTTCGCGCATGCGTCCGGCTGTGCTTTATGGTGGCAACAATACCACCGAACAGATGCGCGAGCTGGACTATGGATGTCATCTTATTGTAGCTACGCCTGGCCGCCTGGAGGATATGATCACTCGCGGTAAAGTTGGCTTGGAAAACATACGTTTTCTCGTTCTGGACGAAGCCGATCGCATGCTGGATATGGGGTAAGTTTAGGCCAGCTGCATATTCCAGCCCGTTATAATCTGTTATTTTTCTTGACTCTCTAATTTCTTTCATTTAAACTTATCTTACTTTCAGATTTGAGCCGCAAATAAGGCGAATTGTTGAGCAGTTAAATATGCCACCCACTGGACAACGACAGACACTTATGTTTTCGGCGACATTCCCCAAACAGATACAGGAATTGGCTTCGGATTTCCTTAGCAATTATATATTCTTGGCTGTAGGACGTGTCGGCTCGACATCAGAGAATATCACGCAGACAATTTTGTGGGTTTATGATAAGGACAAGCGCTCATATTTGCTTGATTTACTTTCATCGATACGCGATGGTCAGGAGTACTCAAAGGACAACTTAACGTTGATTTTTGTTGAGACAAAGAAAGGCGCTGATTCGCTGGAGGAGTTCCTCTTCCAATGTGATCATCCTGTGACAAGCATACATGGTGATCGTTCACAGAAGGAGCGCGAGGAAGCCTTGCGTTGCTTTCGCTCGGGCACATGCCCTATACTCGTTGCCACAGCTGTGGCGGCGCGTGGTTTGGACATTCCGCATGTTAAGCATGTCATCAATTTTGATTTGCCCTCGGATGTTGAAGAGTATGTACACCGCATTGGTCGTACTGGTCGCATGGGTAATCTTGGTGTGGCCACATCTTTCTTCAACGAGAAGAATCGCAACATATGCTCCGATTTGCTTGAACTTCTAATCGAAACGAAGCAGGAGATACCCAGTTTCCTGGAAGATATGCTCTCTTCAGATCGTGGACATAGTGGCAATAAACGCCGTGGAGGTGTAGGTGGTGGGGCACGCTATGGAGGCGGCTTCGGTTCACGTGATTATCGCCAACAATCCGGCGGCGGTGGCGGAGGACGTAGTAGTGGAGGTAATCGCTCTGGTGGTGGTGGCGGTTTTCGTAGCAATGGCAATTCTTATGGTAAGATTTTAAATTAATTATAATTAATTATATATGATATCAAACGATTCCAACTTTAACATTGTAAACTAAAAGGAAAATCAGTTGGTGGCTTAGCCAAATCTTCTTTTCCAGGTTAAAAAATATTCATTTAACTAAACTTTAGTAAAGTGGACAAATCCATTTATGAAGCCCTTACATTCAACAAATCTTTTGATATAGATAATCAGTATAGCGAATTCATGAAAGAAAAATGAATGCGAGAATATGACCTTTGGACACACATGGTCAAACTCTTCGAATTGTGGTATCACAGAAAAAACACCAAATATTTCATTACGATAAAGTTTGAACACATTTACCACACATCACTACATCTCCTAATCAACCGTTCAGTCTAAAAAAAGTCAATTCTCTAAACCTGCACTCAATATCATAAATTCAACAGCGCTAGGGCGATAATTTTTTGAACAAATTTCGACCAATGTCTTCAATTTATACGCATTTTATGAATTTATAATTTAGGGATTCCCCTTTTTCCCATATTATCGCTATGAAAATTTTAAATGCAAGTGCAGAAGCACATTTCTTTGTCAATAGCATTTACTGTAAATTGGCTCACACTTCTAATTGTATTAAGTTTTGAGTTAGGTCTTCATTAATTGGTTTAAAATGAGTAATATAATATAATACGTATTAAATCGAAATTAACCGATAATGTATCTTTTGTCTAGGTGGCAATTCAGGCGGTGGTGGTTACTATGGTAGTGGTGGCGGCTCCTATGGCGGCAGTTACAACTCCTCTTCGCACGCCAATTCTGGACCCGACTGGTGGGGCAACTGAAGTAGGCGGGGACGCGGGTCTGCGCGAGTTGTTAACGCAAGAAAACGCGAATATACCATAAGGCAGTAAAAAAAAGCAGTAACGAAAACAAAAAGAGAAAATGAGCAGAGAATTACTCAATAACAATCACAACATAAATAAAAATTAAATAACATAAAAAACAAAAAATAAGCAAAAACAGAATACACGACAACAAAAGCAGAATACAGTTATATTACAATATAAATAATTATATTACCAATATTTATGTGTATAGTTTGTAATACGTTTTAACATTTGAACACAGATGTGTTCAGCATTGTTCGTCTCTATCCTAAATAGAAAACACTAATTCACACACAAATGCAAACACATACAGTCAAATAGTGATGAACATTTTCATGCACATTCACAACACATTACATCAATACAAGTAATAACCCTGTTAAATATTCAACAACAAATCAATGTATTTCATATGATGTACACATAAAATCACAATTAAAAAAAAAAAAACAAAAAAAAAACGAAAAACTCGAAGCAACATGAAAATGAATTAAAAAAAAATTACTTATATAAAAAAAACTTTCAACAAATAAAACATTAAAACTGCTAAACGCGGATATAAAGCGTCGACTTTTTATAAAAAAAATAAAAAAATAAAAAAAAACAACAAAAAGCGGCAGTAAAAAAATGCAGACATTAAATAAAATTGCTTTGTTTGCAGATCTTATTTCTGAAATGATGTGTAAATGTACAACTTCTGAAATTAAAAGAAATATTACGAAGAATAGATTACAATGGATTAAAATTGTAATCAAACACTGATAAGATGTGAATCTTGAATATAAGAAACAATTATAATAAATATATGTATGTATATGCAGCAAGCAAGAAAGCAGACATGGATGAAAAGAAAACACATCAATTGATTTTAAAAATTATCCCTAGTAAAGAAATCTAACTACAAAATGAAAACCATATAATTTGCTAATAAACATATTTTTAGCAAATCTGAATTCGCATTTTTTTTAACGGGTTGCGGTATCATAGTTGAAACTGGGCGGAAGTAATTTAAATCAATCAACATATCGTTATCTAATACATTTCGATCAGAATGTAATTATTGTTAAAAGCCCCTAAACTGCGTAAGTTTTTATATTTCTATGTCTTTGATTTGTATTGACATAATTTCTAAGTATTTTTTATGTTCGGATAACGAGTTGTTTTTTTATTTTGTTGAAAAAAAAAGAATTCATATACATATTGGGGAGTCCCCTTAATGAATATGTGCAGTCTGGCTACATAATTTACATTCATTCTGTAGAATTAAGATTCTTGTATCGTGCTTGAAATCTGCCTTCTCTGCGCAATTTAAGGTAAGAAGGTAATGAACTTAGGATTAAATGCAAACCAATAAGTCTAAAACCCAGTCTTAAATATGCAGTCAAAATCACCCTGATTTAAGTTGTATTTGTCACCAAACTTCAGCCATTAAAGTGAATTTTCGTCGATTAGCTTCTCAATCTGCGTCATTTTAATTCGCTTATGTAAGTAGAAAGTAGGAGAAATAACTAAAACCCATTACCTCGTATGTAAATTTGTTCTAGCCAGGAATTTCGTACCGAAAAAAAAAGAATTTATGCAGACAGAAAACGAAGTGTCATTAACAAATTCCTTTTTAGCTTTGCTTTTGAAACATGATCATGACTCATAAGACTCTTAAGACTTTGCTTAAGATATGAAGTCAAAGTAAACAAAGCTTTAATTGAAGTTAGCACAAATGGAAGAGATATTGTAACGAGAACTACTATCTGTTATTTTTGAAAACAATATTATTCTTACGGCGTAGATGCACATTTCATCTCTTTAGCTTTAAAATGTTGCTAAATGTGGCGATGCGTGATGTAAGCAAACTTACATATTGCGATTATTAATAAAATAACATTGATAATTATATAGTCGGTATTTTTACTTAAATTTTAAATTGTTTATAAAATAAATTACATCAGAAACGCAGTACATACAAAATTTCAAATACATCACATTTGCATGAAGTCGTAACGCATCATAGATCTCTAGTTTAAGCCCAAAGAAAGTTGTAATTATTATCACACATCTGATTTTTGGTTAAGCGCTGCATAGCCGACCGGTATTTCCTTTAGCTCTGATTGCAGACATAAAAATTCACCGCCTATGCACATTATAGTTGCCGTAATAGCGTTAAGCAGCCACCAGGAGAGGTTCGCAGGGAACGATTTGTTGTAATACCAGCATATAATTAAGTGCACCAAATGGAATGTGCAACTGTTGTAAATATGGAATATTTTGGAAAGAGGAATTTATTTTATGTGATAAGCAAATTTTCAATTTTAATGCGTCATGCTATTACCTAAAATCTAAGCACAATTTGGCACGCCGCACGATGATCCAAAGCGCCAGAGAGGCCACGAATGAGTTGAGTACAAAAGCGCAGATGACAAGCCGCCCACCCAAATCGAATATATGTATTTCCTGTATTGTTGGAAATGAAATTTGATTTTCATATTAAGGTGCAAAAAATATGATTTTGAGCAATACTTACATGATACTCAAAGAGATGCTCCAATGTGTAATTGTCACCTGCCAAGCTGTTCGCCAGAAAGATAAGCAGCCCGAGCGTGAAATACACGCAAAATTGCATTGATACGATTTGTGAGATGAGCAATGTTGGATCCCATTGTGTATTCCGAAATGTGCCAGCTTTCATTTTCGTGCAGCCAACGTTTCGCTTAATTTTGCATTACAAATGTTGTTTACAAAATGCAGCCAATCTAGTCTACAAGACTACCAGGGACGCGTAATTGCTAATGACGAATTTTAAATTAACGCCCTAGAACCCTAAACGCAGCTGTCGCATTTTTTCATAGAGGTAAAATTTGCAAATAGAACGATTTAGTTAATGTAATAGTAATTCAAATAGTTTTTATTATTATTATTGATATTTCGACTATAATAGTCAACTATTAACATTGCACGCAAAGATTGTTACGATTTTACATACTATAGTGCTCTCTTTCGTCGTTGCAACTGGTCAAAAAGAGAGAACTGACTGTTCTTTGCAATTTTAATTTCTTAAACATCTGACTTAACAGAGTCTGTCTCACCGTGAATAATATATTAGCACTTTAAGTGTTGTTGTTGTTAACATATTGCGGAGGTTTTCTCTGGTCAGACTTCCAGCAGCAAGCAGCACAAAATTGACTAGTTTAGTAAACAAAATTAAGGCTCTTATATAAAAGTATTTTTATAAATATGGCCATAAGATTAACGCAAAGATTGCTGCAAACACAAGCGCCTTTTCTATCCAGAGTAAGTTGCGATATAACGTTTGGCGCGTATGCTGAAAATTACATAATGAAAGTATGCAAAATTACAGCATAATTATGCACGTTTCACTATATTTCTAGGGATACCCATTGCTGGTGACCAAGGAGAAGACGGAAGATGTTGCACACACGAAATCAGCCTTGCAACGTAAACTAACAGTAAGACTTTGAAAGTGCAATAGTTATTTTGAGGTTATAAAGCTGGAAAATATTCGTTTCAATAGAGAACCGACATACCATCGGCGCAGTACGGTGGTCGTCATGCTGTCACTATGCTGCCCGGTGGCGGCATTGGTCCGGAATTAATGACCTACGTTCGTGAAATCTTTGGTTACTGCGGAGCACCTATTGATTTTGAAGTCGTTGATATTGATCCAACTACGGAGGGTAATGACGATTTGGAGTATGCAATTACTTCGATTAAACGTAATGGCGTTGCCATCAAGGGCAACATTGAGACCAAGTCGCAGAGTTTGACAGAGACGTCGCGTAATGTGGCCATACGCAACGAACTTGACTTGTATGTGAACGTTGTGCATTGCAAGTCGTATCCCGGCATACCTGCACACCACAAAGATATTGATATTGTTTTGATACGCCAGAATACCGACGGTGAGTATGCTATGTTGGAGCACGAATCGGTGCCTGGTATTGTTGAAAGCATGAAGATAGTCACGGTGGAAAATGCCGAGCGTGTGGCGCGGTATGCATTTGAATATGCACGTCAAAATGGTCGCAAAAAGGTTACTACCATTCACAAGGCAAATATTATGAAATTGTCAGACGGTTTGTTTTTGGATGTGGCCAAAAGGGTGCACAAGGATTATCCCGAATTGCAACACGACAACATGATCATCGATAATACATGCATGCAGTTGGTTTCGCATCCACATCAGGTAAGTGAAGCCTAAAGTTTGTACTCATTAAACTAAAAAGTAAAATTAATTTACAGTTTGATGTCATGAATATGACCAATTTGTATGGTACAATTGTGTCTAATGTCATCTGCGGCTTGATTGGCGGAGCTGGACTGCTATCCGGTAGAAATTACGGTGATCAAGTGTGTAATATATAATTTAATTGTTATTACTATGTTCTTATTACCTGTTGTAATTAATATTTACTTTCAGTATGCCATTTTCGAGCCTGGCACGCGTAACACTGGTACAGCTATTGCCGGCAAGAACATTGCTAACCCGGTTGCCATGATAAATGCCAGCGTCGATATGTTGGACCATTTGGGACACAAAGAACATGCAAAGGTTATACAAGATGCTACCTATCAAACGATCGTCAAAGATGCTATACGCACTCCAGGTATTTAAAAACTAATTGCTGATTTTGAGTGTATAGTAACTTTTTTCTTTTCTTTGTTAATAAGATTTGGGTGGCAATCACTCTAGCACTGATGTCGTTGAGAATATACTCAAGATCTTAAGCGCCAAGCGCGTCAATTGGTAAACTAAATAATAACTGCATTTAAGTTGTGCTTGTTATGTGCAAACGCATAATCACGTCTACGCTAAATTTGCGTCTCCTATCCTTGTATTATAATTTAATATTTCATACAGTTGTCTACGTCCAAAAGTTCTATATGATTTAATATATTATTAGTTGAATTTTAATGTTTAACGTATGTTGTTTTTGCCAAAATTTAATTTGTCTTTTGTCTATTTGTGAAGTTTAATTGTAAGTTTAAAATTGTGTCTTTTGTTTTATTTGTACATTTCTTATTTTCTATTGCCCACAATCAATGTCTATTAACTTTTTTGCGCTAAAATAATGTTTTCCTTATTTATTTATTATCTATGGGTTTTATTGTTTATTAATTGTTATAACCCAAGTGTCCTTAATTAACACCTACAACAACAATTTCTATACCACTGAGACAAACTAACACTTTAAAAAAATCTTAAATAAAACATTAGTGAACATACTATGTAAAATTTACACAAACTCAATACTAAACTAGATTGAAAGTTTCGTACAACAACACGTTACCTATGCCCCATATACAATACAAACCACCCAACTCGTCTATATAAGCACAATTTATACTTCCGTAGCCGTTCTATACTGGTAGTTTGTCTACTCTATACTCGCTGTCTTCTGCACCGTAGTCCAAGCGTAAAACAAATAACCAATTTTACAACATTATTAACCGAATATAAAATATTTTCTCTTCTTCCTACGCTGCTTATACGATCAGGCCACATGGAAATTATTTCAGCCAATTTTAAGCTGCGCCAAATAAAGAATTCTACAAAATGTAACAAGAAAACCAAAATTTTCTATTAACCAAAACTAAACCAATTCAAGTTAAACAAGTGTAAATCGAAACCAATCCTAGCATAAACAAAATCGTCACAAAGCATTGTTAAGAAAACAAATAAACAAAAAAAATAAGAAAAACATTTGCAAAAAAGAAAATCGCGCGTTGTTGCTGCTGCTTTATGTACTCCCCCTATACCAATCCAAATGTGTACCCATTTATGTTTTCTAATACACGTAACCAACCAATTATATGCATTTTGTGGCCGGTCCTTGTGACACAGGTAAATCCGATTTTATTAAATAAAAATAAACAACTTTGCTTAACTATTGTGCCCATTCACCTATTCTAAGACTTAACCTTTACACTTCTCTCTTTCACAGATTTTCTTATTTTAACGATGCCAAAAACGCTAATCACGATTTGTTGTTGATGTAGCAATCAAAAGGAATTCTTTTTTTTTCTTCTATTAACCCTTTTACAGCCCCACAAGTTTAGTTTTATAAGTACAAAAACTCAAGTTATTTAACAAACACATCTTCTTAAAATAAAATTAGGCCAGTAACAGTTGCAGAAGTTATCATTAACAACTACGATATTTTTGTACCTTTCCGTGTCAATATTACAATTTTTTAAGGCAATAACAACAGCAACAATTAATTTGTAATTTAAACGAAATGTATTAAGCCGGTCGAATATATTTGCAAAATATATAAATTAAATTAAAAAGACGAACGTTTTACTTTTAATACATACTCTTTTAAATAGTTTTTCATATGAGTGATACTTTGGTATTTTGTTACTTTTGCATGTCTAAGTCTATCTACTGAAACTCGGCTAATTTTGCAGGTGATCTACTAGTAGATCAATCAATGTGACACAGTAGAAATGTGATTATATGTGCGTACACTGGTTACATCACTGCTGTGCGAGAAATGTTAAACCAACATTTGCTATTTAGTGGCCACTTTTGGGAACTGTGCTTAGTGCCGGAATGGCATTATCAGCGTTTGCAATCACGAGCATACAATATGTTTGTAATATTGTTTATTTTTTTATCTTTCGTAATTCGACCAAATGCCATTTTGTGCGTCCGTATTATTTTTTATTTAAGATTAGTTGTGTTGTAAAAGTTTGCTATGTCAGCAGACAGATAACAAAAAACCAGCTTAAAGAAACAAATACAATTGTTTGAATTCTTCGTAAAAAGTGCAAATAGCACCGAGTAACTGCCAACTGGCTGCTACACAATAATTTATTGCATATATGTATAATTGTTTTTGCGTTAGTTTACTTTGTGTATATAAAAGACATTACATCATAAAAATGTAAATTGACTTTGCTACTTGTTTCACTTTTGGCCTTTAGTTGCACTTAACAAATTTGTGCATCGAATTTATACTTAAGAAAAAAAATAAAAATACAAAACAAACATGCAGCTCAACTAATTATATGTGCAACAACAACAATTATAGAGCAACTAATTAGAATTAATAATACAACTGCAAAGCTTAGATGCAGCCAGACCCTTGACGTAGGCATACGCCTACATACATACATATATTACATAAATGCTACTTAATTAAAAACGATTTATAAAGTAGTTGAGACATACCATGTAATAAAATGAAATAATGGCAACAAAATAACAAAAACAATGAGTATGACAATGATGCGACAATTTTTAAGCGTCGACATGGCAATTTGGCCAATACGAGTGCACAATTGTGCACTTGGCCGTTTTATTGCTGTGCGATGTAAATCCGTATGCCTAAACGATGACATGTGATGGTGACGAAGTAGTTGACCATTCGCTTGTTATAACTTGGATAGATTACACAGTGCCTGCTGATTGGCCGACGCGCTGTACTGAGCAAAAGGCATCAAACGGCAATAAGTGAGCAGTTGCTGTTCCAGCACTATCAAGGATTTTCCTGTATGCTTAGCATGTCGCAACAGGCCACTATCACGCTGCTTCAGCAAATAGCCACTTTGTATGAATGAGTATATAGCTATATTGAGATTATCCAGCGCCAGGCAATATGGATGCACGTGTGGTGCATGTACCTGCTGCAACAGCTCTTCCACGCGTTGCTGCACTTGTACGAGTATATCCTTGTTGCTAAACTCCAGCGTCTCGGGCAACTGTATATAATATTCAAATTGTTAGAATGTATGCTAGAAATGCAGGGGAAAAAACCCAATGTAACTAACCTCACGCAATGTCACGACAAGCTGATAGTAAAGGCAGAGAAATGGGGCCAACGCTGCGAGTATGACGCGGCTGCAATCGTTATCATGCACTAAGATTTTGCCAGTCATTGTATCTAATTCGAGAACGTTTTCGGCTTGTAACATTTCCAAGTGTTTCGTGAATTCCTCCGCTTCGCGATGCGATTCAATGATAAATTCATGCTGAAAGATTTCATCCAATTGTGCGACAAGAGTGCGCAGTTCGGAAATTACAGCGGTATGCGTCGTCGTCGCATATTGTGTCTTTATTTGCCGGCGTTGCAATTTTAATGCGGCTAATACTAAATAAGCTGGCCGCGATAGCCAAAACATGCACGGATTTATATATAATTGCAGAGCCAACATGGGCACTGCTATGGCCATTGTATGTGGTGAAAGCGCGTGCGCTTTTAAACGACGCACATCGATCTGTTGTGCCAGCTCGACCGCTGCCAATTGCGTGAATTCCAAACGCGCTTGACGCAAATGCACAATATTCGCATGTATTTCCACATCATTAATAATATCCGCACGAATACTCTTTGCGTTTGTTGACACGTGAGCGCCCAACTGCTCGAAGATACACTTCAGATGCAATATACCGCGTGCTAACTCATCGACTGTCACCGTTCGTTGTGCGTACAATTGACTAGCGTAGTAAAGGCTAAGCAGGTTAAATGTGTTAATGACGATACGACGTTGTTGTTGGTAGATGATCTGCGTTACAGTAAAAAAATTAACAAATATTTAATAGTTGGCTAAACACTATGACTAACCTCATTAGCCAGCTGTTTGACCAGCTCGATTTCTGGCTTGTCCAGCTTTTGTAGTTGTGAACCCAAGCTGGCGCGTTGCATTCGCTGCTCTCCACCATGTTTAAAGAACTCACGCACCGATATGGGTGCTCCAAAATCCAAATACATTTTGCCAAAACGTTCATCAATAATCTTAAGCGCTTTGAAAAAACCCTTTGTGGACTCTTTGGGTTTTGGCACGCCCAAGAGTTCATAAACGAAAAGTTGTTCTTCCAGTATTCGCTCGTAACTTATGCTTACCGGCACTATGGTAACATCCGATACTTCACCGGTGAAGTAAGGCAACAGCGCCATGGAGAGTAGTCCCACTTTGGGCACAAGAGCCTTGAAATTACGACTGCGAGTGCCCTCAATGAAGAACTCCACGCCAATGTGGTAACTAGCGACCAGCGCGTACATATACTCCCGGAATATATCCCAATAGAGTTCGTCATTCGAAAATGTACGACGCATGAAGAAAGCACCAGTTTTACGTAGCATAGTGCCCATGCCAAACATGGAATGAAAATCTGAAAATAACGCTTATACATTAAAAGGCCATTTCGCATACAGTAACCAATGCTTACCCATGCCTGCGGCTATGCCTGGTATTTCGATATCATAATAAAAGCATATATACGACATCAGTATAAAATCCATATAACTACGATGACTAGGTAAATAGAGCACAGGATTACGACCTAGACCTTGCTTTACGGCTGCCATACTAGCGGCGTTCACATAAATGCCATCGGAAATACGTTTCCCAATGGCCGTTATGGTCATGCCGCACCAACGTATTATTGCCAGATTGCGATCCAAGCCAATCTCATCAATGATGGCCCGTGCCTGCTCCTCAATGTACTTCACAGGCTTTTGCGTCTCGCGCGCGTAGTGTGCAATAATCGTTTGCAGTTTTTCGCTATGCAGCACATGCTTTTTCAGCGTTTTTGGATTCAGATACTTTTCGAACTCGTAGGCCACTTGCGGTTTGTACTCTTTGGTCATTACTGGTTCCTTGCCAGGTGCAATGATGTTCTCAAAATTGCTCATATATGCGGTCGCTGCGGCGCCAGCTTCATCGATAGTTGCGGTGGATGAAGGTGTAGATGAATCATTGCTATCGTATGATGTTTTCTTAGTGCTACTTATTGTTTTTCGAATTATCGGCGGCGATTTCATAGCGTTTTGTTGTTAGTAAAGTATGAATTGTTTTTTTTTTTATTTTTTTTTTCGACGTGTTTAACTGCAAAAGCTACTGATTAATAATACGACACTTTTACTTGAATCTTGTGCGTGTTAACAAGTTCTGATTCTCTCACAATTTTGAAACACTTAAATATTAATGTATGTCATTACTTTTTATCTTTAAAAATAAAACAAAAATACGTGTTTTTAAATTTTGTACAGGCGTGCACGGCATGATATTATTTATTTACTGATTAAAAGCACATTTGGGTGCGTGTAAATTGCCGTTACTTTGAACGATATCAGGTGTTTTTTTTTTGGGAATGTGAGAGCAAATTCACCGGTGCAAACAGCTGGCAATGGTATACAATAAGAGAGGGAAAGAGATCCAATAAAAAAAGAAAACACGCTGGCTTAAATAATGTGTGGGGGCGCTATAATTCTGTATAAATCTGAGTAATATACATTTTGAGTAAATTCATCAAATTTTCTATGTTAGGAAAGCCAAGACCGAGTCAAACATGCAATTTGATTTGTGATTTTTGAGTCATGTTGTGACCGGAATAAAGCTGTAGCTTTAAAGGAATATTGTGGCTAAAATAATGTGCACAACTCGTTCCATGGGGCCGAGGCTCAAGTCCAGTGCCTCGCCGAAAGAACAATAAATCAAGCATGAAGCTCAGAGCGCAAGCGTAAGTTAAAGGGAGAGAAAATAAAAAAAAAGCTTAAATGCAAATTTATTTTCATGTAATGCACTTTCGCTAATATTGTTTTTATTTACGCAATTTTAGCAAACATTAAGCACTCAACAACAAAATTTATGCATATGGAAAACAAGTCAGAGTTTGTAAACAAATAGTTACAAGCAGCAGGTTCTTTCACTTTAATCGTTTTTTTGCTATTTGCCAACTTAATTATGCACACACTTTTTAATAAATAATATTGAATTTTATGTTTATATGTGAATACAAATTAAGTTATAAATTATTTAGTATTTTTTGCAGATGGCAAACAAAAAATTTATCGCTACTCTCGACTCTTGTTGTTGCTATTTTGATGAGCTCACAACAATCAATACTCTCTACCGGAGACGTTCGAACGCTTCAGCGGTCGATAAACGAATGAATATGATTGTGGCAGAAACCGGTTGTAAAGATTTGTCGTCAATTTTAAGTGGGGCCATAAAAAAGTTAATAATTTTCACTTAAAACGAATGTTTACTTATGAGTTATTGAATACTGCGTTAAGCATGTTCAAAAGTTTTCTTGTTATAAAGTTGGCAACGGCAAATGTGAAGTATCGCCATTTTGCAAATGGTATAAAGGTTAAATAATCACCTGTTTTTTCGTACTAAAAACAAGTTACATTCAAAATTCATTAAAAAGAGGAGTATTATGAGCTTCCAAAATGCAAGGTTTTTTTTTTTCATCGATTGAAATTTATATGTTCGTTAGTTTACGGTTAGTTATACATACAAAGATTATTAATGTAATATGTAATACTATAATAGAAATATCTGACGATCAATCTGGCAACTGTCGCAAAGCTTTGTGTATTAAATATGCGGTACAACCGAAAACGGAAAATGAAACGCGAATCAAATTAAATTTTTGCAAGCAAGGCTTACAAGTCTGATTTCGCAAAGCGGTTTACGCAACAAGTGTAACTTTTCACAGAGTTCATTTACCTGCCAACAACTACAACAAAATACAGTTATGGCGGCGTGTTGGAAGAAAATTTTAGAGGCACTTATTGTCCTCATTCATATAATTACGGATCGTCTGCTGGAATTTTCACTAGGGTGGTACTGGGGTCCAAAACTCAGCGTAGCTGCGCTGCCAAGTATCGAACAGCAGAAGATCGTCACGCTAAGCGCCGTCGAGTTGGCAAAATTAATACGCGAACGTAAACTAACTTCATACGAAGTAGTCAAAGCATATTGCGACCGCATCGAAGTCGTCAATCGCGAGATTAATGCTGTTGTGGATGGTCCTTTCCCGGAAGCCTTGAAACAGGCAAGTGCCATTGATGCAAAGCTTGATGCAAAGGACTACAGCGATGAGGAGCTAGTAAGTAAGCCGTTTTTGGGTGTACCGTTTACCACAAAAGACAGCACAGCGGTTGCCGGTAAGCTGCACACATTGGGCCTGGTCAGTCGTAAGCGAACGCGAGTTTCTGCCGATGCAGAATGTGTGCGTTTGATGAAAGAAGCTGGTGCTATAATCATTGCTACGAGCAATGTGCCTGAAGTCAACAAATGGGTGGAGTCACGTAATATGTTAATCGGACAGACAAATAACCCCTATGACTTCCGTCGTTCGGTTGGGGGGTCTTCTGGTGGCGAAGCTGCGCTTATTACATCTTGTTGCACCGGTTTTGGCTTGGGCACAGACATTGGAGGTTCAATACGGATACCCGCGTTTGCATGTGGCATTTTTGGCCATAAGCCGTCAAAAAATGTGATAAACACACGCGGCTGCACATTCAGAACCGGTCAAGAGCCGGAAACGATGGTTGTAGCAGGTCCCATGTCACGCTATGCCGGTGATTTGTTGCCCATTATGCGTGTGTTGGTCCAGCCAAAATATCGTGCTGGACTTAAGATGGATGAGCCAGTGGAATTAAAGAAACTACGGTACTTTTATGTGCCAAGTAATCGTATGCCGCAGTGTAATCCAGTGAACAACGCCACTCAAAATATTATGTACAACGTACGCAAACATTTCGAGACATTAAGTGGACGTGAAGTTAAATTAGCCAACTTGCCAGCGACAGAGTTTACTGGCAAAATGTGGCGTTATTGGATGACGCAAGAGCCGGCGAACTTCAATCACTTACTTGGCAATGGCACTGAATTGAATCCATTCGTGGAACTTTTTAAAAAGCTTCTGGGCAAGAGCGACTATACTTTAGCAGCTATCTATTCCCTCATAGATGGTATTTTGCCAAAGGACCGTGAGTCACTGGTGCGTGACGCTACCAAACGTTGTAAGAAGGCATTGCAGCAACTGCTCGGCGATGACGGCGTGCTATTTTTCCACAGCTCGCCGCGTACGACACCGTTTCATTATTATCCTCTTTTGAAGATCATGGACTTTTCATATTTTAGCATTTTCAATGTGCTGCATGTGCCGGTTACGCAGGTGCCCATGGGTCTGGACGCAAATGGTTTGCCTTTCGGCATTCAAGTGGTAGCCAATGAGATGAATGATCGCTTCTGTCTCGCTGTCGCCGAGGAGTTGGAGCGCACTTTTGGCGGTTGGATTCCGCCGTTTACACTAAAGCAATAAGACTGCAGGATATTTACAGAATATAATTACTCACGTTTTATGAAGTTAGGTGTCGGGTGATAATAAAGAAGTACAAGCACTTTGCTTTAAAAATATTTTTAAAATTCTCGTCCATTAAGTTTTTTTTTCTGCAAATTCCAAACATCAAAATTTGTTCCAATTTAACTCACTGTTGCAAACTGTGCTTTAATGGGTTAACATGCACATGCGTTAATAACAATTGTGACTGACATTGCGTTAAGAAGCAGCAGTATATTGTTAAACAAAAAGTAAATGTAAAGTAAAAA
Source organism: Stegana nigrithorax (assembly GCA_037044495.1). Lineage (NCBI taxonomy): Eukaryota > Metazoa > Arthropoda > Insecta > Diptera > Drosophilidae > Stegana > Stegana nigrithorax. The sequence continues at coordinate 392,602 of JBAMBQ010001606.1, read as the reverse complement.
GTAAATAAAAGAAGTTTTTAAAATGGGTAAAACATCAAAGGACAAACGTGATATTTACTATCGTTTAGCTAAAGAGCAGGGCTGGCGTGCTCGCAGTGCATTCAAATTGCTCCATATTGATGAATCGTTTCATATATTAGAGGGTATAAAACTTATCTTTTTAGGAAAAGTTTATATATATAAGTTTTCTTTCACATTAGGTGTAAAACGTGTTGTTGATCTTTGCGCAGCACCGGGCAGCTGGTCACAGGTGCTGTCAAAGCGATTATACGAACCCATAAGTGATGATGAGAAATCCGAGATTAAAATAATTGCAGTGGATTTGCAGGCCATGGCGCCTATCTTGGGTGTCACTCAAATACAAGGCGATATAACTAAACTTAGCACAGCTGAAGCCATCATTAAACATTTTGGAGATGATCAGAAGGCACAACTGGTTGTCTGTGATGGCGCGCCAGATGTAACGGGTTTGCACGACATTGACGAGTATATTCAGGGGCAGTTGCTGATAGCTGCGCTTAGCATTACAACGCATGTATTGCAGGAGGGCGGCACGTTTGTGGCGAAGATTTTCCGCGGTAAAGATACAACATTCTTATATTCACAAATGAGAATATTTTTTGAAGAGGTACGTACAGCAGAAGTGATAAGCACTATAACCAAATTTTTTTTAAATCTTCTTCATCACAACTCAGGTGTCTATTGCCAAGCCACAAAGCTCACGTAATTCAAGTATAGAGGCATTTGTTGTGTGTAAAAAGTATAAATGCCCAGAAGGCTTTATTCCCCAAATGATCAACCCAATGGTTGACGATGTCCGTGTCTTGGCGGAAGCCACAGGTTCAGAGGTGAATCGCAGACTGATACCATTTATAGCATGCGGCGATCTTAGCGGCTTTGATGCTGATATGTGCTATGACTTGGGGCCAGTCGGCGGGGATGCTGAGGAATATGTGTACCGTGAGGTTATACAGCAGCCGATATCACCAGCTTATAAGGAAATACTCGAAAAAATGCGCACTTGCAGCATTAAATATTCCGCTATTACTGTGAAACATGACGTTGAGGCTGAAGTAAGACCTGAAGATAAAGCTAACACAAATTAAGCTGCGCAAAATTGAAAACAATATTTATTACCATTAAAATACCAATAAAACTAAACAGTTCTTAATAATAAAAAAACACATTTATTATAAATGTTGCATAGCAACTTTCTCTGACGGTTTGACACCATACTTGTAAACTTTATTTAGGCTCTCGGGAAAATCGGGCAAAAGATTTTTAAAGTTTTCGACGTGGTGCGTATGCTGTTCCGTCCAAATGCCATCGCCTGTGAAATGAAACTCGGATTCGATGAGATAAAGTATCAAAGTTAAAATGTCTTGACTGCTTAAATCATGTACGCTTTGCACATTCAATTGTAGATCCTCTAAAAAGTCTGGAGTTTGTAACATATGCATTTTCTCTTCAATTCGTTTTCTGCAGATTGCACAATTGTGTTAATTAATCAATATGGTTAGATTTTTTGTGCTATAACTTACATAGGATACAATAGCAAGTGTATATTTTTATAAATATCCTGTGCGCTAAACTTTTTGCTTAAAAAAAACTCTAAACATTGTTTCACATGGAGTACAGGTATGTGGCACCAGTTAGGATGACGTGAGAGCAAGTTACGCATATCATTCTCATCCTTGGCAAGAACATTGCTAAGATAAACGAGTATGTCGCGTCCTTTTGTACGATCCGAGCCATCTCGTGCGAATCTAAAAAACGCATATTAAATACATAAATAAATATAAACAAAACGACCTACTTTGCAAACGCTTCCGAACCACAGGAAAGTATGTGCAACGAGGCACACCGCACCTTTAATTGATTTAGATAATCCAAACGTAGACGCGCTTTATTCTGATAGTGCACTAAACGCATCACACGCGGATTTGAGCCTAGAACTTGAAATTCTTCAATTTCATTAAGATCTCTTAAACGTTCGAGCACTGTGTCTGGTCCTAGTGTCAACACCTCCAAGCAACGTAGCACAGCATCCTCGCTAATGCCAAATGCACGCACATGCTCGAGTGTTTTCTTTAGCGCATCACAGGTTGACATCAGTATTTTAGGACGCTTGTATCCGATTTCTCGTATATCCTGGTTATCGATTGTGGGTATCTCATTCAGTATGCGTCTTATGTTATCTGCATCAGCATACACCAGATAAGTATTTCTCTTAATGCGCTCCACTGGGAAATTTAGTTCATTTGTGAGCAGTGATAACACATCCTGTAGGGATCTAAAACTTTTGTGTCTAACACGACTGTAGACTTTCCACATTTTATTCAATTCAGGATCGCTCATACTTAAACGTTGTCGCAGATAAAGATTCAGTATGATCTGTCGCAATGCTTTAAGCGACATGTCTTCATATTTGTTGTTGCACTCCTCCGTGTCCTGCAATTCAAGCGTTACATCGGTAAAACAGCTCATTAGCCTTTGCGTCACATTCATGTCGTAATGGATGTACTTATGTGATTTCAACAACGTAATAGGTTTATTCATTACTGTCACATACTTCGCAAGCACGCCTATGTTGATATCCTCAAAACCGCATTCCTGCAACACGTTATATCGATTCGAAAGTGTTTGAGAACTATAGTAGGCCACCATTGGTTTGGACAATATATCATCAATGCTAAAGTTCATCGCTTTTAGTGACTGAACGGAATTAGTTATGTCTTTACGCTTTAGTGTTTTCAATTCAGGATGTTTATCCAAAGCCGCAGCCCAATTGCGATAATTACTACCTATTGTGGTACGAAATGTTAAAAATAAAAAGTATAAGAACGTCAACTTCACAATGATTACCCAAAACACGCGCTAAAAAGCTTGGATTTAAAGTTTCGTCGCTAATGATCTCTTCAAGCGGTGGCTTCGGCAATGACTTCTTTTTATTTTTTGGCTGCTTCAATGTGGCTAAGTATCGCTTTAGTCCAGCCAAGTTACGCGCTAAAAGCGGCACCTGACTTTGACCATTGCGCAGCATAGTTCTTGGATCCTGTAGAACTACAGTCTAAATTAATTATGTGTGATTACACTACTCGCTGAGAGCAGCAGATAACAAGAAAAACAACAGAACTAACAGCTGATATTGTTAGCAGGCCTAGTCCACTTCTGAAACAAACACAGTTGGTAGCACCACGCAGTATTTGCGTAAAAAAGAGGAAGAACTTACTTTGATTGACGACGACGCCGCTACACGTGCTTGGTGTTTATTCTTTTGTTTATTGGAAGTACCATGTCTTTATTAAGAATAAGGTTTGTAAAGAGTGTGGTACTTTATTTGAATTGACTAAACTAACTAAATGTGAACTTCAATCATTAGAAAGCCGAAAACCCGTAAGGGTAAAAAGGTTCTACTCGCGCGGGAGCCACAGCTGATTGAGTCGGCGAGGAGTATGCTTTTCGTGGACGGCCGTAAATGTGGTGGCAATATAAAGTTATGCATGAAGGATCTGCAACAACTGAAAAAGCCTTTAGTTAAAATTCTCAACAGAAAAAACGATATTACACCATTTGAAGATCCTTCATCGCTGGAATTGTAAGACGATTACTTACTTGTCTAATGAGTTAAAACTAAACTGTGTTATACTTTTTTTTAGTTTAACCGTCAAGAATGACTGCGCTATGTTCGCTTTTGGCTCCACATCTAAAAAGCGTCCTGATAATCTAATTCTAGGCCGTATATTTGAAAATGAAGTACTTGATTTGGTGGAGTTGGGCATTAAGCAATATACAGCCATAGCCGAGTTCAAAAATGAAAAGATTGTCACCTGTGTCAAGCCTTGCCTGGTCTTCAACGGTCCTAAGTGGTCACAAACAGAAGAGCTACGTCGCTTGCGCAATTTGCTTATAGACACATTTCATCGAGATAAAATCGAAGCCGTGCGTTTGCAGGGCATTGAGCACGTCATCAGTTTCACATGTACTGAGGACTTGAACATTCTTATGCGCTCCTATAAAATATTGCTTAAGAAGTCGGGTCAAAAGACGCCGCGCATAGAGCTTGTCGAAATCGGACCATCAGCAGATTTCTCAATACGTCGTACAAAGATTGCGTCGGAAGATTTGTACAAACAAGCCAGAAAACAACCGAAACAATTGAAAGTCACCAAGAAGAAGAACATTACCTCTGATGCTTTGGGCAATACACATGGCCGAGTACATTTGGGCAAACAGAATGTGACGAAGATACAAACTCGACGCGTCAAGGGACTTAAAAAAACTGTGGATGAAAAACGTTCAGACCGTTTAAAGAAGAAAACTGCATTAAAAGAAGCTGCCAAGCTGGCTTTGGGTCAAGTTTCATAGGTTGATCTACAACCTAGATAGCAGTTCTGACATATGAAGGCAGATGCCTCTGCTTCTATCAGCCGCGATACGGAAGTACAGGGTGCGGAACAGACAATAGAACAACTTCATATTGTTTTTTATGTATTTAAGTTGCTAGTAATAAATTGGTCCTTTAAATATATCAAAACTATTATTTATATATATATACTAAATATTTATGTGCAAAAGTCTAGTGTATTGCCTCGACAATGTTTCGTACACGTCGTGTTTTTGATTCAATGAGTGCATCCTCCAGCGTTTTAATAATATGCGTCAGACTGCTAACATCCGTTTGCACTATAATATCCTTGCGATTACGTCGCTCCTCCTCATGTATTACCGGTTTGCTGTCGCCTGTGCCCGCAGTGTCCAAAAGATCGCGGTTTTCATTCTTTGGCTCTGTGTGTAAATACAACTTCATAGTCACGAGCACGTTACTTTGCCGCAGCAAACTGCGCGTGGCAATGCGCACTTCCAACCGCCATTCTAGATTAACCAAACGATAGGCACGTATATTGGCAGTTTTTATGGAACCTTCGACAAAATTTCGTTTGCTTAAAACGAACTGGTTAAGCACCTCCAACACATCGTCACTTAGTTGTGGGAATGTCTTGCGCAGCACGACCGGCATATCGATACGTTCAGCATTGGCTTTTGTGGCATCTATGAGTAAGGCGATCAGCGCCTCCACAGCGTGTTGTACGCCACTGGCATCAGTGCTAATTGTGTATTTCTTGGCAAGTTGTTCATAGCGGGCAATGTTTGGACCAGAACTTAAATATTCGAAAGCTGATTTACATAGTTCGACGACATTTTCCGGCGAAGCCTCAAGCAGTAGCAGATGTTCACGTTGTGTTGGTTTCAGTGACAGCGACATAACAAAAAAATTATAATAGATTTACTAGATTGCAACGAAAGTTTCCAACATTTAATAATGGCAACAAAAACAGCTGATTATGGCACATTGGTTTGCATTTATGCATTATTTGTCGACCTGTAAAAAATCTCATCATGCATAAAACAGTGGTGATAAATATTTGAATCCCAATTAAATACTTTTTAATTCTTCCGCTGCGATTGAAATTGTATGTAGAAAGCATATTTTTTGATGTTGTGATTAATTTTAATACTCGTACATAAGCCTGTTTTTGTACTTAATGCACGGCTGTGTGTCACTGTGCAGCTGACAAACTGTTTGCAATTTGATAAGAAAAAAATATTTGTACACTCTTGTAAACAAATAACGAATTATTTATTTTATGTGTAGAAACAAATAAAAATATATTCGCCATGGAATTTGACAGTCCAGAGGAGAAGGAGTTTCCCGGTTTGTATGCATCGGAGACTGTCGACACAAAATCCAAAAAGAGCAAAGAAGACAGCGACTGTAAGTCAACGGAGATGATGCAAAAAATCAATAATATAATTGTACTTGATGTTACTTTGCTAATAATAGACAGTGAAGGTGATCATGACAAGCTGAGTAAAAAGGATTTACTCATTGGTCGGCGCAAAGACAAAAAGGAGAAGGGCAAAGATCGTGGCTATGCTGCATTAGAAGGCGAAAGCTCTCCTGAGGAGGAACTAGAATCAAAGTTTGTATTTAGTTGACCTTCAACTTCCTTACGACCTGTTTAAGTAACTTGGTATAACTCATCTCTTGTAGGAGTCCAAACAAATCAAAAAAATCAAAGACGTTCAAATTTACTAGTTCCAAAAGTAAAGAGAAACGCGAAAAATCACGAGACAAAGAGAAGGATGGCAAGGTCTGTTGTTTATTGTTGTTTTATGAAAATAATAATATTAAAAAATAAAACGCATAATTTAATCCTTCTAGGATGGCAAGGAAGATGATAAAGATAAAGAACGTCACGACAAAGAAAAAGATAAGGATCATAAGAAAAAGGATAAGGAGCGCAAAGAGAAAGACAAAAAAGATAAATCCAAGGATAAGGATAAAGAAAAGAAGGAGAAAAAGTCAAAACATGCGCTTAATGGTGCCGATTCTGGCACAGACGAAGTGCTTGCACTTGGGTATCCAGTGTTTGGTGTCTCCATTGGTTTGGCGACCGAACGCAGTCGTTGTCACGATGGTATCGAGCTGCCACTAGTTGTGCGTGATTGTATTGACTATCTGCAGGAGCATTCGCTGAAATGTGAACAAATCTATAAAGTTGAACCAGTGAAATCACGAACAATGCACTTCAAGCGTCTGTACAACAATCGCGAACGGCAGCCAGAAACCGATGAGCTGGACCTGCCGACGGCGTGCAGTTTGTTAAAAACGTTCTTCAGGTATGTTGGCAAATATGTTCTATGATTGAGTTTCGGTTTTCCAACATTGTTCTACAACAGAGAACTGCCCGAACCCGTATTGACCACCGATCTTGCACCGCGTTTTGAAGAGGTCGCCTCACATCCGGAGGTGACACAACAGCAAACGGAATTACAACAACTTCTGGAACAATTGCCCAAATGTAATCAAACGTTGTTATCCTGGGTACTTCTGCATTTTGATGCGGTGATACAACAGGAACGCCACAACAAATTAAACGCTCAATCACTGGCTATGTTACTCAGTCCTACGTTACAGATGTCTCATCGCCTAATGGTTGCGCTCTTATGTCACTGCACAAATCTTTTCCCAGATGTCAAGTTGATAAAGTAAGTTAAACAAATGATAAGCGCCAGCGTCTATTATGCGCGGGTTTTGTTTAATTCAGCTAGATAAGTAGTTGTTATTTTAACCAATTAGTTACTGTTATGAGCACGCCGAGAAAAGCCAAACGCTTTGCGCGTCTCATTAACTTTATTGTTAAGTAAATTATATTGTCTTTAAACATGAACAATAATCGTGTATGAAATTCTTCATATAATAGGTATGTGCCGCCACTGAGCTCGACAAGCCCTAAGCTGCCCGATAATGTGGAGGACATACAAACAGAACTGCGGAAACAGGAGAGTCTGCTGAATCAAATACACAGCGAAATTAATGCAGGCGTCGCAACAAAGAAACGCGAGGAACAATTGTGGGAAGTGCAACGTATTATTACACAGCTAAAACGCAAATTGAAAGATTTTGACAAAAAACAAAAGAAATCCATTGAAGAATTAGACCCAATACCAGCGGCAGCACCACAGCCATCGACATCAACGGTAGCAGATACAGCAACAGCGGTTGTTACAACAACAAAAGCGGATGTAGAAATAATACCATCTCATGACACAACTGATTCAAAGCCACAAATATGCTCAGATGAAGAGTTGTCGGCTTCTAAAATTAAAACCGATACAACTACGATCACAGAATCTCAGGTGAGTTTTTTTACATTTTATATTTAGACTAGCGTTTTCACATCAAAATTCAGTTGCAATTCTCTTTTTTTTTGTTTTACGATTTTCAACTCACACTTATAAAATAACTAAATTTTTTCTTCGCTTCGTTTTTGCAGTCGCCGCAACTGGAATCCGTTGAAGCTTTAAAACAGTCTATAAAGCCAGTTTATATCCCAACTGACGATGAAGCACAATTGCCAACATCATCAGTTGGCGAAGGATTTTATGTGGATACAAAAACAGGTTTGCTTATGGTGCCTAGATCGCATCCCGAATTTACCAGCCTTCTGCGTGAGCAGTTGGAGTATCTGGAACTCATTGAGTGGAAGGATGAGCTGCAGGCACGCATAAGTGCAGAGCGCGCGGAGGTCTTACAACTCAAACAGGCATATCAGCAACAATTGGTCAGACAAGGAAATAATGTGGACACAAATAATGGCAGTATCGAAGAAGTGCCACCTGATGGTGATTACGATAAGCTTGCGCAGAATATTGCGCGGGAAAACGAGTTACTCGAGGCGAAAAAGGATATGCTCGCCAAAGAGATTTTTGAAGGTCGGCGTGAGTGCATCGCATTGCAAGTGGCTTTAGCAATGCAACAATTTTGAAATTATTAGATTTTATCTTATTACAAAAAAAAGAAGATATTTCCTTATGTAACCTATATCAAATATGTATTTCGAATTTCTATTCAATTTTATTAACAAACAATCGAACAAATGTAAATCAAGTATTAATTATAGTTGTATTAACAAAGCGAACCAGTAATTTTATTATTTTTTTCATAAATTTTCGATTCGCTGAATAACAAAGCATGTTTTTGTGTTGTTCAGTACTGAATTTAGTGTTATTGAATGTGAATAGAGTTTGCAGAGCACGAAACCATTCTATCTCACTCGTACGCATATAGATCATGCATTTAACCTTGTGGGTCGAAACAACGTCGTCGTCGTGTTGTAGTTTCGCGAATTGGTTGGTCAAAGACAGCGCAAAAAACCACAGAAGGAACCTTTTTTTTCAAAGTTAGAAAATAAAAAGAATTATTCTTTTAAAAATGTTGAAGCAAGTGACAAAACAATTGGCGCTCCAGGGCGCACGCAACTTCTCCAGCACCAAACAGGTGCGTAAAAAAGAATCTTAGAACAATTTGTTTTTTGATAAATATTTGCAAAAATGTTTACGTAATGCGGTCTGTGCTTTGAAACTGCAAATGAGATATCTTGCTTGAACTGATTGATGATAGTTCTGATGATAACATAAAGCTAATCCAATGCCAAAGTTCATCAATTAATGTCAAAATCATATTTGCTATATTTTTAGAATAATTACAAGGTCACTGTGTGTGGCGCGTCTGGCGGCATTGGTCAACCATTGTCTTTGCTGTTGAAGCAAAATCCATTGGTTACGGATTTGGCACTTTTCGATATTGTGCATACGCCCGGTGTTGCGGCCGATTTGTCGCACATTGATACCCAGAGCAAGACAGCTGGTTTCCTGGGACCCGATCAGTTGGGCGATGCTTTGAAAGGTGAGTTACGATAACACTGCGAGCAATGGTTTGGGGTTATGTAATGCTCTACTAGATAGAACATGCCAAATCAGTTTTGATAATTAACTTAATCGAAATAGCATGTGGCGTTTTTATTACGTATACACAAGATTTCATGTAATAATTAATTTTAGCAACGCACTGTTTTTATTGCATTTTTATAGTACCTGTCGTTTTTATTGCTGCAACTTAAAAAAGTAAGAGCTACATTTGCGATAATATTATTCTATGATAATTATTTGAAAAAAAAAAAAGCGGTAGTCTATCAAGCGTATAATCAGTGCACATATAGCATATACGTATATGTGTACGTATATATAAACGCTTATCACGAACAATGTAGCTAAAATTAAACACAAATTGTAAACAAATGCCACATCGAAAAACACATTTATTTACATATTTAATTAATAATTATTTTATTGCTTTGTTTTTTAATTGCCAGGCGCCGATGTCGTTGTTATACCAGCTGGTGTTCCACGCAAGCCTGGCATGACACGCGATGATCTCTTCAATGTTAATGCTGGCATTATCAAGGATATTTCAAACTCCATTGCCAAGAACTGCCCAAAGGCGTTAATTGCCATTATTACCAATCCAGTGAACACCTGCGTACCAATTGCAGCTGAGATCTTAAAGAAGGTATAAACGACAGCATCACAATAAATATTTGTAAATAAAATACATTTCTCATGCTTAGGGTGGTGTCTACGATCCCAAGCGTTTGTTCGGTGTCTCAACTTTGGATGTCGTTCGTGCACGCGCCTTCATTGGACACGCTTTGGGCGTTAACCCACAGAGCGTACAAATCCCAGTCATTGGTGGCCATTCTGGTGTTACCATACTGCCAGTGCTCTCTCAGAGCCAACCGCAATTCAAGGGCAATCAGGATGCCATTGAGAAGTTGACTGTGCGCATACAGGAAGCTGGTACTGAGGTCGTCAAGGCCAAGGCTGGCGCTGGTTCGGCAACGCTATCAATGGCCTATGCTGGTGCACGTTTTGCCGGTTCATTGTTGAAAGGCTTAAATGGCGAAAAGAATGTTATTGAATGCTCATACGTGCAATCCAATATCACTGAAGCGACTTTCTTCTCCACGCCATTGGTTTTGGGCAAATCCGGACTGCAAGAGAATTTGGGTCTGCCTAAGCTAAATGATTATGAGAAGAAACTGTTGGAAGCTGCCATTCCTGAGCTGAAGAAAAACATTCAGAAAGGCATTGACTTTGCTAATGCCTAAGTAGTTTCTTACGCAACAACACCAATAACCTAGAGAACACCAATAGAACATCACTCGTTAAAACCAAATCACCCGAAACTCACACACATACAAGTCCAGGCAATTCTTTTAAGTGTTACCCCATTTCGAGGTTGACCTTCTTAATTTTATTTTTTCTACGCTTTCTGAAATTTGTACATTTTTTAGTTACTTGAATTTCTATTATAAGTTAAAAGTCGTAAAAGTCATGTTTCCAAAGATTAAACTAAAGTTTAAAATACAGATTTTCTCGGAAAATTCTGTATAAATAGAAATCATGATAATTGTATTTTATACAACAGCAACAGAACAATAAGTGGAAAGTGGATACTTAAATAAATTGTAACAATTTAGAAAAAATAATTTAACGTTCGTATTTTAGAGTATCTGGTTATCATAATGTCATTTCTTTTGCGCAAAGCACTTGCGTGTATTAATGATATGTGCGTTTGCATGCAATGATTTGTTGTTTCTTTTTATTTATTGTAGTTGAAATGTTTTGCACGCAGTTCATATGCGACATCATCATATTCAAAAATGCCTATACACTGTACAAAACTGTTGCCGAAAGTCGTATAGCTTAGCTAGATGTTGTTCTGATACCAGACAAACAGAATGCGCTGATGACATCTTAAAATGTTCGCTGTGTATTTGGCACTCACACTCCTAGGGTTTGTTTTTCCCGTCGTATATGTATACATGCATGCCTCGCATACATGTACAAGCAATTAAGCTTCGTTAAGATCAATTTAAACTTACCCGCAGCATAAAATACTCATCTGTCGCTGTCAGTACATAGTACATGTTAGTTTTTTTATTTTTCCTTTTTTTTTGCTTTTTTTGTTTTTTTTTTTTGTTTGTGATATTATTGTCTCTGACATCTCTTAATGTTCAACAAAGTTTGGAAACTTTTGTTTTGATTTTATACGCATTTGAGATTGGTAATTGTTGGTCGATTTTGATACAGTTGCTACTGTACTAAGTACTAAGCGAAACGTTTTTAGTTTGGGTATCAGAAAAGAAGTTCTCCTTAAACAAAGACAAAAATAAGTTATCTGTATAACAGCGTTATAATTGGCTAAAGTCTACGATTTGGCTTACACAAACTTATTAATTGGTAATGTCAATATTAAACAGTTGTATGTTAATGTAAATGAGTTGATAAATTTGTCAAAATCTCATATAAAAATAAAGTACAAATCTTTTCCAAATATATAGATAAACAGAATTACTATATGTACACTTATTTAGCAAAGAAATAAATAATAATGATCGGATTATGATAGCAAAGTTATGTAAGCCTCTTTGAAAACGAACGAAAAGAGATTTTTCAGAATTGCAGTTACCATTCTATTACGAAAGGCTATCACTGGTCATGTTCCGGCGATCTCCAATTTATTAAGAAATCAACTCTCAAGCAGTGTCATGTATTTAACAATAGTTTGTTTCGACATAAAGAATTGCTGTAATATTCTATCTTTATGTTTAATGCATCCTAGATGGATCAGGTACTATCTTCTACTTTTTTAACTTATTTAAAAAAAAAAAAAATATTCTGTACATTTTTACAGCATGATTTGGAAGAGTTACAAAATAGACGATTTGTGAGTCAGCGTCTCTGAATGGAAGGTCTAGCGGATGGTACGCCTTAGTCATCTTTTAGTTGCACTGTTGTCGAGTAGGTTTATTGCCAGGTTGTTTGGGGGGTCGGATAATCATAGCTAAAATTGTATTTATATTACATATTAATACAACTCTAGAAAGGTATCGTGTAATGCTCAACAAATCGAATTCATTTGTTTGTTTTATTTGCAATTTAATCTAACCCAATCAAAAAAATGCTTTGTGGATGCAATTAGCGTTTAGCAAGTTAAACAAGTTCAAAATAGTTTAATGCAAGCAAATCAATTTTCTTTATAATTTTATTGAAACACAAAATCACGCAGCAGCAACTTTAACAGGCCACAGACATTGAGCGTTCACACCCCCACTTAATTAGTACGGCAACAACAATCAATTGATACAATAACAATGAATACCATTCACAAAATCAACCATCAAGTAGACAAAAAGAAAAAAATTGAATAAAAAGATCGACTTGGCTGAGATGTTACTACAGCTGCGAGTAAATGTAGTATTTTACTCGTAATGAAATAATGAGCAGGAATAAATTTTCAGTGATCAAAATGCCGGCCGGCATTTTTACGCGTTGTATATGAAAACAAATTGAAAGCATTTAGGCTGATTTTGCTTTTATGCCAGACAAAACCATTGCTTCAATGTCAATCGTAAACGACCTTGTACAATTTTATTTAATTACAAACAATTAAACAATGCCACCAACAAAACAACAGCAACAACTCAAACACTCAAATTAACACATTTAATTAATAAATTATTAAAGAACCTCATTTATGCATTCATTCATAAAACACCACGGTCGGTTGGCTGATATGCACTGCATGCTGCTGAATTTTGCGACCCGTACCTGGTTTGTATCCAGGCTTGGCCTGCCGTGAATAATTCGAATAAGCCACGCGTACTTTATATTTATGTTGGCATATTCAAACAAATAAGCATTGTCCTAACTTTAGAACTAATTCAAAAATTTAAGAAACAAATTCTGCACATGTCCAAAAACAGCAGATTGCAGCAATCCTGTGCAACTGGGTTAATGTGTCTCTGGAATTTAAAAACTTTCGCGCATGCATAACTCTTTGTGCAGCACTTAGCCAATTGATGCATTCGCTCTCTCTTTCTCGCTTCCGTTGTCTTTGGTTCAACTTGAACTTTGTCTTCGCGAAAATTATTACATAAATTCATTAGATCATTTTGTTCGTCTTAAGCAGCAATGTTGCATTCTCAATGGATCTGGTACGACACTTGTGAAAACGATTAAGGCAGCTACACTATCGATTTCAATTAGTAAAATTGCGAATTTATTTTATACAGGACAGCAGATTACAGTTGCCATGTGTTGTAGCTGTGAATGCCGCGTTGTTGTGGTCGTCATTGCTGCTGACTATCAACCACGGCACGATGTAGCTGATGACGTTGCTGCGGCTGCTGCTGCTGATGATGACGATGATGATGATGATGTTGGGTGTATTAAATGGCGCTTTGCTTAAATAAGTCACAATTGTCGGCAATTAATTTAAATTACGCGTTGTTGCGATTTTGGAATTGCTCGATATATGCGCATACGTACATAGTGTATTCATAGTATGTGGTTTTTCTTGTTAGCTTGTAATTTATTTTATTTTTTGTTTGTTGTTTGAAATTATCAAGTGGTTCGTTGTTGTTGTTGTTTTTATGGAATACTTCGGCTACTTTTGTGGGTTGGGTGCCATGAAGTGTCTATATAGCATGATTGGTTTAAATTTATTGGCGGGTGTTACTTTTACTGATTGAATTAAGCTTTTTATTTTCCACTTATTTGTGCATTATTTACTTTTAACTTTTTAATAATTTATAACAGAGATTTTGCTTGTATGTTGAGTTATGTGTTTAAAAAAAAATAACAAATAAGTTGAGGTGAATCAAGAAAGTTACTTATTAATCTCTAACAAAGAGAAAAGTCTTTGTTGTCTAAGTTGTTGTATTGCGATTTAAATTGTGTTCTAAGTAAGGCCAAAATTAGCTAGCTGATTCAGTTGCTTAGAAACGAAACTGAACTTGACAGTTCGCATACCAGGCAGTAAAGTCTAAATTAACGATTTAACTGGCAGGTCTAAACCGATTTTAACTGAGCATTTCTAGTACAGTTGCCGCATAAAATAAACTCGTATTTCTAAGCGTTTGGTACATTATTCATTTGTTGTTGAACTCGGTGACAGATACGCTGAAAGCGTAATAATGTTTTTTTTATTACTTTTCGTTCCGTTTGTTGTTTCTTTTTTTTTATTTTAACTTTGTTGTTGTTCTTGATATATCGGCGATTGTGATCTGGACGCACATTTGTACCAAACAAGACACAAAACAAATTCAGAAAAAACACAAATACAAAAACAACAACATAAAAGCGACAGCGAAATATTCCAATATGGCGTACAAAATAAATGGCGACTTGAAGCATAGCAGTGGCGTAGCGCAGCCTCGACAATGGGGTATCATTTTTTGAAGCAAGCTAAATTTGGTCTACGACCCAAGAGGCTGGAGTCCAAGCTACGCCGCTGAAGCACAGACAAAAGTCCATACACGAGCACACTCCGCCATCGGCGATCATGTGTATCATAGGGTTTGCTTTTGTATACGTAAAGTGCACACCGACAGTGTAGCAAACGCATACAAGTCGCACCAATACCAAGACAATCAATTAAGCTTCATTAAGATCAATTTAAAATCCCGCATAAAATAACAAATAGTTGTACTTTAGCTGCCAGATACGAGTTTTTGTCTTTTCTGTATCATTTTTGTGCTGACGCTCTCACAAGCAACTAACAAAAAATAAGCAAAAAAGTAAATTCTATAAAACAGTACACAAAAAAAAAAAAAAAGAAAAAACAAAAAACAAATGAAAAAATAAAGTACATTTCAAAATCATCTGAAGCTGACTGACACCATATAAGTTGGCAACGAGCAAGGCAGTCTCTGTGATCTCGCAGACCCAGCATTTGCCGTGCTGTGCCCCCTTATGAGTATTTTGTTTGTCATCGCTTGGACGGACAATGGGCATCATTCGTTTGTGATGGCCATGCTACTGTAACGTTATTGTGCTTTACTTATGCTTACATATTGTTTAGTTTTTTTTTTTATTATTCGCTTTTATTGGAAATGTGTTTTCGAGCATTCTCCATAGTTGATATTATGCATACTACAACTACGGATGCGCGTTTTGACATCTGACCCAAACGATCACGAGCATTTAATGCTGGGGTAAACGCTGCTTTGGCGACCCACTGTTTGAATGTACGTTTCTTCATTTTTCTTACATTACTCAAGTCATAGATACACATATATGTGGCAAGTCGTTACGTCGTTAAACGTTGCGCTGATGCTTGCCGCAAGCCAGTGGACAACAACGTCATCTGCGTAACTGCTTACTGATGTAAATCATTTATATATATGTAATCACAGTTGAGCTTTAGAAGATTCAGTTACGTTTTGAAGTGATATTTTCTAGTATATTGGAAGGGGTCTTGTATTGAACTGCATAAGCAATACATGAAGGAAGTATTTTTAAAGTCTTTATTTTGTTTGAAGTTTTTATCTGATTGTCACTATAAGATTGCCATTTATTGTCACCTTATACCAATTCATCACTTAGTGCGATTTTATCATATATGACTTTTCTTGTAATCTTGATCAATTAACCTACTCAACTCAGCTCATGCACACTTAACCCCTGAGAAATCTTTCGCCAGCATCACCTTAATCTGCCTGCCGGCGTACGACTCGACCTCTTGATATATTTGGCCCACATAAACAAAAACCAAAATGCAAAATTTTTTCTGACGCAAAACGGCTTTAAACACATACACACACACCCAGGCACATGCATTTTTTTGGGGTGTTATGCCTTCTCTACCGCCGTCGTGGTCGTCGATCGCGTGCATGCGCACAATAATTTTCCATCAGACAGCGCTGCAGCGTTGTTTTTTCTTTTTAGACCCGCATTATCAAACCTGTAAAGAAAAAAGAGAAATATTTCCGCATCATACAGCGCGAAAAAGTATCAAATATTGTGAGATTTTGGTTTAGTTTCCTTTTTGGTGGGAAAATGCATTTTAAAAGTTCTGCTTATTATAAAGATATGTCCTTGTTCCTTTGTGGGAAGATTAGCTTCGGTACGCATGCGGGTTAAGATTTGTGTTTTTGCCAAAACAGCAATGTTTGGAATATGTGAAATGTTTGCTTATTTCAAATGTTTATTGTATTTGGCACAAATGGTATAATGAGAATTATGCATTGCTGACCTTTGTAGGTTATGAATAGACTAAATGTTTTTAGTTACCTTATTTTGTTTTTAGTTTATTTGATTTTAATGTTTTTTTTATTTTAAGCTTTCTTTCAAAAGTCGCAATTTTATTTAAATTTAAAACCAAAAATGCCACAAGCACCCATAACGCTCAAGCACCATAATTGTGCTTACCGCACACTGCCTACCAAAACTCAACAACCAGCATTATACCAAAAGGTCACACGCAAGGAAGTCTGCCAACAATGCAAAGGTCGCGAACGCCAAGGAGCAAGCCGAAGTCAAGCATTGGCAAGAGGGTGACACGCGCAACACGAAATTAATAACAGCCAGAGAAAAATTATTCTATACGGATCCTGCGAGGGTTGATATTTGGTTTGATGTGTGCGATGCACAAATATGCGCATGTTGTGACCCTCATGTGCACGACTGACAGTCAGATCACGTAGCGTTCTTGTTAGAACTTTTTGGCATTATTAAAAGTTCTAATAAGATATTTATTAAAACAAGATTAAAACAACTGAAAAAATTATTTAAAAAATAAATAAAAAATTGTTAAGTAATGCAAAACAATACCATATATTAGAATATTTTTACTTAATTTAACAACATAAGCCACTTCTGCTTACTAATAACGCAATCTAATTTGCAAAACGCTACGCCGCAGGACAACAACTTTCACAAATCTGAATATTGCTTTATTCTCTTGACTTGTTTAAAAATGCAACATAAACATTTCGGGAATACTTTCCCATGCCGGCATATGCTGGCTGTCATGTCCTTACAAGCTACAGGTCCTTCTAAGCGCACGCGCGCATGCAACACTTATTCGCACAGACTGTCAGGCAACCAACCCTACTAAGTACCAACATAAATATCAGCACATACAGTATGAATAGTCTTGCAATGTTATCAATGCTCGTTTCAAAAACAAAAACAACAACAATAACCACACCCCACCCAGAGGTAAGCAAAGAAATAAAAGAAAATATTGTAAAGTCACACGCGCCAGCATATTTCTGCATTCGCTGTGTTTTCTCGCTCGCACGCTGACTCAGTACTGCTTTGCTACGCATATTGGACGACGTCTCGCTTGTGCACCAATACCAAAGCTGCTTGAGACAGCATGACTGCCATTGCTGCGCGCTGATTGGTTGAAATGTTCGCCGCATTAATTGCGGCTTAAATTGAGTATAAAAAGGCAATCATCGTCGTTTTTCGAGTCAATTAAGCGCATAGACTGCGACGGTAGAGCACGAGAAATTATTTGGGCAAGCGTGATATTTTTCGTGAGTGCAGGCGCGAGCGTATATGTACAATACTATAGCATTCCTTTAATGCGTTTGGCTGCTGCTATAGTAAAACAAATAAACTAACAAATTCAAGACAACAAAAAGAACTAATGCCAAAGGAATCGTTGTGAACAAAAAATAAATAAATAAATGCAATTTGGCTAAGCTCGTGCTTACGGTTTTGCACAATAAAATACCCATGTGCAATTAATTAATTTACAACAATTAAGAGAGTGAGTGCCATACCAAGCGCCCTCGCGGTCTAACGATATTTTAACGTGTGTGCGCGCGCGCCAATTGCATTAATTGATTTTGATTTGATTTTCACGCGCAATTTGCTTAAAGTTAAAAATGTGCCGAGTGTGTTAAAGTGTAAAAGCAAAGTACTAAGTTAATTAAAAGATCCACTACAATTAAATTAATAAAATAAAAACTTTCAAAAAAAAAAGTAAGAAAGGAAATAAAAAATTTAACCAACCAATGGAGCACACGACATTTGAGGATCAGATTTTCGGTGATTTTACCGGTCCACTATCGCCACTCGGCGCTAAACCTTTACTACCCACCACGACGTCGTCGAGCATGGTAACAGGCAATCAGCTAACGCATGCGCAAATGCATCCCGTTATGTTGGGTCTGTCCACAGGCGCCAGTGGAGTGCACGAACTCTGCACACAACGTCTGCCCGACTGTAATACGCTTCTACCCGGCGGCGGGGCTGGCGGCTCACCCAATTACAAGACACCTGACTATGGGCAAAAGTTGGATTTTGTTAATTCCGTCAATAAAATGGGCTGTTATTCACCCACGCAAAAGTACGAATACATAACAACGCCAAAGTTGGATGCACACCAGGCGCAGCATCAGCAACATCACTACGCAGCGACTCCGCCGCCGCCATCACTGATGACCACAAACAATTCCATGTCCAGCAACGGACTTGTGACGCATAAGCAACTTCTAGGAGCATCAACACAGGCGTCAATGCTATCCGGCGATTATCATGTCAATGGCAAGTTAGATTACTCGCCCAATTCAAAGCTAGACTATGAGCATCATCAACAACAACAACAACAGCTGCAGCAGCACATTTACGGCGGCAGTCCGCATCAGCAGCAACATGAGCTCAATAATGGCAGCGAGGCGCAAAATGGCATTAACCAAAGCGCTAACGGTTTGTTGGCACAAGAGGCGACAGCGCTTATTAATGGCAATGCTGGCGGCCATGGCGGCAACGCGGCCTGTGGCAAACAGAAGAAAGCCGAGGATATGTGCCAGATGGCTGGCATGGTTGATGCCAACGCAAATGGTGGCAGCGCTGTAAATGGCAATGGGAGCAGCGGAGGCGGCACGCCTGGCACAACAGGTAGCAATAATGGTGGCTCCGCAGGCAATACACCCACGGCGCCAAAGAAGAACGACAAGAAAAAAGGCGACCCCAATGGCATTAAGAAAAAAAAAACGAGGTGAGTTAATATGCCAATTTATAGCAATTAATCTAACCACGGGACCATCAATTGTTTTATGTTGTCGCCTGCTGTGCGTATGCGCAACCAATTGTCTTTATAATTGCGTATTCGCCGGGTTTATGTAATAATTAATGCCATCATCAAAGTGATTTCATGTCAGAATTTGGCATAAGCGTCAGCTGCAAATGCATTTACTGAAACCATATGTAAAACAACACATTTAATCCTTTGCAGAACCACCTTTACTGCCTACCAACTGGAGGAGCTGGAACGCGCCTTCGAGCGTGCACCTTATCCCGATGTCTTTGCACGCGAAGAACTTGCCATCAAGCTGAATCTCAGCGAGTCACGTGTGCAGGTGTGGTTCCAAAACAGGCGTGCCAAATGGCGCAAACACGAACCACCACGCAAGACGGGCTACATCAAGACAAGCACACCGCCCACAGCGACGCTCAATAATTCACTTGCGCCGCCGTTCGCCACTTTTCCACAAACGACGACGGTAACACCGCCAGGCAGCATGGACAGCTGGACAAGCTATCAGCCGCCTTATGAGCTAAGTCCACAATTTAGTCTACTCTCGCCGGCGGCCAGCCCCTACGGCACGTACTCAAGTCAGTATGGCACCTACGTGCACGAGAGCCAATTGTTTCCCATGCGACACTTCGAGTACGGCAGTCCGCCACGCATCGAAATGAGCGGCGGCGGTGCTGGTGGGGTTGGTGTGCCCGACGATGCCAATAAGTTAACACACGACGGCAATGGTTATGCGGTAACAGCTGTGACGAATGTGGCTGTGGATCAATTGGCGGCGCATGAGGCGCACATGAATAACGCAAATGCCAATGCGACAACGACGAACAATGCCGACGGCACTTTGCTGGTGCAACAGACCAATGGCAAATACCTCAGTGCAGAGGAGGCTAAATACGTGCAAGTGAACGGCATGACTGCGCACGCTCTCAACGGCTTGGACCAGGCGACGACTGGTGTCTGTCACATGCAGGAGCACTATGCGCACGGCACAGCCACCACAACGGCGCAACACGTCGAAGTGGATGCCAATGATTGTCAAACTGTGATCAAGAGCGAGGAGTGCAATGGACAGCAGCAGCAGCAACAGCAAACCCAAAGTTATGTTCTGCCGCCTTTTTTACACTAAAGCAAATAATGCACACGCACAGAAAGCAACAACCATTACAACAACAAATGCAACAGCGCATGCTACAGCGTCGCAATATGTCAGCTTGCGCCCAGCTACGCTTCCGGCGGCCATTTCATTAATGCAGCAAGAAAAAAAAAACAACTGCTAATAAATTCCAACATAAGTTGCTTCGTTTTTCTATACGTGCGTGTCGCATTTACGGGAAAAATAAAATAACAAAAAAAAAGATTTTAGTTGTTATACAAGTTTCGCATAGGTTCCTTTTCTTCTTTTTAAGTTTGGCTATAGGTTGTATGGATAAGCTAAGCTAAACAGAACTCAACAAAATCCAAAGTCTTGCCAGAACTTACAATTTAAGTTTAAGTACACTTAGGCAAATTAATTTTTATATATAAATTGTATAGAAGTTTGATTTATTATTTAAACTTTGGATAAACAAAACCAAAAATGCATTCCAAATGTGCCTTATTAACGGTGTGACGCGACAAGTCCTGCGCTTACAAAAATCATAAACGTTATGCAGCAGCTATCGCGTCACATATTAGATTTTCCATAATTTCTTAGTTTAGATTTGTATGCATTCGTGTAAACAAAAAAACTGTTGTGTAATGCGACAATAAAAATTTAGTTCATAAATATAAACTTGTATACTATACGGTATCTTCTTCTTCTTCTTCATATATGCTTAACTATAGTTAAACAACTGCAGCAGAATGTCATTTATGTTGGCAGCCAAGATTTGGCATGCTCGTCATATAAATTCATTAAATGCTTAGTTAAATAATTATTTTACTTAGCATAAGTTATTTATGCCACTTGTGAAATGAGCTTCAAGTGGAATGTTACTATTCAGAAGCATTTAGGTAATAATGATAAAATTCTAATAATGATTATAATACAAATAAATGTTTTGTACCAAAAATAAACACTAAATATAAGCTATTAAAAACAAAAAAATAAACTTTAAAACTAAAATAACAAATTTTGTTCAAAACAAATAATAAACAAAAAAATATCGCATTTTTGTGACTGCAAGATTAACATAAAAATAAATTTAAAAAAAAAAAAAAAAATGGAATACTGTTAACTGCCATGACCAGGCATTCATTTGCCATGCAATCCTTGCTGCACTACTGTCTGCCAGTTGATGCCGTAAAAGAATGCGTGTGACTGCAGCTGTTCATAGTCTAAACGCAAGTCGGCACGTAGCTGCAGTAGTTTCTCAAGCAAGTCTCTTGCATTTTCTGAGATTTCAATATTATCCGGATACTGTACAGTACCGTAAAGATCGATTTGTCCAGGATGTGTCATCCTGTAAGGCTAAAGCAAAATTTTAAGATATATTATTACATTTTTGGGTTGTACACTTACCAAACCAACTAACAATTGATAGAGCACAACGCCATAGCTCCACCAATCTGATTTGAATGTCAGCGGCCGCTCAGGCGCAACAAAGTGTCCTTCTAACGCAGATGTACTCAGCGTCTTGTGCACGTAACTAACATCCGCAATGAGACCCTCATTCTGATAGAAATATGAAAGCAATAATTGACCTTTGGCACCGAGCAGTATATTGGACATGTGTAGATCGCTTAATATGACGCCCTTCTCGTGCAGACTATGTATAGCAATTGCCAGCTCGCAGGCCCATTGGCGTAGTGATACTTCAGGTATGCATGTTTCACGATAATCACGTTTTGGTGATTTAACAGGCGTAAGTTGTTGCTGTGGCTGCAATTTCTGCTGTTGCTGTTCTGGCTGCATTTGTTGTTCATCACACTCACGCAATGTGTTTGAGACCGATTTGAGTAACTGCTGTGAGCAGCGCACGATTTCATCAACATCGCTTGTGGCTGTAGGCGCTGCCACTAATTCGAGCACTTTTTCGCGTGCCATCACCTCTACTGGCTTTGGCTCATTCTTGACACCAAGAGCTGGAAATAATTGTCCATAGTTTGTGCACTTTGAGGGCGGCGTTGGTGTATAGGTTTTTATGTTATCATAAAGTAAACCACCCTCAGCTTGTCTCAGCAGTAAGAATATCTTTTGTTCGGATTGAAAGTAGGCCAGCAGTTCAACCATATAAGGTACTTTTTGTGGTAAGAAAATACTTTGCGTAGGCGAATTAGTCGACGGCTTCTCTACGCCTTTCATAATGCAAGCTGGCTGCTGTGGAGCTGTGACGCACTGTACCTGCATCACACGCTCACCGAGCACTTGCACAACTTTATATTTGGCCAGTTCGTTCCAAGGGCGCTCCAAGTAGCGTGTGGCCATCTCATTGGCGCTATCGTCAATATCAAGTGACAGTTGGAAATGCAATTTCTTTGCGTTGACACCATCACGCAAAAAACGATCATAAATCTCGTCCGCCCTTGCTAGATATTTGGCGATCTTTGCTTTGGCAATAAATGTGCGCTCATCGTTAGCATCGTCTGTAATAACAGACATGTAGAACACATATTATTTATTATTCTTCTTGCTTTCTTGTTTCGCAACATCTTTGCAGGTGCTTCTTCCTAACTCGTGTCTTCTGTGAAAGCCGAATTCAACAAAAGGCGTCCAAAAAAATCTCAAAAACAACCACACACCACGGCCTTCGCCCAAACCCGGGTGCAGGTCAATTCGAAGGGAATTTGGATTAGCAACAATGAGTGCGCTCACTCTGAGTGAATTGGCATTTGAGCATGTTAGAGCGAGTGATCGCTCCGAAGAATTCCATGCAGCTGCTCTTGCTATTGTTGCCCGATGAGAATTGTGAGCTGCTGGTGACAACACTAGCTCCTACGGTTCGAAGCTCAGATCAACAAAACACATGATCAGACGGTTGTGGTCATGACTTAGCGTGAAATATTGTACTTAAGAAATAAAGCTATAAAAGCAGAACTACAGTCAGGCATATTCGACTATAAAATACCCTGTGCCCAGTTTAAAACCTAAAGAAACTTAGTAAAAGTTATTTTTCGGCCGATCCTTCCTATGGCAGCTATATGTTATAGTAACCCGATATTTATCATATTCAGGAATATGATTGAATATTATTTAAAATCATTAAATCTGAAATTAGGTAACGATGTCCTAATAAACAAAAAAGTTTTTCTCAGTAAATGTTGCTTTTTGGCCGATTGTTCCTATGACAGCTATATGATATAGTGAACCGGTATAGCATATAATATTTAGATATATGATTGGACATTACCTACAACTATTAAATCCAAAATTGGTTTTTTGCGTATCGTTCTCAATGCACCTATATATATATATATATGTATATAGGTTTAATATCGAAAAAGCAAAATAAACTCGTTATATATATATATATTGTAGGTCTATACACACAGGCAAACAGACGGGCATGGCTAAAGAGATTCGCCTTTCGATGCTGATCAAGAATATATATATTTTGTGGGGCCTGCCACGACACTTTCTGTCTGTTACATACATTTTCACAACTTAAATATGGGTTTAAAGGTACTAACTACGATTCTTTTTAGTTTGTTTTGCTAACTCGATATGATTTTTCCCTGCGAGGGAAAAAAAGCTAGATAACAAGCATATACACCCACCTTTAACGCCATTTAACAACAATTCAACGCCTCGTTTGTAGCTTGCGTGCGCCTCAGTGTACTCGTGATTCACCTCAGCCTGCACTGCATGACTAAATTCTAAAGCAGCTTCATAAATATAATCACTGTCATCGCTCTCAATGGATGCCATTGGTGTCAGGAAGCGCGTATAATCCTTATTAGATTTTGTTTCTGCTGGTGATGCCGACAGCGTCTCTTCGGCTGTCTGTAGCAGCTCATTCTGCTGTTCGTCGACATTAATTGAAACCTCATCAGCATTTGTTAACTTATCTCTTTCGTTGGCCTCAACATCAATTTCATCGTTGGTTTTATCACGTGTCGGGTCAAGTAGACAGATACCACCAGCATTATGTGGATCATATAGCAAGTCAAGTTTATCGCAAATTTCAGCTATATTGCCCTCAACAGATTGCTGATCCGCTGCATCATTATTGGTGTTTGTTATCTTGCCAAAGTTGTTGTATTTTTCCACGTACAATTTATGCAGTGACGTTTCAGGTGCATCGCTAAAGAACTGCGCAAAGGCATTGCACTTGTACAATGCCGGATGCTGTGACACAAAGTCTAGCAATTCCAATATGTAAACCTTGCGACGTTGTATGACATCTGTATCGAAGCGTTTGAAGTAGCTGCTGTCCGTGGGCTCAGGCAGTTTGCCTGGCAGCTGAAGACTTTTGTGCCGGCGCATGAGTTCACGATGCAAACGTTTAACATCATGAAATCGTTTCCACACAACCAAACAGGTGAGCGCTTGTGGCACTGAACGTGGGAAGACCTGGCATTATTAAATATGGAAAGATAAGCATTACACTAGGATAACAAATGTGTTTCTGCATTATAGAAAAATCCTTACAATCGACGTGATTTTATATATGGTGTAACCGCCTTTATGTGTTTGTGTATCAGTTACAGTGAAACTATGAATCCAGCCGCCCAAATGTAACGTCATTCTGAACTCGTAAATTGACGAGTTGAATTAACGTTTTATATTAAATTAATGAATTAAAATGAGATTCACAGACATTTCTAATATGTACGATAATAAGAACAGCTGTTACAAAGCTTTCTTCTCCCCAAAAGTTGCCAATCACAGTTTAAGAAAACACACATTGGTAAGAATTTTAAAAACAAATTCTTGAATTAATTTCAACATCTATAGGTCGATAACTAAATAAAGGAGGGTAAAACTGGCTATAGAATGCCATTGAAATAAAGAAATCCTGCTTTCAAATATAACTAATATAACGCTTTTTAGAATCAGACATCAGACTACCGCAGCGTTGCACGGATCGTCTGTTAAACGGTTGAAGCCTGATTCTCTTTATCTTACTAGTGCACCAGACAATGTATTAGCGAATGAGTGCACTATAGTAATCAAAATCGCAACAGCCGTCGGTGCAATTCGGTTCTTGACGTAAGTTGGTTTATCGTGAGAAGAAGAAATAGTTCATTTCGTTTACAAAAAACGGTCATACTAGTGAACATGTGAACGAGACCACTAGCTTCATAAATATATAAATTTCGTACATCGTGCAGCACGAAGAAAAAAGAATCGATCCGAGTCTCGTTCACAGTTCAGTCATCAGCGGCATTTATCGAGCGGAAAACTAAGTGTGTAATATTTGCTTTGAATCTTAAATCAAATAAAAATTATATATTTAAAATTCAAATCTCAGTTGTCATAAAAAATTAGTTGCTAATATTCTATTTTTTTTGCAACATCAAACAAAAAAATCATAGATTTTTCTAAGCGTCCACGACGACATTGAAAAAAGAAACGAGTGAGCGAGCGCAGCAAAGCTAAGAAGAAGAAGAAAAAAGTAGTAGAGAAAAAAACTCGACGACGTAGGACGCCGCCAATACCGGGAATTAAATTTTTTGTGGATTACTAGTTTATTAAAAAAGGATTAACACAATGACTGAACGCGAAAACAACGTTTACAAGGCAAAATTGGCCGAACAGGCTGAACGCTATGATGGTGAGTAATACAAGAAAAAAAGCAATGAAAAAAAAACGTTCTATTCGTTGTCCGAAAAAAAAAAAAAGTGACTCGTTCTACATGTTGGGAGGGGTCCGTCGACGCGCGGTGGCATAGCTTTTTCTAGTAATGGTTTTAATTTGTGGGATATTGCGGAAATTTAACAAATTTTAAACAGTAAAGATAAGGAACATTTATTTAAATTCCGTGAATTTGGCGAAACTTTTCGATTGCGGCACATTTTCTTGCCATTTCGTTGCTGTTGCAGCAGCGACGCTGACGCTGACTGCGCAGTTCGACGCGTTGATGAGTAAAAAAAATTATGCCGAGAAAAAAGAAAGACGACGGCAAAGCGAAAAGACGGTACAAAGTAGATAAAAATGCCACAAGAAACCTGATTTTTGCCGGTAAAATAAATACGCGTGCAAGGTTTTTTTCTTCAAAGATTTTTAGCGACGTAGTTACGGTTTGTCCAAATTTGAATTTGTTTAAAACATGAAAAATCTGTTAAAAGTAGGCGGGGCGCGAAATTTGACGCTTGGGTTGTATAGCAGGTTAGCAGTTGTTGCTAAGGCAAAATATATGCTATTATATATTAACGGCACATTCTTTGTTTAAATATTAAACAAGCTCCCCTTCGCTGTCATATAACAACTCTGCCCCACAGATATTGTCGTCATCCGTCTAATTAATGTAAAAAATACACCCCCTAAAATGAGGCACTCCTGGGCGGCATTTGATTGCTTCCCGCTCTGCTTAAATATTAATTCCCCCTTAGGACCATATAAGTTCTCTTAATTTCGAAATAATGTGCTTTTCCAGCGGCCTTTATGCACAGGTATTGCGTTCTCTGTTTGGCGTAACAACTTTTCATATGGATTAGAAATTGGTGTGAGCGGGAGAACAGTTGTGTTATTACAGACGTTAGTTGTATGTGTGTGGGTTTGCTTGGTTTTCGTTGCTAGCAGCGCGAAAAATCGATGAATGAATCGATTGAATTGCGTCGCGCGCATAAAAAAAGAGTTGCCATAATGAAAGTCAACACACGTTGCCATTTCAATATTATTTTGTTTACCCGTCTGTTTGAAGGTCGTTTATTGTATTGCATACATAGATCGCTACGCGTTTAGGGATTAAAATATATTTGTTATGATCGATTGAAATTTGCTTTTGAATTATTATTGCTAAATAATCAGTTAGGCAGCATGAAATTCTTTGGAAAAATGATTTTGCAAAAATTTGCATATATTGAATTTGGACAACTGACTAGTAATTATATAAAATGAGAATTTAAAAAACAATATGGCAACTCTGCAAATATATATGACGTGAGAGACGCACAAAAATTGCACGAGGATTACTCATGATTTCACGAGTTCATGCTGCACCCACACGTAGGCATACGTACATAAGTTATGCGCAGTTTTGTATAATCATGCAATTTAAAATTAAGTTAAATAGTTAAATGTTAGCAGACAATAAGCGGTTTTTTTTAATTTTGAAAAGAAAAAAAAATTGCGTATCACACGTTGTTTTTCGGAGCTCTTCTAGAAACAAAACGCCAGTACATGTGTAAGAAAGAGATGCCGTAGTATTTTTGCGCCGTTGACGACACATATTGATTTCGCTCGCTAGCGTTTGTTGGTTGTGTAGAGCTTTTGGCTCTAAAGTTAAAAGTAAAGTAACTACTATTCTTGCTTTTGCCGCCAACGATGCGTCTGCCTCTTCTTCCCGTCAAAACAGCCAACGGTTGAAAACTTTTGCAAAATTCTTTGTGTCTCTATCACATGTCTTACTTCTTGTTTCTACCTTCGTGCTCCAACGCATAATATGCGCCTGTTGTCGGCCTTATCGCACTTTTGCATTTGATACGGCATTTGCTAAGCTTTCGGGACTTTTTCTGCCGGTAAGAATATTGTTGTTGTGTTATCTGCAGGCGCTTACCGTGCGAACACGTTTCTGCGCCCGCTTTTGTTCAACAGCCGGGCACAGACGTATTTTGCCAACTTGCATTACTACTAGTAGCAGCAACAACAACTTCGCAGGCTTTGGCAGTGCTGCCATTGCTTTTTTTTTTCTCGAGGTCGCACAGCTTTTCGTTGACGTATGCGTCAATGTCGTCAATTGTTGAGAGGGGGAAAAACACTAGCACGGCGGCTGTCAAGCAAAAAAAACTGAAAAGAGAAATGCCAAGGTGGTTGATAAATAGTCGTTAAGAGTTATTTGGTGCAACGTCAAAGAAATGTATGTGGTCTATATAGTGGCAATAAATGTCACTAGACAACAGACATAGCGATTTACGCGAAATTTTTACTGACTTGGTATATTTTTTTATTGCTACGCATTTATGGGCCTTAGGGGTGGTCCTGGGTTTAGTTAGTTGTTGCCTGATGCGCATGTTTCCAAGTGGCTGTTGTCGACGGTAACGAAGTCTTACCTACCCAACTTGGTCACACCCACTGATGTGTGCCTATAATGCATGCTGGCATTCTTCGTTTAGGTTACGAGAGTTCTTAGCGACTTTCTTATCTTTTTATTTTGTTGTGCTTATGTATTATTATTTTTAAAAGCATTTTAGGTACGTGAAGCGACTTGACAGCTTATTGTTGCTCTGATAATAGATGTGGGCTGCTGGGTTGGGGGCGTAGGCAGCAAATGCGTCAGTTTCCTTTGCTTTTGTTGTCAAGCCGTGAGAATTTTCGCAGATGTCACATGCTTTTACTTAATCATTTGATTATTTATACTATGAAATAGGCAATCAGGCAGTGAAACAATAAAATTAAAGGCTTTATTTGGTGCATATTATGTCATTTGATGTTATTAAAGTCGTAATATCCTAATAGGTGTCTGGTATGGCATTTCTAAAAGTATAATAAAAATAATTGTAAAGCGCTTAAAAAATAAGCTTTAAATGACTCACGCCAAGCGTTTTCACAAGGCTTGAGGTCGTATTTTTTTTATTTTTTTGTCGTAAGAAAATCAACACCTAAGTCGGCCAACAAGCAAACAAGTCAGCCAGCAGTAGGCACACACACACATATTCATCCATTCATTCTACAGGCAGCCTATTAATCCACTCATCACTCCGCACATGCTTTGTTGGTTGGAGATTTCGTCGTCACTCGCCCGTATACTAGCCTCAGTTTAACCAATCGACTACGTCAGCAAACAGAAAGAAAATACAAAATTAGCAGGAAAAAGTGGAAGCAACAAAAAGCGCGTAACTGCATCTTCAATTATTTTTTTTTTGTTGCTGCTGTTCTACTTAATTCCTATAATTTCCTTCATTTTTTTTTTTTTTTTTTTTTACTGTAAAATGTTGCTTCTGCTTGAATAAGATACAAAAAGTTAAAAATCTGCTGGCAAGACTCGTTGAGGAGTTTGTTATATTTTCATGATTTCTGCTAATTTTCTTGAAAATTGAAACTAATCAATGTTTGCTGTCTTTCGCAAATAATAATGCTGGCAGGTGATTATGATTTAGAAGTTCATATACAGTTATTTAGGGTGGAATGAGTATATAGATTGCAGGGCGTGTAGTCTGTCACTTTTATGAATTGGCAATAAAGCACACACACATAGATGAACTGAACTAAAAGCCTTGTCGCGCTGACTGACGGCGTTTATTTTGGAGTGTTGGGTAAATTATATGATTTATAGCTTATTTTATTATTAATCAATCACTGATAAATATAATTATATAGAACGTAGCAATTCATAATTGAATTTGTTATTTAAATTTTTTTTATCTCTTTTTTATTTATAATAGAAATGGTGGAGGCCATGAAAAAAGTTGCTGCAATGGATGTAGAACTTACCGTGGAGGAGCGTAATCTCCTGTCGGTTGCATATAAAAATGTTATCGGCGCACGTCGTGCGTCATGGCGTATAATCACCTCTATCGAACAAAAAGAGGAGAACAAGGGCGCTGAGGAAAAATTGGATATGATCAAAACTTATCGTGGTCAGGTTGAGAAGGAATTGCGTGATATCTGTTCGGATATTTTATCTGTACTGGAGAAACATCTCATTCCATGTGCCACTACTGGCGAAAGCAAAGTATTTTATTATAAGATGAAAGGTGATTATCATCGTTATTTGGCTGAATTCGCCACTGGCACGGATCGTAAAGATGCAGCAGAGAATTCACTAATTGCCTATAAGGCAGCCAGTGACATCGCCATGAATGATCTGCCTCCTACACATCCAATACGTTTGGGTTTGGCGCTGAATTTCTCGGTGAGTGCTAACCTGATAGGGAATTTATTTAATTGAATTTAATATTATTTTTGTTTTTATTTTCTTAGGTATTTTACTATGAAATACTCAATTCGCCTGATCGCGCCTGCCGTTTGGCGAAAGCAGCATTCGACGATGCCATTGCCGAGCTGGACACGTTGAGCGAAGAGAGCTACAAAGACTCCACACTTATCATGCAGTTGCTGAGGGATAATCTCACATTATGGACGTCGGATATGCAAGCAGATGGTGCGTAAAAAAAAAATCTTTTACTCAAAAGTTGGCTGCTGCATGTTTTTTATTAATTAGAAAATTCCGTTAATGTAGGTGACGGCGAACAGAAAGAGCAAATTCAAGATGTTGAGGATCAGGATGTGTCGTAATTTAAGTAAACCCCCGCCCTTCCATTTAACACATTATATACCTTCTAAAGTAAATATTATACATAATATATATGCATACAGAAACTTCTGTCCCCCGCTACACCCACACACCACAAACACACACATACAAGATACTACACAACCTCCAAACCTTTTCCTCTACCCTATACCTACCCAATCAAGAATCAAGCAACCTACCAACATCCTCAAACAAACATCATAGCAATAGTGCGCAGCATGTAACTACAACAACAGCATCGCAAAAAGAAAAACAAAATTAAAGAAACACCTTAAAAACAAAAAAAATCAACAAGCCTTCATGTTCCGGAATTTGTTTTCGTCTTTATAACTTCTTCATCAACAACGTAACTCGAAACAAGAGAAACAAAAGCAAGAAATATCTGTTATTAAATTCTTTACGTCTACATGTACAATACGAAGAGAAATGTACTACCAAGTGCATGATAACGGCTGAGCATTATATTATAACAAAATTATTCTAATTAAAGAAACCAGCACGAGCGCGCAAGTAAGAACAGCTAAAGAGAAAAAGGTTGCAAATAGGAAGAAGATATAAGTAACGTTCATTATTTGCTTTGTTTGTTTTTTTTTAAATCAATTTCACAAAAAGAAAAAACGATTTTTTACAAAATTCTACATTTCATTAACTTTAAATAAAAAAGGAAGGTAACAACAATACACAAGAAATACAACTTTAATTTTAAGCAGTTAAAAATCTATAATACAACAATAAAAGCGAAAAAAAATAAATAAAATACACTTAAAAAAAAAAAAACAAAAATAAAACTCAAAAGCAGAAATATATAATACAAATACTAAAAAAAAAACGGAAAAGATATAAAACTTAGTTTAAAGTATGAGCAAGAAAAAAAAAACGAATTCTTAAGCTTAATTGTAAGTGAATAACTGTTTCACACACACATACACATAAACTCACATGATACCCAAACATCAAGATACGAACAAACACATGCAAACGGCTTGAACACATGCATAGGCATGCAATGGTTTGTCGATTTTTTCAACTACTTGTTACTTTTTTGCCCAAAAGAAAATCAGAGAAATGTAAGGAAAATTAATTTTTCGCGATTTTATGAGTATCTTTGTACGTCATTTCAGAAAATCAAAATAATAAGATACTTCGAGATCGCTTTCTATGTTTTTGCTTTTACTTTTTAATATGTGTATTGTCGAGTCTTTTTAAAGTATTTGTAGTTGTTAAAAAAAAAAGAAAGAAAGAAAGAAAAAAAAAAACAATAAACCGTATATGCATAAAGTATATACTTGTATATTTTCTAATGCCTATGTATATGTAGCGATTTCAAATTTTTCCCAAATCAACAACAAAAGTTATAATAAAGTAAAAATTTTTGCATTTAAAAAAAAAAATGATTGAAAAGCAGAAACAGCCATTACAATAAAAATGCAAGTACGCAGGTTGCGTGAGTTATTAGTATGTGTGCGAAATTATTGCGTTAAATTTAAATAAAGCGAAACGAGAACTATTGTTTCCGCCTCATGGCCAGCAACAAGCAAAAAATTAGGAAGCAACCATAATAATAAACTGGAATTCGTAAGCATTTCAATAAAATATAATGAAACAAAAAACTACAGTCAAACTTTTCAAAGTTGTCCCCTTTTTGGTTTTCAACTTATTGGGCAACTTGGAAGACATGTCAAATCTGTATAGGTTTTCGCAGAATTATGGATACCTTGTTTTATTGGAGTATCTCTGATATTCTTCAATACTCCTGTGTTTTGTAAGCTATGTATTTTTTAGGAGTAAAAAGTGTTTTTGATGTCGCGTTCAGCCTTAGTACTTTTTTGGCTGCTGCTGGCTTACATTTCGTAAAATAGTTTTATACAGCGAAAAAGAGAAAATGTTGTGGGTTTTAGGAGCGTTTTCTCAGCATAGTTTCAATTTCTGTGAAGCCAACTGAAATGCCCAACTTATTTATGCTGTTAAGTAGCGTGCTTATAGTTGGATATGCTGCGTCGTTTACGTTTTATGGCCGTTTGCTGTTTGGGTTGTTTGTTTTTTCTACTTAAATCGTTAAATGCATTGGACTTGATTCTCAAATAGTTTGACTTAAACGCAAAGCACTTTGTTTGGCAACAGTTAATGCTGTTTGTCATTTTGCGCTATTTGTGCTACATGTTTTTGTGATTTAGCGCCGCAAGTAAGACAAACAATTGTTCAATCACGGTGAACTTGGCACAGAAACATAAAAAACAAACACAACCACATGCACCACATAAAAGACACAAATTGGGACTGAGACGTATTAAAAAAAAAACCTATTAAAACAGAAAAATCGTCAGCATGGAACAATTTCGAAAAAGCAGGGTACGTTTTTACACTTTTCTATGGCATTAACTACAACAAAACAAAAAAAGAAGGAAACCTTTCATTTTTCAACTCATTCTTTATTTTTTTTATACATAACGCAACCTAAGCGCACAACATGGCAGCGCGCGCGTGTTTTCTTGGCGACAGGTCATTTGGCATGTGCTTGCATTGCGGCCTGAAGTGTACTGCACCGCAACGCAAGTTTAAAACTTTATAGAAAGTTCTCATTTGCTTAATGATGACATTAATAAATTTCAAATTGAAAAAAAAAAATAAAGAAAAATATTTCTATACGTATCATTAAATGAATTAACTATAAATGTAAAAAGCAAAAAAAAAAAAAAACATTTTTAATCAAGCATTTTCTTCACTTTATTTTGTTGCTATACTCGCCTAATATTTGAAAGCAGCGTATGCTAACCGAAAATAAAATAACGGTTGTGCGGCGTTTGAAAATACACGGAGTGTGCCTAATTATTTACCGAACACACCACGAAGACTCCACACAAACACCGCGCACATTGCGACGCAAACAAGTAACTACACGGACAAAATACACTACTACAGCGAAGTATAAATATAAAAAAAAAAAGAAAGGAAAAACAAAAAAATATATTCGTAAGCCCCGTTTCGCATATTTTAGTTGTAATAGAAAGCATTTATTTTTCGCAGCTCTATAAATATTCCATTATTTTCCACAATTAAAAGAAAAAATAAAATATTGTATAATCACAAATAACGATATACTATATAAATTATATGTATTTCATGTTAGTTTTTAAACAAAAGCAAAACGAAATTAAACAATATTACAATTTTAATGTTTTTTCGGTTTGCAGTTTGTATATGAATTTGTTGTTTGTTTGCAAATTGTATGGGAAAAATGAGTTTTCAATGCGAACATAAATCAAAAGCAGTAAGTGAAACGATAAGTCGATCGTTTTCGGCACAAGCAATCGAATAATATTTGGATAAGCAAGTTTTATAATAGCAGAAAAACTAAAACAATAAATTTATGGAGAAAGCAAGTTTTTATGGAGCAAGCAACGCATAAATTAATAATAGTACATAATTAAATGAAAAAAATAAATAAAAATCATATTAATTGCTATACATAAATAAAAACTGTTTAAGTTACATTGGAAAAAAACAATGCAACAATTGAAAAAGTCATATATGAAATAAAGATTATTATAAAAACTAAATTTTTTAAGTGGTAGTTGAAAAAGTACCAATAAAAACAAAAAAAAAAAAAAAAAAAACATTTTTAGACATGCCTTTTATGGTTTTTTTTAGATGCCACGAGATCATGGCTATCGTTACCCTCGCTGTAATATGATAAAATACAGCTGCGTAATGATGTTAAATAATGCACTTTAATAGTTGATTCTTTTATACTTTAAACTACAATAATACATAATAGACTTAAACTGATTTAAAAACTACAACGTTGAATTTCAGAAGTATTCACTTGTTACGCATGAGCATCAGCAGCTTGGCAATGCATTGTGCGCGCTGTGTGTGGTTATCCTTAACCAATTTGTAAGTTTCTTCAACGCACTTGAGAGTTTGCGGCTGTAAGTGTAGTAAGTTTAAGCGCTTAGCAAATAAATGTTGTAGCTACTAACAATTAGTTTTGGATCCAATTGGCTTTCAACTTTGTAAGCCAGTAGCCAGAGATTGATTGCCAGCTGGCATGTTTTCTCTTGGCTCAGATCGGCATAGCGTACGATGCGCAAGAATAAATCGAGAGCTAAGGTCGCCTGTGTGCGAGTTTGCTGTGCAGTACCCAAAGTCTTCAGTTGAATTAGTATGGCATCGATTACCTGGCAGCAGAGATTATTAATTTCAGCAAGAAATTTTTGATCGTGACCATAGAGTTCGTCATTGGAGACGACTGCAAAAAATGTACAAACTTAGTTCAAGTTAGCATAAATGTTTGTTATAATGC
Organism: Stegana nigrithorax; assembly: GCA_037044495.1. NCBI lineage: Eukaryota > Metazoa > Arthropoda > Insecta > Diptera > Drosophilidae > Stegana > Stegana nigrithorax. The sequence continues at coordinate 357,717 of JBAMBQ010001606.1, read as the reverse complement.
ACTACACCATTCGGAATGTGATATGGAAATTTTTCAAGGCTCTGCACGTAAAGCATATCCAAGGCATGCAAATAGACGGTTACAGGTCCAGCGCTATCGGCTTTAAAAGGATATTTGCTTAAGACATCAAGCAACAAGCGTAAGAAGTACAACACCCCTTGTTCGGGACTGTCCTATAATGTAAATGTACAGCATTTTAACAAGTTTAATTGCATAGCTAATTGATTATTGCCATGTGGCACTTACCGGCACCACAACCAGCGTCGCCAACATATTGCACAGATAGCTCACTAAATAGGGTTCAAGACTTTTCGGTTTCCCCTCAATCTCCACAGCAGTCGGCAGTTCATTGACTAAATAAAGCGCCGCCTCAAAGCATGCGTCGGCTTGACCTAGACAATGATTCAGCAGCGCCACTTGACCGCTTAACAAGTACAAATCCATTTGCACTTGCACGGCGGCTATGCTGGGTATCGTAATGAAGCAATAAGCAATGCAAGCCTTAACAAACGCTGCGCTCTTGCGCGTGTGCTGCCCATTGACCAGCTGGTATGAGGCCAAGGCTAGTTTGTTAACGGCATGCACGAGCGCTATATAGACGGCATCCAGATTCGCAAAGGTGCCGCGTGCCTCCACATAAAAACTCAACTGCTGTTCGTAGTCTCGCCCAAAGTTGATTTTGTGCAGAAAACTGTTAATCAGTTGTGAAATTTGCCGACGTTCATCCTCGACTGTTACCGCTCTGACATTTAACACAAATATAATTTGGATGTACAGCACAGATGCACCATTTACTTACGTGACCGAGTCATTGAGTATTTTACCGAGATACATCAAGGCATTAGTGACCACTGCGTCAGCTGTGAAGTCGTCGCCACTGTTTTGCTTATACATTGTCAGTATACTTTTACACACCTCGATTCGCACTGACTCCTTGTGAAATAGATCCAGATAAGGCAAAAAATTTTCCTGTATCAAAAGTAGTTCAATATGCTTGCCATGTTGCATGATCTTATCCAGTATGCTCTGCAATTGCGCATAGTGCTTCTCATAAGCTTTGCCGACACTCATGCGCATACTTATATCCCCGAGGAAGCGATTGATTTCGTGAATCTAGAGAAAAGTTAATTAAGTCAAGCAAAGGGCGGGCAACACATCGCAGCTATACACACCGAAAAATTTTCTGATACAAAAGGTGCCCATGTCTCTATGCAGTTGATGTACTCAATCGGGTCAGTGAATGTGTTGATTATTTGAAAGGCTGTGTCCAGGAAGATGCCACGTTGTTCCGGCAGTGGTGCACAGCGGCTAACGCAGCTGCCCAAAGAACGAAAGAGTTGTCCCTTCGATACGCCGGCTGTGTTGGAATCGATGAGCATTTGTATGAAATCCAAGGCATTGGCAGCAATGAACTCCGGTTTAAAGGCATTAAGTATGGAGACAAGTAATGGACCACTTGCATTAAAAGCATTGTCCTTATGTTAATTTACACACAATTTTATTTCTTAGTTGAATACTCACTTGTTCTTAATGGCTTTGCATTCGTTGAGTAGCTCTTCCGTGTAGAGCTCACATTTATGCAATAGCGCCTGCAGCATATAATCCAAGGCGGGCGTATAGAGCGATAAATAAGTGCCAGGCGTGATCATCTCCGGATGTAGGTTAAAACGAGACGAATATCTAAAGATCTAGTAAAGCAGTTTTTAGCTTAAAATTAGATTCTAGTTGGGTCAAATGCATACCATCTGGTAAATGGCAAAGAAATCAGTCAAGTTCTCGCGTATATACATTTTAGTCTGGGTAACGGTGACTCCCACACGCACTAGATAGCAACGCGCATAGGTAGATACAAGCGGATCGGCAATGCCGCGTATCATACCTGTGAGACGCAACAATGCAGCCTCATAAGCCACGCTGTCGGTCAAAAACTCATAGCACTTGATAATAGCCATTTCCACGTACAAGCGTGGCAACAGCTCCCGTATCGAGGCAATCTTAAAGAACCAATTTTGGCATGTTTCACGCGCGCTTTCACGTTCGCGTTCCAATGCCGCACCAGTAGCACCGCTGGCACCTGCAGCCTTTGTGCGCAAACGTTCGTAGACAAGTTTGCCAAATGTGTCCAGTATATCGGTGATTAGCACATATTGACTGGGATAGAACTGCAGCACTGAGGTGTCCGCCAACATTTTAGCACATTGTATAGCAATCTTTAATGCTTTTACACGTTGATCGCTGTGCCACGATTGCACAAGTTCCTGCTTGAGCTGTTCAAAACGTTGTATGTACTCCTGCTGTGTTAGATCCAACATGTGTCGCATGCTTCCATCATCGAAGCAGTCCAATTGTTCCAAACGATATTTTACCTTATCGGCAACAACTGTTTGTGCCCTAACTATTGGGATGATAAGGATTGATTGTTTGGCATTAAACTAATTGAATTGCTTTGCTAAAGCTGCTGCTTACTATTATCGGTGCCACTTTCTGTGCCACCCGTGCAGAGAAAACTTGTCGAAAGCGATAGCTTCTCCGACGTCGTGTAGCGATTTAAGATGCCCAGGCGACGCGTATTCCAGTTGAGCGCATTATCTGCAGGAGTATGCTTCTCGTGTTGTTTTGCCTTTGCATCCTGTTTGGAAAATTTATGCATTGTATTAACTTTGCATTAGCAGTATACAAGATTTACATATTCGCTTGCAATTTGGCTGAGTGGATCCTTGAATTCCTGCTCTTGGCGTGCAAACTGTGATAGCGGATCAGTGCCATCTAGCGCGCTGCCCAATGGTTCGGCGATCAAAGATAGGCTAGAGGAGCGACTGCTGGCATTGCTGCTGAGACTAGGCGCACGTGTTCCTTTGCTATCCACCACCTGCAGAAGGAATTGTACGACTGCAGTGTACTTTCATTTATTAATTTTTTATGCTAGCTTATTTACCGTCACTTTTTGCAGTTTAAGCGGATGTTCAAAGGTTTGATATCCTTGAAGATGATTCTTGGTGACTTCATAGCAGTGTGGCACGCAGACCCTGTATAGAATTATTAATTATATTATAAACATTGATAAAATGTTTTTTTTTTTACAAATTTTTACCAATCTAAATTTGCCATTTTAGCACCACAGCTTTTTGTTTATTTCTAAAAGAAGAGAAAAAACCCGAACAGCTGTTCGCGCAATTTCGCACGGTGGTCAGAATGGCGTTAAAACTTAATAAAATTTAACCCAGTCTCTTCGATGTTGGCAACTCAAGTGCAATGATACATTTAGAAGAAAATATATCAAAATTTGGGAATATCTGCGCACCCACACTTTCCTGCCAGAACACCACTTTTACGGTTGAATACCATGTAGCGCCAGGTTTTTAAATGAAAATAATTATTAAACTATTTTTTACTATTACTCATGTTTATTTTTTAAACATATAAGAAATGATTCGATTAGTATGTATTAACAAGTTACATCTTAAGCAATAATAAGTGAATTATTTTTAAAAAGCCATTTCCGATTTTGGTGATCCTTCTTCTTCATCTTCCGACTCTTTCTTTTGTACACGATCTACGTTTTGCTTATGTGCTAGCGACCGACAGTGTGTGGAAAGATGAGATTGCCGTTGAAACGATTTGTTGCAAGGCTCACACCTGCAAAACAAAAACGTTAACTTCTTAAAATAAAAATAAAAAATAGAATAATTTCGTACTCACTTAAAAGAACGCTCGCCCGTGTGTGTCAGCATATGATTTTTAAGAATATAAGTTGATGTAAAGGCCTTGCCGCACTGGCTGCACGAAAACGGTCGCTCGTTTGTATGAGTGCGCTCGTGTTTTACTCTGGTGCTATAGTCCGTAAATCTGCGATCGCAATGTTTGCAAGCGAAAGGACGCTCTCCAGTGTGCCTGCGCATATGACGTTTAAGTTCCGAGTGTGTGCAAAATCGATCCGTGCAAATCCTGTGGAGTTATTTTATTTGTACATGAAATGTCTTAGAGATAAAACTTAAGTCAATTAAGAATAGGGACAGTCACTTGGGATTGGCAACGCAGGTTGCCAGCTTCCATGTGAATCCTCTTTCTAGTATTGTTTGGAAAAATTGTGATATTAGCACTTACTCGCATTGATATTCTTTAACACCAAAATGCCGGCGTAAATGTAAATTAAAAGCATGTCGTCCCATTATATGATTTCCACATTGGTCACAGAAAAAAGTTTTATTATGGGCGCCTTCACCTTTTTTGCGTCGTCCTCTTTTAGTGGCTTGATACAAGTTGATTTCAATTGCCTGCTCTGGTTCTGAGACATTCTCTTCATCTTTCACGAAATCATTGTCATTGTCATTTGCCAGTACGGCGTCTAGTTCATCGATTTCAGCGTCATCATCCAGTTCGTCATCAACTTCTTTGTCAATATAATCAACATCTATGTGATTTATACCGTCGTCGTCTTCGTCATCGCCTGCAACATTGCTGCAATCCGCATCCAAACTGGGTTCATACTGCAATAACATTTGCACGTTGTCTTCACCTATCTCTTGGAACTCCTCCTCCTTAACTTCAGGTTGGATTTCTACTTTGTAGATTTCTTCGATTTTTGGGTTCGGCGAGTTCCTGCTGTCTTCTGCGTCCAGCACCGCCTGCTGAAGTACCTCTTGTGCTTCAATGCACCGGTCTCGAAATGCGACTGCTTGTTCCAGTTCCAACTGACAACAAGCGCACATATGTTCAGGCATATCCTTCTGTTGTGTAAGCTAAATTTTTTACATTACAAATATATCAAGCGTCTGGTTTCTACTTTTATATGCCGCTTACCAGTATACCCGTAACCAATTCAATTTGAAGTAATATTTTGTTTGTTCGTTTGGTAAAAAGCTTAAGCGGTTTACTAGTTTCCGCTGTTGTTCTTGTGCATATTCTGCACAGATCTTTTAGCATTTTAAAAAAATTTTGGCAATTGTATTTTAACAATAAACAAAAACCTAGTTTGCGTGCGTCTTCTTCTTACGCTAAAATTAGTGAATGACGCATTTCGCAGCTGTTCACTCAAAGAAATATGTAATATTTCAATGTTAATGGCAAAGTTACTAAATTTTTATTTCTTCTTCTTTTCAGTGGCAGCAATCAGGAAGAATACGAATAACGTTTTTAAAAACATTGAACAGTTATTTAAAATTAAAAAATCTTTTTACTTTGAATGTTCTCGATGACCAGAAGTAATAAGAATCGGAATTGTTGTTTATACCGAGTTGTCGCACTTACAGAAAGTTAAAAACTACCGATTATATGTGTGTAAATTCAAAAGCAGGTTTATTCGAATTTTGACTATTATTCTAAAAAGTTTATCTTGTCGTTGCCCGTGGTACAAATTTTTTATTCATTTAAGCATTATATACTGAATTTTTGAAATACTTTGAATTGGCATGCCTTGTCGTAGTCTGTGTTCCTGTTTGTGGTATCTGTTCCATATTGTTCTATTCTATGTTGATTCATATATTAGAAACATCATCATTCACTTGTTTGATTTGCGAAGATTTAAATTCTAGATCTTTTTGGAAAAGTATTTGCTGGCGCAATGCCTCTTCACGTTCGCGCACAATCTTCAAATCAAGTAGTTCAAGACGGCGCTGTTCCACCAGCAAGCGAAAACGATGCAATTCCAATTGACGTTGTCGCAAGGTACCAGTGGCATTCGATGCTAAAATCGCAGCAGGAATTTTCAGCGTCGAATTGGTCGATGGCAGCATCTGAGTAGTTGGCATTTTGCCGTAATGCACTCTACGCCTTGGCTGAGTTGCTGGTGAGAGATGCGTTGGCGCCTTCTGAGCCTTAGGCAGCATTGCATCCATCGAGCTATTTGCGCTGGTTGACATATGTCCTGAATGTACATCAGCTCTTGCTAAACGCGAGGCACGCGCCATGGTCACTGCCGTTGAGGTGCTGGCGCCAACAGCACCGATCGTGTTAACATTTGCTCCTGCCGCAGTCGCTTTCGATAAATTAGTGCACTCCGAAGAATCGCTTTCATTACAGTGCGAATCTATACGTTGTGCAAATTTGGGTGGTACCTCTTGGACAATTGCGCTCTGCTGTGGCGGTAGACTGCAAGCTTCCATTCTTATATCAGTTAAGATTAGTTTTGTATTAGGCTTTTCTTTCTGTTGCTCTTTGCTACGTTTGTATTTAAGCGATTCCTTAGATGGCTTATAACGTAGTGCCAAACTCGAATGTGACAACTTTTCGGCCAATTTATTGCGCCTGATAAGATCGAATAAATGCGTCCAGGCCACTGTAGCTTTACTCTGCACTTCTGCGACGTTGTCAGCTGCTTTGGCACTATTCACCACAATGATGCCTTTGCGCACTGGTACTCGCCGGTAGCTGACAATAGAGTCGAAAGTTTCCTCCTCATCGCTAAGCTTCCACATTACGCGACGACTGCTGCTGGAAGTAGACTGGCGCGCAGCGTTATAGACCTCCTCTGCAAATGATGAGCACCATTAAAGAACAAGATTTGCAAAGATTGCACTTACCCGATTTTTGGGATTTATCGCTGAAACTCATGACGGAAGAATTTGCAAAATGGACTTGGGATTTAGATTTTTTTCTACAGTTTGTTGTTGTCAAATGCCACAAACAGTGACCAACTTGCAGCAAAACTGTTAGAAAAAATAGGGTTTGCTTTTTAACAATCCAAATTATAATACTGACATATTATACAAATGTATGTATGAATGCCAAGAAACTAAATGTCAATACCAAATTGGCCTAGTTGGTTTTTTAAAATTTACAATATCTTTATATATATATTTCTACTGTCCGTGTGTATGTCGTTAAACTCCTCTTAAACGACTGGACCGATTATGATGAAATTTTTTGTGTGTATTCAGGGAGATTCGAGGATGGTTTAGATTCACAATTTGGTCCACTGGATAATGTTTTTTTAATTAATTTTTTATTTATAAGAAGTTTTTGATTTTGGAATGTTTCACATTGGATCCGGCAGACTGCGCTACCATCGCAGTATCGATTTACCAGATTCTAATTAGGATATTTGAAGGAATTACTAATTGGACAAAGAAAAAGCATGTGGTCTCTTTTTTTCTCATGGCCCGATGGCCCGAAGGTCCAACATGTCCGATGGTTATATGCGCTGGCGCGGCTAATTGTTAATAAATATATGTAGCTCGCTATTGCTTAATTATTATCAGCGTCTTCTTTTAAAAAAAGAGGTAAAAATGCTTGCCGAGACCTCGACAAACGAAGATGGTTGCACAAGCTGGACAGAAAAAAACGCGAAGCGAAGCGCGCCGGGATTACTAGTATATAATAAATATAAGGGTTCGGGTTTATAAACGTCATCTTTTATTCAAACTCAAAATTGTTGTATAGTTTTTGCACGTTTTTGTATATAAACTTTAGCTTAAAAAGTTTACAATTACAAATATGTTTTCTGTTTGATTCCAACGTCTACAATGTTTAAAATTATGTTAACTTTAACAAAAATATTACAATTATTGTACAAATCAATAAATGTTAATTAACTATATGTATTTTTTCTTTGTTGCTTTAATTATTTATGAATTAATATAATTTTTTTGATTTTACAATTATGTATTTGTATATATCAACTTTTCTAAATTATTTTTTAAGCATGTACATTTTCTTTTTGTCAGGGTTTTAAAATAATTAATTTAATTTTTAATGTTGTTAAGTTACTTATGTTTATAAATTAAGGCTTAAACGCTATCCGATGCGTTTCAATTGGGTTTTAAAAGTTGCAATTGATATTTACAGCCGAAATATCTGCTTATACACAATATACACGGGGGCGTTTTACAGGTTGGAGAGGCGTTTGTTTGTGTTTAGTTGCTACTTTGATAACGGTTTCCTGCTGAGAGCAGAGCTGTCATTACACATGTATATAGCAGATGTATGTAAAATTTTCTGTTGACTCGAAAATGTTGAATCGTTTGATTTAACCTTACTGAAACCACAAAAGTCTTCAATTTGTTTGTTCACATTACGTATACAAAAAAATATAAAAACTGCCTTCTGACAGCATCATTTGCCTCAGCTTAATATTATTAGGTTAATGAGGAAAGGTAAATTAACAAAAGTTTATCGTTTTCGTTTCGGTGCTCATATTCACACAAAAACATACATCATGGCTCACCGTGTACTGCTGCCGAACAAAATTGAAACCTCGACTTAATACTTGGATAAGAAGATTTCGATATTCTTCAGGCTTGTCTATTTGTGCCAACATTTGAAAAATACTACTGCAAACAAACCTCCTTGATACTTTGCAGTGACCAATGTACCATTAGGTGCTTCTATTCAATGAAATTAAACAGAGCTCATTTCAACTTTTAAAAAGTACAATTGCCGAATGCATACTTTACAGCATATAGCATGTGAAATTTTTTGAAAATATCTATTATTTTTGTCACTAGAATTTTAATTCTTTACAGCTGTATTTTTAAAATCATTTTGAACTTGAATTAAGACAGATTTGTGTCTCGTTTATAATTCTATTTGGTAAATGTAACTGTAATATACACAAAATGTTTATCGTTAAACTTTATTTGACAAAAGTGGCTTTGACTGGCCTGGGGCTCTAATGAGAGAAATTTCTTTATGATATAAGAGTTTTATTGTTTACTTATGTTTTTATTATTGCTGTAAAACATTTTAGCTTCTTGTTTTGCTTATACAATATAAGTATGTCACATGTCACGTAAATTCTACATATGTATGTAAACCATAAATGAGTTTAGATTTAGTAATTTTGTATATGACTAGTATCGAGTTTATTTACTATGCTATTATCGTTAACATTGTTACAATTCAGACGTTTGCAGTCTGTGCTATGTATATGCGCTACAATTTACAATTGCTAAGTACATTTAAAAGATTTGGCAAGTATATAAATATATGTACATAGCGCAGTTGTGCGAAATAAAATCATTGAAAGACACTCTAGTGTATAAACTTACAAACTTTTTTTCTTTATAATTTTATTTAGCAAAGGATAAAATTCCAAAATGAATCTAAATCTAAACGCGTAAAGTCGTCATTAACACTTTTACAAAAAAATAAAAAAAAAAATGAAAACCGAAAAAGTTCTTATAAAGTCTGCAATTACTTGTTTTAGTTTCTTTTTTACTTGTCTTATAATTTGGTTCCAATTGATGCTTATGTTAACATTTTTCAAATATCTGTTCAAATGTTTTTACAATTCAATCAAAAATTGCAAAACAACACTTCTTGTGTATACATAAAACTAATACAAACAAGTTCAGTATTTATTTTACATTGATTTGATTTAGTTTTCTTTTCCGCTTTTGTTATTAACATAAAATTTTTGTGTTTTTTTTTTTGTAAAACTGCACTATTCATGTTTGGTTTGGCTTTTCTTTTGCCATAAAACATTTATATTTGCGTATAAATGTTAAGATCTAATCATAAGTTATTGGACGACATAGTGAGAAAATGAATAGTATTGCAAACCAAACTTCAGTTATGTACAGACCGAGCAATAAAGTGCAGAGCACATACTCCAAACGCAGTTTGTAGGTTTGTAAAAGTAATATATAGGAGACGCCCAAAAAGCACGGTGCTGTTAGTAGAACCGATATTTTTGCAGCCCAGCCTGTAAAAATGAAAAAAAAAGAAATAACAAAACATGTACCATGTGTATATACATATAAAAAACAAAATTAGTCTAAAATGTCATTTGTGCACTGCAGCGAAGGTTCAATGCGCTTTTGTTAAAAATAAAGTATGCTAAAACGCCAGACGAGCTACCTCGATCGGCCAACGAGCCGCTGCGGCCCAAGATTATGCGTATACTCTCGAGCACGCACAAGGCAACCACAACCGCCAAGTCCTTGGCCAACGTGTGACCCGTATACGACAAATTGATTGCCTTCAGCAGCCCCATGCTCAGTTCACAGCAAGCGAACATGCCAAAGTAGAACGAGTTTAAGTAGATCAGCACTTCATAGTTCATGCTCGGATTTGGCTTCTTCGGCACTTGTGGCGGTGGGCGTTTCGGTGGCATATTCCTTAGTAGTTCAACTTTGGTACACTTTTTCGATAAATCACTTCAATTAGCCAGCCAGCAGCTTGCTTGCAGTTGTAGCCTTGTAAAATTGTCTTGTAACAAATAAATGCAATAGCATAAAAAAAAGAAGACAAAGTGCGGTGAAATATTTCGCGCGTCTTACACGTTGGCACCGTATTTTTAGACTGACCACAGTGTGCCTGCCAGGCATAGCATTGCGCTGTTAGTTGCTGTTGTTGTTGCTGTTAATATTGTAATTTTTTTCGTTTTTTGTATTTTGAATTATGTGTGAATCGCATGTGCGCAGCAAGGGTATTTCATGAACTTGCCAATCACCTACTTGTAGCGCACAAACAACCGAACTAACAAATTATGCACAGTTTGGAAGTGTCAGCTGCATGAGCCGTCCATGCAGTGTGTGTCATAAGCACTAAATGTTGTCGTTAACAATTTATACTGCCCCATTGTGATAATTTATCTAGTTTATGTCGCTGTGGGAGGACAAGCTGCTTGGCAGCAACATATAGGCTTTTGTTTTGCCACAACAAGCAGCGCACAGCGACGGCTGCAACTAAATTAATATACAGTATAGATTACACTTGAATTAGGCGTGTATATTGCATCTCTATAGCATCTACACGTATCTGTCTATCTATTTCTGCGAGCAGCCATTGGACATGGTACTCGAGTAGGTCTATATGTACATACATATATAATTTTAGATCATCATAAAAATATAAAAATACTGTATGCAAACAACGTTGCAGTGAAACCAACCTACAACCGCATGTACGGATACGGGTACGGGTACGGGTATGCTGCCAATAGTTGGCCGCAACGTAACACAAAAGAAAATTCTATCAAATTAGCTTCGTCTTTTAATCGGCACGGTTTGTCGCACGGAGGCATTGCACTATAATAACTAAAAAAGATTTAATTTAAATAAACAATTGAAATGGTTTATACAATTGAAAACTTACCGCGTAAAAAGCGTAAGGCTGCAGTTGATCGGCTGGTCGTTCGGTCGGTCGGTTAGTTGGTTGAATGGTGTTAACTTGGTCGTTTAATGCTTATGTACGCGCCCCATATGTTGTATTCAATTAGTACGCCAGCGTATATACGTGTGTGTTTATTCATGTTGTATATACATACATACATACATACATAGGTATATCGTGAGTCCTTAATAATATTATTACAATTCATACTTTGAAACGTATTCGCCAACATTGAAGCCAGTTAGTTTGTACATGATGTACCGTTTGACGTAGTTGCAATACAAATATATGCGGCTGCCAGTTTTCGCTTTGGTCAACAATGTTGTCTTCGCTTTAACATTTGTCGCTGCTGTGCTGCTGGTTGTCGCTGTCGCAATAGGCAACGGCAACAACAACATCATCGTCGTCGTCGTTGTGGTCATCATCAATAGCAATAATAATGACTGCTAGGTGTACGTCACCGGGCGACACATTGTGCAAATGAATATGCTGGCGTAGATGAGTTCAGCACTTTGTAGGGCGATCATTAAGGCACTCAGAATAATTTCGAGTTTAAGAACATAAGTTTGAAAACAACATAAATAGATAACGATAGCAAGACTGGGCAGTGTTAATATTACGGATGCTGTTGCTTGCCAACCTGCAAATTAAAGAAAGGTAAATAAAAATTATTGCCACGCACGCAAACAAAAGGTTTATTATTCAATTTAAAAATAATTAAAGTTTTTATGTAGATTTGGTCCTGTGTCATTTAAAGTATATATGTATGAATATGCAATTTCTAACGCTTAAGCAACAAGTATTGCCATTTGGCGTCTGCCGGGGTATGCGTACTAAAAAATGCTGCCAGTTAGACGCCGCTGCCAGCCGCACATATTGTCACGTGCCAGGCATAAGACAACACGATAGCAAAGCATACCTCCGGTTTCGTGGTTACCTCATGCCACTTTCCATAGCCTGCTTGTGTCATCCGCTTTAGTCTATCCCGACGGAGCAGTTTTTCATAAGCCAAATAAAGTCATTAACGACGCAGCAACAACGTCCTTCGTCTACATGCACGAGTTAAGCTAACATGCACACATGACAGCAAGAAGCAAATGTGCGGTGCAAGCGGGGAGACGGCATTTATAGTGGCCTGTGGCTGTCTGTGATGATGACAAATTTATGAGCGTTATCTTGTGTGTGTCAGCAGCACCACACATCATCCGCGCTAACAACTAACCGAGCTAACTAAACGCCTCGAACGGCTCATTAAGCAAACAAATGTTTGTAATAATATTATATATGCTAACCATGACTTAATTCCTCCATGGAACCGTCTAAGCAATTAACATGACCTACGAACACAAACACACAAATAAAACACAAAGTGCACATAAAATTAAATAGATTAAGTTTTTGTTAACTAGAAATTAAAGTTTTTGCGCGAGAAAGGATGCACTACGCTAGGCTCTCATACAAGGAACATGGCATAGCATAGACCACTAAAATCACGGACAGCCTTATAGCGTCTCTAGCCAAGCACAAGCAGTGACGTCTGTAAAAGAATGTTTTATAATATTGATTGACCCAGTCAGACACTTGGCATTAGGTGTTCAAACTCCTTTAATTAAACGCTTTCTCATAACTGCTGTACAAGTAGATGAAAGTCATGTAGTAAATGTGGGCAGTAAGTTGAACTGCATTAGGGCTTTTCTACTCACCGCGATCACTTAGACTGCTCTTCCGTCCAAATATGATGCGTACCATTTCCACAATGCAAAACGACAGCAAAATGCTTGCCTCGCGTGATAAGACATTTTCACCATAAACAAGATTGATACCCTTGAGTACGCCAACACCGACTTCGAATGCGGCATACATGCCAAAGTAGAAGGAATTCAGATACATGAGTATCTCGTATGTAAGACTGGCGTTCATTTTTGTGTTAGTGCAGGCTGCGCTTTAGCACTGACACGACGTTGACGACAACGTGTTCACCTCGGCGGGAGCAGGCGGCGGTTTCCAGCGCTGTTAGCAGCGTCACCGGCCTCTGGACAGTTGCAAACTTGGCTGCTGTATTTTGACGATGGCTCAACTGCGTCAAATCAAAGTAATCAATCAATTGAAGCAATTATCATAGCATGCATTAAATAGCTGACGCCCTTTGTAGTAGTGCTGAAGTTTCCGTCGTTTCGACGTTTGTTGAGCAATGTTACTTGTATATTTTGAGTTGCACTGCTTCAAAATCTTGTTTACGCTCCGTGTAAGTTTGTTTGTGTGCTTTCCGAGAAGTACGTTACCAAGGGAATACTTTTATTTTTCCACAGTTTTATTTGTTGTGTTTTTGTTGCTACTCGCGATGTGTTGTTGGGTATTTAAGGGCTTTGAGCACAGAAAAAATGTATTTATTTAAAAATTGTTTGCTTATATAAAAAAAAGGTCACAAACGTTCAAAATCTGCACTACTACATAACTGTGTGGCTTCAAAGCGACAATTTGTGTTTCTTTTTCTTACGCCTCTTGCACAGACTCACATGTTATTACACGGCGTAGCTTCTCTATGAGGTGTATTGTTATTTTTGTTTTTCTTTTAAAATTTTACACAAATTAGGCCTTTTTTGGAGAATAGCAAAACTTTTTTGAAAGCAATTTGTACGCGTCGCTGAGATATCAGCGAAAAAGAAAAGTTTATTTTTGAACATGTGGAACAGCCGCCACCTCCGCTTTCGTCTCTATTCGACACTTTGCTGTAGTCTTTGTCTCTGCTGAGTGTTTTTGTTGTGGATGATACATAATAATTTTTACTTATTGTTGTTGTTTTTGGTTTCTTTAAAATTTCATTGCTTCTTAGCAAAGGTATGCACGAAAATAACTAAGCACATCTCCACCACACACACGCCCCTTCTCTACACTTTGTTCGCAAAGTTGAATTTGTTTTCAATAAAAGTCAATTACCTAAATATTTACATATGAAGTCCCATTTAATTCGATTTTCACAAATCATTTGCATTTCATCATGGTAAACTCAGGCACAACACGCTTCACTTGTTTAATTATTTTCCTTTTACCATGGTAACATGCAAGAAATATGTAGGAGTTCGAGGTGTGAACGTCGCAAACAAAAACAACAAAGTTGAGACACTTTCACTGTCTGCTTAATGCTTTGCTTTCCGTTGATTATTTCGTTTTTCTTTTTGGGTTGTTCTTGTTTGGATTTTCCATTTTTATGCAGCAGATGTTTTGGTCTGTTCCATAAAAAGTTATGATGCGCATGCGCCAAAAATCTGTCAAAATATATCCAGAATATTTTTAAATGTCAAAAGCAAAGTTTTTTATTCGCCGAGTATATTCAGTCAAAATAAATTGTTTGTCAGTTTGATAAGGATTGACTTCGTCAGTTGGAAGTTTTATATTAGGTAGCACAAGTTATTCTAAGGTATGCATGTAACATATTTATATGTCTTCAGTTGGACAGTTCCCAAGGAACCAAATTCTTCGATAACTTCAGTTACTTATGGCCCTCTTTTTGCCTGCTGAACTGGAAACAAGTCGAGAAAACGAAAATTTTCAAATTTACACTTTCCTTAGGCACATTCATAAATTCATGATGATTGATTGATCATACGTACATATTTTTTTGAATGATGGAATACAATCAACAAAGTGTTTTGATTTTAAATTGAATTCGTTTTTTATAATCGGAATTCAAAATTTAACTGATAAATTTTAACAAGAGTTGCTGCTCTTTTTTTGTTTGAACAAAACAGGGTTGTTGATGACATCGTCCTATTCTTTGTGACTGTTAACAACATATGAAACGGTATATTTGTAGAACATAAATGTTGAGCGAGTCATCATGCCGGCTAATCAAATACGATATTCTGAGAGATACCGTGATGAAATTTATGAGTACAGGTATGTGTTACTGTCGCTTCGCATGTATGAATTTAACAGTATAGCTTATATGATGTCGTTTAGGCATGTAATCCTGCCGCCGGACTTATCTGCATATGTGCCCAAAAGCCATCTAATGACAGAAACTGAATGGCGGAATTTAGGCATACAGCAAAGCCCTGATTGGGAGCACTATATAATACGGACATCGGAGCTGCATGTGGTGCCATTTCGCCGAAAACTGAACGACCCGAAGCTCCCGGTGATTTCCTTAGAAGAATTGATGGGACAAGTGGTGGGGCCACAACTAAAATTTCACGATGATACAAGCGAATAAACTAACAAGGCGTCCCTGTAATTTTGGCGTACACAATCTCTTTTATTAAAGCAATACATATGTATATGGTGGGCTCGCACGTATGCGTTAGCTACTTAATACGTTCAACAGTAAGTTTTTAGATAGATTAATTTTTCATATTATTTTAAAGATCCTTAATCGTATTATCTAAAGTAATTTGCTTGTAATCATATTTCTTGATTTCACATTAATTTTAACCGAAATGTTGCATGAAGGTACTAATTATATGTTATATGAAGGTATTAATTTATTTTAATAAAACTAAGTTTATATGAAAGTAAAAAGTTATTTGTTTGGTTAATATTGTTCAAATGAATGCTGTTTCAAATGTAACAGTAAATGAAAAGGAGTCGCCGACTACAACAGCTGATCTTGCGAGCAGGGCTGCATTCTAATGACGCTATTCTGTGTGACTGGCAATTTGGGAAAAGGAAGACGCAGTTTACAAAGTACGCATCAATTTGTTGAATACATAATATATCACAAAGGAGAAGAAATTGACAAATTAATAAATTCACCAAGATGCCGTCCGATCAAATACAATATTCGGAAAGATATTGCGATGAAGCCTATGAATACAGGTGTGTACGTGTATAATTTTGAATTTAGCTAGATTTTCATTTGTATTATTGTGCATAGGCACGTCATTCTGCCGCCGGATCTAACTAAACACGTACCGAAGTGCCATCTAATGACTGAAACCGAGTGGCGTAATTTAGGCATACAACAAAGTCCTGGCTGGATCCATTATATGGTGCATGCGCCGGAGCCGCATGTTATACTTTTTCGGCGTAAACGAACAGACTTGCATGTGATTCCACATGAGCTGGTTGGCCAACCTGCCGCGGCTGCAGGTAAAGTGGAAGTAAACGTTTAATACAGGAAGTAAATACTAAATAGAATGCTGTTAAAATTTTTATTACCTCAGCGATTAAGCAGTATTTAAGGAATAGAACACAAATAATTAAGTTTTCTTTTGACACAAATAATAGCGCTAAATATTGGTAGTTTACTTTACTTAAGACTTAAGTAATAGACATTAAAAACCGAACTCAGACTCATGCGATATGTCATCAAGTATTTGATGTAAAATAAGTTAATAATATGTACAAATGCCTTTTTGTATGAATTTGACAATATTGAATAAGTAAGATTTTTTTTAAAACTTCATTAAAATTGTGTACAAACATAATTATCGCTTTTAAACATTTATTGAAACTAGTTCAACCAAAATTATATTACGCGTTCTACATGCTTATATATACAAAAAATTTCGTAATTTGCTGCACTTGTGGAGTTCATATTAAAAAGTGCAAACAACAGCAGAACTTCTAAAACGATATTTGTTGATGCTGTTCATTGCATTTTATTTACAAATTGCTGATAAATATATATTTTTTGTGTGTTTGTTTGTCTGTCATTACAGTTTTAGTGCTTGCAAACCAAAGAAAAACTAAAAGAACAATGAAACGATTATTTTATCAGTTTAATGTCTAAACAAAAAATCAAATTAAATATTTTTTACTTGCTTGTCTGTTTATTTTCTAAATACGAAAAATAGAATTTTGTTATACTTTAATAAAAATTGGCAGCTTATCGCTGTGCAAGCAGATAATACAATTTACTTAAACTTAAAAACTGATCGTACGCACTTTGCCTTTTTACACTGTTGCCTTTTGCTGACGAAGATGTGTATTTCTTTTCGTTTTGTATTACCCATGAAGTGGGCGTACGTATTAACACGTTTTATTGCAAGACAAAAAAAAAAAGAAAAGAAAAAGAAGAAAAGGGGGATAGTAGAAAAAATCGCATACGCAGTCAAAGCGCACAAAAAGCACTTTACTATTTATCATACTACCCCGCCACCCGCGCGTCAGCAGGGACGTAAACCAATTTATGCGGCAAACACCCTCGCGTCACCAGGGAGTGCACGAGGGAGAGCGGCACGGTTGGGAAAAAAAGAAAAAACGAACGACAAACAATGCCGAAATCGTTGCTTGCCCATCAAGTTCAGAAGCAGCGTCGAAAATATATGCGAGCATGAGTGCGGGCGGGGGTTGCTCTGGTGTTAATTTAACAAAAACACTCGCTGACTATTTTTTTTTTGCACTTTTTTGTGTTAAGGATTTCTTTTTGGGTTTGTTTTTTTTTTTATTTTATTTTTGCAACAAACAGCAAAAATTGCCAAGTACGGCGTGACAAACACATACGCATATAAAGTGTTGGGCAATTGGGGGTTTGCGGTGGTTGGTAGTTGGTACCATTCCAAAATGGTGGCATGTTGCTAATGTTGTTTTTGTAGTTGCTGTTGTTTTTGTTGTGCCCATTGTTGGCACATAAACATACGAGTGCTCATTATGATAATACGAAAATAAATGACAGTACGAAAACGGCATCAATGCAAAGAATATGGAGATAGATGCGTGCGTTATTCTGTTGTTGTTGCTATTAAGTCTGCGTTGCTGTAACGTGCACACGTTGTTTGTTGTTTGTATGTATGTCTGATAATGGTAACCATAAGCTTTGTGCAAGCAGCAACCATCGAGAATATATGCGCGCTGGTCTTGGCTTAAAAAGTATACTCGTATATTGCTTAGGGATTTCGAGTTATACATTTGTACTAAATAAAACATGAGCTAGTTTTAGAACATACAAATTGTTTTATACAAAACATAACTAGCTTAATATAGAACAAGGATCGGGGAAAAACTCTTATAGTCAAACAATGTAACAAGCATCGTATGTTTTCAGAGGGATGGCTGAGTATTTAACTAAGGTCATATATGACATTTTGACTGTTTTGATTTACATAAGTAAGACCCAATGTTAAGAATGTTGTGATACTGTGCATTTGATTGTGGCGTGTTTTCTTACTACTTAATCTTTGTTTTATTTTTTTGTATGTTGCTTTGCCACAAAGCTCAGGCTCGGCCTTGCACGATTTTTCGTTTTTCTATCTAAAATACAGAAAACAATGAGCCCCAATCCTAACTTGTAGTAAATCGTATAAACATATGGCTCATTCAATTTAAAAGTAATATTTTGGTTGGGTTTTGCAGCATATGTTCCTTCGAATTTTTAACGCATGCTTTTAGAGCTTCGATCAGCTAAAACCAGAAAAAATTTAACAATTTGCTACAATATCGATATTTTTTTTTGGAAATATAATAAATAAAAATAATCGTAGCCAATCTATTAAAGTATGCCAGTTTTTCACTGCTTACTATGCATACAGATTTCTCTCCCTTTACTGTGTTTTTTTTTTGCACAAAAGAAATATGTGAATATGCTACAAAATAAAATATGCTACCTTTTTTTTGGGTACACTGCCGCATAGAAACATGAAAGTATGTTGGCTACTTAGTATACATGTGTATATAAATAAAAATATGTACAAATATATGCATGTATATATGCAATACGCACGTATGTGTGTTTGTATGTACTTCCTTATATGCTACTGTGCCTAATAGCCGCACATATTTTTTCGCCAAGAAACCATTTTTTATTTTATGTGTTGCTTTTGTTTTTGGCAAAGATTTCCTTTCGGCCGTGACGGTTGTGCTTACGCCAACGCATTGTCTGCACACACCCTCGTTCCCTTTAATTTATTCAGCCGCTTTGCGCTGGCTCCAGCCTCTACGCGTACATTAGCGACATATTTCGTTTCGCACAAGTTTCCTGCTGCCGACTAAAATTGCTTTTTATGTTTTCCTTCTTTTTGTTTTCTTTCTTTTTTTTTTTTTTGTTTTTTTGCCCACGGTTTCTGTTAAGACATTTCTTATTACCTTTGTTATTTTCTTGTAATTTTCAGTTATTTGGGGTTTGTTTTTAGGCAGGACGAACCTTATAGAATTGGCTACATTCCAATTACTTTTTATATACATATACTACATTTGGTATATATCTTCTCGTACATACATAACTTTCTTTGGGAAAGTCTAGTTTTAAGAAACTCGTATTTAATGGCTTTTCTTATTTCACATGAGCCAAGTATTTTGTTATGTTTAAATTGTAAAAAGCTTTCTTTGGAAAGTTACTTGCCATATGCAACAGCAATAATGTGCAGATTAAAATGAACTGACATATGCGGCAACTAGTTTTAAAAATGGTTTGCTGAACAGTCTTTGGCTGCACTGCGTATTGCTACGCATAAAAATTGGAAACGAATTGTTTGTGCGTCACTTGTGACGACAACAATAATAATAAAAAAAAAAAAATAACAACGTTTTTGCAAATAATGTTAATGGTAAAACAGAAAAACGAAATATACGAGAAGCAAAAGCATTTAATGAAAAAACAACCCTCGGCAAAAATATTGTGTTTTTTCTTCCATTTTTTTTTTTGTTTTTTTGCTGTTTGGGTTAACAAAATGGAAACGTAAAAAGAAAAGGAAAAAAGCAACGCGTTTTATGAGCACTACCATTGGATAACGCTGTGGCATGAGGGTGGCTTGTCTTGTGGGTGGAGTTGGGTAGCCGCAACAGAAGCAGCAGTGAGTCTTTGTTTGTGAAACAATCAAAAACAGCAAGCAACACAATAACGACTTACATACATACATACGTTGCTGTGTGACACATGAAGCTCGACGGCAATGCCGAAGACGACGACGACGCCGACAACGCCGAAGACGACAACTACAAACGTTGCTTGACAGTGCGCAACGTCTGGCTGCGCCGAATGCCGGCGACATTAAATGTTGCCATTTTTTCATGCAGGCAATTTCAAACATATTTTTATGGCGCGCCATTGTTGTTGTTGTTATTGCTGCTGCTTTTGCTTTAACTGCGCTGACGTTGTAACCGTTGTTTTGTGCCGAATATCATACAAACATATACGTATACGTGCATGTAAGCGAGGGTGTCTAATAATGATGTAGAAGACAAAACAAAAAAGAAATGAGAGTTTTGTGAAAGTGCTTTTTTGTTTTTGGTTTTTTTTTTTTTTTTGGTTGGCGCATGCTTTAGTTGCTTAGCGGCATAAATTACACTTGGCAAAATTTGTTTGCTTTAATAAAACGTAATGCAAGCATAAATAAAGTGTCAACATTAAACTCATTAATTATATCAGGCAATTTACTATATTTTTTAGTGGCATTGAAATAAAATACATTTACTCGCAATTTTTTCACGTGTAGATAAATTTTTGGTTTGTGTGCTTTTTATGATGCTTTTTACCAAATTACAACAACGCCAATTTTTTTCATAAAAGCCACACACGGCGCCTTTCGCCTACAACACCCTCTTTTTCATGTGGTGCCTCCTTCCAGCACATAAAATGCTGACGCTGCTGCGTCGTTGAGATTTTGCGCTGCGCCATCCTACCCCAGCCCAAAAATATGCAACATTTTTTATATGTTTCTGCTTCATGTATTTTGGCAAGGCAGCAGCCGCAATAGTGAGCTCGAATATCATAAAATATACACACTTTTGTTTTTGTTCTTTTTTTCGTGTGTCCGCTTGCTTGTGCTTTTTTTCTACTGACTCACTCTGGCGCTCACAAGCCGTTGTGTGCGCTTTATGTGCCAATATGGCTGCTCAGTGGCTTTGACCACGACACCCGCTCGTGCCCAATTCGTGTGCTCATGTGTGCTTTATGAATTATAAGGATTTTTATGCCGGCGCATATTATTTTAGTAGATTTTTGGTAATGTCTTTTTGCCATTTCGGTTTTTTTTTTCACTTTTTTGTGCTGTTCGCATTCTTTCTTTCATTTGCTTTATTTATTTATTTTTCTTCTTTGTTGTTTTTTTTTTTTTTTGCATATGTCCATGTTGGCGTGGCAAAACAAAAATGTCTTTTTATATGTCTCTTATCTCTTTGGTATCATTTTATTATATAAAGTTATTTTTTTGCTGTTTTTGTTATGCTTTTGTTATTGTTACAGTATGTGCTTGCTTATTTCTTGATGTTGTTGTTGCTGTATATTATTTGTTATTCTAGTTGTTGTTGCTGTAGTTGCCGTTGCTTTTAATATCCTTTTTTGCGGTTTTTATATTTTTACGACGCATTTTTCCATGCTTTTTGCTTGTTTTGGGCTTTTCTGTTTTTGTCATTTTTGCATTAATTTCATATTTGCTTAGCGTTCTTGTTTGCTGTTGTTGCCATTGTTGCTGTTGTTGCCGTTGCTGTTTATGCCGCATAAATAATAAATATTTAGTTATTGCGTCTGTACAATATTAATATTATTTTTTGCCTTATGTCCATATGCGTGTGCGTTTTCGTGTGTGTGTGTGTGTGTGTGGGTGTGCATGTTGTTGTCGTTATGGTTTTTGTTATTGTAATTGTGTGCGTTTGTCTGTTTGTTTGCACAAAATGGCCGTGAGCTTTAATTTTCATATGTATATTTCTCATTTTGGAAAATACTCGTATAATGTTGCATATTTATTTCGGCAACTTTTACTAAATACAAATAGTATGAAAACATTTCCCATATTGAAAATACCACGTTTGCGTAATAATAATAAAAACAACAACGGTAGTGACAACAACAGCATCAACAACAACAACAAAAACGACGATGACGAGAAGCTCAACAATAATAATGTAATATTTTAATTAAAAATATTTTGTTGAAATCGGCTCATTTAAATTAGTTTTACACTGCAATTGCACTTTGTATAATTTTTGGCTGCTTATAATCGCAGCACACTTGCATGCGTGCATGGGATCATGAATTTTGGCATATTAGTTGACTATCTACATTATTACATTAGCATTAAGTGAAACAAAACCACAGAAAAAAAATGAAAGTTTAATATAGAAATTACATAAAACTAACTTATTTTTGAAAATTAAGGATTTTGTAGCAACAGTTTTTTGTTGTTTCAAACATAAAGCATGTTAGATCGACAATTGAAAAACAAAGATCATTCGTGTTAGTCTCTAGGCCTATAATACATATAATACAACTTAGAACTTTCAACTATCGCAGGCCAAAAACAAATCTAATTTTAGAATGAGTTTTCTCGCTATGATCGCTAAGATAGTCTAAACCCTGAGATGGGAATCTGAATCGTGAGATATCGGTATTTTGACTAGCTTAGCTTACCCAAAACCATACATAGATGTTTCATTAAGTAAATTTGATTTTGCAATTTGATAATTGAGTCTCAATATAATGTTTTAGTGGCTCCTAATGTATTATATTGTGAAAAAGTAAATCTGACTTACTGTTCTCTTTTATTAATAGTCCAATCCATTGAGGCAGTACAAAATAAGAGAGAACAATGAGAATGCTTTGATATTAGTAGATAGACAAGAGATCATTAAAAGACAAGAGTTTATGGTTAAGTTTATATAAATTTAATGGAGTACATATTTACAAAATATTACTAAATTTTGGCTAATCTAGAAATAAAAATAATAATAAGATCTCTAAAAAGAATCCGAGTATAAGTCTTTTTGGCGCCAAGATCATATTGCCAAAAAAATCGTTATATATTATATTGTATATAAGACTAACTCGCAGTTGCT
The DNA here is from genome assembly GCA_037044495.1 of Stegana nigrithorax. Classification (NCBI taxonomy): domain Eukaryota; kingdom Metazoa; phylum Arthropoda; class Insecta; order Diptera; family Drosophilidae; genus Stegana; species Stegana nigrithorax. Next base: position 334,956 of record JBAMBQ010001606.1, on the reverse strand, counting down.
TCAAGTGTGAGATCACAGCAAAAATTGTCAAATACACCAAAAAGGTCAACAATTAAATTTAAAATCACCCAATGAAATTGAAGTTGGGCATAGGAAACGGTAACGGCAAATGCAACATGGCTTGACCATAATAAATTTCAAATGTCGACTATGAAAAATTATTTAAATGTGAAAAAAAAAGGTCAGCCAACTGTCAACTGGAGGAGAGTGTGGCACAGCCATAGGCAGGACGCAGCTTAGATCAGCTCACATCCCAGTACATATCAAGGGTCAACAAAAATGTCAATTAAAATGCTTTTGCAAATGTGCGACTGTCACCCGCAAGGCGTTAAAAATATTCTTTCATGCAAAACAATTAAATTTTTGCAACACAAATCCTTTATGCATACATAGCAACAACAACAACAGCAACGAACACCAACAAATGAATTCGTGAAAACAGAAAAACTGCTTAGTTACAATTTTTCAGCTATAAATTAAAAATGTAGCGCCACACAAATGTCAATTGAAAATGTTTCAGCAGCAGCAGCAGCAGCAATCGCCGCCGCAGGACTCACACTCACCCCTAATTATTGGATTTTTTCCTTAAATGTTTTTCATGCGTTTTCTTATGCGTGACCCCTTGGGTGGAAACATTTTTATAAATGTGCATTTTTAACGATTTTTCTTGCAGTTTTTGTGTCACATTTTCGCATTCGATGCAAACCTTTATTTTTTTTTTTGGAGTTGCTATTGTTGTTGTTGTTGTTGCTGCCGTACTGGATTCGCTTTTGATTTGCCAGGAAACGGAACGTGCGGGGTTAACGGATTTTTCAATTGTTTAACCAAAGGTCAGTTGGTGCGGGGCAGTGTGCGTCTGACCAATCGTCTGACCCCTAAGAAGTAACAATGAACTGTGCATATTTAAGAATTTCTCTTACTTTTCACACACCACAAACACATACACATACACACATACACATGAATTACAGCTGTAAAATGCGTGCATTGCTTCGTGTTGTTGTTGTTCTTGTTGTTGCATGTGTGAACCAGTTTTATAATTTTTGTGCATGGCCGCACCACAGGCAGGGGTCACAAAAGTGTGAAAATGTAATTTTACGTATACGATTTCATGATTAACGCGTGCAGCATCGTCATCATCATCATCAGTACATCATCATCATCATCGTAATGAAAATAATCATCATATTCATTCGCAGCCTGCAAAGCGTGCGTTATGCACAGCACAATCCTGCTCAGTTGCCCAGTTTGCTTAGTGGACATTGGATTAGGTTTTCTGGCTTACATGAATTTGCTGCTACATTTGTATATTCCGTTTTGTCCACATCCGCACACACACACACACACACGCATACACACAAGTTAGGCAATTGTGGCGCGCTGACCCCGAAATATGGCGAGGCTTTGGCTTTATTTTATATTTTTAATGTGACCTGAACTCGAGTTGCATCGGCTTTGCAGCGGATTTAGAAATATATTTCGCGCGATTTTCTACCATTTATTTGACATTTTACGACTGCAACAATAACAAATCTTACATAAGCTCACTCGCATGCGAATGTCTAACAAAACCGCATATTTCGTATGTATGTGGGCATATGTATATGCATGTATTTCTACTCTGAACACATACGTTTTTGTTGTATTTTTTATACTTATGTAAGTTTTTATAAATATAGGGTACATAACCTATATATATACATTTTAATTAATTCGTCATGTGTTTGTTGTTTACGTAACCTACATTCATTGAATTAGATAAGGGAAGTCAAGATTATATTAAAGTCCATATTTATCTTTTTAAACGAGCCCTAATCTGATAAACATCCCTAGATGTATGCTATACATTTTGTTAATTTCAAAATTATTATATTATAGCCGAATCTGTGTATTAAACTAACAGCCTCAGCAAACAATGTTCTGCCTTCTTTTATATATGAGGCGTGGCACCGCCCATAATGCAACATATTTCTACTGATGTCCTTTTCAGATGTACCAAATTTCATTCAACTGTACCAAAGAATTTTAGAAATAAGATGAATTTTGATTTACATATATACCAAATTTCATCCACCTACCTTAAATATTTTAAGAGATACAACGATTTTAGTTTTTCGCTTATATAAAGGAGGCGGTCAAGGGGGAGGTAGCTTAAAATTACTGTGCCAGAAACCTTCCGAGGAGTAAACTCAACAACTTCTCAAAGTTTTATCCCGATCGATCAAGTAGTTTTGAAATGCAATGGGAACATACACACAGACATTCATTTTTATATATATAGAAGATTGTATTGGGCATGACTTTTGAAAACATGGGCTGCGTGATCTAGGAAAATGTGAAGAGGAAACCCGAGTGGCAATGTTATCGGTGCACACAGCCAAATGTAAGTCTCTAGGATTCATTACAGACCGTGCATAGTAAGAATATTCATAAAATTTAGCAATGTAATAAGATTTTTACTGAGTTAAAGGTTTTTATAACTGCAGCCATGTCATTTACTCAGAATCGTTTACACAAGATATAAATCTTAAACCGTTTTTCAATTTGTACTATCAGGTTTTTTTTTTTTTAGTTTAACTCTTTCAGTTTATTAGCCTTGTTCTGATTTTCATATTTTTTTAGCGTAAACATACAATCCTTTGCCTACAACTCAACCCTTTCACTAGCGTAGAATAAGGATACTTTCAAATTTAATGACCAATACTGATTCCCAGAACAGCGACATAGCAAAATCATTTACAAAAATGCTTAAAAACAAAAACATAATAAAAGAATTTCCTAAAACTACCTCAAAGAAAAAACAAAGCAACTGAAATTTAACCCGTTCATTTTTACAAGAGCCAATATGCTGCACTTTCAAAAGACCAATCAAAAAGGGTTAAAACGAGCCAACCAAGTGCAAACAAAGCGACAAACATTTATGACTCACAAAGTACACAAACAAATGCGCCTGGCACCGAACAAGGATCTCGGCACTAATGCACACATAAAAAATACAAAAGTGTGACCTCAACAAACAATAAAGGCGATAAATTATGAATGCCACAAAAAGCGAAGCGCAACTAAAAAAGGTGCAGTGCATTTTTTATGCTAATGCGGACACACACAAGGTCAGGCAATTCTTCAAAGGAAACGCCATGAAAGGGTTAAGGGACAGTCAGTAAAAAACTGCCTAGGGTAAAAAAAACAAAAAAAAATGCACAACCTTAAAAAACGACGGCGTGTCTCTATGTAACCGCTAGAACTAATAGTTTTTTATTGTGTGCCTGCCGTTCGTTTGTTTTTTATGCCTTCAAAGCAAAGCGCACATGCAGCATGTGAGCAGGTACCTGAGTTTGTTTTTTTATTTTTTAGGTATGTTTTTTTTATTTATTTTTTTTTTTTATATAAGCTCACGTCGGGTAAAAAAGCATAAAAAAGTGTAGGCAGCAGAAAATGGCGCTGCTGTGTGTGCCTGCCATTTGCTATTTGCTGGCACCGTGGGCCTGTAAAAGTTCGTTGCGTCGCTGGCATGTGTTTAATGATGCGCTATAAAAAAGGCAAACGGGAATTATGCATAAAAGTTTTTGGCAAATTGTTTGCAGTGCATCAGGCATGTGTGCATGCATAGAAATTCAATTCGCAGTATACGAAAACGCAAGAGTCAAACCGTGTTTACTTAACTATTATGCATAAAATACATAAAATTTCGAATTTCGCTTAAAACCCACGCCTTGCTTATGCGGCACAAAAATCATTAGCTAAATTTTCGCCTTCACAAAGGATCGGCAGCGTTATCGGCAGCGCATACGCGGCCTCGCCTACAAAAATTTTTGCATGCGGTCTAAAGTTCCTTTTTTTTTTTTGTTGTTGGTTTTTGTTTACCTTTTTCTTTTTGTTTTTCTTTTTCTTTTTTTTTTTTTTGCTTTTCTTTTCTTTTTTCCAGTGATCGCGTCTTTGTTAAACTAAACGCACAGACTTTTATTAAACGAACAGACAAACCGACACACTCACATGCACGCACAAGTAGGTACAGACAGACGAAAAGGCAGACAGACAGCCAACAGCATTTGCAATATTGTAACGGGAATTACCTGTTGTTCAGCATTATTGTTCATTATGCTGGCGATAGTAAGCAAATATGGTATTGTTCTGACGTTGTAAACTCACTTCCCAAAAACACGCAGAGCCACACAACCGAAACTGTAACTGAAGCAGCAGCAGACACTGAAGTTGCAGTAGAAACAGAAACAGCAACAGCAATAGAAACTCGTCTACTGCGCACAACGCCCACAATAACTGCCGCCACAGCCGCTGTCGCCGTCGTTCCCGTTGCCGTTCTCGTTGCCGTTCCCGTTGTTTATTTTACCGTTCGGCCGTTCGTGAGTTTTTGCGTTCTGACGTTCTTTCGTTCGCTTACTGCCTCACTCTGCGTTGCTTTGCATTTATTGACAGTTGTCCTTCATGTATTGTTTGAATTATTTTTACTGCATAACAATTAACGGGTACAATGAAAATTAGAGCAAAAAGTATACACACTATGCAGCGAGTATTTTGTGTGTATACCCATGCACATATCTACTCTAATCGAAACATATATTTACATATACTCATGTATATAATAGAGAAAGTGCGACGAAAACAACTCGCCATCAGAAGGATTGTGTAGAAGTTTCTATTTTTACTAGTTTTTCTAAACTCATGTTAAGCAAAAAGTTAGGAACTTATGCAATTATTTAAACTATTTATTTATTCAGATAGATCATGAATAAAACTATTAATGAAACATGTATTTATGCATAAGGAAATATTTTTTTGGAATCTAAAATCAAAAGATGTTGTATTATAATAAACTATAAAACAAAAAAGATCCTGAAATTAGAAAAAATTACTAGTTATGAATAATGTTTATATTTTTATAGAAAACCCATTTTTTATTAAATTTAAAAGCAATTATTTGTTAGATTAAGTTAAATAAAACATTATAAATAGAATTTATCTTTTGCTCGTTCCAATGGAGACTAGCTGTTCCTGCAATGTTAATGTTAATCAAATGTTATCTAATTTACTTATTGTCTTATAGACAGATTGTAAATAAAAAGAAAAAAAAAAAGAATCTTTTGCTTAGTAGAGAAGTTAAGCTTATTTGACTATAATAGGTTTCGAAATATGCTTAAGCGGTAACCTTCATATCTTCGACATTTATCCTGTTTTTATATCGGTCTCAGATTTGCTTTATTTTAAAAATGTTGTAATAGTTTCTGTTTGCTTTTTCATATCATAAATGACTTCTAATTGTTTGCTTTAAGATTTAGGTGTGGATTTAGATGTGGATAAAATATGTGGGTTTTTTGTGTATACAGTTTTCGGGAGATACAATTTTGAAAAATACTAATATTAATAGGCCTACTAGACTTTTCTCTTTGAATTTTGTATAGTAAAGCTTGTTTTCTTCAAATGCTTGGTAGTTAAACCATCAATCAAGATCTAAAGGCACGAAATTTTATCTGTCTAGACTGTGATTTTTTTACATTTTACTTTCCAAAACACACACACAGTGCATATCTTATCTCAATTAGGCAAACCACATTACCGCACAGTAGCGTAAAAAAGAGAAATCCGCAAAAGAAAACTATAAATATACATTGAAATGCAAGAAAGTAATGTCGATATCTAAATAAAAAGTAGAAAAACTCAGCAAGGCATGAAATCAGCTTAAAAACTTAAGCAGATAAGCAGCAGCATATTGCGGAGTGAAGTGCGCCAAAGGAAAACATGCAGAATCATGCCGATATACTGACAAGGTGCCAACAGGCCTTAGCTCCGGACGGATGCTCTCAGATCCGAGTAGTCACTATAGGGAGGATGCAGTCAACCACGTAAGCAGGCCACAATGTCAGACACTTTCTAAGGTCGCAAAGCGTGCACGAGTCTGACATGGGCAGCGTTGCATTTGCATATGTCTGCGCTGGCAGTTGCATTGGCAAGACAAAGCATGGATTTGCGGCAGAGCAAAGCGGGGAGGAAATACTTGAAAGGTTAAGTAGCAGCGCACAAGCATAAAGTAAACACATAATTTGCATGTCCTCTAAATGTAAGATAAGTACAAAGGTAATTAGGCTCAAATGAATTTATATTGAGTAGCATATAATCATTTGTATATGATATAATATGAAGCGACAATTCGCATAAGTGCGGTCAATATGTGGTCAAGAAATGCTGTCAAAGTGAGAGAGAGTAACAGAAAGTAAAAGAGAGTGCAGCAGAACGCATCGAAATGTTAAAAAAACAAATCATAATAAAATTGCTGATATTTGAAGGAAATCTCAAATTGCAGTTAATTATATACAGCCAAGGATTTTCCAAGTATACAAAGTAAATCCATTTTTGTTGTTTTAAAATTTACATAACAAATTTCTAGCAACTGTTTTCTCAGTACTCCTCCCATCTTAAGCTGTTTTTCTTTGTTTTTCACTTATTTGACTATCATAAAATTTTCGCGACGTTTTTCTTTATCCTTTTTTTTTTTTTTTCTTTTCGTTAGCTTGTCGCAAAATTCTTGGCAAAACAATCTTTTATTCTTTTTTCTTGTTCTTTTTTGCACTAATGCCGGTTTATGGACGTATTGCATCTATTGTTCAAGTTGCTGCTTTTACAGCCGTGCCTAGCTTACGCTGTCATTTTAGGTATGAGATTTCACCTTTATGCATTTATGAAATGCGAATATTTGCTTTCCGCAATCCTTTTTACGTGGTCAGGTCCTGCCTGAAGTCGCATTTGTGGATGTGTGTTTGGCTTTCGCCGCTACCTGGATTGGATGGCGATGCGAGTTTGACGTTTTCGTGGAATTCCCGTGCGTTGCACTCACCGAGAGGTTTTTATTTGCATCTGTAAGATCTGTTTGTTTAGTTAATAGTGCCTGAATGCGTAATTGACTAAAGCTTTAAAATTTATTGAATACAATTACAAGTTATTGATCTATAGTAAAAGTTTGTATGTAACGCATTTACATCATATCCATTGAGATTTATATTAAAAATTTAAGTTTCTAAAAAATCGTACTCAAGTTGAACATACCAAAATTTGAAAAAAAAAAAAATAAATTTTTTTAAATAAATATGAACCATTACATTTTTTATTTTATTTTGCTAGCCGCTCATGACAACTGTCATGTCAACAACTTTTTGATTAGCAACCAGCCAGCATTTAGATTCTGTTACAGAAGAACTTAAATACAATTTACTGGTTTTTGTAAGGCAGACCATCTAATCTTCAATAGTCCTATTCAACTCATTCATTTTCATCAAGAGAAAATATCAAATCGTTTCAATAGCTGTCAGCTTTAATTATCCAAATTTTATTTTGTAGGCAAAACACAATTTTGCAGAGTAAACTATTTGAAAATCTAGTTTAAATTGTGCTCATCTTAAAGCTGCATTTCATTTTGAAAACATTTTGCAGCATTGTGGCGTCAAGCATAAGTAAAATGCACTCAAAGCTTGCTAAAGCACGCAGAAGCCTTTTGAAAATGCAACATTATTAAGTTTTAAGCTTTCTAAAAATTTACTTGTATGCTAAAAAATGTTCGAAATACAAAAATATCAACGCTGATAAGTTCGAATTTCAGCAAAGAAGCACAAAAATCAATAATCGATAGTAAATAAAATACACGAAAATTAGAAAAATGGCGAAAGCACAAAAACCAGATAGCAAAAGTGAAAAACCAAAAAATGCCCAAAAAACAAAAATGAAATTGAGATACAACAAAAGGATTAGCTAATGAAAATTTGGCAGCTTACTTTGCGAATAATCGCAACAACAATAAATTGAGCCAAAACGCTGGTCAGTTAGATGTGTAAGGATGCACGGCTGCAAAATGATGCACAGCCAGAATGGAGGATGGCAGGGCAGAGTGCACACAAAAACTGCATTCTGCAAAGCCAAAATGTGCATGCGAAAGCGGCGTCAAAAACAATAACAACAACAAATACAACAAAAATAAAAAGAGTCAATTTGAGCGCATGAGGACAACAAACGCACGTTGTGTAAGTTAAAATGTGCGTGAGAGCGTCTGTTATAAGGCAAACAATTTATGCTCAAATAAGAAATTAGAGAGACGGCGAGCGTGAGTGTGTGAGAGAGCAAGTGCGTGCCAAAACCAAGCACAACAACAAAGCCAATTGTAATACAAATTACAACAAAATATTATAAAGGAGATGCTGCCAGTTTGGCTCATTGAGAATTTCGACTCAATTGGGATTTTGAGTCATTTGGCCGTGGGTGTGTTGTTTTCTAAATGCATTTTTGGCATTTAGTATGTAGCGGGGATAGAAGCGAGCGGAAAAGATTGCTTTTTCGAATATTAGAAAACCGAGCAGAAAACCGAAACCGTGTATTTTGTTGTTTTAATTTTTGTTTCTTATTTTTTCTTTTTGCTTTCTACTTGCAATGACTATCAGTGCTGAGCAGAAATTTCATTTCAGTCGTGCTCAGTGCTTCGCTATCGAAACGTTAAAGGATGCTGTACACAGAAAACTATGCGAAAAAAACAAACGACATATGAAATTAGAGAAAAAAAAGCGAAATATTTAAGTTAAATGCGTGTAAAAAAATATAAAAAAAAACTAAACATTGTCTATTAAAAAATTGTTTTATAAAAAGTTATTAATTGTAAAAAATATTTCAACTATAAAAACATTATTGACTAACGTATCTGTGCTCAGCGAATGTTGTGGCAAAGATAAGGTGACAAAACATAATCAAAAAACAACAAGAGGCAGCCTTTAAAAAACATAAATAAAAAACAACGACAATAAAAAAAGGAAGCAAAAAACAAAAAAAAAAGAAATAAGTATTGAAAATACAACAAAATCGCGCACATGCGTATATCGCGAAGTTTTCGCATAAATGTAAATTTGGCATTTTTCGTTTGTTTGCAGAAATGAACTTTTGAATATTATTTCTGTTTTCGGTGTATATAATTATAAAACTTTGCCACAGAGTGTATGAAAAGTTTAAAGTGAAACAAAAACAAGTTGATAACAAAAAAGGCAAAGCGCTGAGCACAGAAATTGGCGCTTAGCGGAGCACAGTGCATAGTGCAGTGGGTTGCGGTGTGTGTTGCAGATTTGCGGGGCGCTGCATAACGTTGCAAGTGTCTAACGTGTCCAGTAATTGAATAGCAGCAGCAGTGCAAGCCAGGAGCAAGAGCAGCAGCTGGAGATTGTGCATTTTAAAGGTAAATTACATTTTCGCACATATACTTAATTATTTTCTTTTTTCGACTTAACTTGCGCCAAAGTCTAAACAAAAACTTTTTGAATAATGCATTTAACCTTCAAAAAATTACACAAAAAATAAATTTAAACAGATAATAAAAAAAAAAAAAAAAAATAGAAAAAAAATATAAAACAAGAAAGCACAAATTGGATAAACAAATAAACTAAAATGCATAAAATACACGTAGCCATGCAGTAGAAGAAATCATGAAAAATGCACATGATTTTCTTCTTTTTTTTTAATTTCAGACACAAGATTAGGCTTATCAGTTGATATATGCGCTTTGTGGCCCAATTAGACGCTCAAGACTGACTTAGTTTGTGTTTCAAACTTGGGTTAAAATATTAAACACTTATTTAGTTTAATATAGAATTAGTGTAAGTTTGGAGGTAGACTTAGCCAGCCACTATTTTAAGAGGCTTAAAAAGATTTCAAAGGATTTGCAGCATTTCGGCAGCCTTAAATAAAGTTTACAGTGTAGCAATGACCCTTTTGCTCCAAAACAGTTGCTTGGAGGTTTGCTTTGCCTATAATCGAATGCTTACTTTTGATAGATATCATGATGGCGTTGGGGTGTTTGCCTCTACGCATATAAGCGATTGGTTTTTGGGATCCTAGTAATAAAATGAAATTTCTCTATACTGCTTCTTACTATACCAAGTTTGCAGTGGTTTTCAAATGGAAATAAAAGCTACTCAGGGTCAAACGGCTTAAACAAGAATTGTTGCATGCTATTAGGCGTCTAACTTGAGTCGGCTTTAAGCCACTTCATAGTCATATAAGTTGTGTCGGCTTGTCTATATGCATTCCGAGTGTGCCCTTGTCGCTCGCCAACAGTTTGCAACTTGCATAATTATTATTCTTATTTTTTTTTTCGCTTGTATGCGTCTTTTTTTTAGCAGATACACTCACTCACAGCATTTGCTGAAATATTCAGAAAATTACAATATATCAAATCTGTCTGGCTTTTAGCCTATCTGCCAGCGCTAAAGATACACACAGCAAGATTATGCATCTGCACCGAAGACGTAGAAGATCGGCCAATTTTATTTGTTTACATGCAGAATGTCATGTTTTTTATATATGCGACTCTTGCTTGTTATTTTTATTTATTTCACTTGTTTCTTGTTTTTTTTTTTTTTTTCTTATGCGAGTTTTTTGTTTGTGTTTTTGCCTTTTTAATAATTTATATTTAGACTCAACTATAATTCAAAGTCAACGTTGCAATTTTTTTACGCCACTGCGGCAGCTAATGCAAATAAAAAAATAGAAAAAAAAAAAATCAACTATTTAGATGCACATGACATTTTTTTATTATTTTATTTTTTGGCACACAAGCCGTGCATTTACACACAGATACACACACACACACACACACATGTAATATGGTTCGCATGTGTCAACGTCGTTGCATAAAAATGATTGTCAGTTTGTTGATTTGTCTTTTTGCGTTGCAATTTTTAGCCAGGCCATTGCCGTGCCACCAGCTCCGCCAGTACCACCCTAAGACCGCACGCCCGCACTGTGCGCTTTTTTGTTTATTTATGTTTTTAATGTTTTTACACAGGCATAAAATTAGTTGAAGAAAAAATCAAAAACTATAATGCATTGCTCATTGTTTTTATTGCAACACAAAGCAAAAAAAAAAAAAAAAGAAATCCTCAAACACAAAAAAGAAAAAAAAAGAAAATCCGAAAAGAAAGCTCTTTGATTTTTGGCTTTTGTTTCTTAGTCGCATTTTCACTTGTCTCAACTGTCGCATCATAATTTGATTTTTAATGGTTTCAACTTAATTTTGGTTGCCTTTTCTGTTTTTTTTTTTTTGTTTTTTTCATTTTATTTTTTGGCTTTATATTGTCAACGCTTGTCTAATGTCGTTCTTGATGACGTATTTTAATTGTTATGCGAAAAGCTGTGCTGCATGTGCATCTTATAAATCTCATCAGAAATTAAATTTTAATCACTGACCTTTCAATATTGTAACTAAAAGGATGCAACTGCGGAACTGGGTAGTTTATATTTATAAGTTTGCAGGCGTCAGAGCTAAGCTTTCTTAGATCTTAAGGCATGGTGCACACGCGAGAAGCGAGTCTACAACTAATATGTCGAAATCGGCAGTGATAAGGCTTTGAGGCGCAAAGAGAGCAAAGCTTTGAATGCAAACATAAAGGCCGCAAAGCAGATTTTGCGGGTGTTTCTCTAAGCAGTTTAGTGATCGGAATGAGACCATTATAAGATAAGCTTTTGTTTGACAAGAGACCTACCAAAAGAAACTATTGGTACAGAAGTCTGAATAATCAATTTGAAATCATTAGTTCAATACGCATAGCGTGCATATAGAAGTCGAGTTGTTCGTTGTGCCTTATTTTTAGCAGAGCAATTGCTAGTCATAATAGAAAAGTAATGGCTAACCTTCAACCCGTTGCGATGCGACACCCACACAACTGAGCCATTTTTTCGCGCATTCATAAATACATTTGCGCTACCCTGCTGCGTTAACTTTTTGCCATTACATGCATACACAGATATACATACATACATACACACATACGCAGGCATATAGTAGATGTAGAATATTTAAAAATTCGTCTGCTTGGCTGCCTTTTCCGCGTCTATTTGCTGCACTGCGTCTAATATAAACACAACAAGTAGTTTTTCCAAACACTTTTCACCAAGATGCATGCAAAATGCACAAAAAATAATTAACTATAAATAATTTTTTATAATGCGCTTATGGCATATACAAATGTATGCATGCATGTACATATATAAATACACATCTTTCAGTGTATTTTTCTTCTATTTTTTCAATAAACTTTTTTGCGCGTTTTCCAATCAGTTTTTCACAAAATTAAATTATTTTTTCTTACGTTTTTGCACATGCATTTCGTTTGCGCAGCTTAGCTATAAAAATTTACACAAGTTTTGCTTTTTTGTTTGGTTTTCTTCTTTTTTTTTTTAAATATTAATTTTACGTTGTATACATATGCTTTAGTTAAATGTACTAAAAACAACAACAACAACAACAAGAATATTGCAAATATAAATACAACAAAAACGAATATGCATCAATAGCAGCGACAGCGAAAGAATTAACGGCACATGCTAAAGCAGCGCTGCTCTTGTTGCTGTTGTTGTCTTTGTTGTGGCAATTGCTGTGTTCGTTGTTGTTGTTATTGTTGTTGTTGCTGCCGCCAATGCAACGTACAGCATGGTTGCTAAGATTTTTTTGGTCGTTGTGTTGTTGGTATTATTATTGTTACATGGCATGACGTCGACGCGGGCTGCCTGACTGGCCGACTGGCTGGCGTGCGTGCGTGCGTGCGTTGCTCCCGCTTTGGCCGGAATATTAATTTTACACTTGGCCTTTAATTTTTGTCGAGTTTTGGTTTTTGCTGCTGTTGTGGCTGTTCTTTTTGGTTGTGTTTTTGACGCAGTTTTTCATCTTTTTGTTGTTGTTTCGTTCTTTTACTATTTGTATTGCATTGCTAAGCAGTTAAAAGATATTTTGCAGACAAAATTAAATACACAAGGAAAGCTAACTGCTGGCAAAATGAAAAGAAAAAAAGAAAATGTAAAGCAAATAAAAAGTATATAATATAATTTTAGTTGTCGTTGTCTGTCGGCCAGCTATTAGTGATTTTTAATTGTTACATCGCGCGCACTGACATTTATTTAATTATTATTTTATATAATTAATTATGCTGTGAATTACGTTTATGTATGAGTGTATGAGTGTGTGAGTATATGCCTGCATGCGCAATTGTGCTGCATGCAGTGCGCAGTGTGAATTTTCTTCTTCTGCTGTTTTTTCTTTTTGCGCGTTTTGCATGACAATAGCTGCATTAATTAGCATAAGCTAAGCAAAAGGCGAACAGTGGCATGCGCTGCCGCTTGACACAAAACTTATTAACTGCTGACCATAAGCATTGTCTAGAATTTTTTCTTTAAAATTAGGTTGCGTTTTTTCCTGCACTTTGTGTTCATTTAATGTTTTTTTTTTTTTGTGCAAAAGTTCGCCACAATTACACATGACTACATGAAAGCGTTTACAACAGATACATGCTTTATAAAAGAAATTGTAGTTCTATAATGCGCTTGGGTTAAATATTTTTAAAAATATTAAATCTAAAGCTGTAAGTTAAACTTTACCAATTTTTGTAATTTTTGTCATTTTTTTCTTTTATATTTTTTTTATTCATAATAAAGAAGTTTAGATATATTCAATCTAAGCTTATTTAATTTTAGTATAACCATATATGAGTATCTGTTGCCAAGATATTACTTGCCATTTCCCAAAAAAAAATATAAAGTCCCTATACAGAGAGAGGCAAAATGTCTCACTCATTAATGTACTAGCATACATCACCTGTTAATTTGTAGCATTTAGTGTTTTTGCTTGTTTTGTGATAGTCGACTATAATATTAATCTAATAGCATTCAATATGATTTTTTATGATTTACTCTTATTGTCAATTCTGAAACATCTTGACTGACGTTAACCGAAATAGCAACGCCTCATATAGAACGTCTGCCTGTTGTAATCGAAAGGAGAAGGATGCATTTGTAACTGTAACTCACATGCAACATCCAGGACAAATACAAAACCCTTTTAATGAAAAACTAAGAAAATAATTACGTTTTGCATTAACAATATCTTTTAATATCAATTGCAGCGATGAGCTATTTATTTAATTTTAAGAAAATATTTTTTATATATTTTGCATTGGGTTGGCCTTAGGTTTTGTCTTTGCTGCATCACAGTGCAACATGTATGTGGCAGAGTGCAGCGAATTGGCGCTCTAGCATTTAGTTATAACACTTAAAAATTTCCTGAACAATCAATTATTTAAGTTGATGACGTTTTTCGTTATATGCGCGGGCCAAAAGCAAATTTGCTACATGAAAAAAGCCAAAAAAAAGAAAGAAAGAAAAAATTGAAAAAAAACGGAAAATGATCAAAAACAAAATGGTGTAAAGCAAATGTACTCGTACTTACGTAAATGCAAGTAAAATTATTATTATTTTAATATTATTGTATTATTTGTTGCTATTTTTTTGTTTGATTTTCGGGCTGCAAGAACGCAAAAATGCGCTGCACTTGTTGTTGTTGATTTTTTTTTGTGTTGTTGCTGTTTTTTTTACTTATTTATTTTTTTTTTTTTTTGATAAGCAACAACATAAGAACAATTTTACTTCCTAATTTAAAAATGTTCTTTTTCGCCAATTTGTTAAATACTCAATACAGAACAAAAGCAACAACAACAACAACAATCGCAGCAATGTAACTGCATAAAATACATTTGCTAAAAATAACAACAACTAAAATAATAATAACAAATTATTGTTGTTAGTAATGTGCAGCAAAATTTGTTGTTTTTGTTGTTGTTTGCAATATGAAATTTTTCATGAGCGCAAAGGCTTAAATAAATCATTTTAATTGCATGCTTTTGGCTTCAATAAGCAAATACTTTGCAAAAGCGTTTTTAAGCGATTGTCGGATTAAAACAAGTCTAAGCAATATTACTGGAAAATTTCATATAGCAAAATCGTATTTGTATATAAGCACATATACTTATATACATACATATGCACATATTTTGTTTTTGCAAAAACGAGTAAGAGAAAAAATAAAAAGAAAAAGAAAAAAAAAAAGATTTCTATGCAAAGTTGCTAAGCCTTAAGCCATTTTATGAGCATTGCACTAATCCTTGTGCTGGCTCAACGCCCATGTGTCCTCTGCTTTGCTTACTGTACATAAGCATGATCATTCCTCCGTCCAAGTTGCTGTGTATGTGTGTGTGTGTGTGTGAATACCTGACTTTATTTAAATACGCGAGAGAATACGCGCGCGTGCGTTTGGTGCCTACTTGGCCGCCATAAAAATCGCGCTACCTGCGCTGCATGTCCTTATGTGTATCCTGCTGCATGTCCTTAGCATAGTATATGCGCAGCATGTGCGCAACTCGCTGCTGACCTATATAAAGCAGCATTTGGCGCATTTCACAGACATTCGCTTTGTGAAGTTGCCGTGCACAACTTCGCTTAGTAAGTTACTTAATTCAGTTAAAAATAATTCGAACAATAATAATAATTTCGCGTAGCATAGTGAGAATTTACGTAAAATTGTTTAGTGCGTGCTTAAAGTTGATTTGCCAAAAGATCTACACAACAAAAGGTATGTCGCCATTTTTTATATGCAAGCTACCAATCAAAGACTAGCAAAAGTGTTTTTTCTCCATTTTTAATTTTGTTTTTTTGAATTTTTTTAAAACCAACAAAAAATGAAACAAATCAAAGTGCGCAATTTTTTAAGCCAAATATATTTTGTGTGATGAATTGAGTTGCGGCAGAACCACCCCACAACAGAAAAAAAAAAAATAAGTAAAAGAAAAACATTGACAAAAAAGGACACCCCAAGTTTGCCCTTACGTGTACGCATAGTTTGCCTTTATGGATTATTTGAGTTAGATATTTTTAATATGCTTTTGACGCCGAGTCAAGCAGCGTGTAGCCATGCTCATATATACACAAGCACACATACATATATACAAAGTAAAAAGTACACCCACCCCCTGGTGTAGCAGCCTGCTGCCATGTTAGAGTCCTTACTTTTTTTGCGCCGGCAAAAACTTATTTTAGGGGTGGTTGAGCTTTGTTAAAATAAAAACAGCGAAAAAAAAACAATATAAAGCAGAGCACACAAAAACAAAGGCAAAAAAAAAAAAAATGCAAACAAAAAAGGAAAAGTGGAAAAATCACAACCAAAAAACAAGCAAATAAAAAAAGAAAGCAAAGAAAATTCGACGCAGGCGCTTTAAGCATTTCAGATAGCAGAACATTTTGTATAAAATTCAGCCAGGACTTATGTTTTTATATTATTCCACTTACAGATCTCGACTTGGCAACAAGCAACGCATTAAATAAGAAACAATAAACACACCAAACGGTGACAGCATGCAAAATTGGGAAGCCATGCAGCCAGCAGCCAACTACGAGCAGCACAACACTTGGTACAGCAGCATGTTCGCCGCCAGCATTAAGCAGGAGCCCGGCACCGGTGGCAGCGGCGACCAAGATTCGCCCATGCAGTCGCCCACACCCGGCACACAGCTCGAACAGTATCTCAAGCAGCATCAGCAGCAACAACAACAACAACAGCAGCAGCAGCAGCAGCAGCAACAAAATCAAGCCATGGACGCCATGGCACTTGCGATGACACCTTCACCGAGCAACAATGATAACAATAGCCTGCAGCATTTCTTCGATGCGAGCAGCAGCATACAGCAACAGTTTCTGCAACAGCAGCAATACCAACAGCATTTCCAGCAGGCACAGCAGGCGGCCGCACAGAATCAACAGCAGACCGCACACTTGCCGCTGGGCTTCAATCCGCTGACACCGCCCGGGCTGCCCAATGCAGTGCTGCCGGGCAACATGAGTCAATTCTATGCGAACATGCGCACGGCACAGCAACAGACGCCGAGCCCACAAATGCCCAACACCGCCGCCGGGCTGGAGCATGCCGCTGAGAAGCTGCAAGCCGCACTTACGCCGCGCAATACACCGCCGATGGACACCACACCGCCAAAGTCGCCGAACAAGCGGCAAGAGGCAGCCGGCGCCGCCAATGAGTCAAACGACAAGGAACAGGATCTCATGTCGAACTCAAGCGAGGATCTGAAGTATATGGTTGAGTCGGAGGATGAGGATGATTCGATACGCACGCCCATATACAACTCGCATGGCAAAATGAAGAATTACAAGTGCAAGACCTGCGGTCTGGTGTCCATCACCAAGGTGGACTTCTGGGATCACACGCGCACACACATGAAACCGGACAAGATACTGCAGTGCTCCAAGTGCCCCTTCGTGACCGAGTTCAAGCATCACCTGGAGTACCACACGCGCAAGCACAAGAACCAGAAGCCATTCCAATGCGACAAGTGCTCCTACACCTGCGTCAACAAGTCCATGTTGAACTCGCACCGCAAGTCGCACTCCTCCGTCTATCAGTACCGCTGCGCCGACTGCGACTATGCCACCAAGTACTGCCACTCGTTCAAGTTGCACTTGCGCAAGTACGACCACAAGCCGGGCATGGTGCTCGACGAGGACGGCACACCGAATCCGTCGCTGGTCATCGATGTCTATGGCACGCGTCGTGGCCCGAAGAATAAAAGCGGCGGCGGTGGCGGCGGCGGCGGTGGCTCAGCCGCTGGCACAAGCAAACGCAGCCAGGCGGCAGTTGGTGAAATCAAGCTGCGGCCCACCTCACAGTTGTCTGCTGCCCTGCAGGGCTTTCCGCTGCCACAGCCACAGCAGCAGCAACAGTCGCTGCCGCAGTCCGTGGTGCAGGCAGCACAGCCCACGGCCGTGTCCGCTTCGCCGGCCAAGAGTGCAGCCAGCGCAAGTGTGGCCGAGTTGCCAAATATGACATTGAACTTGTCATTGCAGCAGCAGCAACAGCAGCAGCAACAACAACAACAGCAACAACTGCAGACTGCACAGCAACAACAGGCAGCTGCCAGCAGCCTGCTGCCGCCGCCATTGGCTTCACTCTTGCAACAGAATCACAACATGGCGTTCTTCCCCTACTGGAATCTCAATTTGCAAATGCTGGCGGCACAGCAACAGGCCGCCGTGCTGGCACAGCTGTCACCGCAAATGCGTGAAACTGCGTTGCAGCATTTGCAACAACAGCAGCAGGAGCAACAGCTGCAGCAACAACAAGAGCATAACGAGTCCATGCACGATGCCGACGACGATGTCGAGGATGGCAACGATGACGATGACGAGGACTGCGACCGCAAATCGGTTGACTCTGCCATGGATCTGTCGCAGAGCACACCCAGCAAGGAGGAGCTGGAGCAGCAACAGCAATTGCAATTGCAATTGTTGCAGCAGCAGCACACACCGGCTGCCATCTCGGCTGCTGCTGGCGCAGTCGCCGTGGCCATGAATCTCAAATTGCAGGATGAGGACACCCCAGTGGCGGCAGGCAATGCAAGTGCTTCACGTCGCAAGGGCCGTGTGCTCAAGTTGGACACATTGCTGCAGCTGAAGACGGGCGAACAGTCGCCGGAGCCAACTACCTCAACGCCCGTGGCTCAGACACCAAGTAGTGACACGGCCACAGCCACAGTCACAGCCGCAGCCACAGCCACAGCAGTCACTGCCACCGCTGATGAGTCATTGGCAGCTGCCAAGGTCACGGCAAATAACTCAGCTAGTCCGGCTGCCTCCTCGTCGGGCAACAGCTCCAATGCCAGCGTGACGGCTTCAAGCTCATCCGCATCGTCATCGTCGTCAGCTTCGTCGTCGTCGTCGTCGACGTCCTCGGCGAACTCCTCGGCTGCTGTCTCCTCGATTGGCAGCAACCCCGCCAGTCCCATCTATGAGTGCAAGTATTGTGATATCTACTTCAAGGACGCTGTGCTCTACACCATACACATGGGCTATCACAGCTGTGACGATGTCTTCAAGTGCAACATGTGCGGCGAGAAATGCGACGGTCCCGTAGGACTCTTTGTCCACATGGCACGCAATGCACACTCCTAAATGTTGTCTGTTATTGTTTTTGTTTTCTTTTTATTTTTTTTTTATTTTTGTTATCTATTTAATTTTGTTATTTCTTATCTTTTTGAATTTGTAATTTTTTACAAATTGTAAATAATTTAGTTTGCTGCTGCATTTAGCCGTGCACTCTCTCTCTCTCTCTCCCTTTTTATCTTGCCCTTTCTTTTCTTCATGCGGCTAAAGCAGCAACAAAATTGTAAATAGTAGCAAAAATATCCTTTTAGCTTTAAGTTGCCTACGTCTACATAACTACAAGAGTAGTTAACGGTAAATATGTTTAGCTTAAGCAAAAGTTTCCTTTTAATTATATATAATTTAAGCATTAATTATTTAATGCATCAATTAACAATTAAGCAAAGTCAACAAACAAACCGGCAGCAAAACAAAATTACAAGAACAAAATTATTGTAAAAACAAAATCAAACCCCTGCGAGGGTTTAAAATTTACTAATTAGTAAGTTTTTAATGCAAAAACATAAACAAACAAAAATTATTATAATTATAAATTGTCAAGTAAATTTATAAATTAGCAATACACATTTTATATAAACATATATATAAATTTAAAATAATTAGCTTAAGATTTACAATTGTATAGTGTATAAGTATGGTAAATACCAAATGGTAAACAAAGTCATTTTATTAATAATTCACAAACACACAAAATATTATTATTATTATTTATATATATTAAAATAAGTTGGTATTCAGTTCAAAATTAATTTTTGCAGTATTTTTAAATTGTATTTTATAATTAAGTTTATATTATATTACTTTTTCAACTGCAACAAGAAATCAAAATGATTATAAAAAATCAAATAAAATAAACAGAAATTTAATGTATTAATTAAAAAAAAAAAACAAATTTATGATTTATATTTTTTTTTTCCATTTTATAATTTTTTGTTGAAATTCTCTAATTTGACTTATAAATTTTTCGCTAATACACTTTCGGCAAACGACAATATTTTCGCGAAAAAAAGTACAAATCAATGAATTAAAAAATAAAAATATATAATTTTTTTAGACTTAATAAATTTTTGTTGGTCTGAGAATTTTTTATGCTCACAGACGAGTAAATATAATACAAAGTCATTGAGCATAAAAATATGCCACAACAAAGAAAATATTTATTATGGTGACATGCCATGAAAGGTTTAAATAAATATTGTAATTGTATGAAAGATTATTTTATTGTAGATATAAAAAAAAAATAAGAACTCACAATCGGAGCAAGTGGATCAAAATTAGTGTTTAAATGTCGAACATGTTTTAAACTATTTGTAAGAAATTTTCTGAAATAAAATTGTAAAAGAAAGAAAATAAAATGTTAAAAAATCAAATAATTTTGTGGCAGATTTGCTTATATGTATCAATGGATGCTCATTATGCTGAACTTCATAATAGTGTCGTTTTGCCATCTAATAGCTGTCAAAGGGTTAAAGAAGGTAGTCATAAAAAAAAAAAATATGGCAGTAAATGGCTTTGTGATGTAGCAGGTATGTATTTGCTTTTCAATTAATGAATTATTGTGGGAATTCACTATAAACAAAGAAATCTTACAAAACTTTAACTTACAAAAGCAAAGTTTAACAAATTAAAAGCAATAGTAGCAGGTATGATATCTCTTGAGATTTTTGCTATATATGTATATGTATAAAAAAAAAAAAAAAAAAAATGAAACAGTAACCTATTGGGCTTCCTATCCTTGACTTTTCGGTACATTTTTGAAATAATATTTTTTTTTATTAAAAATAAATTTTAATCTAGTATATATTCGCCTATAATATCTAACATAACTTTTTACACGACTGATGACTTTCAAAATTGTCTTCACAAAAAATGTAAATGCCTGAAATATTCTTTTCAAAGGCGTATGCATTTGATCGGTTTAGTATTGCATAATATATAGTAATCGACACCATCTAGTGAATTCACAGTGGATTCTTTTTAGTAACACCCAATAAATCCTTTATCTTCTTAGCCACTTTTTGTGTTGATTTATGAAATGAACATTTTCAGCAGAAGATTGACTACATAAAAATAAGGGTAGAATAAAAGAACTTTTAGTTTTTTTTTTTTCAATAATTTTAAATAATTAAATTATGTCGATCGGCAACAAAATTGAAATAAATTTCAATTAAAAAACCAGAAAGCAGAATGCATGTCAAACACCCGCAATATACGCATATGATTTTTAATTTATGCTTATGCACATAAATCTTAATTATTTAATAATAATTTTAATTAATTCGAAACGGAAATAAACGAAAATATTTAAAAAATGCAACAGCCAACATGCCACGACAGTCCCGCTGCTACATGACATAAGCACCAATCAGAAGCGAGCGTGAGCGCAAAGCATGTTGACTATTTTTATTTATAGGCATGTGCCGCATGCCCCCAGACGCAGCAAAGGCGACAAAGCAGCAGCAGCAGCAGCAGCACAAAGAGCAAAGAAACTGAATTGCGCTTGGCGCGCGTCCTTTACATTGATCTGCGTACGCGCCAACAAAAGAAAAGATCAAGCACACTCATGACCCCGAGGTATGAGCAGTCATACGCGAGCAGCAGCTACGCAAGTGTGTGCGGCGCATGCGCAATCTTAGCAAACAAATTTTGTCAATTCCGCTTCCACGAAGTCATGGCATCGTAGTGTCCTTTGACACAAACAGAAAAAAACACAAAGCAAATAAACTGCAACGCAGCCTGGCAAAAAGAAAACGCAACGAAGGAGGCGTTGCCGCAACATTGTGCGCATGCCTGACAGTTTTTCGAAGCCTCAGCCACGCCGTCATCATCTTGCATTCTCGTGCTCGTCCTTAGCGTCGTTCATCGTATGCGTATTTTATAATTTTGTAATTTTCTTTGAATTTGTGTATTTTCTGCGTCCGCGCGTAAAATGCAAAAAGCAACCATAAACAAACAATCCATCATCTTTTGTTGCATGCAAGCGCACGGGCAGGATCACAAGGCGAGGCAGGAGTCTTGAACGCATTGTGCGTTCATCCTTGTTTGCTCTAGCATTTTTACGCACTTTTACGACACTTCTGCCGTCGTCTTAGACCTTTGCCTGTGGCATCCGCTGCCATACAATTTGCTCATTGGCTGCCCGCACGCTTTGCCATGGCATGCATTTCAATTCAATTCAATTCAGTTTGGCTGCGGCTTAACGAGAAGTTCAACACACACATGATTAGCACATGATGGAGCACTTTTACTCGTACTGCCGTTACTCGTATATTGTCGTATTTTATTAAAAACTGTTCAATGCGCATAATGGCACAATCATAAACGCTACTCTTGTATATCGTATATTATTTCTATAAATCATGCAACGCTTTGTGAAATTTGTTTTTGTTCATTTTTGTGTATTGATGACAGCTGACATTTGTCACGGCAGCATATGCTCAGTTTGGCCGCTGGCGGCTACGGTGTGGGCGCCATTGTTGGGTGTTTAAAAAGTCGTTAACTTTTAAATGAGTTCCTCAATTGTCCATGTTGTGCCATTAAGTAGTGAATGTTTGAGTATGGCGTCAAGCAGACAGTCTGTGTTAATGCGTTCAATAAAACAAAATGGCTACTTAGTGAGAATCTCTACACAAACTTGAACTTGAATTTAATTGATTTATTTTATTCATTGAACTAATCTTATGGTGCTAGAATTATAAGCTCTGCACACTCTCACAATTGACGTCACAAACAGATTAGCTGTCATCTGCGTCATGACTTCATAAAAAGAAAGTTCGTCACCTCTTTAAGTATGCCACTTAACGGCATCGTACTGACACTACCTTGTAATTCTGGTGCCATGGACTAAACTCTTACATTTATGTACATTTGTATTAGTATTGTTTATTAGTCAGAGACGAAAATATTCTTTTCCTTATAATCACATAAAAACAAAAGTTTATGCTATTTACAACTGTGCAATTTTTAATGGAACTTTATCTGGTTTTAGTCATTTGGCAAGCCCACTAGGACTTTTTGTGTCATTTATGTGATTTATATATTTGCTTCTTAATTTTTATGCTAATCAGATTATTTAAAATATAAGTTCCTATTTTAGAGGAAAAACTAAAAAGATTATAAATACCTAACATATAACAATTATTTAAAAATATAGATATGGTGGGATTTTATTTATATATTAATTAGAGTTAATAAAACTTAATAGAAATGAAAATTATGAATTTGCTTAATTTATTTACAATTTATTTTTATCACATATGTGTCTTCTGAGCCACATATAAGAGGAACAGTTTTTACTTTTCGGGACACAAATATGGTATATGATAATTTAAAATCACATTTAAAAAACAAAAGATTTCTATCGAAGTAATACCTAGAAGTTGCATGAAACAATATATATGCCATAGAAGCCAATTAATGCACATAGAAAGCAAGCGAATGCTTATCATCTGTGTACTACTTATTAAATCTTTAAGAACTGTCTGAGCTCTTCATGCAGCGACCTTAGCAATGACCCCTGTAGGCGCAGGGCACAGAGGCAGTAAAAACATAACGGACAAATCCAAAAACAAACAAGGAACTAACAACAAATTGTCGAAGCAACAAGAGACAAGATCTCACCTTTTGTTTTCGAACGATTTTTGGTTTGTTTGCTTCGCTTATCTCGGATTGTGGCATTGTTGGCAAAGGGATTTCCTGCAGGAAAGCAAAAAAATAACTTAAATGGGAACATAAAAGAATAAATACAAAAAAATGTTGAAAAAGAGAACTAAGTGGAACTAGCCAATTTTTTTTTTTTGCTCTTGTGCATGCAGCACTTATCTTGAAAATCCAATACTAAAGTTGAAAATTTATATTGCCGCCTCAAAGGTGTAATTTTGGTTTTGATGTTGCGCATGCGCATTTATGGACACATTCCTTTTTCCCATAACAGCTGTGCTTGGTCATAAGATCAACTATTGTCCATTTATGTATTTTTCATCTTTTTTTTCCTTTGGCTTGTCTTTGCTCTTGGCCATTGAACGAATTTTGCACCTTTTGACTGGTTTCTATGTTTTTTTTCTTTTTTGTTGTTTTTTATTTGTTTTTTGCTTGGGTGTCTACTTTTTACTGTTGGCCCTTTTAGGACGCCGTATGGATTTCTCTGTCTATTTTGCTGCTGTCTAATTTGCAGTTTGATTGACCCGCACTATTGTGTATGCCACAGTAAGGATGTATTTGCTTTGTATGCGCATTTGATGCTTGTTTTATTGGCTTGTCTCAGGCTGCTAAAATTTCTTGGCATATTTATTTTGGGCACGCTTGCAGCACACGTCGCTGCTCTTTGTTTCTATTAGGGGGCTTTTAACGGTTTTCCCTAGCAAACATAAATAAATAAATAAATTATTAACGAATAGTATGACATATCAGCATTAAAAAGGCAGTAGAATCAACTAGAATAAGTTACGACTCCACAGTGGGCAGCAACAGGACACTATAAATGTAACTTCAGGCTGCACTAAATTGTATGTGCTGATACAGTTGCGATGAAGACGCAATAATGAAGCACCTTGGCGCTATGAAGGACTCGTCTACAACTGCAAGGGTATGGCATAGAAACACGCGCTCAGTTATATAATTGATATGTAGAGTTTAAAAAAAACAAATAATTCATTTTGAAATTAATCAGGCATTAACTTATTTAGCTCAAACGGATTATTATATCATATATTTGGAAAAAAAAAACTAGAAAGACAGGGCTATAGTCGAGCGTAACCGACTATAGAAAATCTTGTACCCAATCCAAAACTGAATATATTTTTTTGTTGCTTTAATATTTTGCATTCATTATGCAAGGATATCTCAAGAAAAAAATTTTTTTTTTTAGTAAAAGCCATTTTTCGGCCGATCGTTCCTATGGCAGCTATATGTTATAGGTCGAATTGTTATGCCTGGGAGAGTCCTCATGCCAAATTTGGTGATTGTAGGTGTTACCATTTCCGAGATCCGTTGGTTCATACAGACGGACACACAGACGGATGCTGAATATATATACTTTGTGTGGTCTGCCACGCCTCCTTCTGCCCGTTACATATATTTGCACAACTTCAATATACCCTTACCATTTTTTGGTACAGGGTATAAAAAATGACGGTGTTGAAATATTGGCCAATAAGGAAAAATTTGATAGCTTTCATTGTGCATTGCATATCGAAGTAATTGAACATCACACTAAAATTTGTTCTATTTAGAACAAAGCTGGTAGCCCTGCGCGAGTCCAGACGTTTGGCTCCATTCTAGTCTATTAATAAAATAATGCACATTATATATAGTCTCTCACTATACTGCTTGTGACAAAGGCTGCTAGTCGTGGCCAAGGCAAGACAACGCCAAGTCGCCAGCCCCAGAGTTGCTGCCAGCAGCCAGTTAACGATTCGTCACGCCCACTTTTTGTGGCACCAAGCCACAACTTGGTCAGCTGTTTGAGTGATGCAGCGAGTGTTGGCAAGGTAGCACGAATTCCAATGAAATTGTTTATAGAAATAAATTATGGCCTTTGTACACAAAAAGCAACATTAATGAGCAAAAATTTTCACAACAAATCATAAGCGCCGGCTGAGGATCAAACGCTAACGAAAATGTAAACGATACGCAACTAATCGCATTGCACATGACGTCACGCATGCGGCCTAAGCCAGGCCACAAAATCATTTGCTAAAGAGCTGCGCGCACACGTCTGGCACAAGATGCGAGCACAAGAGCAGTGCTAAGGACCCAGACTCACCGCACACACTCAAGACGGTGTTGACGGTGCGTGCACAGTGCACAAACGGCTGCCAAGGGTTAGTTAGACACAAGGAGCATAATTGTTAATTGGCCGAGAGCCGATAGCCGATAGATGAGCACCGAGTGCTGAGGGCAGCGTGTGTCGGTCAGCACAGATGCTGGCTAGCCAAAGGCCGGCTTAAATAAGTAGCTGCCTAGGTCTATGGAAAAAAAAAAACTGTTAAAAAAAAAACACAATACAAAAGAGAAAAAAAGTTGCAATCCAAAGAAATTTCAATTAAAATGCGTAAAGTTGTGGAAAAAAAGAAGTGAAATTTAGTAAGAGGGGAAGAAAAAAAAAACACTGTTGTTGAAAATTACTTCATATGTGGGCAAGAGTCCAATCAGCAGCTCATC
This sequence comes from Stegana nigrithorax, assembly GCA_037044495.1. Taxonomy (NCBI): domain Eukaryota; kingdom Metazoa; phylum Arthropoda; class Insecta; order Diptera; family Drosophilidae; genus Stegana; species Stegana nigrithorax. The sequence continues at coordinate 308,985 of JBAMBQ010001606.1, read as the reverse complement.
GCACAGTTTGCATGATGAAGGTTGGCATGAAGCACGCATGTGGGTGCCTCTTGGTCCTTGGCCTGTCTCTAAGCATTAGCCAATGCACAGGAACGGTTACTTGTCTGCTTAAAAATTAACAAAATAATCGCAGAAAAACGTTTAACAGGAAAACAAAAAAAAATAAATAAATATAAAGAAAATTTCATCGAATGTTTGCTACCCCGGGCATAGCCGCAGAATTTAACCCTCAAGTTTGTTGTTTTGTGTTTTAATCAAAATTTTTATGTACGTAGCCTGGCAAAACACCCACGAGTGGACTTGCCTAAATGTTATCAGCATGGATTATAATCACGCACGGCACGCCACGGCACGGTATGGCACGGCATGCCTATTTAGTCTCCTCAGTCCCCTTTTTAGTGGCAAACCTTGTAACACTTTCACCCTCCGCCAGCGTGCACCGCACAGCATTCGTGTCATTTATAATGATCGCCGTCGCAGTGCCGTGGCTTATTTTTAGTGCACACTGTGTTCGATACGGCTAAAAATGGCTTATCGTCGACATCAATATTCAATATGGCGTACTCGCACTTTCCGCTGAATTTCTTTTCCTTTTACTCCTTCGCATACGCTTATGCTCCCATATTCACTTTGGCTTTCGTTTTGGCTTTTTGTTCTTTTTGCTTTTGTTTTTTTTCCTCTTCGTCTTACATATTTTGGTGTTTGTGCTGTGTGACGGTAATACCCATTTTATGTTCGGCCCGCTGGGAGGTGTGTTGTTTATTTTTACTTTTATATTGTGTGTAGTTTGATATTTTGTGTGGGTGGAGTTTGTATAACAAATGCAACGTTGGACGACGCACTTTACTTAACTTAACTGTGCCTGGGCGTGATTGACTTAAGCTAATTGTATTTTAAAAGTTATACGTAGAGTCAGTTAAGCTGTGCTCAGTTGATCTGTTAATGGAAAAGCGGCATTTTGATTTCTATTCGACATATGCATAATCTAGAGATCCTCAAAATATAATAATGGGTTGGGACTTCTAGGTTTTATTAAATGGTGTTGATAGCCATATATCATGCAAAACTAATCCGATCCGTTTGAAAATTGACACTTCAGGTAAACATTTTTTATAAGAAGTTATAAGTTCTATAGTTCGTCACTTTCGTAAAAAGTTATATTGCGTCATTGACATTGAAGTTTCCTGAAAGGAATCAAGCAAACCACTCCCAGGTTCGCCGTTTGTTTCTTTTATAGTAAAAAAGCATTACACTTCAGATATTTTACTTAATTTTTTCAGTCTCCATATGGAGACTTAAACGACGTCACTTTGGACATCTAATCTAGAGGCTGGCCTGACATCGGCCCCTTTTTGTTATTTAATGTTAAATTGTTATTTAATGTCAACTTGTTATTTAATGTTAATTATGTCTAAACTAAGAAACCCTTTTGGAACACAAAAACTGGCGAATGTATACCTATTTTACACCATGTGTCTCAAAGCACAAATTAAGTGCTGATTAACGCCTATTTTGTGTTGCACGCTATATGGGCATCAATACCAACTAGTGACAAAAACCGCGGATACTTTTTATCCAATCCAATATAGAAACACAAGCCGACTTCGTGTGTATTCTAGTTCGTCCTGTGGCTGCGTTGTTTCCTTTATGGTAAATCAAATATACTTTCTATTGGCGACCACATCACGCATATTATACAAAGCGTCAGCCTTTCAGTTGTATATGCTTAAGTTTCCAATTGTATCTGCACAATGTGACTCCATACACAGTTGAATACAAATAAAAAAAAAAATCAAACATTTATTTATTTATTTCGTCCATAGCAAATGAAGTGTAGAAGTACCAAAAACTGCTGCATAGTATAAAAATACAACCCCAACCAAATCAAATACGAGTACAACAACAACAGCAGCAGCCGCAGCAGAAACAACAACAACAACGATGACTGACAAAGACAAACCGTGTGTCTATTTATTTACTTCCTCTTTAACGGATGCTGGACATTATCGATACGCATAGAAAAATTCACTTCATGCTCGGATTTTTTTTTCTGTCTTTTATGCCATGCTGGACCTGGACGCGTGCATATATTTTTACCACGCTTTGTTGTTTTAGTTGTATTTTTTTTTTTTTTTTTTTTTTTTGATTTTGCTGTAACTAAAGTGCCATCAGGAGCAGATGTTTTCTCGTGTACTGATTTCGAATTTTTTTTTCTGCTCACCCGCTGCACAAATTTGGTTTTTACAACGAATTTTATTCAACATACCAAAGAAGCACAAAAAAATAAAAGGGAAAATGATTTTATTTACATGTTGACTGTAACTGGACAAGGCTGCATTTTTTAGTGACACTGTAAGTGTGTATTTTCATTTTTATAAATTTTGAGATAAATGTCTGCTATGCCAATTGGCCAATACCTCAGCGTATAGTATGCCACAAACTACATACATAAAAAAAAAGAAAACCAATCAATGTGCAAACAATTGATAAAAAGTCAAAATCGTTTATTACATAATCGCTGTTATGATACACATCATTTAACGCCCTTAGAAAAATATAATGCCTGCGGGTGCAGCCAATAAAAAGCCGCAATAAGAAGAACACATAAAAAATTGCATGCATTTTTATATGCATATATGTATGTACACATAAAAAAAAAATGTTGAAAATAAAAATAAAAAACAACAACAAAATAACAGCTAATGGCAAGCAATGCATGGCATGCATGCATTATGGCCAGGGGTGGTTAGGGTGGTTGCAAATCAACCCCTGGTTAGAGTTACATTAGGGTAAAGTATAATAAAAAGAAAAAAAGTAAAAAAAATGCAATTGAAGCAAAAAAAAAAAAACAAAATAGGAAAAAAAAGAATAATGTTCATTGCAAACAAAACTAACCACCCGATGAGTTTCGGCATGTGAAAAAAAATTTGTCGGCATAAAAAACAGGTAACAGCCGTGTGTCTGGTGTTTTTTAAACGTAACAGATACTTTTTTTTGAAATTCCTTTTTCTTTTCTTTTTTTCGAAGCCGGCAAACATGTGTGCCATTGTGCGTTTGACTGATGAGCAGCGCAAAACTCAATTGTTCAGTGCCTTGTCTGCCGAAAATAGAAAAATTCTTATGTGCTGTCAACTCAAGTCGATAGAAAAAAGCAAAACGACTTAAGACACTATAAAGCAAGCAGCGAGTGCGCATAGCTGTTAGTTTTTGCTATTATTATTTAGTTTTTTTTTTCTATTATTTTTTTTTTTCTTTTTCTTTTTTGTATAATAGCAAAATGCATAAGTAATATGAGCATAAGTGTCGCATATTTGGCAAAAACAGGTGATAGTGTTTTTATAGAGATTTTGATTTTTGATTAGAAACTGACATGTCGTGACATATTTTGCCCAAGGTTAACGTTGCCAACAACACACACACAGTAACACACAAAATCACATAAGTTGCCAACTATGCCTGTGGTGCTGTCGCCTTTGTGTTGGACGCTCGATATGAGGCTGCTCTGATGGTGTAGTATTGCCTTGGCGGTATTAAATTCTTAGTGGGCGTTAGTTTAAAGCCAAAATCCTTAACACAATACCGCAAATATTTAGACGTAGGCGTGCATTAGGCTCTGGCTGACTTCGTTTGCCCGTCGCACAGGGTGTCACATGCTAAGCCACCGCACAGCTATAAAACATCACGTGCTTTTGTTGCGGGCACAGCTGCTTGGAGCACATTAAATAAAATATCATAATATGACGATTGCGGCAATTGCATGACATTTGCAAATACTTAGCTACATTAAATCCTTTCGTCAATGCATACAATGCACATATTAACAGCTGGGTTTCATGCCAAAAACCAATACAAATTTATGAAAGATCAAGCCTAGGCATAGACATATGCAGGTGTGTGCACATACACACATATATATGTGTGTAGCCTGGCATCCATCAATTTAACTAACAATCAAATAAAAATTCGCCACAACTGCTATAATCGACCGAATGTCTTTGAAATTGATTACAAAATGCAAAAAAGAAAACCACAATGAAAATAAAAGTGAATAAAAAAAAAATGCACTCACACATACCCTGGCATGCACTTATAGTCTATTTGCTTAATGTGAAGTGCAGCATTATTCGACTTTTCTTTTGATTACTATTTTTTTCTTTTTTTTTTTTTCGCAACTCCATTGCTGTCATAGGGTTAAACATTTTTACAGCTGTCCTGTCCTGTCCCTGTCGCTCGGTGCATGGGGTGCCGCCGGCAACTGTCAGTGCAATCATTAACAAGCGTCGCCTTTGCTTTTTGGCAATTGTTTGCACGCTTTGTATTTCATTTTGCTACATCAGCGCAAACAGATTCAAGCGAATGTCTTTGATATTTTTTCGCATATTATTTCGGAAAAATGGTGTCATATTTTTGTGGTTTTTATTTTGTTGAATTTTTACCCTTTATTTCCGTTTCATATTTTTGTTTTTCTTTTTTTCGGGTTTTCCTTTTTGTGTTTGTTAGTTAAATTAAGTGCTGGCAAGGCAGCAGCTGTCTATGGCATGGCAGCTGATTTTATTTAATTAAGTTTAATCTATTGACGATTTAAGTTGATTCCTGATAAGTACAGAAATTAAATTATATTACACATATAGTTTCAATAGCAGTTTGAAAGATGTGTAGGTCAGTCAGTAACTTGAAAAGTGTTGTCTGATTGCTGACAGTGACATTTAATTAGGCATACAGAGGAAATTTTACTGATCGACTCTTGGATTTATTACTAATCTGCGAATACCCATTGCAATACTAATCATTAATTTGCTTGAGATGATCTTCTCATCTTTCAACAGCATGGAAAAAAAACCTTTGTGCTAAATTCTAATATACGCAAATTGTTGTAAAAAGCGTCTGCAGACTAGCAGAGAAGTTCGAGTACAGAATATTGGGAAGGCCAAGAAGAGGCAGCGCATTCATGTAACCCATGCTAAATTTGTACTGCATACTTTGTGTAAATTTAATTTTTGTGTGTTCAGTTGTTATTTCCCAGCCACTATTGCCCGTAAGTACAAAATGGCTGCTAGCAGACTCGTGACGGAACTACTCAACAACTCAGCACCTCGACAACACTTTCAGCAACATATGAACTCATATTTTTTAACACGCAAACACTAAATTTAGTTTTGTTAATTCTATAAAAACACAAACACGCGTGTGCCATACATACTTTGACGCGCTGCATCCGCAGTGTAACCCTCGCTTAAGGCGCTGCAGCGATATAAAAACAAAACGAAAAAAAAAGAAATAAATAAAAACACAAAGAAGAAAAAAGAAATAATTAAAATATATTATTTTTAGCTAAGTGCCCCAACGACATAACAAATATATATGCGCTTAACCAATCAACGAAGGGCTTAAGTCGAACCATGGCGTGCGTGGAACCGCGCCTAAGCGTCATAAATTCCCCCAACAGCGGCGCCTGCAGCGTTGCCGTCGTCTATAAAAACGAGTAAAAATGTAGAAAAATAAAGTAGAAAAAAAAAAAAACAAAAATAAGAAATGCGACATGTCAAAGTACATGACGACCGACATTGAACTTGAAAATGCATAAGAAGAAGCGCGCGCCTTCCCCCGGCCAGTAGCTCGCTGCACTCAGAGCTACTTTATAAATGATCCACGCGCTGCTTAATGGTCTCTGCGCACGCGTCGCCAGCGGCAACAAAAGACGCCAGAAGTGCCGAGTACCGATGTGCAGCCAGATCGTGCGCCATAACTAAGTGTCTGTCGATGTCTGTCGGTGTTGTCGGTCTTTACCCTTTCAGCACAGCTCATAAAAAGACGAACACACGCACGCACATGCATCTGAGATCCCTTTTCACACCCTACGCACTCTTATTATACAATTATAAATAGATAACATGCTTGTCTGTGTTTTTATTGGCTTTCTTTCCCCTTTCGTTGCTTTTTTGTTTATCTCTTTTTTTTTTTATTTCCATGTTATTGACACTTCAGCAGTCGAGGTGTAGGTAACCCTAACTTGTTGCGTCACTCGCACTCAAAAAGTGAAGTTGAAATAAATAAAAAAAAATTACCCTCATCAATTTGTTGCTGTAACAAAGCTGACTGGCGTACAAATTAACCACCAATAAAAAGGCGCTTAGTAAAAAAATAAAAAAAAAAAAAAGAAAGAAAAAAAAACTACAACAACAACAACGAACTTCCGTTTTTTGTACACTCACAACATACATGACCTTTGTAGTTGTTGGCAGCGCAGCGCTTCCTATTTTTTGACTGCGGGCCTCCTTGTTTTTTAAATTATGTTGTAATCGTAATCGTGTAAACACCCTTAATGCGATTTTTAGCGCCACTTAAACAATTTTTTTATTGAGTGGTTTATACGGGAGATCTTTTTTTTGTGAGGGGTGCGTATTTTTTTATACAACGCTGGGGTATGGAAAAAAATGGTTGCGGCGTATTATGTTCACTGCATTATGCTGCAATTAACCCCGGCACTTGATCTTTCTTTTTACTATTGTGCATTGTTGTGTTTTTTGATTGGCTATTAGCGGTTGCTAGTGATCAGTGTATGATTTGTTAAATTTACAATATACTTTATATACATTTAAAATTTTTTCATCAGAAATTTCATATTAACCTATTCCTGGCAGTTGCGAATACAACAAAAACAAAAATCAGTCAAATCAATATAGTCATTCTCAATTGGTGCCTGCTCAACATATTTGGCAATTCATTTTTATTAGTATTGTATATATAGATTTTGATAGTCTATAAGAATTAGCAGTTAACTTGACAAAATAAATATTCGTCTGGTAACTATTAAACGTGACTTCATTATACTCTGCTTATAGTACAATCGGGTCATATTCTAAAGTCTTACTTATAATATTAATAATATTAAGCAGATTGTCTCCAAAATTTAAAAAAAAAAAGCTACCAGCTTGACCTAAGCGTATATACATGAAATACATATAATTTTACAAAAAATTATTTTCTAATAGAAGTCTACTTATTCTGGATTATTGTTACTGCTAAATATTTTTCGTAGTTTTCATGAATCCCATAATCAATATTAACATGACAACAAGCTGCCGACGGGCTGCTACTCAGCAGAGATCAACGTCACACTTTAATTAAATCATCGACACGTTAACAGTTTTACGGTTAAAAAAGAAAACATTTACAAAAGTGCATATTGCATATTACTTTTGAAATTAAACAAAAAAGGAAGAAGAGGAAGCTCACATAAATGCAAATATCATGCAAACGAACGTTTGCTGAGCAGACAAAGCCAATTCAAATGACATTTGCATTGTATTGCAGCAAAAATGATGACGAAATCTGCGTCATAGGCACGCGTTGCTCTTTGTCTAGTATGTAGGCCATAATCAACGCCTGCATAAAAATATTATCCCAAAAACAAAAAAAAAAAAAACTAAAAAAAAAAAGTAAGAGATAAAGCCAAAAAATCACAAAAAAAAAAAAAACGAATGTGAATACAAAATATATTAGATATTTCATTGAAAACCTATAAGCGCAAAGAAATGCAATTTCCATTTTTCTAATATCCTGTATATGCGTATGCAGGATACGTTTATTATTGCAATGGCACACACAGCAGTGTCATCCGGTTTTTGGCTACATGCGACACAAGGCGACAGACAAAGCGTTACATATTGAAATATTCATGCATGTGTACATACATACTGCATATGCGTATGTACGCATGTATGCAGATACATGCACGAGCATGAGCACGAGGACGCAGTCGAGTATGAGGACGAGTGCGAGTGCGAGTATGAGTATGAATCTGTGCGTTGTGCGTAGTGCGAGTGTAGGCTGAGCAACAGACTGTGTCACCGGGTGTGCAGAATAGTACAGCAGATGGACGTTGGACAGACGCAGACCCGCAGACAGCTACAGAGACACAATAGTAACGCCAACGCCAGTTACAACAACAACAACAATAATAACAATAACAACGAAAACAACAGCAAATAGCTGCATATGTATGTATGTACATATGTAGGTATGTATGAGTATCTATCAGCTTCCAAAAAGTAAGTTTAGACTACAGCCACTTCCTTTGGATGCGACTTTATCCTTGCTTGAGTGGCACTTTTGCCTTCAAACAACCACAAGCGACAACTGCGCACTTTTACTTTCGTCCTGTTGTGCACAAAAACCAAAATCGGAAGAAAAACGAAACAAAAAAAAAATCAAAACGAGACAATTCAGAAAATCATAAACGTCTGGTCAGAGACTACGGCACTCAAGTCAAGACAAGGAGTCCTGCAGATGAGCCAGCATTGTTTGTGTTTGATAAGCGTGACAATTTCATATTGTTGGCGATTTTTTTTTTTTTTTCTCTCTCTCTTTTTTATTGTCCTGTCAGTGTAGACATTGGCAATTTTCATTCATAAAAACGGTTTTCATGATTAAAATCGCCAACAAATGCTGATCGCATCTTAACCTGTGCGCCTTATGCTGCGCCAGGCTCCTTGTATTTGCCCTTACGTGCCAATCACACGCTGTCGGGATTAGGCGCTGTCGTCCTGCCAACTTTTTATGCACGTTTATTGCCATGTTCAAAATATTTTGTGGGCACAATTGGTTTCTTCTTTTTTTATGCGGTGCTACCTAATTGTGCGCAGTCTGCTTGCGATAAAGTCATCTATTGACTGGCCGATCTGTGAGCCGACAAGCATGAAATGATCTTCGATAGTGGCTCAAACATATGTCAACTGCGAAATTGCGCTCGATTGGCGTTAAATTGCCAGGACATTGTCTGCTTTCAGTTGCGCCAATAGCGTTGAGCGTTGCAATGCGATCAAGGTCGGACAATGGCTGAGGATAAATTACCAAGGAGCATGTAAGCAATATCCTGCAGGACTACTTGCCACTATTGATACCAAGTAGTCTAAAGTAGTCACAAGTATATCCACAGCATAATGTTTACGGATTAAAAGCTCTTAGCAAGGCTCCTATCGATCCCCTAGGGTTCATAAAAATTTGTACTGCATCTGATGCATGGTCATAAGGAGACTAAGCTTATGCATAGAAAGCACCTACTGCTTTGCTTTTTTTGCTATCGAGCGACTATTTTTGAGTTAAAAAAGTATTTCTGCTAACTTGAAGAGTCCTTGGCAATACTCCGCCAACAGGATTGCATGCTGAAGCCTTGAGATCACTACAGTAAGGAGCTACTCAGTATGCGCATTCAATAGACTTTTTATTAATTGTGCTCAAATTGTCACAATGGTTATGCGATCCAAAACATAAATCTTAAATGTTACACCGAATATGCACAATCATGCTGCAGTGTGCACACAATAATGTGGGCAAACCAGAGAGCAAGACCACAAAACGTTACACCTCCAACAGCAGCCAGGAGATTGTGATCAGCACGCAGAGAAGTAAAGTGGGATCAATCATAATTCCACTGGGTAGCAAAACAATTGCAAAGGTAAGCCAAGAAAGTAATCACACATACACACACACACACACACACACACACACACAAGCAATTGACAATCAAGGCAGCAGGAAGTTTCTAAGCATGCGCGTGCGTAACACACGCTACCGTTAAATGTTTGCGCTATTACGGTGCAAGGATCACGACATTGTGAGTTCAAAAGGAGCAATAACACAAACAACAACAAAAGGAAATGCTTGAATAATAGAAATTCTTTGCTTTGCTGCCACTTGAAGCAAATAGGAAACACTAATCTTTCGCGCCAACTTCGAGCCAGCAGCAAAGCACGGCAAGATGCAGGGCATGTCATAGGTCCTGCCAAACAATCATGACCCCGGCTGCATAATATTATGCTGCGTTATTTACATTACGTTCACGACTTGAGACACGCGCAGAGGTTGCCCTCGATGCGGGGTTGCCTGCCTGGCTGTCTAAAATGTCGCCAAGCGTCCTTTTCGGTTTATTATTAATTTCTTAGGCGTCACTCTTCTCCTTGCCTCCTGTGCCTATGCTGTCTGCGCATGTGCCAAGCGACATTCAAATGAGTTGCATTGCTTTGCCTTGCGTTGCATTTCGTCCTAGGGGACTGCTGTCCTGTCTGGCTCTTTAGCGCGCTCTTTAGCAGCTTACCAGCCGCCAGCTGTGCGCGCGTGGAAAATCAAACGCCACAAGTTGTTACGTTGTGCGCGGGTTGAGCTCACTTAGCTGTTAGGCGACCTACGCGAACTCAAAGGCACTTCATCTTTATCCTCTTCTGCCAAGTTGGCGGCGATGTCTGCGCAGCCTTTGCTTCTGTTTATGTGCACGCCCTAATTTTGAAACTAGTTGGGTTAATTTTTCAAAAATCTCACATCATTGTCGCTTGTCTTTCTGATCTAACATACTGTAAGTACATGTATTACGTATTTTAATATCCTTTTGCCTTGTCGCCTTTAGTTTAATGTCTGGTGATTTGTCGCGAGTGTTGTTTTTTTTTTCTGGGAAATATGGCGTTGGCAGCTGCATTAGTGTATGTGGGGATTAGAGCGGATTGCAATTGGTTGGCGCGGTTAAACATTAATTAAACTGAAGTTGAAAGCATAAAAATGAAGATATTAAAAACTTAAAAGCAAAATAATATTTTATAAACGTTTTGGCTTTGAGTCTATCAACTTAGTTGCTCCTTGTGAGTTTCTCTAAGTGCATTTCTACAGAACAACATTTTGAAATAAAAATTAAAATGCAAATGATCGATTTTAATTTTTTAGAGTAATTTTTTAAACAATTGTTCACTTTACACATTTATGTACGTGATTAAGCTATGAAACGAGAGCCAGAAATGCAATTTCATTAAGTCATGCTCCATCAGAAACAGACAAGAAGAAGCGGCGGATCCTTGACGCTGATTTATGTGCAACATTTCTCAACTCGCGACATATTAGCCACTAAAGCATGAGCTAAGACTATAAACTTACGCCAGCAATGGTACAGTGCAGTGTGCATCCTTTCGGCGCAAGTATGACATGCAAAGTGACGCCCGCATTTAACGCCTACCAGGACAACTGAGTAACCGAGCAGCACAGGCGCGTATCAGCAGCAGTTCCAGTACCACTAGCTGCCAGGACATGTGTTAATCAAGTATATAACATCAACAGCGCATAACTCACACAGGCCACACTAATTTCTGAAGCGCAACCAATGCACAGGAGCAGCAGCTGTCCTGCGTCGTACAAAAATAAAAGCAGGCATAAGGTGCATGCAGCCAGCCAGCTGAGATTTATGCGTCCGCGTTTACATGTTTTTTGCTTAATTTTTATTTAATTTTTATGTGCTGTGCGACATGCAGACGGCAGCGCCCATGCCACACGTAGACGCATATGAGCTTAGCTAGACGCAAAGTGAGGTTATGGCTTAGCAGCAAAATGGTTTAACGTATACTTTTTATGCAGACCTAGTGGCTGACAATGCGTGGTAAGGACATGTTTTTTTTTTATTTTCTTTTCAAAAAAGTTGTATATTGATAGCTGTTAGTTTTTGTCATTGTTTTTGGGTTTTCTTTTACAGCGTAACATGAGCGAAAGAAAACCCAACAATGTTAACTGCTGCAATTGTGCTAAGCGAAATGGTACAAGCAAAGAATGATCAAAGACTATGCAATCCGGAAATGTCCTGCGTGCGCATTATTGTAAAGTGGCACAGCATTGTTCTGGGCTGTTGGCATTTGTTGCTCGCCCAAGTCGTCGTCCGTTTTCTGATTGCTTTCCGGCCGCGCAGATAAACCACTCAAATTCAAGTTCTCACTCACACAAGATCATTGCTCATTGGCTCAAATGGTTTTGCGCTCTAATTGCCACTCAAAGTGAGCATTTCTGCTCTTCACACTAGTTGAGACTACGCGTGCGCCGAAAACTCTTCATTAAATGCTCAAAACAAATATCCTGTTCATGTGCTGAAGCCATTTGCACTTTTTCAAAAATACTCAGAAGAAACGGTGTGCGGACTGACTTTGGCATGTCCTAAGTAATGATCAGCTTGACCCTAAGATGACCTCAAAAGTGTGTCCTTTTTTGTCTTTTGCTCGCTTGGATTTTGTCGTGCAGCCGTTTGACCTTTTCTTCTGACATTGTTGTTCTTGTCGTGCTCCCTTTTCCCTCGTTGTTTCGCAAAGACAATAAAAATTATAAAGATTTTCTATAGATTTTATCCCATCTTGAGCATTGTCTTGAATTACTTTGGCGTTCGTACCAGTCATAAATTTTCGATTTTCTTCTATTGCCAAATGTCCGAGTACTGGCTTTGGCGTTGAAAAATACTTTGGCTGGCATGAATGATACCTTAATTGTGGCAGCTGAGTTGATTCTGGCGCGTTGGTAAGGGATTTCATTGTGGGAGTTTAGCACGCGGGACACTTTGCAATTATTCATTTCTTTTTTTTTTTTTCATTTTCATTTCCTTATTTGATCAGTTGGCAATGGTTTTTAAGTCATTAAATGCGACGTTTAAATGTGTAATATGTGAATTTATAGCAATAACTATTTTTTCTGTTTTTTTTTGTACTGTTTGTTTTACTTTGTTACAAAAGACATGCGGATTACGTAGGCTTTACTTGTAAAAGTAAATAATACTAACCGCTTTGAGCTGCATACAATTATGTTAAAAAAAACATTCAGTGCTGGTTTAAACAATATATCATCGAAAAAGTTAATCCTCGAAAAAATTAATTCCTCGGAAAATTTAACCATCCTTGGGACATATCATTTAAATTTTCGGAGATGTTGTAATGTACAGTTAAACTTCCATAACTCAAATTTCTATAACACGAATTTTCTGTTACTCAAACAAAATCGTTTGGCAATAGCGCGTAATTTCCATACATTGTTGTCTCCTTAATTGGAAGTCTCCATAAGTCAAACTTTTTTTAGATAATGGTGATTCGAGTTATGGAAGTTTGATTGTATTTCATATAACTTGGCTTCATTTTGAATTAACGCATTTTAAAAATAAGCGTTCAACCGATTCTTACTGCCAAAAGCTAATTGCTACAAAACAATCTTTGGGTTAACGTGTGCTTAAGCTAACTGCTGCAAGAGCGTGGTCGTAGCCAGGCAGCCATCACTTTATATCAATATTCAAAACACATTAGACGTTATAAGTGCCTTTCACAGCTATTTGAAACAGTACTAATCACTTTTATGGATACTGCTCGCTCCCTCTTATTAATTACTATACTCAAAAAATACTTTCAAGCAAGAAGAAATAATTGCAGTGTACATCCATGATATATTCAAATCTATTCACAGGGAGGCACATTCAGGGTTACCTTAATCAGCCATACTGATAGAAGAACACCGCAACTAATGATTAATAGCATTATAATATGCAATTTAGGTAATTTAATGCTAAGGTAAAGTATTTTGTACTGATTTTGTCATTATTATTGGTACTATGGCTGCATGCAGTGCAAGGAATACTATAGTGCACTCATTTGCCGATGCATAAGCTAGTACACTGGCAAGAAAGAGACAAACATAGCTACAGCCAATTAACAGTAACTGCATGCAACGCTGTGGCTGACTGTTTTTCTAATAAGAAGAAGCAGCAATGTTAGCAAACAGAAAAGTTTTTGGACTAGGGGGCCAGTGGGGGTTAACCTGAGGTAGGGGTTTCTCCTCATTGCCCCAAAAAAAAAATCAACAAAATTTTACGTTGTTCACGTAGTGAACTGCTTCAGTGTTGCTGTTTCCTTTTAGGAACAGAGTTTGCAGAGCACACGTGCAGCAACTACAGTGAACCCCAAGATGTGCTTGTATTAGGTTGTTTCGTTTTGGAAAAAAGAAAAATAATATTGAATTTATACTTATTAAAACAAAACAAATGTGTAACAAATCAAGTTAGTGTTGCGGTTTGCTCCTGCTCAATTAAAATTAAACAAAATAAATAATTTCAACGCCATTACGCTCCATGAGTTGTATTGTTAAAGTTCACCAAGTGTTTTCGGTGTGCAGTGAATAAAAAAAGAAAAGAAAAAGTCAAATAAAGCGTATGGGGCAGTTTGCATATTGTTAGTGTGGAAAATTCAATAAAGCATTTTGTAACTAAGTAAAAGTCACAAAATGTGCTCTGTGGAGCATGTGGGCGAAAAATATATGCCAATTACCGAATCATCAGCGGCACACTCGTCCCAATCCTTCGAGTCTTCCTGCGCAACGAAATGCTATAATAATAACAACAAAAACAATGACAGACGAAATTCCCCGACGGACAAAAACAAACACAACAACAATAACAACTGCAACAGTAGCAACAACGACAACAAAACCGATAGCACACAACTTAATGGCGGCGGGAGCACCTTAATCAGCCTTCGCTGCAGCACCACACCCACATTTAACGCCAAATATCGTCGGAAATGGCTGCTGCTGCTCACGCTGCTGCTCTTCCATGGATGTTTCAGTGGCCTACATCGCGCCAGTGCCTACAATTGTACGGCGCACGGCAATCGCTGCCAAAACGATGGCCAATGCCAGGAAGATGGACAATGTTTGTGCGCGGACGGTTGGCAAGGTCCGGAATGTCAGTTTTGCGGTGGCAAAGTACGGTATGTAAAACAACAATAACAACATACGCTTATCCCCTACCAGCCTAGCCACATAATGAAATCGTGACTCTTATTCTCTTGCTAGATTTTTTGTTGTTTCTGCTCAACGTTATTATTAAAACATATTTAGCTCAGATTTCCTACGCATTTATGTGCTAAATGTGTCAAGCAACGGTTTTCTTTACTGATTTGATTTCTACGCTAGTCTATAAACACAAACCGCGCACACCCCCCAACACCCCTCACGACCGCATGCAATTTTATTAACATCTTGTTAGACGAGTTCTTAGGCGCTGACTTGGCTACTCTACCTGACTCCCCTCTGCTGCCCGTCTCTGTTCTGCTGTGCGCTCCGCTTGGCTACATTCAACAACTCTTTCACTTTGTGCGATTCTTTTCTTTATTTTTTTACTTTGCTGCTTTGCTTTCTTTGCTCGTTTCTTTTTGTATTTATCAGCAAATTACACTGCAAGGCAATTTGGTGCGACAGCCGTTTAGTGCTTTACGGTTCTTGTCGCTTTTTTTTTGTAGTGTACAAGTGTAATTAAGTTATACAATTGTGACATATATGACTTTGAACTTGCCCCACTTAGTTTGTGTGAAAGTGATCTTTGTGGCAAGCACTTTTCGTTCTTTTCTTTCAATTAGCCGCCTTATCAGTTAGGCATATTATAATTGTTATTAAAAAAAAAGTTGATAACACTTTGGCATTTGTCATAGAAAATCAAATAAATCATATGCATTCTCACTTTTCGTATCACATTTCCGCGTAGTCTGGTAGCCGCTTCCTAACCATTGCAACTGTGTGCGACTGCTTTTTGTACAAGATAAGGCCAAAGTCATGCTCGCCTGAAATAATTTTCTAGTTGTTGTGCATATGAATAGTTGGTGCAAAATGTAAAACGCATAAAACAAAGTCAAGCAAAGTTCAAGTGCAGTTCCCCTTTCAGTTCAAATTGGAACTTGTCACTTATTTAATAGCAAATGCTAATTTATCTAAGGAAATTCATTCAGTTAGACTGTTAATTGCTTAGATATGAATTTGTAACTTTTTTCAGCAGTGTCAAAATTTCAGTTGTTCTGCATTTCGTCATTGCTACATTTCTGCGCTACTTAAGGCTCTACTTTGAATTCACCATCACAATCGCTGCTTTTGCCTTGACGTCACAGTTAGAAAGCATTCTACACAGTACCATTGTTTACCAGCTAATATAAGGTCCTACTCTGTGCAGTCGACCACAAACAATTGTTAGACTAGACCACAAGAATCAGATGGCTTTTTAGTACAAAAATGTCTATATTAAAATTTAGCTATGTAATAAGCAGCAAAGACACCTGTTGTCGTGCCTATTAGATCATTTCCCCGTTATCATCATATATGTGGTGTCTATAAGCTATCAGTTTATCAGAAATATATTAAAGAATTTTCCACTGCGACAGTAATTAAGCGCCAGTCAACATTCGTGTTACTGTGTCATAATGTTGGCTGTTTAAATTCACAACTTCTTATTGATAAATAAAGTGTCATAGATAAACTGTTTCAAAAGAAATGTTCAACTATGATACTAGAATATATAATATATTAAAAAACATCTCAGCATTTGTACAGCCATTGCATTAGTTTACAGCAAATTTCTTTTCTTTTTTTTTTTTTGTATACTTTTACCCAAAACTCATTCTGATGGTTCTTATTACAAATAAGAATAATTCAAGAATTTCCTATTTAGTTTTACAAATTTAGCTGTTTCCGACAGCGAAACGTCGTCAAGCTATTTATCATTGAGCACAACAGCCCGTTTGCTTAGATCTGTAGAACATGACAGTAGTTTGCTTCTCCGTCGTAGATTTAGCAATAGGCATAAGCAAGATATTCTAAATAAAGATATTAGTTAATCGCAATTACTGTAAGTAAGGCTTCTTGACTGTTTTTCAACCTAAAGCAGCAGTCTGGGCGACTATGACGAATACAATTTATTCAATAAAGTTTGTTCACTTACTTGGCTTTATATACATATATGTATATATAGTATTTTGCTTGTTGTATAAACTATATTGTTAACGATAGTGTAATCAATGCATTATCTGTTTGTCTTTTTAACAACCTTGTGTGTGTCCATCGTTTATAAATAACCAGCCAACAGCTGTTAACTGTTTGCCTTGTTATGGGCTTTTAATTAAATTACATTGAAAAGAAAAAAAAAAACTTGTATTTCGATTTTTTTTTTGTTTTGTTTTATTTTGTTTTGTATACATTGTATAACTTTTTATAGAATGTAGTTTAAATGCCAAGCTGTGATAAGAACTTATTCTACATAGATATCAGCGTCAAATAAATTAACAAACCTTATCAACGCTTATCATCAAATGCCTGGCAACCCAAAGATTAGTTGCCGCGTACATAGTTCACCTGTGGAACACAGCTTTTGCGTGTTTACATAAAAATCCACGTCGCTGTTGTGGCTTTAGAAAAAAAAAAAACATACGTGCAAAACCTTAGAAAAGCTTAGATACTTTGCAAAAAATAAAAATAAATAATAAGGCAAACAACAAACGAGCGAATAGTTAAATAAACTTACATTTAATTGCGGATGTCAAGGGTGCATTGATTAATTTATTAGTAAGATTCCGTCGACGTACGCGTGTAGGCACGTTGCACACCATAAATGTGAATACACGTAGAAAGTTATTAGCTGTTTAGTTTTCATTTTTTCTTGTTTAAGTAATGAAATTTATATGAATGCCATGGCAAGACGGCAATTGGTCAGGGAACGTGACAATGCAGTTTCAATGCATGGAACGAAATGTTTTTATATTTTATTTACATTTTTGAATTCCTTTTGAAAATTTTTATTTAATGTTAGGCAACCGCAAAGGCAATCGATTTTACCTTCACAGACAATTGATTAAATTTACATTTCGCACAGCATGCCGCGACGTGTCGGCCAAGACAAGGGCAGACAGGGAGGCAGGCTGGCGGACTGGCGGGCGACACGTGCGCACATTAACCTTCGGCATGGCGCACATTTCATGTTGCCTTTTGCACTGCAACTGAACTAATCCAATGCCTATTTGACTAACTTGACTGACTGCACTCTGGGTCATTGCTTTGGCACATATAACGCGCATTGATTTTTTCTTTTTTTTTTTTTGGTCATCGCCTTTTTTATTTCTGTTTTCAGCCGCTGTATGTCAGTGGGTGTGTGTGTGATGTGTGTGTGTGTGTGTTACCTGTGTGCTGCTGTATACGTGTGTGTGTGTGTGTGTGGGCCTAAATTGCGTTTTTACTGACTAAAGCGACGATATGCCATTCGCTTTGCAATTTAAGTTCGTGTTTGCGCTTACAACACTCGCACGAGAATGTTGCTAAATCACGCAGCAGCGTGTCTTCCAATGAGTCACGCGCAGTCAATTGCCACGCTGGCGTGCGGGGTCTGCTTGCTGTCTAACGGTTTGAGTTAAGTGTCTCATAATAAATTGGGCAAAAACGTCTGTGCCGGCCTTGGCAATGGCAAAAATAAAATCAAATGAAGCATAACGTAATTTGATTTGCTAACCAGTTTTCAACATTTACTGTTCCGTTCTTTAGACTGTTTGTGTGCTTTTATGCCAAACAGAATGACACAGCCTGTGATTTTCTTTGTAATTTATATCAAAGCAAAAGCGTTTTATATAACATTGTACTGTATGTATCCTCAAGTATATACTGGTATAAAATAATACATAGTTTTATTACTTCTTCGTTCATTTGAGCTTGGCAAATTTGATTTGATTTTTCTTTGTAACATAAATGGTGACAGTGATAACATTTAATGTGCTTCTAGCGCGAACCTATTTGTGCCCTTCACCTCTTTATACTTAGCTGAAATTATTTGACTTACATACTAAACTTAATAAGGCTTTCTGTTGGCATTCACGTACAAAATATTTGACCTTCAGCAAAATAGTTTTTTTTTTCACTTCTTTTCATTAAACGCACAGAGAATTAGCAAATCATATATATATAACACGAATAGTATTATCATATGTTATACATATTATACATTCTATTAGGTGCCAATGTGTTGTGTTTTAGCAGTTATATAAAATTTTTGGTGTTTGGAATGGCCTCCTAGGCAGTCAAGCGTAACTTAGAGTTTTGCCTATGAAAAGCTCAAAGGCTTTCCTTGTACAACGTTACTCAAAACAGTTGTGTTTACGCTCCAAAAATGTTGCAAATGACAGAGTTCATTTTTGTTTTTTTCACTTCAAGCGAAGCAAATAATCGAAAGTGAAACGATAAACAAGCACAAACATTTAAAAGGCATTGGTCTGAATCGTGGGAAACTCAGAATTGTTATAATTTTGTCAATTGTATATGCATTTTAAAATAATGCTGTGACGTCATTAGGCAAAACATAGTTCTGATGATTCGAGGTTTTAGTACAGTTTATAAATTGTTTAGTTATAGTTAACGTATAGAGTAGCTTATAGCTTTTGGAGCAATTAATTAACTGACGCAGCATTGAGCAGATGCGGCTTAATTTATTTTTTATAAATACACACAACTCTCTTTTTACACGGTCTTCTTTTACACGATTTCGAAATAACATGATTTACAAATTTTTTTAAACGAATTTTCAAATCTTGCACGAATTCAAAGAAAAAATTCAATTACAAAAAAAAAAACATTTAATTATTTATTTTGTGTTATTTCAATGGAAGCAGAAAATAATATTTCTAATAAATATTTTTAAATAACTTTAAAAGGTCGTGTTGATTAAAGATTTCAATTCTATGCTGGCTTTATCAGTAAAAATTGTATAGCGAACTATTTTTTACTACTTAAAAATAACTTTGTTTACATGATTTTTAAAATTTGTGGAACCTATCCCCAAAACCATTTGTCGCATGTATTTTTTATACGATTTTTTTTTCATGGTTTACCAAGGTGCGTATAAAACGAGAGTTCGGTATATGAACTTTGGCTTATTTTAAAGAAGTTTCATTTTCAATGTTTATGTTTTTAGAGTATGAGTTTCTCTTCACTCAACTCAAGTAATATCATATCTCGTGACATTTGGGAAGCTGGTAGAAAAATAAATAAAAGTATAATGCAAATACTATAAACAATGCAAAACTTGTTAATAAACAAATAGCAAAAGTTATTTTACTAAGCATAATTTTGTAGTGATAAACAATATGACGGTTTAGATCAACAATCTTTCGGCTAATATTTCTTTATTGAATGCATAAAAAATTTAGGAAAAATTTTGGTTTTTATAATTTGACAACGCATAAACCGCAATGTATTATAAGTAAATCTCTGTATAAATATGCAGACTCATATATTTGTTATCAAGCGCAGTTACTTAATATTTTCAGACAAATTTAATCGCATAAGCATCTAAAGCTGTCTATTTTGGAATAAGTGTTTAAAGTGTTAAGATAGCAACACTTTGATCTTTGTTCTGTGAGGCTGATCCGTTAATTTTAAATTTGATTGCTTTGGTTTAAGGCATATCTCTCGGATTTTTATAGTTACTCATATAACAGGATCTTTATCATAATTTCGTAAGAAATCTGTTCTAGAATCTTAATGAATTTTGCTAAAAATCCATACATTTCGTATGATTTTTCCACTTATCTGACAACACCAAAATCATCTGCTTATGTATGTTACTTACATACAATAATTTACTTATGTTATCCCGGTTATGTACAATTCTGCTCATATTCATAGATTTTTCCTCGTTTTAAGTTACGCATATATAATCATATGTTTGCATATGTGTGATGTAGAACTATCATATTAAAATAACTGTATGCAGAAAATGCACCAACATTTGTAACAACAACAAAACAGAATGAGGAAACAGAATGCAATAAGAGGAATTAAGATAATTACAATAACAATGACCCCTAGTAGCTACATGAGTAGCAAACAGTGTTGGCTTTATAAAGTTCCATATGAGAGGCTTCTTCTGCATTTGCATTGTGCGCACGTTTTTATACTAAATATGTATATGTTGATATGCAAACACAGTTACGCATAAAAGTAAACGTTGTTTGCAGTTTTTTTGTTGCAGCTAAGTTTGAAAATATCTGTTTTAAAGTAAGTTGTATTCAAATAAATTGAGAAACGTTGCAAAGGCTTGATTTAAGCTTATTTTAAATCATTTTTCAGATTCAGGTTTTCAGATTTACTACTAAAGTACACTGCATAAAAAATAGACTGTATTGAATAGTTAATCCTAATAATTCTTTCGAATTTCGACAACTTACTAAATGTGCTTACTAAAGTCTTCTTCGGAATTCAGTTAAGTGACTTGTTAACTGACTGCTACAAATGCTCCATTGAGATTTAGAAAAGCTTGGCATAATTGTCACCAATGACGACTATCTTAGACTCGGCGACGTTAGTTCAAGGTACCGCTGCAGCTGTTTCACAAAAAGGTAGGGCCAGAAAACAAATGTCTCTATGTGTAAATACAAAACTAATTATTTTTACTGAGAACACAATTAGGTGTATATTGAATTACTTATTCGACAAATACGAATACATCTGTGAGTCAGTGTAAATGGCAAATGATGGTGACAAGCAATACAAGTAACAAAGCTACTGACACTTGGCACTGCAGTAAAGAATGTAGGAGCGACGCCTACAACTACAACAACAACAACAATAAATAATCAAGCAAGCATTAAGGCGACAAAAGCAACAATTAAAAAATATATATATATGCACAAAACACAACTAAATAATAAATAAAAAAACAAAAAAAAAACTATTATTAGTTTGTCTAATATAAAAACAACACAAAAAGAAAAAAAAGATAAAATGGCAACACAAAACAAAACAAAAAATGCCATAAAATGGTATATCACTTTTGATAAATTGTTTTTTTATGCCGTATATCGCATTGGATTCAGTTAAATCCCACATAAATGGCAGCTCATTAGAACTTGTAGCTCGACAAGGAATGAGCTTAAATAGAAGAAACTATTTTGTTATTATGATTATGCAAATAGTAAACAATAAAATGATGATGTTTATATATTTCCATTTTGTAGAATGTATCATCCAATTGGCACCATACACGACGGTTGGGGCAACTATTCGGTGAGCGTGAAGTGCAGTTGGCTCATCGATGCACGGCACATGCACTGGAGCCGACGTCACAATGTGAATCCGCCGCGTACGCCTACGATACGCCTGCACCTGCGCGAGTTCGCGACCGAGTGCGGCTGGGATCATCTGTATGTGTACGATGGCGATAGTGTCGACTCGCCGCTGCTCGCCGTCTTCAGCGGTCTGATGTACAGGGGCAACTTTTCGATACGTCACGTACCGCAGGTGGTGGCGCGTTCGGGCACCGCTTTGTTGCATTTCTTCAGCGATGATGCGTACAACATGTCGGGCTTTAATCTGTCGTACAAGATGAATGGCTGCCCCACGGATGCCGATGGTAGGCGAATGTTGTCTGGCTGCGGCGGTGGCTTATAACAATTTTTAATCGTAATTATTATCTTTGCAGAGCTGGAGTGCTCTGGACATGGCAAATGCAAGGATGGCGATTGCCTGTGTGATCCCTTGTATAGCGGTAAAGCGTGTAATATAGCTGCCTGTCCGAACAACTGCACGGAGGCACGGGGCCATGGTGTGTGCAAGCTGGAGAGTGAGCAGTGCGTGACATTTTACACTTTTGCTCTGTTGCTGCTGTGCACTTAATTGACTTTGTATTTTTGTTTCCCACTCTGCAGTTGTGTCTGCAATGAGGGCTATGGCGGTGATGACTGTGCGCAGTTGAAGGCGCATGGCGTTTGGTCGACCGTGCAGCCAAGGCATTCGCCGCCGCCACCGGGTACGGCGTCACATGGTGCAGCCGTTTGGCGTGACACGTTGCACATTCTGGGCGGTGAATCGTATGGACGAGGTGATCTTATGAACACGTACGACTTTAATGGCAACGTCTGGGAGACCATGCATGTGGATGACAGCGGCACTAGTGGCGGTGTGCCGGAGAAACGTTATGGCATCTCGACGGTGATGTATGGCGATAAGATCTTCATGTATGGCGGCGTAGTGCGCGGTCGTGGCATTTCCAATGAACTGTGGGCCTTTGACGTTTCCGCCAAGACGTGGGAGAACATCACAGTTAAGACCGAAATGTGTAATACAACAGCCACGCCATATGCCATGTGTGGGCCGCTGCGTGTGGCAGGACACACTGCAACTTTGGTGCCTGGCTATGGCGATAAGAACAATTACCAGTACATGGTGGTCATCTTTGGCCATTCACCGCAGTATGGCTACCTGAACACCGTGCAGGAGTTCAACTTTGCCACGCGTGATTGGCGCATTGTCGAGACGTCTGGCTATGTGGTCAAGGGTGGCTATGGACATAGTGCAGCTTATGATTATCTAACGGAAAAAGTCTATGTGTACGGTGGCATTGTCTCCGAGAGCGAGTCAAGTCAAGTATTGAGCTCCCGACTGTATGCATACGAACCGTCAACGCGCATCTGGACGTTATTGTCGTCGGCGCCAAGTTCACGTCTGCTGCATACGGCGAACTTTGTGCATCACGGCCTGATGATGGTCTTTGGTGGCAATACGCACAATGATACCTCGCAGAGCTATGGCGCCAAGTGTTACAGCCAGGACCTGCTGGTCTACGATGTCTATTGCGATTCGTGGCATATGCATGCAATGCCGACCGCGCATCTGCAATCGGATCTGGCGCGTTTTGGACATAGTTCGGTTGTGTTCGAAGATTCACTGTACATTTATGGTGGCTTTAATGGACAGCTGCTGAACGATATGCTACGCTTCACGCCCGGCTATTGCAGCTACTATACGAAGGAGGAGAAATGCACCAGCGCCAGGCCGGGCGTGAAGTGCATCTGGGATATGCAAAAGTCGCGTTGTATTTCGATTAATCAAGTGCAACGTTCGGCAATTTATGGCCGAGAGTTGTATGATTATGTGGCGTGTCCATCGAAGAGTCGTTTGACAATGACCTCGGAGCTGCTGAACGATGTGCTGCGCTGTCAGGAGCTCAGCAATTGTCAATCGTGTGTTTCGACCACATTCGGCTGCACATACTGCAGCAATGGAGTGTGCGGCAAGGAACGCTGTCGTGATACCTCTTCCATATTTTATGAGCCATCGTCGCAGACCGCGGTGGCGACAGTAGTGCCACCCATAAATGCAAAACGGCTCGAGAGCTGCCCGCTGCAGGATGACTATCTCACAAGTTCTATTTGTGAGCAATTGCACAGTTGTCATGCGTGCGCCGCTAATCCCGCCTGCAATTGGGAACCGGAGCACAATCGTTGCCGTACCTATGTGCCGCCCGCCTACAGCATCAATGGTGCAAATGGCGTTCCGCCCAACAATCGCACGCTGGAAGATGTCATTTGTCCGCCATCGTGTGCCACACTGACCACATGCCACAACTGCACGGAGGACGATTGCATTTGGTGCCAGAACGAGCAGCGCTGTGTGGATCGCAATGCCTACACAGCCAGTTTTCCGTATGGACAGTGCCGTGAGTGGACCACTTACACATCCAAGTGCCGCACAGTGCCCGCAACCATGTCCGCAACGACAACGGCGTTGTCCAGCGCACAGTGCGGTTACTACAATAGCTGCTCACTGTGTCTGGACGATCCGGCGTGTGGCTGGTGCGATGACGGCTCGAACACGGGTCTGGGCAAATGCATTGTGGGCGGCGCCTTGAGTCCATACGACACGAATGAGTGTTTGTTGAAGCATTGGTTCTTCACATCGTGTCCGCGCTGCAATTGCAATGGTCACTCATATTGCAACGATTATATAAACTGCGAGCAACCATGCTCCAATCTGACGTTCGGCAATCATTGCGAGAAATGCCGCAGCGGCTACTGGGGCAATGCCATCAATGGTGGGCAATGCCAGAAATGCGAGTGCAACTATCAGGGTGACTACTGTCATCCGGATTCTGGCAAATGTTACTGCAATACCAAGGGCATTGTTGGCGATCACTGCGAGAAATGCGATTCACAGAATCACTATCACGGCGATCCGATTAAGGGCTCCTGCTATTATGAGCTAACCATTGACTATCAGTTCACGTTTAATCTATCGAAAAAGGAAGATCGTCACTTCACACAGATCAATTTTCGCAATTCACCTGTTAAGCCGGAGATCGATGCAGACTTCACCATAACGTGCAGTGTGCCAGCCAAGATGGATATATCGGTGAAACGTGCCGGTATGCCAGAGAAGATGATCTTAGTGGGTGTCAATTGCTCAACATTCCGTCATCGTTTTCCAAAAACTGATTTCCAATTTGGCCACTCGCCAGACGATAACAGCTCGCTGACAACGTTCTACGTGTTTGTGCATGACTTTCAGCCGCCAATTTGGATACAGATCGCCTTCTCGCAGTATCCCAAATTGAATTTGCAGCAGTTTTTTATAACGTTCTCTTCGTGCTTCTTGCTGCTGCTGCTGTTGGCTGCGTTCTTGTGGAAGATCAAGCAGAAATATGATATGTTCCGTCGGCGACAAAGACTTTTCGTCGAAATGGAACAAATGGCCAGTCGACCCTTCTCGCAGGTTTGTAACCATTGAAGAACACATAGCTTGGCCCGATATTAGGGGTTTTCATGTACAACTACTTGCAGGTGCTGGTGGACATCGAAAATCGTGAAAACATAGACCTCAGTCTAACGCTGGAAGGCATTAGTCATCTGACAAAGAAACGCAAAAAGGTAAGCGCAAGCAGTTGAATTAAAGATGAGCCTTGGCCTTACAATTGCTTATGTCTAATTATTTTAGGAGTGTCCCAGTCCCATCGCTTTGGAGCCATGCAGTGGCAACCGTGCTGCTGTGCTCTCGCTTCTAGTCCGGCTTCCAACAGGTCAGCGTCTGTAACTTAATTTGTGTTTATTTTAATATTATTAAATATAATTTATATGTTTTTCTTTTAACTCTTACGCAGGTGGCCTACAACATGCACCAGCTGGTCAATCGGCTGGTCTGGCGGTTGCCAGCGCTTTGGTTACACTCGGCAATCCGCGTCGACCGTCGTTGGAGCCGCATCCAAAAGAGTCAAAATCCAAACGAAAGCAAAGCCAACATCCAGACAGTTGTACATAATAATAGATAACAAATAGCTGTAGTCTATACATATAGATTTTGTTCTTAACGACTCTATGTTCAAATGATAATACAAAAAGAAAATAATATTTTTTTTTTAACATACAGGAGACACTAATGCAAAGCAGCAAGAAAAGACAAAAACAAAATTAAAAAGAAAGTGTAACAAAACGAAACACAGACAGCTAGATGAGATATATATATATATTTACAGAGCAACTAAAAATAGTCTTTATATACATATATATTATTTATTAGTTTAATATACGATAACGATCTATGATAATGATAATTTTAGCAAATGAATAATATTAAATAGTATGTTAAGAGTTGCAATAGTTTATTATACATAAATGACTTTTTTTATTTGTGCATGTTTAATTATTTATTGTGGCGTATTATAAGTATTATTATTCTTCCCATTGTTCTATTTATTACCACATAAACAAAAGCAATAGCAATTGTGCGTTTACAATTAGCTAAAAATCCAACAGCCGACGAAACCCTAAAATTATGCCAGTGTACGTTGTTAATGCATACTTGCCTTTTGGTTAGTTTTTTTTTCTCTCTTTTTTTTATATATTGTCACTATCAATAACTAAGTTGTACATGTGCGCAATTTGTTCAAATTTTTTAAGCGTTTTAAGATTGTAAATTAAATATTTATATGAATGGTGTTATATTCGAGTACGTATTACAGACAAGTTTTTAATTTATTCTGCAAATGTTTTAATTGTGTGTTCCCAAGTTTTAAAAACGCAATACATGAAAACCAATTAATTAAATTTAAGCCAAATATTGTAAACATTTTCAATTATTTAGAGCAACTGCAATTTAAAGAAGAATATTATAAACAACTACCATTAAGGTTTCCCATTAAAACAAAGAAAAAAGAAAGAAAATGCAAAATCACTTTTTAAAATTTACACACACGATACAACGTCGAAAAAGTAGCAGCAATAATAACAACTTTTTACTAAAATAGGCACCACCTAATTTTTTTTCCTTTTGTAATAACACACACAAACTTTAAACCTTTGATGCAAATTTTTATTAGTAGACATGCGCTAGTACACCAAAATGCAGCGTTGAAGGCCAAAATAGTAAATACAAATGTATGCAAATAAATAAATAATGTTATTATAAATTTTATAAATAAAACAATTTAAATGAAAATCAAAAATCAAATCTCTACCAAATCCTAGTGTTTTAAACAATACAAAACTAAACAGAAATTTCAAACACATTAAGTAAATATACACAAACACAAAACAAAAGCAGTTAAAAAAATAAAAAAAAAAACTTACTAAAACAGTTGTGAACTTTTCAATGCTATTAACAAAAGTAAATACGAAAAAAAAGAGAAAAACAAAAACTAAAGATGTTATTTAAAAAATATAAAAATTATTTTTGTAAATTAAAATGTATAAATTCTTCCGTTTAAAATAAAATGAACTTATTTAATTAACAAATTTTAAATTGATAAGCGCGGCATTTGCAAGTCCAAACATGTTTATATTAGTATTTACATATGCGCTAAATAAGACAAAGATTAAAAGTAAAACAAGAAATTAAGAAACAAAAACAAAGTTATATACTAGAATCGGAGCTTTGAGAATTTATAATACATAAATCAGTTTTAAAATTTGTTTTAAAGTTTGTTTAAACAAAATTTAAATAAATAATGTAAAAGACTTGTTTGTTCTCCTAGAGTATAATCTTCTTATTATTAAATATTAGTTTAATTATAATTATTAATCAATAAAACAAAGAACAAATTCAAATTGTTTTTTTTTCTCTCATATTTGTAATAGGAGCATATAAACACAATACAGCAAAATATCCCAAAACGGACAGTCCCTCCCCATATTGATGTTTTCAGATTTTCTTATTCTTTTTTCTTATTGTCAATAATGCAGGCACATTTTCTTGGCCACTATATGCTGGAATCATACTATTAAATTCAAAATATTGATTTACGTGTAAGTGATAGCTTTCCATTCTTGTAATAAACAACAAACATCGACAATTTGTCAGTTTTATTAATTACTACAAATGAGTGCCATGAAACTTTTAAAATTCCACATACAAAAGGGCGACACAGCACAAATCTTGGATGACTTTCACATGGTAAAAGTAACTTGCAGCTGCACGACAATGTCGCATGTGCGGAAGAAATAATTGAAAATAAATGTTATACCCTACACCAAAGTTGATTAACCCGACAAATCAGTTTAACTGCTAATTGGGTCAGATAATATAGAAACGTCAGTAGACGCCACATGCCGTAGAGCCCACACGCTGTGCGCTAAGCAGTTACACGCTACAAATTAAACAGATTGCCATTAAAAAGTTTTCACACTTAGAGCGCAGCGCAGCGGCATGGTCTAATGTCTATTGACACAATGAATTAACGCGCAATGCCTGCAAGCTTTAACGAGGGGCGGCAGTCGTCGCAGACGTGGTCGCCTAAAACATGCAGCATGAAATGAAACTCCCACAAAGACACACAAAGTGAAAGAAGATGTGAAAGACGCCGGCAGCAGAACTTTCACTCTCAACGCAGAGCAACGCAAAGCCAAGTAACGCAGCAGGTTTGATAAGCGTCAAGCAAAGGTCTGGCGGAGCATCGTGCACACGAGTCAAGGCGAGACAAAGGCACGACGCTGATGGTACTTTAATGAAATTAAGCTGAAAGCGATTGATGTAACCGTAGCTGAGTAAGATGCTGCCAATGCTGCTGTGCGCTCTTGCTTTGGTCATTTCTTTTTCTTTCTTTTAATATGATCTTTCGTGTGTCTGCATGTCACGGAACTCAGATTTCAACGACACTAATTGCGCCTGCATGTTGTTTTATTTACCATAGTTTTTTTTTTTTTTTTTGTTTGACTTTTTTTTAATGGCTCAGAAATATATAAAGAAATTTTCGCACATCGAAAGCGAAATCAAGCGGAAGCGCAGTGTCGCTGTCATTGCAAACCTGTTGTGCGAATTGTTTAAAGGGTTTTTTTGTTTTTCAGTTTATTTTGTTTTACACCTTTTTTTATTTTTTCAATTCAATTAGCAATAAGTTTTAAAAATGCAAAATTATTTTATTTTATTTGAACTTGCGGCCTTGCGTGTGTATTAAAATAATATATATATATATATTTTTATGTTAATAATTAGCAATAAGCGGCTGTCTGCAAGTTTTGGCATATGCAAAATGTGGTCTACGTCAAGAAACAAAAAAAAATTAAAAAATAAAATAAATTTGTTAAACTATGACACACTTTGCTGCATTGAGCCGAAAATACGGTTTTGCCCAACTCGCTTAAATGTTTTAATTTTTTTTTTTTATTTAATTTTTTTTTTTTTTTTCGTTTTTTGTTTAAACTGGAATTTTGTTGAAGTGGTTTGACGTATCATTTGCTTGCACTTGAAGGTTTTTTGCCGCTTCACATGCGTGTCGAACTGAGTTGTTTGCGCTTAATGAAGGCTACCGTAGGCAGGCAGGCAGACATTGACTCAACTGGGGTTTTTCAAAAGCAGGCAAGCGGCAGCAATTTTGGCTTTAATTATTGTGCTTAAGAACGCGTCGCGGACAAGTGACTTGGGCGCATAAAGATTACACAAAAATTAGGCACTCGAGCATAAATTTGTTACACATACGAGAATTTACATACATTTACATTTAAATGTGTGTTAAGCACTTGCACAGCGGACGTGTAAAGCCAAAAGCATTTCGCAAAGCAAAATCTTTAAGCTGACAACAGCAAGGCAACAAAATAAACCAAAAGCTATAATATAATAATTATAAGCAAACCAACTGCACATGTTCATATGGAAATGGCGCAGACAGCAATGCCTGTACGCCAGCAGCGGCAGCAGCAGCAGCACGCAGTCGGCCGCATGCTGTGGCGCCTGCGCAGCAGCAAAGCTTTGCGCAACTCATGCGACGCAACATGTTCGAGCGTAAATACTCAGACGCCAAAACGTTGAAACGCTGCGCGAAAAGCTCAATTCCGAAGTGTACGTCGTGTATAGCAGACGTGTTTCCTCTAGCAGCATTGCGTCCAGTTCGTTTGTTAAGTCTTTTGTTTTATTATATTGTACGTTCAGTGCAACGTTAAAGTGAAAATCATCATTTCGTATGCACGCGTATGCGCTTGTGATTTAGTGTGCAGCAGTGCCAACTAAAAATAAAATAACACAAAATAAACAGCATAAGCAAAACCTATGCAAAGTGTCGTCACTAAGTGAAACTTGTCAATTATTTATATATATATAAAAAAAAAGCATCATTTGATTTTTGGCTTACGCATATTTGCTTTCAAAGTGAAAATTGCCCCAAGGCAAGCGCAGTGGCTTGTAAGGATTCATGCGCAAGTAATTTAAGCAACGATTTCACTTTTCTTTGGGATTATTATTACTTTGAAGCAGTTGGAGTACGTCGGCTAATAGTAGCAGCGGCTAAAAAAAAAGGTAAGTTGCTTCACAATTTGTTTTTATTTTTGGCAGCTATAAAAATGATTTTAACAGTTCGCAGTTACAATTTTTAAATGCGCATTTCGCCATTAGCTGACACCATGTAGGCGGGCATGACTAAAAAGAGTCGTTTGTTAAACAAAAAAGTTAAGCAATATGTATTAGAAAATTATTTTATTTTTTTTTTGTGAATTTTTTATATATTTTTTGAGCACTCATATATGCCTACATAGTGTAAATTTATAGCCACAATGCGTGACTTTGGGTTTAATAGCAAACAAAAAATTGTAACTGATTTTAATTTGTTGGCTTTTTTTTTTATTTTGTTGTTATTCATTGTGATTTATAACAGTTGCAGCCAGCCAACAATCAATCAAACAAGCAATATCACATTTTATCTATGTTTAAGTCATTTAGAGCGCTAAAAAAATACAATGTCGTGTTTTTACACTTAAAAAGATTTTGTACACAAGACAAGCGGTCGCACCTGCTTTTTTATGTTTTTTTTTTTAAATTTATTTATTCTTTTTTAAGTATCAATTTCCATACAATGAGTTCACAGCATTTTGCTTAAATAGTAGTTAAACTGAGCACAAATATTTGTTTGCATTTATTTAGTTGTTAATTAAATACTCAAGGTGAACTGTTGGCATTTAGCAGAGAATTTTTATTTTTATTTTTGGTTTTTTCTTTTAATTAAATGAAATATTTGCACTGACATAAATACGTATGTTGTCTTATGTCACAAATGGAATGTTTAAGTGCGTCTGAGTGCTCGTATGCACTTTAGACAATTGCAAAAAGGTCAAAGTTCAGTTATGTCATAAAAACATAAAACGTAAAGCAAAGTTAAGTCAACATAAAAAGTAGTTCATGTGCGCATATGCGCTATGATACTTTGTCTAGCTGCTTTGTCTGCACTTAAGTACATTTTTAACGGCATTTTCAAAGACAACCAACCACATAAAGCACACAGCGCGCCGCTAATAGGTTTTAACACAAAAATAACTGTAATAGACATACAAAAAAAACTCAAAAAAAAAAAAACAGCGAAAAAAAAGCGCAAATCACAATACACAAGTGGCAACTGACAACTAGCAAAAAAATAAAAAAAAAAAATAAAAAACAAAACAAAAAAAAATAGAAGTACGCGCAAAAAAAAAACTGAAAACATAAATGTAGTAAACATTTTTATATGGCCGCTGTGCAGCAGGTGAAGGTTTTGAAAGTAATTATTGCGCGTATGTAAGTTTTTTATTTTTTTTTTAAATTTTTTTCATTTATAGTTTTATGTTTTTTTTATGGCTCAACAAACAGCAGAACTCCAATATTTTCA
Organism: Stegana nigrithorax; assembly: GCA_037044495.1. Taxonomy (NCBI): domain Eukaryota; kingdom Metazoa; phylum Arthropoda; class Insecta; order Diptera; family Drosophilidae; genus Stegana; species Stegana nigrithorax. The sequence goes on along the minus strand of JBAMBQ010001606.1, from coordinate 277,514 downwards.
TAAACAATTTCTTTCGCACGCTGTTATTATGCATCGCCCGCAGAAGAAATGCCAATTAAAAGAAACCATGACGACCTTTCACCGTAAACAAATGTAAATGCCGCCACAGCTTGGCGTGTTAGCTTCTACCTATAAAGTATATTAATAATAATTATATTTGACACAGACTTCGTTTGCTTTATTCGTTGTTGCTTGGCGAAATTTTAATTAAGTAAAAAAATTTTGAAATTAATTTTAGCAACTTGCAACACCTTCTTACACACACAGACACACGTACACACACACGTACACACGTACACACACGCATACATAAGCAAGCGCATTTGTTTTTGGGCATTGTCATATACATATGTAGTGCCACATAAACGTCAAGAACGACCTCATTTCACCAGTCATTAAACTTTACACTCTACTAACTGACAGACACAGCCGCACACCACTTACACTACACACACAACAACAATAACAACAACAGCACACATGACAAGGCACTCGCGAGTATCTGCATATGCGACAGGGTCATCGCTGCTATTTGTCACATTTGCCCTGTAAGCGCAGCATTAAGCGAGCAACAACAACAACAACAACAGACGTTACACTTGACTACACATAGCCAACCTAAGGTTTTACCTAAAACATTTTGTTGCAAGTTCACTTGTGCACAATGTAGGCAGTTTTAGCCAAAAAGAAAAAGAAAAAAAAAACTAAAATTGAAAACAAAAAAAATAAAACAAAAACTAAAACGAAACACAAAAAAATAGTGAAGCGCAAAATGTTGACTGCCTTTTGTTGGTTGGTGAAATCTTTGCCTTAGCCGCTCAACTGTGCAGTTGGCGGCGGTCTGCAGTTTTTTGGCCAACAAAAGGCATAATGCTGAGCAAGCAAAAAAACAGTAGTAATAGAAGAAGAAGAAGAAGAAGAAGAAGAAGAAAGGAGCGCCTAAGTTCAAGTAGCCAAGTAGCGCGAATATACATTTTGCAGCTGTTAGTATGAGTATTTCACTTTGCCTTTCGCGTGTTGCCTTGTTTTGTTTGGTTTTCTTTAGTTTTTTTTTTGTTTTTTTTTTTTTTTTTGACTATGCCGCGCTTTTGAGTGAAAACTATGCGAGTAGCGTTGGCCTCGTTTTGCTATGCGCAAATAAATAAAAAAAAAATAAAATCAAAAACCGAAAAAAAAGGTTTTAAAAACACAACAGCAAAATAAGTTAAACGGAAGAACTTTGCATTGGCGCGTCGAGTTTACGGTTAGCAGCGACAATAGTAACAATTGCAATAACAACAACTACAACAACATCAACTGCTATTACTACTATTCGAAATTTTCCTTTTGTGCAAAAGCCTTTGTGGCCAACGCCGCGATTTTCTTTAATTTCGTTCGTCGATTTTAGTTCCGTGTTCATGTTTTTACTTTTCGTTGACTGCTGCGTTGTTGTTGCTTTTGATTTTATTTTTTGTTGTCACTATTTATCTTTTTTTTTTGTTTTTATTTTGTTTTTTTTTCGGTATATTAAACACTGTCCAACGCGTATTTTTAGCAGACGTTGTTGTCCAAGTGAAATGCGCTGCCGCTTTTCTTTTTTATAAGCGGAGTATGTGTGATGACTCATAATAAATTTTACCACTCGCACACAAAACAAAAAAAAAAAAAAACAAAATAAAAAAATACAAAATTATAATGGCTGCACATGTTGTTGTTGTTGTGGTTGTTGTTTGCTGTGTTAATTCATTTGGATTTTCACTTGTCGTACTGCAAACAGCTTTGACCATTCGTTGTTGTTAGTTTTGTTGCTTTACTTGAAATATTTTTATGCAAGCAAACAAAAGACTTAGGCAACAAACTTTTCAATAAAAACTACTTAACTGCAACAATGGAAAATTATAGACGTAATTGTCTTTTATTTTTGCGAAATGCACTTACTGCAGTTAAACTTAAAATAACTGAGATTAAAATATACAGATGTAATATGCAGTGACCAATTGTTTTTCTACGCTTTATGCATAACTGTCATTACATAAGTGACATGGCTAAGCATTTTTGACTTCAAATATGATGCAGAGCCATAGACAGAGAGTTTATATTTGAGTCCAAATTTCATTTATTTCTTTCATTAACTGTTTAAAAAATATACAGTGTATATAAGATGTCATTACTTCATGTGGCTTTATGTTGGGTAACAAAGCAAGACAGAGGAGAGAAAGTAACATTTCAGGAAAATTCAGATTTTTTTAACGAACCAACATAAAAAAATATGCTGTTTACAATAAGTTTGAGAATAATATGCCTCTAAATGAGTTTCTAGATGAGACAGTGAAGAGTTACATCAATCACCTCATAAGCAAGCAAGAATTCCCCTAAAGAGCTGAATGAAAAATTTGGTAGTTTTCGTTTAGTTTAAAAAGAAAATCTTAGTTCGTCTTAGTATAATTGAGGTCATGAAGGGGCTTGGAAACGCATTTTTTATCTGAAAACAAATTTAAGCAGCGTTGATTAACCATGCCATATTTTTTTAAGCACACGAATATAAAAAATATAATTTGACTCTATAGTAAAGCGAAAATGAAAACCCTTGTAAATAGTTTCCCACACGCATATAGGCATATAAGCACTTAACCATCGATCATTTGTTGTCAACGTTATCGAATTAGGCAATGTAAACCTTAATTACACACATTAGTTGATCTCTTTTGCCGCCAGCATTTAAAAAAAAAAGCCGGCAAATTTGCTCAATTGACTTCCCATTTGCAGTACACTTGAGCCAAAAAGACGGCTCTGAGCGACGGTTGCCCGCCTCTGAAACTATGAAAAATCATGGCAAACCATGCAGGCAGTGCTTAGTCAGGTTTCAAGCAAGCAACAGCTGTTGTTGTTGCTGTTGGTGTCACAGACCGTTTATAAAAGTCGTTTGCTCACACGTTCCGCTTAAAATGGAAGCTGAATGGAAAAAAGTGAATTTCATGAAAATGCATATAGAAAAAAAAAAAAAAATAAAAATCAAAAAAGAAAAAAATAAGAAAAGAAAGAAAAAACAAAAAGTAACAACAACAACAACAATAATCGAAACAAAAAACTTAAAATCTTGTTGGCAAGTTTGCTTAGCTGAGTTGTACAACGCCGCCGACGCCAACCAAGTCATAGCCAGTGTTTTTCTTCGTTGATATGCTGCGCTTAGCTGCTTACTTATGCCAAAGTGAAAGCGAGCGCGCTTGCTCAGATTAATCATCTTGAGCAGCAGCAACAACAACAGCAACAACAACAAAAACAACAACAACAACATTGTTATCGTTGTCATGGTCGTAGTCGTGTTACTCAGCTGCGTCATCGGTTGCTGCTGCTTCTGCTTTTGTTGTTGTTGCTATTGTTGCTGCTGTTGTTATGTTGGTGAAACAAAACCGAAGTTGTGCGGCACAAAACACCTTCAATTCATGCGCAGCATTTCTCCATGTCTATGTTTGCCATTTTCGCAAAAATCTGCAACCAGTTTACAAAATAAGCAATTAAACAACTAAAACAGCAAAAGCTAAAAAAACCGAAAAAAATACACATACACGCTAATGTTTATATTAAATTTCGACATTTCTGACTTGAAAACGCAAAAGTTGAAACAAAGTTAAACAAACAAAAGACTCAGCACACGAACTTGCAGCCTTCTGATGATTAATGGCCCCATGCTGACGTTGGGCGCCACTTCCGCTTTCTTTCTGGCAAACAAGATTGCATAAGCGTTGAAAAGCATTTAACAAATATGCAAAAATGCGACACAACACAATACATTTTTGATTATTCTTAACAAATCAATGTTACAGAAATGCTAATGCAAATGCCTGCCCTGCCTGCCTCCCAGCCGCGCTGCCTCATTGGGCTTGTCTGTGTGCTTTGCAATGTGCGCCAAAGTGGCTACAAAAAATGATAGTGAAAGTCGCTTTAAACGACGCGTTAAAAACTATTTAGCATATGCCTTATATGTATGTGCATTTGTATGTATATTCGCCACACCACAGTCATGCATAAATCTACATATAAAGTTGAGCATTTTATTGGCAGCATGTCACAGGGTTTTTGGCTTTGACGTTTTATGTTTTGATTTTTGTTTTTGGTATATCTTTTTTGTTTTTTATTTTTTGGGGTTTTTTTGTATCGTGTTTTTTTTTTTTGCTTTATTTATTTTTGAAAATATTTTTGCCTCACATTAATTTTGTAACTCTTTACTCCTTGCAGCAACTGACGCACCCGCTTTGGATTGCAATTACTTACGTGCACGCCAAGCAACGAGACTGCAACGCAGCCACGAAGCAGGAAATCTCTTCTGTGTGTGCTGTGTCGCCTTTGGGCACGAAACCGCAAATTAACTCGTGCAACATATAAGCAAAACTTTTTTTGTTTATTTTTTTTTTGTTTGTTTTTGCTTTACATGCTGTTGCCAAAATAACGCAGTATAAACGAGTATAAAATGAGGCCGCATATACATCGTAGGCTCCGACTGTTCGCCCTGCTCTTTGTGCTCATTTGTGCAACGGCGCCGCAGCAGGGCGCAGCTGCAGCAAGACGCGCAAATGGTGAGTAGCGTAGCAAAGAATTTTTCAACTCAAAAGTGTCATTGACTTTTCCCTGCACTAAACATAACTGCCATTTCTTTCAATTTTATTTCGGGTTTGTGCAGCAACATAAAAAAAAAAAACACAACAAACCACAAAACTAACAAGCAAAAAAATAAGTCAACGAACTCACTTGCCAGGCATGCCAGGTTTCACCTACTTCTGGCGCTAATTTTGGCTTATTAAATATAAAGACATGAAATGCGATAAAATTAGCGCAACTATTAAGTGCAAGCCGCGCTTAAAGATGTTTGAAATTGTACATATAAAGAAAAGAAAAAAAATTAAGTTAATTTAAGCAAAATACAAAAGAAACACGCAAAGCAGCTACTAGACAACGGCGGTCATTAAAAATCAATGGATAATTGAAAACAAAAGCAAAGCCAAGCCAGGCAACTGTGCATTTGAAATTGCAAACAATAAGAAAAAAACTGAAAACGCGAATATATCAAAAAATACGCCAACAATACATTTTCCAAGAAATTAAAACACCTTTGGAAATTTAGAAAATTTATTTATAAAGAAAAAAAAAAAATAAAACATAAAAAATCAAAAAGCGCTCTGTGCTTTACAAACATATACGTAAATTCATAAAAACTTGTGCGTTGGCAGCAAAAAAAAAAATAAAATAAACAAATCACGCAAAAGGTGTCGAAATTGGCTTAAAAAATCCAACCAAAAAAAAAAAAAACAACATTCACTTAAATTTTGTGAAGCATACCCACTATGCAGTAAATAAAGATATATATATATATATATGTAGTAAAAAAAAAAGAAGCAAATTACCGTTAGCATTTAATTGCATCCGAAAACTTGTAAAATTCAATTAAAAACTGCTTAGCAGCCGACTCGGCAGCCGGCGAACACGAACATGACTGCCAACATGTGCGCCAGCGAACATGTTGCATGCGCAAAAAAGAAAAAAAACACCGGCAGCATGACAAGTGTTTAAGCCGAGTTGCCCTAAGTGCGCAAAAAGGAGAGAGAGAGAGCAGCAAAAAACTTAAAAGACAACACCGTTATGCTGTGGCAACTGTGTAAGCTAAATAAAATGCGCGCGTACACTGTGTCAGTCGGTCAAAGTGGCAGCACAAACAGTAAAGCAAACAAAACTAAGCGAAAAAAAATCAAGAAGAAGAAAAACCTAAGCATGCACAAAACATTACGATGCTGCTGTTGTTGTCCGTTCTATGAGCGCGTCATGTGCATGTCACAGTTCTTCTTGCTGTAGTCATTCTTATTGTTGTTGTTGTTGTTGTCATGACTGCTGCTGAGGCCATGCACCCAGTTTGACTGCACTTAGTCCCGCAACTTAAGCATGGCCGGTTGCCTTTTCGTTATGCATTTGTAACTTTGATTTTGTGCTGCAGTTTTTCACATGTGTTGGAGCTACTTTTTTTTTTGAATTTTTCTTTTTCACTTTTTTGCCTAGCAGCCAAACTGAAGACTTAGGCAATAAACTTGTTTGGTACTGCCACTTAGCATAGAATTGCCGCGTCGAGTCGTCTTTCGCTTTTATTTATTGCTTAGCACAAACTTGTTATTCTTCTTGTTGTTGCATTGTTATTGTTGATGTTGTTGTTATTGTTGTTGTTGGCTTGTCTCTTGCACGGCTATTTTTTTTATTCTAGTCGCTTGTTGGGTTACTATGCGTATCTATTATTTTTATTGTTGTTGTTATTGTTGCGGCTGGCATTGATTGTACGTATTTGTAGTCAAACGACTTTTGATTTTATTTGATTCATAAATTTGGTTACCAGACACGTCGCAAACATTTTATAGTAATTGATTTTTTACGTCTGTTGTGCAGTGTGTTCTGCGATGTTTGTGTATGTGTGTATGTATGTATGAATGTGTGTAAGTGTGCAGCGTAAACAATTAACTAAATGTGTTCACTAATCTTTAATTAAATTTAATTAGTATCATTGCAATACTTGGTGTTAATTAACTACATATGGAATCACTCTAAATTGCCACAGTTGTTGACAGTTTTAAATTATTTTAGTTTAAATATTTATTAAATAGTTATGTTAGAACGTGCCATAAATTTAAAAAAAATTGCTTTTAGTCATAATATTAAAGAAAGCCATTAGCTTTAAATAATAATTTTTTTTTATAACAAAAAATGCCATAAATTTCTAAAGTGAAAAGAAAATTCGAAGAACGAAAGTAAAAAATGTATATGTATGAAAAGTTGCAATCAACACAATTATTTTCCATTTTACCAATTAAGCAGTAATTACGAATATGCCAGTAGGTAAGCATGGCATTTCTTAAATTGAACAACGACCACAAAAACGAAAAAAAAAAACAATATAATAAAAACAAGAAACAAATAGCTAAAGCACAATATTCACTATACTAAAAAAAAAATACACGCAAAGGTTTTTTTCTGCTTTTTATTTCAATGTGCGCAGACAACTTTCTTACCATTAAAATAACCGCAATAAAGAAATTATTGTGCTGCTTCGAAAAAATAGAAAAAAAAACACTAAATAATAATCAAAAAACAGCAAAAATAAAATGACAGCAAGAAAGGTGAAAAATAAAAATTCAAATAAATAAATAAAAGTGAATCGCAGACGGATGTGACCGGATGCTATGGCGGTCACGCACGTACATACATACGTGCATACTTGTACATACGTCAAGCAGGCTAAAACGACACCGACCACAAAATCAGTCACTCTGTGACTTTAAACTGGAAGTTTCGCTTTTCGAAAACGATTTCTTGGCTGCGCACCTTGAGTTCAATGATATGCGTGTTGTCTAGTTTAAAAGTGCTGTGTTTTTTTCTCTTTTTGCAATAGTTAATTTGACCACTTGTTGTGTAAATTAGAAAAAAAAAAAGTAAAAAGAAAACATTTTAAAAAGCTAAAAATATGCGAGAAACTGAACACTTGCAATGCATTTAAAATTGTTGCACTATTACATTGGGTAATTTACATACATAAGTCAAAATACGAGTATGTTCATGCATATGTGTGTAAGTGCAATGGCTGTCTAATTTTCTTGTCTAGCCGCTGACACTTAGCGTCAGCTAAAGTGCAGACAAAGCATTACAAATCGATATTACTTTGATTACTTAACACACAAACTAACATTACGCATACGTCACGGTGTGCGTCAATGAAAAAACTAAAAACCTTTTAAAATAGCAACAACAATAAGCAACAAAAAAAGTCGACAAAAAAACCAAACGAATTTAAGCGCAGCGACATGTGCAGCAATAAAACGAAAGAAATTCAATACATAACAACAACAAACACAACAGCCATAACAATAATGCAACTAATAACAACACAGCGACGCAGCGCCGGCGATCGCAGTTTCGAATGTACAAAAACAAAACGAAAAAGAAACATTTACAAAATACTTACTCGTTAATGCAATGCAGCAGGGCTTTCGGCGGCGGCGGAGTTGATGGTATTGATGGCAGCGTTGGCGTAGTTCGCGTCATGTAATTACATAATGCGCTGCAAATACATATATTCACAACCGATGCTTACGAAAACTACACAACAAATACATAAAATAACTGTAGAAACAATTTGTACGTATTGATTGAGGCTTATGACGCGTCTTAAATTTGCGATTGAATTTCATGTAAATCGGAATTTTTGCTACTACTTTTGAGCGTCACTTACATACATACATATGTATGTATGTACATGTGTAGGTAAATTATACAAAGCACAAAGTTGGCACTACTGAAAATTCTTCGAAAATAAAAATAAACACCATGTATCACATTAATTCACACTTATAAATGTGATGGCCATTATAAAATTAAATTCTTTATTATTTGCTTTGCTTTATTTGCAATAAGTATGTGTACAGTATAACTTTGGCGTCTAATTTTGGGCAGCACTCGTTGAGTAAACTAAACACTTTGCATACGAAACGTGCAATTTAGGTTAAATGGCAATGAGCAAATCATTTGAAATCGAAAACCGATATGCGCTGCATGACCAGGCGATAATTTAAGCGTTGACCGTAGTTGTTGTTGCCATTAACGTTGTTGCTATTTTACGCTGCTGGCACGTTTTAAAAAGTGAAATTGTTTTTGACGTACGCATATGATGCACAGCTGAGTGGTGATTTTTTGTTTGTGTATTTTGCATTTTACAGTTGAATAACTTTGAACTGTGTCAAATGTAAAAAACGAAAACTAAATAATTTGCTTTTTTTTAATTTTAGCCAACTTAACAGCCTGCCAACACCTACGCCGTGCCGAAACCAGACGCGCCAAGGCATTATCGCCCACATCCTCACGCGTGCGCATACCTCGCTGCAATAAACGTGGCGAGTTCGAACCGATACAATGCATCAATGAGAAAACTGGCGAGGATTGCTGGTGCATTGACGAATATGGCGTGGAAATACCTGAGACTAGAAACGCCACCAGGGCAGGCGTACGTTGTGCTCAGCCCAAGGAGTGTCCAGCTTCGGCTTGTCGCATGTTTTGCGCATCGGGCTTTGCACGAGATGAGCAGACTGGCTGCAGTATTTGTCGCTGTCGCGATCCCTGTTCCGGCATAGAGTGTCCGAATGGCCAGTCGTGTCAGCTGCAGGAGGTGAAGTGCAAAAGCGAACCATGTCCACCATTGCCAACGTGTAAGAAGGCTCGCTCAATAGCTAATTATTGCCCAGCCGGTTTGCCGCTGTCCATTGATGACAGCGTGCGTCCATTCCTGTGTGGCCTGGACTCGGGCAAACCGCAGTGTCCGCCATTGTATCAGTGCATGGTGGAATCGGGCAATGACTACGGTGTGTGTTGTCCAAGTGCATTGACCTTCCAGAAACCGGGCGTCTGCCCAGCGCCGGATACGATGCATTATACAGAGCGCACGGGTTATATGTGTGGTGCGCCGTGCACGCACGATCTGGAATGCCGCAACATGGAGAAGTGTTGCTTTACCAAAGGCTGTCAATTCAGTTGCCAGCAGCCGAATAATGTGACGACCTGCCATCAGGCACGCGCACTAGCCGATGTCTTGGCTATTAATGAGCGCGAGGGCCGTGGCTATGTGCCGGATTGTAATGGTCCGGGTGGCTTGTTTACGCCGCGTCAATGCTCGCGGAATGGACTGGTCTGCTGGTGTGTGGATCCGCGTACCGGTCACAAGATAAAGGCGTCCATGGGCGCAGCAAACAATGTAAACTGCGATGGATGGGAGAACATGATCAGTCGATCTGTGGGACGCAGCTTTAATATGGAACAGTGCGATACCAACATTTGTGCCGCCGTGTGTGAATATGGTTTCAAGGTAAGTTAAAGTTAAAATTCGCCAAATAAGTAACTGACTTACGCTACATTTTTTTAACAGAACGATCACAATGGCTGTCCAACATGTGAATGTTCGGAGCCATGTGAAGGCTTCAAGTGTGCCATTGGTTCACATTGCGAAGTGGCCACTGATCCGCTGTGTGAATCCGGCTCAGCGCTCTGCGCTTCTTGGCCAGTGTGCAAGCCTGACTTGGTGTACTCAAATCCCTGTGACTTCGGCACACCACTATCGGACAACGCAACAGGCGAGGTAATGTACTGTTTTGAAGAAGAAGAGCGACAATCGCGCGCCTTTCAGGCTACAGCCTTCTTCGAACCCGAAGCGGAGGCCAAGCAGGGACGCTCCATGACCAATCGCATATTGTGCCCAGCCAATTACAAATGCATGAAACTGCATCGCGAATCCGAGCGAGTGTGCTGCCCACAACCAGAGGAGTCCGCACAGGCAGACGAAGCTACACAAAGTGCACGCCAACAGACGAGTGAGTGTTCCAAGTGAAGCGGACAGCCAAATAGGATGCTAATTTATATATTTTCAGTGTGTGAGTACCTGCGCGACTTCTCCGAACGCATGGAGGGCACTGAAGCCGGCATGCAACTGGCCATATCAGCGCCGCGTTGCAATGATGAAGGTGACTACCAGGAACGTCAATGCGCCTTGCGTAAAATCAGCGTGACTCGTGCCGAGCAGCGTAAGATTCTGGAGGAGAACACAATACGACGCATGCGCATGCTCTTGCGCAGCAGTGGCCACTTGGCAGCTCAGCACAAGCGCAGCCGACGTGAAGCTGAAAGACTTAAGCTCTATCGTGTGGATGACAAGGCATTGAAAGTGCAAGTGGCTGCACCGATTATGGGTCGCAGCGCCAAGGTCATTGACATGGGCGCCGAGCGGCAACAGAGTTTGGGACAGCTGTTTGAAACCGATTTCAAGAAAGTGCCACCAGCGCCCAAACGGCCCACGGATGATAGCGAGATAGTTGAAATGGAAGTGGAGGAATGCTGGTGCGTCGACAGCTTTGGCACGGAGATACCGCGCTCGCGTGGCTACAATGTCACTGACGACAGTTGTCGGCAGCTGCGCAATGAGGTCGACTGCTTGGATTTGACATGTCGCATGGGTTGTGAGTACGGTTTTGCTTTGGATCCGGACACGCGCTGCCCAGCGTGTCAGTGCCGTGATCCTTGTGACGGTGTCTCTTGTGGTGATGCCAAGGAGTGCCGCATTGTTGACGTTTCCTGTGATGAGGAGTACTGTCCACCAGTGCCAGCCTGTTTGCCGCGCAAGCCGGGACAGTGTCCGTACCTGGTGCCGCCGGGCCCAGATAACTTGGATGCCAACACTTGTGCCTACGAATGTCGCACGGATGCACACTGCGATGGCGCAAAGCGTTGCTGCTCGAATGGCTGCGGCACACAATGCGTGGAACCGCAGATGAAGACAGCCTGTCAGCATTTACAGTCCATACAGATGCATCAGTCATCGGAACTGGGCATACCGGCAATGAAGCTGCACATTGCGCAGTGTGAGCCGCACACGGGTAAATGGAAGCAGATTCAGTGCGCACCCGATGGCTATTGTTGGTGTGTGGATGCACAGGGTCAAACGGTAAGCGGTACACGTGTGCTGAATGCGGAGCCTGTCTGCGTGGAGCATTCGGCCTACAAGTGTCCCAGCCAGAATTGCACAACGAGCTGTGAGAGTGGCTACAAGATTGATGAGCACGGCTGTCAGACTTGTGATTGTCGCAATTATTGCGATGAGATCAGCTGTTCCAGCGATGAGGAGTGCCAGCTTATACAAGTGGAATGCGTGGATTTGCCATGCCCAAAGATGCCCATCTGCGTTCCCAGGCGTGAGTCGGTCTGCGCAGAGGGTAATCCACTGAAGCAGGGTGATCTGGATGTCAGCTGTGGCCCACATAATGAACTGGAATTGTGTCCCACCACCCACACCTGCCAATTAAATCCTGTGACAAATCGTGGCGTCTGCTGCACCAAAACAAGTAAGCTACATTAAGCAGCCTTTGGCTCGGAGGTCTTTTGATTGATTACGTCTTATTACAGGGGATGTTTGCTTCGACTCCGTGGACAATGTTTGCCTGGCCAAAGCCAGCAGCGAGCGCAATGCGACGCGTTATCGCTTCAGTCCGAAGGCAAACAAATGCATAGCCATGATAATTGATTTGGACGAGAGCATGTGCCAGAGCAAGAACCTCTTCCACAACGAATTGGCCTGCAACTCAGTGTGTCCAGGTAAGTGCGCTCCAGCTAAGTCGAGTAACATCTAATCATCCACGCTTCTGCTTAACAGTGTTGACTCAATGCGAACGCCTTAAGCTCAAGAACAACCTTGCAGCGCAGCGCACGGGGCATTCATCGGTTTGGTTTCAACCACGTTGCGATCCCATCACCGGCCACTGGAGTCCAGTGCAGTGCTTGGGTAAGCAGCCCGCACTCGAGTCACTGGCGACAACGACACGCACCGAGGTGATCAGTCGGGCCTTCGAGAGCGGTCCAAGCGGCAGCGATGTGCTGGCATCGACGCCATACGGTGTTTGCTGGTGTGCGGATAAGAAGGGCGCGCCGCTAAAGGGCACCCTGACACGCGACATAGAACCCATCTGCAACAGCCGGCAGGCACGTGGCCGCAAATACAAGGAAGGCAGTGATCCACTAATGGAGGAGCTCATCAGGCAAATGGCCATGCTGAATGACATCGACAGTGAGTTCGCCGATTTGGAAAAGGATACCTTTGCAGCCGTTGTGCACGGCATTGAAGCGAAAACGAACGCAATCGATAGCATGGCTCTGTCGAGTGTCACCGCTGTTCCCGCCACGGCTGCTGAAGCTTCTGTTACCGAACGTGTGCTCGAACTGGCCAACTCATTGCTAGACTCACAACTGTCAATTGCCGAAGCGCATTTAAAGCCCATGAAGCTGAAGACCACGCGCTGTCGTGCCTTGGCCGCCTCAGCGCCATTCCCGGTTAGTTGCGATGCGCAAGGTGCATTCCAACCCACGCAATGCAATGGCCGCTTCTGCTGGTGTGTCGATGCCGCTGGCAATCAATTGGACGCCACAAATACGTTCGGCATGGGTGACAAGCATTGCGTGCACACACCCATCGATGCCGTGGCCATTGAGCTGCACATGCAGAATCGTTCCACGCATAGCATACGCAACGTTTACGACACCATACGCAGCGAACTGCAACAGCTGCTCGGCGATGCCGTTGAGAATCTGCGCGTGCAGGAGAATTTTGATGGTTCGGTAATCGTGCGTTTCGAACTGCATAATGCTGCCAAGATCGACATGGCTTTTGCCATTGAATCTGCCATTGCTGCGGGTGAATTTTATTTGGCCGGAGGCCATTTTCAACCGGATATCACGCGTTCACACTTCGTGCATCGCAGCAGTTTGCCACCAGTTGCACAGGCGGCCACTTCGCGCGACGAATCCATACAGCTGGTGCTTTTTATCATGGCCACGAGTTCGGCATTCTTGGTGAGCATCTTCGTTGTTTATGTGATGCTGAAACGCGGCCGCCGCAAGGTGGTCAACAACAATTACGGCTATCCCATATATCCGCCCAGTAAAGGTGTCGGCGACAAAGCGGTCGACTACTCAGCACCCATCTTTGTGCTAAGCACTGCCACAGATATTCCAGATAGTATTAAGCCCAGCGCCGAAGTGCAGAAGTCGTAAAGTTGCTCCTAGTAAATTTCCCCATTTCACTGTTCGTCGTCGTTGCTGCTCCTGATCACCTCAGCTCCGTAACTTTCATTCAATCATCCAACCAACCTGAACCAAGCCACGTTTACACAAATGTAAGCCAGTTAGGCGAGCTGTTCATGTGCTCTTCATATTTCTTAGTTGTGTGTGTGTTAAATTAAGCTACGAATAAGTTACGTATACGCACCCGGGTCTTGTGTGTTATGCGACTTGTATATATAATTCCATTATCATCATTAGGCATTAATTTTTATCTTGGTTTAAAACTTAAGGATCCATCGTCTATGCACGAAATCACGTTTACTTTGAACTTATCAATGTTTAAGTGTGCTTAATTAATGATAATTAATTAATTAACTTTCATGTATTTTAATTAGTTTAATGTTTTAATTTATGAATAAAGCTTTAATTTAAACGAATTTGTATTGTTTTCATTGATAAAATTATTTAATATTTCTCTCATTTAAGGTCAGTTGTCAAACGCCAGGCAGTTTAAAGATTGGGTTAGGTTCGCCAATGATTAGGCAGCTGGTGCAAGTCTGCAAATCTATGAATAATTATTAAATAGCCCGGCTCCTGTGGTGTTCAGATACACAGAGATCATGCAGCATGTTATTGACATATGTTTCCCAGTGCTTCTTGTAATTCATTATTTGATTTCCATGCATCGTTCAAAAATGTAGTTTGCCTTTTTTTCTTTGTTTACAAAATAAATGGATATGCGACAGCATCCCTATTATAAGACTTCAGTAGTTAATCTTCCCATCGGCCAGAATTATTAACATATTTGGTTTTTGGAAAAATATTATGAAGAAAAAGTTTGGTTTCATTCCGATTTTTAATAAACAATAAATGTTAATTATTTAATCATATCAGATTAGTGTATAAGTAAATTTTACAATTAAATTTTGGCTTCATCTTCAACAACTTTTCATTGTTTTTTTTTTCTTTTTCTTAACATCAAATCCTTTCATTCAATTTTTCATTACTCAAATATCATAAGGTTTCTTCTTCTTTTGTAGACATTTGTGTACTGATAAAGATTTTATTTCAATTTTATTTGAGACTAAATGCTCCAGTACCAAATTTCTCAATTGCAATTAAGTTCTTTTTATTTGCATGTGAGAAAGTTTCAATTATTTTTAGATAGACTTTTGGTTTCATTTTCTTTTTTTTTTTTTGTACGAAAAATGCTGCATAGATATTTAAGGTTTTCAAATATTAAAGTTATTTGATATTTAGATTGAAACTTTAACTTATATTGTTATACAATTGGAAAAAAAAGAGTTAAAAAAATATTTGAGGAATCATAAGTAAATGTATCAAAAACAATTTAATACATATTAGTTGATAGTTACAAATACATGACAGTCCATTAAAGTTAAATATCTTTCTTTTTTTTTTTTTTTTTTGTTGTAAAATTATTGTTTTAATATCTTAGCTAATATTTCAAAGTTCTGTTACTTCATGAGCATATTTTGATAACAACTTCAATGTTTGCGCGTAACTACACATTTTTTAAAAATATATTCACAAGTTCAGTGAACTTGCTTAAAAGAATGTTTAGTAAATAAAATTTGTATTTGTTAGAGACATCTATAAGCGAAAGCTCGAGCATGCAATAAAACACATTAACACCTAATTAAAACATTTTTGTTAAGCTTATACATATATAATATATTTGTGTCTGTGGGTATTTGTGTGTGTTGTGCTTTTACTGTTGTGTTAATAATTTTTTTATTTAAAAAGCATGCGTGCACTTTTCTTTGCTGTTGAGGATTTTGTTTTTTTTTTTTTTTTTTTGTTTGATGTTTACTATTTTGTTTAATATAATATATATGATATATATATATATAAATAAATGTATATTTTAAATGCATATTTCAAAAACTTTAAATGGAAGTCATTGTTCGAAATCGAAGTTGTTTAGTTTTAGGTAGACATTGTTAGATTTTTTCTTTTTGTTGCGCCATCTCAACACAAAACGAGCTGCGCGCAATAGACCCAAACGTTTTAAATGTTTAAAGCATGCAAGCCACGCTTAAGTCTTTCAGGCGCAGCTGAGCCGTTGCCGAGACGCGTTTCAGATAACTACAAATGCGTTATAAAAATTGTATGCCAAAGTTGCTGCACTTGTTCAAGTTTACTTTAGATTAACGGCTAATCTGAAACGATCTGCAAGATCTATATAAATTGTACAAAAAAGTGGGCGTGTCAGTTGCATTGTTGGAAATATTTAAATAAAAAATTAAATGCTTATAAGGCTAAACACTAAACGGAAAAGATGGACACGAATGTTTATGAGTGAATGTAGTTCGCTTTTGCGTGTGTAATACATTTAATGAGTATATGAGTGTGCTGATGAGGATGCGATTTACTTGTCAGCGTTGCTGTTATTATTGTTGCTGTTGTTATTATTATTATTGTTGTTGCGTTGATTACTAAAGCCACCAAAAGGTATTGCCGCACGTTGATCCTCCATGCGTCCGCTCTGCACTTTCATAATTAGTGAAAAGAAATCCTCATCAGGCACAGTGGTACCACGCGGACCCGCACGGCCACGTGCACCACTAACGGCACCACTGCCGCCCTGTGCAGAGTGCGGCTGTGGTGCCTCAGCGTCCATGGTAATATTGGCGCGTGGTAATTCAGAACGCTGCTCCTCAAGGCGTGAACCCTGGCAACGCATTAGCATATCCAGGAAAGCATCGTCTGGCTGTTGTGTGGTTGTTGCGCTACGTGCGAGCGGTGGATGACTGTGTGCAACATTAGTGACAGCTGTGTTAGCCGTCTTAAGGCCAGGCATTGCGGATGTGTCCGTTGACAGCGAATTCTGTTGCGTGAGCGGCTTACGTGTGGCGCCCGTAGATCCAGTGCCGCCAATTGCAGCCACACCCGCAGTGCGATTGATTTTAATCGAGCAACGTTGGTCGTCCATGCGCTTGGACTGTGAACGCGAGAGTAACTCGAAAAAGTCATCCTCGTGTGCTTTGGTCTTTGTAGCTGTTAGCTTGCTTAGCTTATCTGCATCCTGCAAACGTTTTCCATCTGGGGTTATTTTGATCAAATCCAATTGTTCCATGCTCTGACGACGTACGCGCACCTATAGAATTCGAAACTGTAACTTCACATAAATATGTCAGTTGGAATAGACTCACCATTCTGCCTCCTCCTTGCGAACCTTCCGAGCAGTCTGATTGATGACCGCTTTGCGAATGCTCCGAAGCACTGGAACGATCTTCATTGTCTGTGGGTGTGTGCGTAGCCTCAGGCATGCCTAGTAATTTGCGAAGATCGGAGATGTTGACTCTCGCCGTGCTCTCACCCACGGGATCGTGCAGCTCTTTAGCCAACTGCAAATGTGAATCGGCAAATTGTAGCGCCTTTTCGTGATTGCCAATGGCTGAGTGCGCATTGCCTAAAGACCAACAGGCGCGTGCTTCTCCAATGCGGTCGCCAAGCTCCTGTGCAATTAGCAAGTGACGCTGATGATAATCGATGGCCGTGGCAAACTCACGTAGCAGAGTAAAAGTGTTGCCCAGGCTGTAGCACGACTGTGCCTCGACTTCACGTTCACCGAGCTCCATTGCTAGAGCTAAGGTGCGTTTGTAGTGCTCAGCTGCGTCCTCAAACTGGCCGAGAAAGATATGCGAATTTCCCAGGTTGCTGTTGGCGCGGCGTTCAGCAGCGCGGTCGCCAAACTCACGAGCAATACGCAATCTTTCTTGATGATGTTCAATAGCAGCTTGGAAATCGCCAAGCAGATAGTAGGTATTACCCAAATTTCCGCATGCACGACCCTGTGCGCCGCGATCGCCCAAGTCTCGCATTAACTTTAGATTCTCCTGGTAAAAGTCGACCGCTTTAGTAAGTGCATCTTTAACGTCGTCACCAAAGTCGCCAGGATTGCGTTGTCCCATATGTTTGCCTTTGGCATGATAAACGTTGCCCAGATTGTAAAGAGCACGTCCCTCCGACAGTCGATCGCCTATGATTTTATATTCGCCGTAAGTCATATGCAGAGTAATAAATAAGAATAAGAATAATAAGAATAATAATAAAACACAGATGTTATATGCTTAATATAAGCTTGATTATGTAGTTGCCCTAGGGCGTATGTACTGAGTAATGATTCTTGAAATGCTTCACCAGTGGAAAATTGCTTTGTGTGTATTGTGTCTCACTCACGTCAACTTCACTCAAAAAAAAAAAAAAACAAAAAACCAAAACAAAAAAATAGTTACCCAGTTGACGAGCCAATGTTAAGTGACGTTCGCAACAGATAGCTGCCTCATCGAAGCGGCCCATGACTTTGAGTGTGTTACCGAGATTACCAGAGGACTTGGCCTCGCCCAATTTGTCGTTCATGGATATGGCCAGGGTTAAATCGTGTTTGTGATATTGCATCGCCTTAGCATAATCACCCAGATAGAAGTAGGCATTGCCCAGTTGTGAGAATATGGCTGAACGGGTGCGTAGATCATCGGTTCCTGCTTGCAACGCAGCTTGAAAGAAGGCCACTCCCGCCCGGCAATCACCTGCCTTGCACAGGCGTTCTCCCTCAAGTGCTAGTTCCAAACACATACTGGAACCACCGCCATCAGAGCTTTGGTGTGAATTTGAATCTATGTTTCCACCTGCGCCGCCAATGCCAAGGGTGGATACATTCTCAGCTGACGCTGACAATGAAGACATATTTTGTATGTTTGTATTTTGTGGTTGTGCTTTGTGCAAAATGGGAGTTGGTTCAGCTTGTTCGAATGGAATTTAAAACTTTCTAATGCTACGGCGTTTCTTCAATAACTTTTAACTCTTTAACCGTATTTCGAATTATAATTTTCACTATTAAATTACTATACTTTACACATTAATGCACAATGTATTAATTAATTTTCACATAATATTTTTCGCGTTCTTGTTGTTGTTGTTGCAGCTTGTCTGAATCACGGATTTCTTTCACTTGGCAGCACTCTGCAACTAGCTGAATACACTACTACTATGACATCCTTGTCGCTCTTATGTATTTACTACGGACAAGTCACAGTACTGCCAAGTCCTGTGGAAATGTTTATATCGGTTGTAAAATCGCAGCTGACGATGCAACTCTATGTACGCGTACTTCGTACGATTTTGTGAAAATTCGCTGTAAAAATCGAGGAAATCTGTGTAAAATAGATGAAATATTTAACGGAATTGGGACAAACGTGATATTGAGTGTGAATGCTACATTTTGCCGTTGAATAAATACTTTGTGCGCGAGTTTTAGAGTGCGAAATTCGCGTGTGAAAAAAATTGTGCAAAAGGCAAAGTGAAAAAATGCGAGTAGGCCAGCAAAAGCAACAAAAACAACAACCACAAGAAAATAGCCGTCGTCGCCGCTGCTGCGCGTTTAATATTTGCCACTGAACAACCGACAAACTGTCGGCCTTTGCCAAATACTTCAGTAAGATTTTTATGAATGATTGAATTTAGTACTTCAGGTCAATTGCATGTTTAATTGAAACTACAATTACCATACTATTCTGAAATATATTCCCAGGCAGCGTCATACTCGCACACATTCTCACTTACATACACTTACTCCCAAAGTTACGGAGAACAAAGTGCAAAGCGAAATCAAGCAATGAAATTATTTACTTTAGCTTAAGTGCGCAAATTATTCAGATTCTTACAAATTTAGCAAGCTATATGTGCATTTTGAATTGTTGCAGCATTATTTTTACGCAAATTAAGTGCAAAAGCGAATTGAAGTAAGAAGTGTGCTGTAAAAAAGAGAGTGAGAGCAGTAAAAATTGTCCGAGTTCAATAATTCTCAAAGAGCGCAAAATTATATTATCGAGAGCACAAAAGTTTCGGAATAGGGCAAGTGTTGCCGTTTTTAATTATTATTTTTATTCGTTCATCTATTTTTTTTTTGAATAGTTTTCTGTTGTGTAGTAGAACAAATTAATAACCAAACCGGCATAGGCATGCCTAAGCGGCAACAAAAAATAAAAAAAATTATGTATTCAAATTATCTTTTACATAACCAAAGGGGCATTGACTAATTGTCATGTTCAAAATATTTAAATGACAACCAGTAGTGAGTTTTGTGCATTATTAAATTACAATAATACTATTCATTTTATGTTAATCTACTGCTACTTCCAAATAATGTGAGGTGTTAAACCATTACCTGTACCAGTTTTAGTGATTTAACTAATAGAATTTGTTTTTGCATTCTTATTTGTTACGTTTATATTTGTTTTTAATTGTTCCTAACTTTGCGCAAATAGTTTCTTTGCGAAACTTGGAATTTTTGTGGCCAATATTGTTTTGAACATCCAACAATATTTTAATTACACTTTATATTCTGTGAACGTTCACATGTAATCACGGTGTGAGCGACTCGATAAATGACTTAAGAAACTCACACAGACACGGTTTCCTTACAGAGGCTGCTGTGTCATTTTCACTGGAGTAAAAGGAAGGGTTTTATATTTATATAATTTAAAAAAAAATAGAAATCGCAATAAATGCAAACTTTGTGGTCCTATTAGCTGTGGCAATTTGCGACATTTGAAACAATCTCTCACTGAAATAATATACTTTTAACGATATAATAGTTTTTTTATAAATATATATAATAGTGCCATAAATTTATGTCTGCATGGGCTAGCCAAATTATGTGGAAGCCATTTGCCCCTCCCACTCTTAAAACGCGAAGCAATGGTTTAAACAAAATATTGAAAGGCTTTCTCATTTTGTCTAGACTATCTTGGTTTTCATTGTAAAAGAGTTAGTAAAAGTATTTTGAGTTGATAGTCGATTTTAAAAATGTGCCGGTTATTTATTTTTTGCTATCATTTTTTCGCATACACAATGACTCAATTCAATAAACAGACTAATAAAAATCTATATACATTTATAGTTTTTGATTCATCGTCAACAGGCTTTAAATCATAAAAATGCTTTTGCTTTGCTATTTTAACACCCGCACCGCCTACTTAGCGGATTACATTCAGTGTGTGTTTGAACGTTTTGTTGGAAAATTTAACAGATGTTGGGTTTTTTTCTAATTTTGCCGTTGACTTTGCTGTCATTTTATTGTTTTCATTTTTTTTTATTTTGCTTTTTTTTGTTTGCTTTAAATCACCCAATTTTTTCTATTCTATTTTTTTTTTCCAAAGCTGTAACCTTATCTAACAAATTCCAAGACTTCACGGTCACACAGCGAAAATTGTATTATTACGCTGCTGATAAAAGTTATAACAGACTAGGTGTGTTTTAAAAAATAGAAAAAAAAAACTAAAAAATCACGTAAGCAAACTATTTAATGTCAATTAGTTGTAATAAGGGTATTAAAGCGTTATTGTGGGTACCTTTAAACTCGGTAATTAATTAGATTACTTCAGTAAATTTGTCTTCCTATCTAATTGGAACATTCAGTGTTTTGCACATTTTCTCTATATATTATTTTAAATACTGTTCTCTGTTACTTTCCTCTCGCATTTTTGTTAAAATTTTTTTTTTTTTGTTCTCTTTTGTACACTTGTCAGTTTCTGATGAGCAGGCAACGGAATTGCTTGAATATTCGTATTCGGAGCGTGTGAATCATGCAACAACCCCAACATTGTCTCTACTACACATTTTTGCCAGATTACTACTTATATTTTGTAGTAAAATCAACGGCCGCAGAAGAAAGAGCAGAAGCAACGACAAAAAGAATAACAATGTTGTTGTACGAGTAGCATTAGCATAGTATGATATATTACCGGATTCATTGATGCTGCAACATATTTTCCAGCAACATGTTTATTTAAGTGAGATTTTCTCATCGCAACATTTAAAGATGGCTTTCATCAGGCCCGTAACAACAAATTACACGCGAGTTTCGCCCAGCCGGGTTTTGAGAAGAGCAAGCCTGTCGCCATGACGCTTTTTATGCATGGGTGCGAGAGTGTGATAGCACTCACCAATCGGGAGCAGCTGCTGCTCCACCTGTCATTGCCAGTGTTGCCGTGTAACTTCATAGTAAATTTGTAGTAGGTAATAATCGCGCTCGAGGAGCTTCGTGCTCGTCGCCTGAGTTTGTTGTTGCCTGCTTGTATACTTTTTGCGCACTTTTTATCCATACATTTATTCAAGTTTGCTTTGATATAGTTTCGTAAAAAAAAAACAAAAGATAAAAACGAAACAGAAAAAAAACGCTATGGTTTTGTGGGGCTCGCATTAGCGCTCTCACTCAAACACTCTTGCGCTTTGTTGGAGACATACACACACGAATTCAGTACAACTATGAACGACCGTAGCAGAAGTAGATGAATACGTAGAAGAAGAAGCGAAAAATCGGCTTTTCTGGCGCAGTCGAGTCAACGTCGCTGCTCAGTTGCCGTACGTCGCTGTCGTCGTCGGTATTTGTTGGAGAAAAAGTTTTGTGTTTTATTTATGTACAATATTATTTCTGAAAATATATATGTATATGTGCTTATGTATATATATAAATATGCAATAAACCCAAAATTCTCAAGTGATACTAAAATACATTTAACAAAAATAAAATAAAAACAAAAAAAAATTCGCAAGATAGCTATGCTGCGTGTGTATTTAAAAAAAAAAACTTATTTTTAAAAGAAACATTATTGGCTACAATTGAATTTCCTTAAAAAATATTATTTTTAGAATATCGATTTTAAAAGCAGTTTTATTTACGCGTTTAAAACTGTTTCTCGGCAACAGAGATTGTGTATGTGCGCTTGTGTATAATTATATTTATGAAAAAAAAACCACTAAAATTTGTTTAAAGAACCATTTGGAAAAAAAAATTATCTAATCACATATGCAGTGCGAAGAGTAGCATAGCAAAGTATGCCACTGTCATCACTTCACCGCATATCAGCCACCTTCACATATTATATATGAGATTTGTTAGTTCACGCCGTTACTAAAAGTGCTGGCTCTTTAAAATTAAATTAAAACGAGAAAAAAATATGCAAAATTATTGAAATAAGTTTTTCTGTTGACGCTTTGTGCCTTTCTTCGCATATTTTTGTGTTATTCTTTTGTGTGTGTTCGTATTCGTTCATAAATTTCATTTGAGCACCACAAACCGCGAAAAGTGAATAAGAAAACGGAACTTTGACAACAGAAGAAGCAGCAGCAGCAGCAATCGTGTCGTGTCTTCTTCTCTAAACATAACATCAATAGCAAAAATATTTATAAGAATTTTTTCCATAATTTATGTACATTTTAATTTTTTAACCTTACTCTTTATCACCTCACCGATTTATTTTTTTTTTATATGTGTTGTATATGTTTCTAAGCCATTTTATTTAATTCGTGTTTTCTAGTTTTACACACTCATTTTATACTCGTACTCTCTTGTCAACACGGTGTTAGTCTCCATAACTCTCCGTTGGCGTTCATTAGAACACCCATGCGTTCATACGTTCAATTTGAACTGATCTAACGTACTCTGCTGCTCGCGCTCTAAACCGACATCGTCGTCTTCGTTTATATTGTATTGCACTTCGTTTTGCGTGTCCCGCTTGCGTATCAATTATCGTATAATGATTGCTCCACAGACACATTTACGTTAAATATTTGCGTTTATTTTGTTTGTTTTTTTTGTTTTTCTTTTCTTCATTCATACGGCAATTATTAAAATTTTGTGATTTTTGTGTTTATTTTAATTTTTTGCAATTTATTGTTTTAGATCATTTTTATACAAATACGCAAGAAAGAATTATTGCTTTGTGCTGTGCGCGTTAATATTATTGAAAAAACAAAAAAATTTGTTAAAAGGCATAGAACAAAAAGATGCAGCCCTATTATATTCATACATGAAAAATGTTATTAAACAAACGTTGACTTTTCAACTCAACAACAAAAGCTTACGGATTGAGCTGTTACTTTATTATTAAAAGGTATGAACTCTTACAAAATATCAACGATTATATATTTTTTTCTTTTATGTATTTGTAATGAGTCTATATAAGTTACGCGTAGGTGACACGTCAAGTCCAAAAATGTTTAACAAGCATAACATGCAATATTTTATTTAAATAACTTAAAAGATCGTCACTTGTATATATTTTCCTTAACGTCTGAAATTCTAATTCACGCTGTTTTGTGCTTTTATTTGATTTGCTACTTGCGCTAGTTAACATACTGTCAAAATTCCGTAAATAAACAAGTTGGCAACTTTATTTGAATACATTTTTCGTTTTTCTTACTTCGTTTTACTACAACTAAGCCCAGAACATATTCGTGTACTATAGCGACAGGCAAAAAAAAAAAAAACAAAGTACACAAAAGCAGACCAATACCAGCAGATACATGACAAACCGTGAAAATATAATTTATCAATAAATTCAACACCGTGCTTGCCGCGTACATTTACTACACGTCGTTAACACCCGACCCGAACAAAGTCCGCGCCCACCTTTTAGGCCAGCCCGTGTGCAAATAAAACAGGGACACTCCTTGCGTCGAGAACAAAACTGGTTCCATTTGATTGAGTGATTGGGTTCAGCGTTGTCGTAGTCAAACACTCACATACACACGCAGCACACCACACACGCGCGCACGTATGTACATACGAACATAGGAATATCTAAAACACGTTCCAACTGGAAATGACCAATAACGCAAAACGAACATATGCCTCAAAATTTTACAATTTGCTTACAAAAATCCACTGCGATATGCTTGTGCTGCTCTTATTGCGCTACCTACCAGCCTATGTCGATATTGTTATAGTCTAATACAAAAAGTTTGCCAACTTGCTAACCGGACGTTCAATAAAGTATATAAAGAGAAAATAGAAAAGAAAAACGTTTACTTTGTAAACTTTGTACAAAAATTAACAAGTTTTATTTATCGTTGTTTTTTGCAGATTTTTTTTCCGTTTTTATTTTTCTTGCCTTATTAACATTTAAGTGTCAAATGAGAGTTCTGTAGCGATACTTTATGTGACGATTCCAAATTTAGAAAGAGGTTTTTTTATTATTTTCTTTTTTTAATATTAACAATAATTTATAGTGCATGTTCAATTTTTAAATTTATGTACCAGACAGTTGATAACAACGTTTATATCGGTTTTAAATTACTGATTTGCATTTTTAAGTCGATTATTATATGCGTACATATACATTAAAAAAAAACGACACGAAATATATCTATATATATATGATACACAAAGTATTTGAATTATTATTATTATTTTTAATACATTGAAAATCGTAAATGTCAGTAACATTAATTTCACGCACGAATTGCAAATTTCAACAGAAAACGTGACTTTGAAAGCTTTTAGGGGTGACACTTTTATTATTATTATTTATTTAGCAATTTTTTTTTACGCTTTTTGTTTACTTTTTAAGTCAACTCGAATGCAAATTTGAAATGTATTGTTTGCACTTAGCTTGAGCCTAAAACTGCAAATTAGCATTTAATTAAATGATATTTATTTGTTAACCCAAGAAGGGTAATGTTAGGCAAATTGATGGAAATATAATTTTATTTCCGTACTCCCTTTCGTCTCATTAGTATGCTTGTGGGTTACTGTGGCAATGTTTGCCATTCAAATCGAGCGGCAATGTGCACAAGAATATCTAAGTGAATCATTTTGTGTGACCTTTGCTACGATTATACTCGGACGAGTGCTTCTACATTTTAATTTTTGTTTATAAAGTATATTTTTAATGGATAGGAATATTGAGAGGTAGGGAAGCTGAGGCCAAAATTTATGGAATGTGTTTGATAAAAGTGATATTAGTATTTCTCGCACATATTATATTTTTTGAGCTGAAGTGTACATGATATCGATATTTGTTTTATTGAATAACTAGCGCAACTTCTAACAAAATGACCAGCAGTCAAATAAATTTGAAAGCGTTGAATCATTTGTGGTTGGGTTAAAAAAGTTATGAGTTGATTCCTTCAGTCATAAGTAAAAGATAAGCAATGAACTGCCTGATTATTCTAGAGTGCAATTTAATCTAACGCTGCAATATAATAAGTACTCATTCGTTAAATGAAGTATGAAGTAAATAAATCGGTAATAATATTTTATTAATAAATTTGTGTTTACTTAAGTCTGATATTAAAATTTGCAAGCGTCGTAGCAGCAGTTATTTGTGTGCTAAATATAAAACTCGTTTTATAATGTATGTGAAATTTTCACACCTAAAAATTTATTGACATTTCATTTTCGCACAAAGTCAGCAGATAGAAAATGTGTAAACGAACCGTATGATGCGGGCTAAACAATTTCCATTGTAATGTGACATGTTTTGGCAACTTTTGACAGTTTCACGTTTGTTATTAACAACACTCAATAAGAGATTTTCATACGATTATACGTTGATTGAGACATTGAAAGCGTCGCGATTCTTTTTTCCTTTTTGCATATACAAATACACATGTATATGTATTTTTTTTTTTTATGTTTGTCTTCAACGTGTCTATCAATTGTCGGATTTTTTGGCATTGACGTCATTTGGTTGTATACAAAATTTGAATTTTGTTCTGTTTGTAGTTTGTTGTGAGTAATTTTGTTTGTCGTATGCAAAAATATTTAGTAATTCACATTCCATACGCCTTTTTAATACACAAATGACAAATGTGAAACGTTTTGAAAGCATCGTGAAGAAAAGAAAAAACAAATTTAAGAAAGCAGAAAGTGGCGTGTAAACTAGAACTGAAATTATGCTAATTTATATGATTTTATGTTGAGAATTTTTTTTTTTTTTTTTTTTTTTACATAAGTTAGCAAATACAAACTTTACAAAGTTCTATGTTGCCTATCATAACTGATGCCGGCCTGACCTTCTTTAAGTGCATTCACCTGTCGCCGCTTGCAGTTGCACTTTAGACAATCCACAACTTAAACAAGCCAGCCAGCCGGAGAGCTAGACGGAGCCAGTCATGCTGCTTTAATATGCATCAAGCTACTGCACTTTTGTGCATGTTGTTGTTGTTTTAGTTTTTTGTTTTTTTTTTTTTTTTAGTGGAAATAATAGCAAAGTTAAGAGCCATGCTAAAAGTCAATTTGCCATAAAGTACTTGCCTTAATGCCTAATGGCTTTATTACATTTGCTGTGTTCTAGTTCCGTTTCATATCGTCTCTTTTGGGCTTTTTCTCGTTTATTTTCCAGCGTGTTTGCGCTAGTTTTTCCGCGTTAATTTTATTTTACTCTTTCTGCTGCTACTGTGTATATTCGTAAATACTCCCACTTTTATGACTGGCATTTATTTTCAAAACTTATTTAAGTATGTCTGCACCTTGTAAAGCTGCACTCATATGATATTTTTATGTTCGCTTAGACGTTGCTTGGTTACCACATTCCCGCATTACTGACCTTTCTCGTTATACTACGAGTCTGAACATGCATATATACATAAGTATGCCAGCTTACCTTTATGTATGAGCGCGTGTCTAATATGAAAAAAAAAATAAAATAATTTAATTTTTTTTTTTTCTATACCGACGTTGTAGTCATTGACGTTACCATGTTGCTGCACACACAAGTACAAAGCGGCTGACAGTACATGTTATTATATTTATGGCTGTTTTTCATTCGCTGTTGCTGTCAATGGGGCATAAACTGTTGCCCAATTTTAAACACAACGAAAATAAGCATATATTAGTTATACCCATTAGTATATGGGACCCCATTAATGCATACGAGTGAAGTCGTCGTATATATTTGGTGTGTATTCGCGCTTGAATAAATTTCTTTTTTTTTTCTTAATGCATATGGCTATTTGTTTCATTTTGTTCACAGAGCACGACAACAAAATAGTTAGAATGCTTTTTAATTATAACATGACATGTTTTGTATTCAAATTAAGTTAAAACCTCTTATCGGTTTTGTAGTTGCAAACTTTAGGATAATTTATAAATAAAATAAAATGGTTTCATTGCAATCCAGTTCCTAATAGCGAAGTTTTACTGTAATTCTTTTTATTTTTTTTTTTTTTTTACGGTCCCCTTTGCAAGCCAATTTGCGCATCTCTGGTGTTTCGTTTAGTTTTGTCTGCTTTAAAGAAGCAACAATGTATATTTCCCTTTTTCTTTTCAGAGTTGAAAATCATGTTGAATACATAAATTTAAATTTCTTTGTTTCTGTTTGCGCAATAAACAAAACTTAATGAAATTTTGCAAGCCAGAAGCTACTTGTCTTCTATTATTATTTTGAATCTGTTGCCATATGTAAATACTCCCAGATCTAGGCAGTGTTTCTGTGCATATTGCAAAATGTTTAATTGCTTAGAAATTTGCTTATATGCATTTGTCATTTTGTGTTTACATTTCATAACTCAAATATTTAGGTACTAGGATTTTAGACAATATAAAATTTTTTTTTTTTATACTTTTTGTTTGCCATCAGTCTTATCAGGACTATAATCAAATTTTATATTATGATATTAATAATTTAAATTTCCCTCTGCACTTTTTTATTTGATTGTATTTCAATGCAGTGGTCATGTATGTGTTAATTCTTGTGGAATTAGAAGAAAAAAATGTTATTTCATTGCTGCTGCAATGCATATAAATTTTACGAAATAAACGTTTCATTGAAATAAATTCTATGGCATTACCTGCTTTTAAAGATAAGCATGTGTATATGAAAGAAATAAAAAAGCAACCGGCATTTCAACAATCAAAACAGGCGAACAAACAAACAGACAAAATCGACAGCATTTATAGTCATAACATGTCTAATTGGATGATTGCCATTGCATGTGGCGCTGCAATCGATAAAATATGAAAAAAAGCGACTGAAAAATGCAGTGAAATATTTTAAAGCGCCTAGTTTCGATTGCATACAATTCATGTGAGATAACGGTTTAAAATATTCAATAAAAACACTAAAAAAAAAAACCAAAATCGAGAAAGAACAGCTGATTGAGCAAGTTTCATATTTAGTTGCGCTCTGTGAGATACTCATTATACTTGTAGATGTCTATTAAACACCCAAAAGAGTTGATAAGCAAACAAGAAAACATATTAAAAGTTTACTTAATCTAGACTTTTTTTTTTTTTAATTTTAATTTATTTGTAGCTAAATTAGGATTTTCATTATAAAAAAAAAATAAAAGGAAACACATAAAACATTTTAAGTTGTTAGCACAAGTTTGTTGTTTGCAATTAATTACGATTTTTTTTTCTCATAATGTAATATTAGATACTTTGTTTTTCGTTTTGCAAAAAGGAAATCTATTTTTAGTTTTCAATTTTATATTCAAAGCAAATACGGTAGCAGTTTCGTTTATGCGAAATGTGCGGAGCAAAAGCAAAACGCTTTTGTCGACTCATTAATTTAATTGAAAATATGTATAGGTATTTCTTTTTAATTATTGTACAGTACAGCGCAGAATTGTTAAAAAGGAACAAAAAATAAAAACAAATTACCTGCGCATATGGAAATAAAACTTGAACGACGATTATATGAAGTATCTACGCTTGTCGTTGTGCTTTGTCCGGCGCTCGTTCAACTTCAATGCTGACAGTTGTATGTTTATTTTTTAAATTTCTTAATTTAATGCGCATGTATTTATAAATTGTATATTGTGCAATTAATTTTTGTTATGTGTATATAAGTATGTGTACATGTTAATTGCATGCGCATACATTTTTGATTTTATTATTAATGACGACCTTGAAATCATTTTTGCAAGATTTTTGATTTTTTTTTTTTTGTTGATGCTTTTACTTCATGCATACAATTTTTTTCATTGCACAGATTATCTCTCATGTCATGTCAGATTTTTATTCTTTTTTTTGTACTTATTTTTTTACTCGATTTAAATTTCGTCTGTACGCTATGGACAGCAGCAGCAGAGCAGCTCGCAATGACAGAGGCAAAGACGTACGTCTTCTACTGACAAGACATGAGAATTTATCACAACTTTGCATCGATTTAATTAGACACTAAAATGTGTATCAAGTTGCTTTAATAATTAACTTAGATGCTGCTGTGTGCATGGTGTGATGGGATGTGATGTGGTATGAGTCGGAGCACGTTTTTTATTTTATCTTATCTAAGCTTGTAGTCCATGTTAACATTCCCTTTTTTCATTTTTATTTGCTCGCCGAGTCTAAGCCGTATTGTGTATACTAAAGTTGAGCGATGTAGTGATAGTGTTGTGTATGCTGTAATTGTAGTCGATATTTCAGTTTAATTAAAAATGCAATAGATATGTATATGTAGAAATATATATTGCTTTGTTTGGCTTGGATTGTGCTAATTTTTGTGGTTTGTTTTTTATTAGCGGCGCGTTTGTGCTCTTATTAATAAATTTATTTAAACTCAAGGTTATGCATAAACTAATCTATAGTTTGCGCTGCTTGGCGTAATCATTCCGCTTAAATTGTGTTTTTTCCTGATTTCGGTGAAATTTATACGACTTTGTGGTTTGCTCTAATGATATGCTTTCTTAGTTAATTCCGCTGCTATTTTGCAATATTTTTTAACTGTTGAAAAGCAAAAAAATAATTAAAATTAATAATGGCTTTTAGATAATTCACGCGACGAAAATAAAAATAAAAAATAATGATAATAATTTTGGCTTATGACACTTGCACAAAAAATATATATTGCATATATATTTTCTTTCTTTTGTTAATTTTAATGGTCGTCTGGCCATATGCCGGTCTGTCTTTGTCTGTCTGCTTGGCCCGTCTTGCTTGTGCTTGTCTCAATTAAATCTGTTTCGGTTTGTTGACTTTGTCGTGCCATATTATTGCATCATACACATGCATACGTATATTCGTTCATGTGTGTTTTTCTTCTATGTAGTATGGTGGGAGTATGGTATGGGGCGGGGTGGCATATATGCTGTTGCGTATTTTCTATTGTATATTTTTGTGTCAGTTCAGTTGTTAATTAATTATATTTTGTGAATGAAAGTTATTATAAGCAATGCAATGGCATGTCTTTATTACTAATACAATTTTCTCTCTTTTTCTTGTTTATTTACAGGTGTACACAAGGTAAATTTAATGAAGTCATCTGTGCGCAAGTAACTTAATTATTATTTTTTTACACAAAGACTTACACAAATATTCAGTGTAAATGAGGAAAAAAACCTATGACGAATTAAAATCATGTGTCGGACACGGCTTACATGTTCAAAAAAAACCTACAAAATGTAAATGAAAATATGTACTACATACCAGAGCTCTGACAGAGCAATACACAATGGAGTAGTCTGCATTGTATTGAGGAATGTTGCAGGATTCACGTAAAACAAGATTAATATTGTTTTCTATTGGTGTAGTAGATCTGACGCTCAGAAGGTCAACATTTGATAAGATAGCGCTACATAAGCGCTTAGTCTTTCGCATTTAAGCAAACATGAAGGCTATACAATGTCAATGGAAGCAATAAGATGACCTATGACTTCTGCAAAAGTTCATCTTGCTCGTTACATTTCACTTAGATAACTTACTGAATGCGTGCGTCATTAGGCGACTGTGCATGATTAGACATTACAGTTAACTGTTTAGTCTTATACCATTGAAAATGGGAATGCTGCTAGAGAATTAAAAGAGTAGAAGTAATAAAAGTGCACATGTTTATGGCTAGCACCACTTGTCGCTTTGTGGTTGACCCCACTTTGTGGTAACTTACCTGCTGCCATCTTGTGAGTGTCGTTGCACTTTGGTATACACATTTTGTAGAACGTGCATATTTTTGCTGTATAGCATCGCATTTCATTAGAGTATCGCTTTCGCTTTTGCATATCAAATGCTAAAATCAGCGTAAATTATATTTGCAATGCAAATTGTCCGTACTAAAGAAACATTCTTTGAAAGCGCAAGAGTAGCAAACAAATAAACAAACAAACAACGAAGCAAAGCACTGCGCCTGCTCACACCGAAGTGCGCACGTTTGGAGCCATCAATGGGTGAGCACAATGACGCACACACATACACCGACACACACCCACTCACACACCAAGCAACCCATACATACACTAATGTATGGCATAAGTATGAGCGTTAATTATCCTTATGAGCATTTGACATTTAGAATTCCACGTGCTATGAATGAACACACCAAGACAATGGTTTCTGTGGTCGCTTGTGGTATGCGGTGTAAGGTGTAAGAGTGTAAGTTTCTGCGCATGTATGTGTGTGTGTGTGTGCGTGTCTGCCTGCTGTAGAACCACCCTGCTGTCGGTATATAGTATATTGTTGCTATTATTGGAACGCAGCGTGTTTAATTTTGGAATATACTCCCATAGTCATTGCCATCATCATCGTCATTGACATCGTATATGCATTTATTTTCAATTGAAAGTTGAGTTTTGTCACTTGCCTTGCCCATGCCTAGAAGAATTCTATAGCTGCGTGTTAGATATACATTAATCCACTTTAGATACTTGCGCGTACTTTTCTTTTCGACTGTCAAAAATAGATATGTATGGATAGGTGTTGGTTTTTTTGTAGTTGAGTGAGCGTGATCGCATGTGTGTACGTTGTTTTTTTTTTTTTTTTTGTTTCTATCTTTGAAAACGCCACCCACCTGGCTTCAGCAAGTCATGCACCTTGAATGCCAATTAGCAGGCAAGCGAGAAAGTTTGAAACAAATACATGCATCAATTGAAATCAATAGTGCAATTAAATTAAATCTTTTCTTACGCTCCCAACATTGGGTGGCGTTGGGTTGTGATGAGATGCGTTGCCCGGCAAATCGCACGATTGAGTTGCTGCTCTGCGCGCACTTTGAAAATTCTTGGAAAGCTATCATATATAATATAATAAATAACTTAGCGTCTCTGTAAGTAAAATCATTGAGCGGCACATGATTTATATGACATGTTTATTATTACTATTACGTTCACTGACAAATCGCAAATAGTAAACGGAATACTTCACACGTTGTCGATTATTTGTTTAGCATGAATCAAACGAGTACCGCCAAACCGGGGCAGTAGCTGGTCGTATAAATAAAAGTTAGTGATATGTCAATATTTATATACTCTATGTGACTTACTGCTCAGTAGGTGACGTATATATGCCATTCATTGATATTATGCAAGTTTAAAATTTCATGCATACACTACTAAAAGTTGTTGAATGATCGCTTTTAGTGTTAATACGAAATTTAGGAGACATCTGAATGATTTTTTGATTATATTTTACTGAAAACTGCTGACGAATCTTTTTCTTTCTATATTTTCGTGCATATTCAGAAACTTTGCCTGTAAATTGATGAACCATATAACACAATTAAATCAAAACTATCTTCCATTAGAAAATCAAAATGGCATTATTTTTGTTTGTAATGATATTTCAACAGCCATGTGATAGTCTTGCAGTTTTAACATGTTTAGAAGTTAGCATATTGTCCCTTTCTAAGATACAAAAAGTAAAATGAGACATGGTTTTCCTATGACTCTTGCAATATGTTGACGTCAATCAATAACATTAAGATGGAAAAAGAAAAGAAAAGCAAATTTGAAATATTTGAAAACCTTTTAAGAGAAAGAAACCCTCTGACATTCAACTGTGCAAAAATAGTCCAAAGGAACATAAATATAAAGGCAACCATATGCAACGGCCACGTAAAAGTCAATGCTCAAGTAAAACTTGTTTTCCGACTCTTTGCTGCTGTTGCTTAGTCACCGTTTAAATTCTTGGAAAACACATAGAAAAGGGAAAACTTTTCAGCATGCTCAGCGTTTCGTTCTTTTTGCTTAACACTTTTCTAGTCGCAATTTTCTTGCTACTTAGACGTACTTAGTTTGCCAACTAAAGAGAGATGCGGAAAGAAGATGAGAGAAAAAAGGAGGAAAATCAGCAGCAGCGCATTGGTCGCTTTCATTTCTGTTTCTGTTTTTGT
This sequence comes from Stegana nigrithorax, assembly GCA_037044495.1. Lineage (NCBI taxonomy): Eukaryota > Metazoa > Arthropoda > Insecta > Diptera > Drosophilidae > Stegana > Stegana nigrithorax. The sequence continues at coordinate 244,059 of JBAMBQ010001606.1, read as the reverse complement.
TTTTGAGTTGCTGCAACGTGATAGTTGGATAGTTTGTTTTGTGGCAATAGTTGGCTGGGGGAGGATGTGGTGGCAGTGGAGATGAAATAAGTCGAAGCTTGTGTCAATCTGTAGGGAATTGCTAGAATTTCATTAGTTTTGCTTTATTAGCTGACTGCAGGCATGCGACGCCTTTGCTGCGTTGTGTGTGCGTCTGTGTTTGTGTATGTGTGTGTGTGTGTATGTAAGCATGGAAGCGTACTTTGACATATTTGAAGGTTTTAGTTCATCTTCAGGGGATTAGCTACGGCGCTGCTGCTGTTGCTGCTGCTGCCGCCGCTTTCTTGGCAGACAAATCGATATTCTTAATGCAGCATCCATAGTTGTAATTTTTCGTTATGCGATTTGATTTTTATTTTTACTCTCACTCCTTTTCTCTTTTACTCTTCTGATAGCATGGTTGCCTGCTTAGTTGGATCTGATTGCATTGGATTATGTTAGCTAATGCAATGGTAAAACGAAAGATGCTTAATTTGGTCTGTTAGGCAAATGAGTGCAATAAGCAACTTCATTTGGTGTAGTGCCTTGTCTCGCTTGCTTAGAGTCCAACTCTAAATTATGTTGCTCTAAATTTTAGCAAAATAATTGAGTTAAGTAAACTGTTTGCTGATTATTATTATTTTCATTTTTATTTCTGCTCTTTGCTTTTCCTTTGCGCACTTTTCTTAGTTACACATTTATAAACTGGCTGACCCAGTTCGGTTGTGGCACAGCGGATAAAAATGTGTTGTTAAGTGCCTTGGAGCGTTTGGAACAATTAAATTGTTAGAGTGTGCTCTGAAAGTAAGCAGCAGCAGCAGCAACAACAACAGTTCACAGTCCGTCCTTACAATGATTAATGCTGCTTGGTGAGCAAAAAACAAAGAAACAAAAAAAAAAAAAACAAAAAAGGAAGCAAAAAAAAGTAGAAAGAAAACACAAACAGATGTACGAATGAGTTGTTACCTTGTTGCGGCCACCCGCAAATTCTCTGCGTCAATGCAGCAAACACGACAACGACGACGAAGACGTCGATGTTGCCAAGTCACAGCAGCAGCAACAGCAGCAACTGCCCTCGGTACGATTCAGTGCGGTGTCTTTCATTTGACGTGCTGTGGTCTATTGCGGCAACATGGCACACACATTGCACAGCTTGCTAATTGTGCTCGTCACTTGGATGTTTTATAACTATTTACTTTTATTTTTGTTGCCTTGTTAATGGCATAAATACTATAAGCAAATAAGTACAACATGACAGAGGTTTTACTGTTACTGTTGTTATATCTACAGCAGCATCGTTTTTTTTTTTATTTTTTGAATGGCGAATGTTTACTTACTTGTGTTTTCTTTTATTCAAGCGCAAACACTGTACATATCCAAAACAGAATCCTTCACTATTTGTAAGCCGTCTCTGTTTGTGTGTAGTATTCATATAAATTCACCCCGCGACAACAACGCCAAGGCATGCATTTTGCCATAACAATTGCAACGAACGACGTTGCTGCTTTGCGCTGGATTGATGTGTGTGGGTGTTTTGAGTGACTTTCGCCAGTTTGGTTGTTGCTGCTGTTAACTGCAGAAGTTCACGTGAAATTATTTTCACTTTCCTTCCTGTTGAATTTTTGACATGCGTGCGTATGTCTTTCAGGCTGTCAGTCACGGAATAAAAATTTTGTTGATTTGTTCCATAGACCATTATGCAATTGCTCGTTTAGGTTTCTTAATATCGATGTTTTGTGTAGTTATTGATTTGTTTCCGACTGCGTGAATGAGACGTCAAAGGGGGTAAGCTTAAGTGTAAAGCGTTAGTCTTTCAAAGCACAGGGAAATGTGCCTTTTTGCATAGAAAGTTTTATACAATTTGAAAGACATATATGAATTATATAGTATATGTGCACATGAACCGAAGCCAATATCTTTTTTTTTTTAGCATTTCACTTTACTAAGCATTGTATATGTGTAGAGGAAAATCATATAAAGTTATTGTACCATTTCCTTTTGGCAGCTTTTCCTGCATGTGCAAAACATTGATTGCCGTTCACTGTCGTTGTCAACTGCTTATGCATATTTAACAGGAAAATGCTAACACACGCATGGAAGACCATGCTTTTACTATCAGCAAGCAAATATATGCAAGCGATTTGCATGCAAAACTCTCGCTCTCTCGCTTGCTCCCATTGAGCATGTGATACTCAACTTGCACAGTGCGCTTGAGTTTCATTTGATTTATATTGTATGCATTTGATGTTGTTGTTGTTGTTGCTGTTGCTGTTGGTGTGATTTTAATAGCCTGAACTGCACTTGCTGTTGCTGCTGCTCTGGTCAACGTTGGTGGGAGTTGCATTTCTTTGATTGATCGAGGGAATATATTTTAAAGTGAAAACGAAACGGGTGGCATCGCTTTTGCATGCAACGACGACGCACTTAAACTTATTGCTTGTGCATGGTCTGTTTTTACTGTTGTTGTTGTTGGTGATGGTGTTGTTGGCCGCCTTCTAGCTATTTTGTACACAGTTGTATAGCTCTGGGCTAAGCGCATAAAAGCAAAGCACTTAAGGACAATATATTCGTACATAAAATTGTAGAAAATTTAAAATACTTTATTACGTTATAAAAAGTAGCGTTTGCTGATTGGCATGAAACGACATTTTTATATTTTTGTTTTTATTATTTTAATTTGTGTAGTTCGCCTGCATAACGTTTGTTGTATGGCTTCGCGTCAAGGGTTGTCGACAAGCTGCATATTTGCATAACTTTACGCACCATTAACACATTGAATGAAATAAGCGGTGTCTCTTATTTTCGCTCTCACTCTCTCTTTTTTGCTTTGTACATTTGTTAATAATATTTGCTTTGTCTTTTGTGTATGCTTGCGAAATGCATGCAAGAAATGCGCTCATAGCCAATTGAAAAATTGCACATACGCATTAGACGTGCAAATTATAAAGAAAAATAAATAAAAGCAAACAATTACGAAAGTAAATTGCATAAATTATATACACGCATAACTAAACCAACACGCCAACAACAGACAATGTGTGTATGTAATTTTTATTTTTTTTTCTTTATTATTATTATTTATTTTTCACTTGACTCTATGCATTTGCCAAGAAAAGAAAAAAAAAATAAAACCATTGCCAAAGCAAAGGAAAAACATAATGAATGCATTTTCGACAAATGATTTTCACATGCATTTAATTTGTTTTCGCTTTTTCTATTTTCTACCAACTTTTATGCGTTATGCGCAACACAACACACCGTTACAAAGTCAAAAAAGAAAAAAGGGGGAAGAAAAGTCGCAGAATGCATGAATAACAACAGCAACGCAGGCTAAATGAAAAACCACAGAAGAGGCTGTACTTGCTGCTGCCTCGGCTGCTGCTGCTGCTGCTGGTGCTGTTGTTGTTGCGACATGCGCCGCTGACAACCTTTAGGCAGCAGGACATGCTTGCATGCATACATAAATATATAACGGCTGCTACTCAACTGAAGTGAGTGAGCGAGACGGATATGACGACTTTGAATGTTTGTATGCAAGAACTGCGCCGCACACAGCTGCTGCACGATGGTGGTTGTGGCGTTGGTGGTGTTTCATTGTGGAGGCCTGTCGGCAGTTAGTGCTTAAATATTTTTTCATTGCAAACATGTCAAGTAGTAGGCACGACGAATGCCGCGTCTGCGGCCACCAATGAAAGCAAAGGACAGACTCAGTCACAGCGACAGGTGAAAAACTTTTGCAACTCATACTCGTGCCTTGCCGCTAACAGCCGTCTTTCTTCCTTCTTTCTTTTTGTTGCGGCTTTCATATTTCATAAAGTCTCAACGTCGTCGTCATCGTCATCAGAGTCGTCATGATCATCATCATAATCGTCTATAACGAGATGTTGGTGTCTGCCATGGTCGCTGCTACAAGTTTCGGATTTTCCGCAGTTGCTTTCAATTTTGTTGTTGTTATTGTTGCACAGTGGAAATTGCGAATTTTTGCAGCATTTTTCTGCTTACTTGAAACATACTTAATATTTTTATTAGATTTTAATTCTACATGCTGTCAGCTGCAACTATCAACTATTTTTGCCTGTTCCTTGAAAGTTTATTTCCATGCGCATAACAATAACAAAAAAAGAAAAATACTGAATTGAAAAAGGAAGAAAAACAAAAAAAAAATTATAATAAAAGCAAGAGTAAAAGTATTTTCTCTTGAAATATGCACGTTATTATAGTTTTCCTGCATTGTTTTTTTTTTTTTTTTTTGTAATATAACAATGGTGGAAAATTATTGTGTGCGTAATTCGTTGGAAAATTACGTCAATGTTATGGATTTTCTTTATTTAACGAATTGTTGTTAATATTGCTAGAGTATATTTATTATTCAATGAAAACCGATTTAAGTGTTTGCAAAGTGGCATTCATGAATTAAACAGAAAAACATGACCGACCACACTCTTGCTGCATAAATTTAGAATTGCCATAAATAGAAAACGTCAAACATGAAATGACTGACGAGCGATTTCTGCACGCTCACACTGGGGCGCCTGTTCGCTTTATTATTTGCTGCTGCTGACTGCTGCCGACTGTGTCTGCTGACTCTGGTAACATTGAAATTACGAAAAAATTGAAAAACAATTGAGCTAACAAGTGACAATTGTCGACGATGGCGCATGACAAGCTGCAAATTCTATGTTATGCGTATGTGTGTAAAAACAAATCATGGCTTGACGCAGTGGAAGTCTTGCACACAATGCAATGCAAAAATATAAATTGTTAAATTAAATTTAATAACTGTTATATACATATGAAGTATAGTAGAATAGTATCGATTGCAGACTTATGTCACATATAATAACGTCAAAGGCTGAAACAATTAATTGCTACAGAGAGAGTTCGGGATAAGTGGCTTTTGTAATATGCTATGTTGACTTTTTAACTAAATTTATAAAAGTTGATAGTAATATTGGACAGCATAAAACCATATGAAAATCAGCAGCTACTGTGTAATATTTTGTTAAGAAAAACTGAAATATGCTATGCACTACATAAGATTTCAAAAGGCTTCTATGTGGTTCTGTTCTTGTTCTCAAAGTTTTTGCAATATATTTATTTTCAATGAATATATTGACATAGCTAATCTTTAGATATTCTTAGTATTTTATTCCAAACCACTTGCATAGTCCCAATATTTTCAGGTTATATGACATGGTGTGTATTTTTCTTTCTGTATTTTGCTTCGAGGCAATTTATTTGATTTTTCTTTTTGTTAGTTTTCTAACTCAGATCATCCTTACGCAGCATAAGCCGTACTGCAATAAAAAAGCTAAATGAAGTCTTCAAATACTTATGCTTACTTATATTCACCTCTTTTTAAATTAATATGAAGCACTTGTCTGTCTTTATTGCACAACAATTTATTGTTGCTTGCCAGCAGAATCATTGTACATGTACTAGAACCGATTTTTCAACAACCTCAACTAGCTGTAAACAAGCAAAAGACAATGAAATGGAAACAGAAAGTCAAATACTTGTGCTTATATAAGGCTACGCATAACATCAGTGCAAACAAACAAACAATAATGATTATGGAAAAAGTTCAGCATGTGTAAGAATGCACGGTCAAGGAAAAATCCCGGCAAGAAAATGCAATTTTGTAAGCGCTAGCTGACAGAAGTAACAACAATTGGTGGTCGGTCTAACTTAATAAAAAAAAAAATTCAAACGGCAAACAGGCAAAGATGAAAATGCTTGAAAACTCAATGGAAAGAAATTCAAAAGATGCAATTTTGCCATTGAGAGAACAGTAGAAAATCAATTAAAGACGTAATGCAAACAAAAATTTGATACTGGGACTAATTTTTTTTTTGTTTGGCTTGTGTGCGTGTGCGTATGCGTATATGTGTGAGTATTTAAATATCTATTACAAATCGAAAAATCGATGATAATGTACACAGACAACGAATTTTCACACGACGCCATCGCCATGCCAGTATGCCACAAACATTCACACGTTTGGAATGGGAAGGGATTCTAGACAAACGCACAAGGAAAAGCGTCACGAACAAAATAAAAATAAAAAAGAAAAACTTAAAGCTGGGCCATTTGGATGAATCAGTGGCAAAGAGAAGACAGTAAGGAGAAGGAAGAAAACAAAGTAGAGCGTAGCAGCGATGACGGCGGCGAGTGTGAGTAAGTGCGTAAATGAGCAAAAGTTTAGTCATCATTAGAGAGACCAAAGGTTTTTAGAGCTGAATATAAGAAACCCGAAACACCCAGAAATGAAGGAAAAATCTTGAAAACGCAGTTTAAATGTATGTTGTGTTAAGGGAATTGTATTTGTCGGCGGCGGTTTACCGTGTGTAAATAAAGTCATAAGGTCATAAGTAGCAAGCAACAAAAACAGGGGAAAATAAACAATATAACGTAATTCAAGTAAGAGCGAGAGAGAGAGAGAGAGGTAGGTGAGCGGATGACTGGTTGGACGATTGTGCTGTACATGGTGAACTTGATTGCATCAAATAAGTGGGGCGGGCGGCATGTGCGCACTAAGTTTGTTAATGGTCACCGTTGGCATTTTGGGCACGGCCACCATGACGCTTACAATGTTTGCTCACATTGTCGGTGTTGTTATTGTTGTTGTTGTTTCTTTTTCCTTATAGTGCTTCGTTATTTTATATAAAAATAACATAATAAATGGCAGCTAGTCAGTTTTTATACACAATATTTGCTTAGGCACCAGCATTTTACTTTCAACTAACCAGCGCAGCTAAACAACAATTGTTGAAGAACAAAAAAAAAAAAAAAATCAAGAAAAAAAAAGCGTGAGAGACAAACAACTAACAAAACAACACCCACCAATTTAATAGAATGTTTAGTAATTTTTATATTAAGTTCTATTGGAATAAATGATAGACGTCAGTGAGAACCATTTAAATATTTATTTACCTCGTTTCCTACATATATGTATCATATATTGTATATACACATATGCCTATAATACACGTATATAATGTGGTTTCTCTGTGCTTTCGTTTTCGTTAAGAAAACATTGTACAAATACATAAATAGTTTTCCAATATTGAAAAAGTTGACGTGGGCGGTTTTATGTGTGTCCCTTAAGTAATGTAATTAGTATAATTTAAAATGTTTTGGTAAGACCAACGTATTCGTATGCAGCAGTCAGTGCTGGCAAACAGATGTTGGCCTTGAACTTTTTGAACACTCAATTTGGTTGCAGTGGACTTTTTAAAAATCATTTGGCAACGTATCTGCTATTTAGCCAAAGTATATTACAAAACCATATATTGAATGTAAAATGCAGGTTGAGTTGTATATTTGCTGTTCGCACGTAATACACACAGACACTCTCGCACGACAACAATAATAACAACAACAACAACAGTTAAGCAACAGCGAAAACAGCAGCCGCAGTAGCAAACAATAATTGTTATTAGCTTACTCTTGCGCACTTCAGGTAATCACACAAACCTATTAAAATCAGCACACTTCCGGCGGGCAAAGTTTAAAAGGGCGACTCTTGTATACCTAAACTGAAGTGTGTGTTTGTGTGTGTGTGTGTGCGATGCTGTGCTGTGCTGGCGGATTGCTTGCCTGCGTCTCTCTGTTGTGGCAGCCAAACGTAACAGTGCCGTAGGGCAATAAGTACCTTAACTGTGTTTCTCATACAGTTGTTTAGCTTTTTTCGCGTCCATACTCATGTTCCTGCTCTTACACTGTACATGTGTATGGCACTTTCTCTCTCTCTCTCTCTCGCTGTGCTACCTCTCTGTCTTGCAAAAATCAGACGCGTGTGGGTGTTTTAGCAAATGTCGTATATTGCATGTAAAACATGTTTCTTTACTCGCTCACTTGCTTTCTGTCTTATTTATTTATTTTTTTTTTTTTTTTTTTGTTTTATACTTTTGCCAAGCAGCCAAACAACATCTGTTGACTTCTCATTGCCTGCAAACATGGCAACGCATGACACTGCAGCTGTTTCTCTTTTGTGGCCTATTAACATTTTTCAATGCTTTGTTGTTTTGCTCTGCTGCTTGTATCCGCAATCCTTTTGTTGTTTTCGTTGTTTTTTTTTATTATTTATTTTATTTCACACAATGCCTGCACTCATGACCAAAATACCAGTGCTTACTTTGCACATGCATATCCTTAATAAACATACCCACCAACATCATACGTCCACTTGAGCAGTTAGTGCCACGTTTTCGAACTTTTTCACTGTCGCAGTTCCTTTGTGATGATTGCAAGTTGGTTGGTCTGCTCTACTTTGGCAAATAGTCACACGGAACATACGTCGTGTACGTGTCAAATGTGCATTTGGCGACATATTTGTTGCTATTGCAGTTGTTATTATGGTTGTTTGTTTTTTCCAATGCTGTCCTGGTTGTATTTTTGCATTTGTCGCTGCATTACTTTTACCCACTGTTAACGACAACCACATGCAGTTTACCTCCGCCTTCGCAAAATACCAAACATTGCAAATAACAGCGCATTGCCTGCAGTTTTTTTTTTTTTTTTTTTGAATTATTTTTTCTTTCTTTGTTTTGAAGTTCAACACTCGTGTGTGCTGCCGCACGTTGCTTAATAGGAGTAGGAGGAGACGTTGTGCTAGGAGAAATTGTTGCCACATTTATAGCTTACATGGTTTTGAGGTCGAAAAACAATTTTATATGCAAAGTTTTTTCCTCTTTTATTTTCATGTTTAATAAAAGCGAAAGAAAAAAGTGAAACAGGAAAATTTTTTTGCAATTTTGTTGCAATTTTCCTGTTTTTAGTGAAATTTACACGAATTTGTTATGCCTTAAAACTTGGATTCCGTTGCGCTGTTTTTTTTTTATTTTTTTTCACTTTTCACATATGCACAAATCGGAGTATGCTTACGTACCTATGTATATATGTATATGGCTAAATGTGTCTATTTGTTTATTTCTACTTGAAATTCATTTCCGTTGCTTGCTTTTGGCGTAAACAGTTGCTTGCTTGCAAAAAAAAATACAAAATAAAGTTTATAAAATTTGAATCTTCATTTCTTCTGCATGCATACAAGAAAAATATAAAAATGTTATACTCAACAATGACTTTGCTTTTGGATGCATATTAAATTTTTATCTGCTTATTGCACTTTGTCCATGATGCAAACAAAAGTTTCTGTCATACGAACAAAAAAAAAAACGAAAGACTTTCTAAACAACTAAAACGAAAGTATGTATGTTATGTAAAACAAAAAGTCGTCTCTTTTGCATATAATATATCATTATTGGCAATATAGCGAACGTTACAAGATTCTTTTGTAGCGTACAACTAAAAGGATTTGCAAATAAATGTTGTAATACAACATATTTAAAGTAAGAAAAGTTTTCACTAAAATCAGTTTTCCTTCCCTAAGGTGATACACAATTTTATTCGAATTTGCATTTTCATTATATACTCCCTCCTATATAATGAATAAATTTAATGTTTCAAAAGGTTTAAGCAGCAGCACGTATAATATATTACAATCATGTTAAGAATATAGTGGATTAAAAAATTCTTGTTTACTAACAACTTTTTTTTATTTATTTATCCGAGTCTATATTAAGCTAATTCTACAGCTTTGTAGCTTATTTTTGCAAATGAAGTAGAAACCCGTTTGCTTGCCTTCAGTAAAAGACGTAAATAAATTTATAGATCTACTAAACACATAGCTACGGCCGTGTTTTCTACTTTTAATGAACTTCAAAGGACTAATTTTATATTAATGACATTTTGGTTGACTTGAAACAAAATTCATATGTAACATGTTTTTTAAATAAATTAATTATTTTGCCTAATTAGCGTTGGCAAATACATGCACAGGAAAGAGTTAAAAGTAATTTAATCTATTATATAAGCAAATCATACAGGCATCCAACTGCTGTGAGCGCACTTTGAACAATAATGAATAGCAGACATTCAAGCCATCCACCCACATTAACACTTGCACCTTGCGCACTTTGCACCACTGATTTATTCACCTTGCAAGGATACAGTCAGGTTAGACAGGCAGAGGCTTCATATATAAACTATCTGTCTTGGATACGCAACTGTGCGTTAACTCATTTATACTTCAGTTAATCATTTTTGTTTCGCTTTTCTTAAACGTTTCGCTGTAAGCCTGCCGCACAAAAAACTGTTAACTGTTTACATGTTGTTGCCGCAAAAAAGCTTTTAAGGCATCGTTAAAAAAAACCGACTATAAGTATGTGTATATGTCTTTGAGATGTTTCGAATAAAAATTGTAGAATCAGGTTTTATTTTTAAGCCTACGCTGGCTTGGCATGTATGCAAATTAGTTAGAAGTATTCAAGCACGGTGCATTTGGGTGTCTAGCATGAGTTATGTTCATTTATTATTGCTAATTACATTTATGTAGATTTTTTACTTTACATTTACTTTGCTTTTTATGATGTTACTTTTGTTTGTAAGCTTATTCATAATTAATTATTTAAATTACTCACTTAAGTATTAATCGACTGTGTATATGAGTGTGTGACAACCGGAAATGCAAAACGCCAAAATAAAAATTCCAAGATTAGTAATTTACTCTTTATTGCCTTTGCATTTGACTCTGTTCATGCTGAAAATAGTAAATAGTCACAACAGTACAGTCAATATATGTATTAAAGCAATCATTTAATAAAATTATTTAAGCATTATTGACACAATTGAAACAGTTCAAACATTTTACAGTTTTATTGTATTACATTTTTTTAATTAAATAATAAATACGAAAGCAATTAACTCACTTATGGGATTTAATCGTAATACATACCATATACATTGTATGTACTTAAGTCTTTTGTCATATGAAAAATTCCATATGAAAAAACAAAGTAAAAATAAAAAATACATTAATCCCACAAAAAGGAAATATTGCGGTTCTTGTGCTTGTATTTTAAATTAATTGAAATTAAATTTTTATAAATGAATAAGCTGCGGTCACATTTTTTTTTTATCAGCCAGCCAGTATTGCCAACAAAAGGTTAAAAGTCAACACAATAGCAGACTGCTGCAAAGCAAATGAAATTAAAATAAAATGCCCATGATTTTTTAAACTTTGGCAATAAAATCTGCTGCTGCTATTCCTGCTTCTTCTTCCAGCCATTAGCAAAAGTTTTGGCATATTTTATTAGGCATAAAAAGAAGTTAAAGAAACTTTTGTTGTCAACTTGGCACAATGATGATCGAAGCGGCGAAGCTCTTTCATTTAAAGTTTTTAACTGATGTGCTAACAAAGTTAAACGTTTTGCTGTAATACAGTTGAATCTGTTGAAGTTCGACATGTATTGATGACATCCACAAATGAATTTTACAACATATTTTGAAATCAAAGTAGGCGAATATAAAAATTAAAAATTCGTTTGTCATATCTTTATTCTAAAATTTAAATTTTCTCACAAAAAAAAAAATGAATCAGGTGTTATTTTTAAACTGTTGGGGAATAATTTTTCTGTTATGAAATAATTTACCGACCTTGACGTTCTTTTACCGGCATACTACACTCTATAAGGCAACTATAAAACAATTAAATGCAAAGTATCTACAATCATTGAATTCAATTTGACAGTTCAACTGATAACTGACTCTTAACAACTTTATGACAAGCGAAAATTTATCAGTCAACTTATAAATCTTAAAAGTATGAAATCATCAAAAACAAATTGTACAAAATTAATTTAATACTATAAAATAATTATAATAATTTGCTGCAATAGTTTGTGTTAGCAGCCAACTTAACTATATTTCACTGTACTGACTATGCATGAAAAATAATTTCATACTTCCACAAAGTTGGCATTAATTACAAATTTCAGCAACTTCAAATTAAATAATGTTTACGTTATGTTTAAAAGACCATTACAAAAGTGCAGAAATAAAAAATTTTAAACTCATTGAAAAGAAACTTGATTAAAACGAGAAAATAGAAAAAGGCATGGAAAAAATAATGTTACAGAATGTGCACTCCGAGTGTCATTGAATTTACGCAGTTGAAATTTTTGCATATAGCAGCAAGAGCATTTGTAACTTTTTTTTTTATTATTATTTTCTGTTATTTCGTTTTTTTTTTTTGTTTCGATTGTACAAAAGCGAGTGCATGCGTGAATGAGTGTGTCGGAGCCATATGCATACAATTTATCAAAAGCACACAGTACAGCGCACAGAGGCATGCTCGCACTACCGAGCACACATACTTACTCACTCACAGAATCACATGCTTACTCACACACACTACTAACTCTAAAGTAAGGCATCAATCAAAAATGCTTTGCTTCAAAAAGTAAAATCGGATTTTTACCCCATTTCAAACAAACGCTTTCCCTCTCCCACGCATAACATCTTGTGCGCTTTCACTCTGCTGTGCCTTCAGCGTTATTTTTGTTGCTTTATCGAGCGTAGAAGGATTTTGGAAAATGCTGCCTTTCGCTATGAACCCCAGCACCCGCATGTCCTTTTGGTTCTTATCTTGTTTTGTAACAGTTCACTTGCGCGTAACGACAGACAATTATACGAGAGCAAAAAGAAAACAACACGTTAACAAAATGGCAAATGAATAAAAAATAAATATGCATATAATAAAAAATAAAGGATTTCAACAATTGGAATTTTTTTTGAGTTTACATACTTTTTTCGGCTTTAATTTCAATTGTGTTAAAGTGAGTGCACAATAGTGCTCTGGTGCTGCGGCGGGGGCGTGCCACTGCCATTGAAGTACATGATTAAATTTTTTCCGCCAGTTGTTTAAATTGTTGCGGTTTTCATGTTGTGCTCTGATCAGAAGCCATTAAGTGAGTACCACGAATGTGGCGATGTAAGCAAACTCGTCAGCTCTGGTGTTATCCTAGTGATTCAAGCGGCGTTAACATAATTGCTTTAGCCGACCCAGGCAGGCCTACCGAAGTCATTAAAGCGGTTTTCATTGTCACAACTGATTTCGTCTGCGGTTTGTTTGTCGCTTTGTATTGTCTATTAAATTGCTTTATCTTAATATATGCAATGCAGTCATATACACCATACATACGTATGTATTGAAATAATTAACCATCTATTATTAAATAAGATAAAAATATTGTTCAGATTTTTTTGCTGTTTTCATTTACATGTGTGTTATTTTCGGTGTTCCATAATAGCATTTCCTCATTTATAGTTTTTTTTTTTTGTTACTAAGTCTCCAACCAAAACGTTTTATTTTTTCCCCCTAAAAGAAACTGTATGATTAATGTATATATATGGTGTATATTTTAAACAGTCAGTTAAGATTAAAGACATTCCTTTATTTACATTAGCATAGAGTGGAGTGTCATGCACTTAGCTGGTATAGATTAGGAAAACCTAATGTTGTTTCTGCAAGATACAAACTTGTTACCTAAGTATTATCTCTACAAGCGTTAAACAAATTTTAAGTCTTTTTAAGTTTTAAATTTACTAAGTTGAAAGCAAATAAAAGTTTTACGTTATTATGCGAACGAATGTATATAATCATATAAAGCAGAAATCACAGCCTAATTTATTTTTTATCTATGATAGCCTAAAAAAATATGTATACATATCACATACGAGTATATTGGCATCAAGATTAGATAATGTCTATTTGTTTTAATAATCAAACACGCAAAAAGACAACAACAACAACGAAAACCAGAGAGAATGTAAAACAAATGCCAAACCGCAAGTGTCAATGGCATGATTGATTGATAAGAACGTTGTGAAAATATATTATTTCTTCTTTTTCTTTATTTTTTCTTTTTTTTATTGTGTAGAATAAAAACGTATTATTTATTTGCACAAATACCAAACATTTATCTAATGTATTCAATTAATTTTTTTTGCAGTGTTTGTAATGTAAACAACTTTTCAAACTTCAACGACGATTCAACTGTCACCGGCTTAAATTTCAACGGATTGATTGAGCAGCGGCTTAAAATTGCATATAATAACTGTTAGTATGATGCAGTAACGTCAAAGTTGTTAAAATTCACATTAACGAAAACGCATTTTTCTAAAAATCTAAACAAAAAAAACCAATAAATAATCAAATCAAGCAAATCGATATAGAACTAAAAGAAAACTATAACACCAATAAAACCAAGCACCGCCATCTATAAGAACCTAGTATATACAAAAAAAAAAAAAACAAAAATAAATAAACTAATTAGTATAACGCAAAAAAATTTATATATATATATTACAAATAAAAAAGTAAAATAGAAACGCGAGAAAATATAATTAAGAGTAAAACACAGTAGTTATCAAAGAGAGATCTTCTATGAAAAGCTAAAAAGGAAAGAAAAACCAACAACAGCAATAACAAAAACAGCAAACAACAAAAAGAAGGAGAAGGAGAATAGCAAACGAAATTCTTATCAATGTGCCATTTAGTAAAAATAAAAAAATTGCATAGTACGAAAAAAGAGCAAGTAAAGGGCAGCTGTAACAGCAGAAGTATCAGCAGCAGCAAACGTAGAAGCTAAAGCGAGTATTAAAATAACTACTGCAACAAAAGCAAATAACAACAACAATCATAAAAACACCAATAACAATAACACGAAGAAACGGAACGGCGCAAAAAGAAAATTATATATATATATATATATATATATCAGCAACAACAACAAAATCAATCCCTCCATTAAACACGCAAAACATAAACTGAAAAGAAATTTCAACAACAATAGGAAAACACGATAAGCGCAGCAAATAAAGCCAAGCTCACCTGAGGTAAGTCGGAACTCATTTTGTGTATATGCAAAAAGTTAAAAAACAAAAATAGTTTATTTATAATTTTTCTTTGCATTTTGCAGTGCAAACAAGTCAAAAACGACTGAAGTTCCATTAGCTGAAACAACAAGACAACACAACATCAAATAACACACGCACACGTCTCTACAACTAGAACCAAAATAAAAATAAATAAATATATAAAGTAGAAGGAAGACAAAGCAGCGCCCTGAGCATTTAAGTTTGAGTTGTGTAATTTTGCTGCGGTACGTGTGGTCAAACAAAAAAGAAGAAAAAAATAAATAAAATAAAAACATTTGTATGTGGCAAAAGTTGCCGAACATTAGTAGGCGAGCAACAAAAAAAAAAAACTACAAGTAACTGAAAATTAAGAAAACAAAACAAACAGAAAGCAAAACAAGAGCAGACGATTTTTAAGCATCAGAGCAGCAACATATTATTGCCAAAATAACACATAAAATTTTTGGTTGGCTTAAAAAAGTACGCAACAAAAAAGTTGTCGTCGTTCATCAACAAATCGACGATATTATTATCGACGACGGCGACGACGAGGAGGTGGACGCGGACGCGAACGAGGAAACGACGATTTTATCAAATACAACAAAAACTGCAACTGCAGGAGGAGCAGCAAAAAAAACAGCAGCCGCCGCCAAACATAATAAAAAAATAGCAACAACATCAGATATTCCAACAATAGCAACGGCAGCTGCGGGAAGAACCTCAGCTGCGGCGGATAACGCAAATCACTTGTTATCAAATCAAAATCAAATTCCGGCAACAACAACAGCAGCAGCCGTGGCGGCAACAACGGCAACAAACGAAATCAACATTGATAAAAAAACCGAAAAGATGTCATCGGGAACATTTGTCGATCGAATCGACCCGTTCGCAAAACGTTCATTAAAAAAGAAAAGTAAAAAGAGTCAAGGTTCCTCGCGTTATAGAAATTCTCAAGATGTTGAACTGCAGCAATTGCCTCCATTAAAAGGTGAGTGTTCAGTTGCAGCCCATGACTTTTGCTTAACTCTGACATTATCCAGTCATTCTGTGGCTCAACTACTGACGTGGTCCGTTAAATGGCCTTCACTACTCATATTGTCATGGCACATGCCATTATTTTATTATTTGCACATTAGGCATTAAGTGTAATTATTCTTATGAATATAAATTCTACATTTAATGTAACTATGTGCCATTTAGTCATTTGGCCAGAAGGCTGCACTACTCCTTGAGTGAGTAGCTTGGGCACATATTGCATTCTATATATTCTTACTTGTGCTTTGGCATTAGCCAGCGGCGCAATTTCTGCACGCATAAATGTTGAATGTCATTGTGTAACAACCATATGCCATTGCCGCTATGCATAAAAAAAAGCCAACGTTCATCGTACGAGTCCAATAATATTGCGAATGCATACTATTGCCCTGCGAACGCCCCTCGCCGACCTTTCTGCATCGACAGCACACAATATTTGTGTTTGTTCATTTGCTCAATTGCTGGTGCAATTGCTTTGGCTGCATACTGCTGCCGAATGCCAATGTACGCATACTTTTATCTTGCATTGTCCTTGACTTTTGACTCGGTTCGATATCTCCTCCCAGACATGACGTTCGTTAGCAGCTGGTGGAGCATGCGATAGATAAATAACGATTTTCAATGTTAACTAAACTTCATATTTATTTCGTAGTAGTTGGCATTCGATTTAAGAGCATTTATGATTTTATTTGCAATAAGTTGCCTGCCCTTACTCTACTAAGTTTTCTGTCAGTTTGTATTCAATTTTTCATTCTTTTGTGTTGTGTTTATTGCAGCCGATTGCTCTAGTTTAGAACAGGAAGAATTATTCATTCGCAAATTACGTCAGTGTTGCGTATCATTTGACTTTATGGATCCAGTAACGGATTTAAAAGGCAAGGAAATCAAACGTGCCGCATTAAATGATCTATCCACCTACATAACACATGGACGAGGTGTGCTAACGGAACCAGTTTATCCAGAAATCATACGCATGGTAAGCTAAATCGAATTTACACACTTTTATAATTAAAAATTTGCTAACGTAATGAGTTGTGGCCTGCTTTCAGATTTCTTGTAACTTATTTCGCACACTGCCGCCTAGTGAAAATCCTGATTTTGATCCAGAAGAGGATGATCCAACATTGGAAGCATCATGGCCACATTTACAATTGGTCTACGAAGTGTTCTTGCGTTTTCTCGAGTCGCAGGACTTTCAGGCGACCATTGGTAAACGTGTGATCGATCAGAAATTTGTGCTACAAGTAAGACGTCCACTCATATAAAAACCAAAAATATATCAATGTTTTTATCATTTTAATTGCCAACAGCTCTTGGAACTCTTCGACTCGGAGGATCCACGTGAACGTGATTTTCTAAAGACCGTTTTGCATCGTATCTATGGCAAATTCTTAGGCTTACGCGCTTTTATACGAAAACAAATTAATAACATATTCTTACGTTTCATTTACGAAACTGAGCATTTCAATGGCGTCGGTGAACTGCTTGAAATCTTGGGCAGGTACGTGTGTGAAAACAGCTTTAACATTTTTATATATTTAATTCATATATATTATTCCATTTATTCCATTTAGCATAATCAACGGTTTTGCTTTGCCATTGAAGGCTGAACATAAACAATTTCTGGTTAAGGTTTTGCTACCGCTGCACAAAGTCAAATGTCTGTCGCTCTATCATGCTCAGTTAGCATATTGCATTGTACAATTCCTCGAAAAGGATCCATTCCTTACTGAACCGGTGGTGCGTGGCTTACTGAAATTTTGGCCAAAAACATGCTCGCAAAAGGAAGTCATGTTTTTGGGTGAAATTGAAGAAATACTTGATGTGATCGATCCGCCACAGTTTGTCAAAATACAAGAGCCACTGTTCAGACAAATCGCCAAATGTGTATCGAGTCCACATTTTCAGGTATGTACTACATAGTCTGACAGATCTCTTATTTGATTTGATTTGATCAAATTATGTTTAAATGCAGGTCGCCGAGCGTGCGTTATATCTCTGGAACAATGAATATGCCATGTCGCTTATTGAGGAGAACAATGCTGTTATAATGCCCATCATGTTCCCGGCGCTCTATCGCATTAGCAAAGAGCATTGGAATCAAACGATTGTGGCGCTCGTTTACAATGTGCTGAAGACATTCATGGAAATGAACTCAAAGCTTTTCGATGAGCTAACCGCCAGCTACAAGGCGGAACGGCAAAAGTAAATCACAGCTGCATAGTAACTTAACTAAACATATCACTGATTTGATGTTTATATTATTATAGAGAAAAGAAACGTGAACGTGATCGCGAAGAGCTGTGGAAGAAATTGCATGAACTTGAATCAAATCGTTCTAAGAGTCTGCAAACTGGCAATGCTGCTGCTGGCGGCAGCGCTGCAACAGCGAACAGTGGCACGCCAACGTCATTTAAAGTAGAATCGCAGCACAGCGGAGGCATCAGTGCCGGCTTAAACTCGCATCAACAACAGCAGCAGCAACAATCGAATAGCAGCAGCAGCCTGTCAATCAGCGGCGGTGCCGGTGATAGTAATTCTGCGACAGCGAATGCAAAAATCAAGGCCGCTGACAACTAAAAGCGAGTAAAACTAAATAAGCGCAAATAGTTTGTTCTGCCATTAAGCTGATGCCTATAACCACAATTGCTGCTGTTGCGGCTGAGGTTGCTTTCATAACTGCTAAGATATGCGCGCAAACCAAACTTAACAGAATTCAACAAATATTTATGGATAGTCATGTTAAGACGGTTGACAAATGTTAATTGTTGCAGCCTTAGAGAGAAAATAGAGAAACCATACATACAAAGAAGCAACAACAACAACAGGCAAATAAAATAAATGAATAAAATATATTTCTAGTTAAGCGTAAAATGCTTAATAGCAAAACAACAAAAGCGGGCAGCAAATCTTTTGCGCTAATTGAGCAAAGCAAAAACAAATACAAAACAAAAACAAACAAAAAAAAACAGAATCAACCAAGAAAATTAGCTGTTAAACGTATACTCTTTGACAAGACACCAATCCAGCTGGCAAGATTGAACGGCCGAAAAAGCTAATCTAAATTTAAATCATTTAAATAAAAGTTAAAATGTAATGAGGAAGAAAAAACAAACAGAATGAAAGGATAAACAACAGTGAAGCAAACGCTTGAATTCGCGGGTTACTAACACATAAAAAGGCATAAAATTTAAGCGTGTAAAAGCATAATAATTATTATTACAACTTATTATATATTATAAATATTAAAAATATTATTAATAATTAAAATAGGCAGTAACTGAATAAAGTAAAAGTTAAAGTTAGTAAGTGAAAACCGAAACTAAATTGTTAAACAAAATATATATAAAGCAAAAAACAAAAACCAACAAAAAGAATAAAATGAAAACTAAAAAAAAAAAACCGAAAAAAAAAAAACAATGTTATGCGTTACTAACTAAACTAGACTGTAGACTTTTACACAAAAGAATTAAAAAACAAAAAAAGAAACTAACTCACTCATTCAACTGTATGCAACTCAATGCCAGTTACATTTGTATCTCACATATATACCCCTAATACCTCCGCTCCTAAAAAAAACATGAATAAAATAAAACAGACCAACAAGCGTGAAAGGTTTTATAGCGTTATAACACACATCCGAAAAATCGAGATCCACAACACACTCATTTATCTTAGCAACGTTTCACAGCCATTTAAAGTTCATAAATATGTAAAATAGCAAAGGAATAAAAATTATGATATAAAAGAAAATTAATTGCGCTTTATAAATGTTATAATTAGTTAAAAAAAAATAACTAAGAAACAAATACAAGCTGAAAAAGGAGACGTGTGTTGTTTGCACTGGCATAAGTAAAATAAAAAATTAAAAAAAAAAAAAAATGTAAATTATTAAACACAAGCTTAGTAGTAACTAAAATCATAGACTTCTAGCAAAAATGTGTTTGTAAATTCTTTGCCGTTTCTATGTACATAAAAAACCACAACCGAAACTAAATCCTTATCCCTTAACGTTATGCTAAAATCGTTACAACTCTAAGAAGAAAATAAAACAAAAACTAAATTGTAGTCAGCGCTGTCCAAAACTTACGCTTAAAGCGGAAAACGCATAGACACATGGCAAACGATATACACCATGGTTAACGGTTTTTTTTTTTTTACTTAAATCATTTTCTTTGCTAGAAAAGGAAAAATAAAAAAAACATCCTTCAACGAACATTAGCAACTGTCGAACCCGCGTGCTCTACTTAATCATTTCGTCTCATTGAAGCTTTTCCAAATAGCAGCATTGTGCTTGTAACGAAATTGTTAAATAAGTCGTTTAGTACTAAATAAAAAAAAAAACATTATAAAAGTATACAAATGAAAACTCGGATAACTTCATTAGCGCCTATATATTTTTAATGTAAAAAGAAAAAACTCGTCGATACAAATAGCAAAAAAAAAATCCAATTAACATGAAGTAAACACGAAATATAAATATAAAGCCGCAAATAAAAACAAATTCAGTGCGTTGACATGCAGCTAACAATTTCTTAAATAAACATTAAAGGAATACATATAAATATAATTAACATAAATCGGAAAACGTTTATTTTTTATTACCTAATTATTATAATTATATTATTTAATTGTAATATTAAACCGAATGACAGAGTTGCATAAATATAGAAAATTAAAAAAACCTGTAAAATCATATGCTGCTGTTGAATATAAAACAGCCATTGTATTATGTTTTGGACAAGTGTGCTTTTCTTTTTGTTTTAATAAAAGTCAACGCAGGCGATATACAAAATTTAATATTTAAAAATCAACATTAAAATAATACTTAGTTAAAAATGAATATATATTTAAAAAACGACAACCAAACAACAACATATTTTTTAGCATACAGTAATTCCTCATGGCAAAACCAAATTGCGAACAATTATTAAAAAAATATTAATAATTAAAAAAGAAATGTTCGCTAAATATTAATTTTATATTTTGAGCGTAATTTCCTTTGGTTTTTCCTTTTTAGCAGCCACTACATGCACACACACACACACACACACACACATACACACACACTTCTAAACTACCACAAAACACACACTTTTATTATGGCTTACGCTGTTGAACTTAATTTTTGCATTGGTAATAAGCAAACGCACAATTTTTGATACACTTAAAAACATTTTTGTGGACGGAATAGTATATAAATTTTAATTTTTGAAACATTTTTTTGTTCTACATAAAATTTCATTGAAGCAAAATACAAAGAAAATTCTCAAAAAACTAATGTTTTTCTACATAATTTTCTTATGTGCTTGGTACATTTATTTCAATAACACTATACAACAACAACTACACGCAACAGTAAGCCACAGTCGCACTGAAATTTCGTTTGAATGAGCAGCTCATGCCTAACACAAAGTAAATATGTATGTAAAAGCATATGTAAATGTTTGAGTAAATGCGTAAAAAATAAAAAAGTAAACATGAGTATATATAAAATGTGTCTGTGAAACGTGAATTAAAGTTAGCGTTATTTATGTTTATATGAGTATATATATATATATATAATATAAAAGCGAAACACTGGCAAATAAAACATAAATTTCATAATAATACAAAAAAATTTGCAAAAGTAAATTATGGCCTAAATGACTAAGCAGCGTGTGAAATTTTGCAAATTTATATTAGCGTTAAAAAAAATTAAAATAAAATTTAAAGAAATATATATACGGTTTACTACAAGAGAATTAAACTGTTTAAGACTACTTTCGTTTGATTTATAGAGACGTGTGTAAAACAAAAACAAAAAAAGTTTGCAGTGTGGCAACGTGACCGCCAAAAATATAAAAATAAAAATAAGTAAAAACATTAATACAAACAAAGATAAAGCAGAATGAAAAAGAATTGTATAAAATAAAAATAAAATGTTAAAACTGGCTTAATAAAACCTACAGAAATAATATATAATACATGATTTTCTAGTTTTTTATTTAAACATTTTTAATTCATTTTCTCTTCTTTCTTTTGTGTTTGGTTTAGCTTAGTAGCAGAAATAAAAAAAAAACTAAGGAACATTTAAAAAAAAAATGCGCAGCATTACAATAAAAAAACATTTTAATAAACAAAGTAAATTCTAAATATTAACAAAAGGAAAAAAAAAATACAAAAATGCGTGTTCGAATTAAAATTTTTTTTTTTTGTTTTTTTTTTTATGCATTAATTTCCAAAAAAAAAAAATATTTCTTTCTACTATCGAACTTTTGTGTATGTAGTATGTTTAATTATTATATTTCATTTATACTATGAGCCACTTTTTTTTTATAACAAAATAAAAATTAACATTTAAAGAACAAAATTCTTATGCAAACAAATAAAATACCGAAAACACGAAATTATGCGAAAAAAAATTGAAATATATTATATATAAATAAAACTAGTTGGTATGAAGACATATATTATATATAAAGAATTAAAAAACAAAAATATAAAATATAAAAGCAGTTGTATTCCAGAAATACATACACTCGAACATTAAAAAAATGATGTGGAGTACATTATGCAAACGTATTAAGAAGCATAAATGTTTTTGCTGCAAGCAAAAATTAACCAAATAATAATATAAAAAAAAAAAAAAACAAAAACAAATAAAATAAAAATGAGAATGAAAAAAGTAAAACGACAAAAAATGATCAATCAACAATAAAAATTATTGCGAAAAATATAGTTAAGTTGTCTTTTGTTTCAGGTGAATGATTATTTCTAGTTTTATTTTTTTCATATAAACCAAGAAGAAAATTGTTATTTCTTAATATCAAAAATGCACCCGTAAACAAATAAACACTTCCACATTGCGGCATTGATAAATATTCTTGAAGCCTTTGGCAGTACATTAAACGTGAAAACCCAAGGATTTTTAATAATAAGCATGAAACGTTTTATAAAAATATGGATTGAATAAATGCTGGAATTCAGATTGACTGCTAATGCAAAAATGTATAAGCACAGAAAATGATAGAACTGAGATTAACTGCCTTTTCATTTGAACTGTTCCATTATTACCTATAAAACCTCTTTGAAATCCAATAGTTACAGAAAGCAATAACAAACTCAATCTTGATAAGTTGCATTTCATGTTCTTTAATAATACTGCAGAAAGGTTCCAGTCCTTTGGCAATTTGGTCAGTCAGAAATAGCTTCTTTCGTTGACATTGATTAGGACTTAGAATGGTAGAACAGTCGTTAGTATAACAATTAACTTAAGTCCTGTAAGAGTCTTTTGCCTTTTTGACGAAATTTTAATAAATGCTTCCTTTATCACTCTTTGAGCACATTCTTTGTCATATATCTTTAAACATATGTGAAAGTGGCTACGTCCTATCCTCAGACAAACTGATATTCGATATAAAAATTAGTTTCTAAATGAAATCTGTTGTTGGATTCAAATGCCATGTTGTGTTTATTTTAAAATTCATTATTATTAATTTTAAAAATTGTATTTTATAAAGTATTGCATGAAATGAATTATGTAAAAAATAATCGAGACAAAGTGCAAATTTTTAGGCAATTTACGTCGTGAAAATGACTTATACACTCATATTTGTATATTTCCTTTCTTTCAGTGAAACGCAAGTGCAATCGATATTTTTCTTTTCTAATTGCATTTCATCGTCGGCGTCGCAGTCGACTAGAAACGCTCACGAAAAGCATTTCCCTAAAGCTTTTCGTCGCGCTCAATGCCTAGCAAAGCTTTTGTTAGTATTTCAGTTGCTCAACGACATTCGTTTGCTTAACCAATATGGTTTAAATAATAATACAAAATAAACAAAACAAAAATAAATTGGCTTTAAAGAAAAATGATTGGATTGATTAAATCACGCAATTATAAAATTTCGTTAAATTTTCGACAACAATTTTAACTCGATACGCACAAAATAAAAGAAACAAAAATTTTTAATACGTTTTATTATTGTTGTTGCCGCAGTATTTTCTGTTGACCATGAAGTGGGAAAATTATTGCGACTTTTTAGCTGGCTGCTTTGGCGGTGAGTATGACTCAGCGGGGGCAGACGGTCGGCGCGAGTTCAAAGCATATGATGTGCCATGAGATGAGCTAACTATTTACTAATACTGCCGCCGGCGTTACGAGAATATTCAAAAGTTGAGCGTTTAACTTTTGTTTCCTGCAGTCTGCTGCGCGATGATGCAATCGTCATTGAGAAATCTTATTTGGTTCTTTGCAGTCTGCTGTCGCGTGCAAATTTCATGTTTAGTTCATTCAACTTTTTGTTGTTGCACACACCTGTCGCCATGCACCACGAACAACTTGCTGATGGTTATAAGAAAATATAATTTGTTGTGGTCAAGTTCATGCATGGCGCCCATGATCTGAATGTTTGTA
Source organism: Stegana nigrithorax (assembly GCA_037044495.1). Classification (NCBI taxonomy): domain Eukaryota; kingdom Metazoa; phylum Arthropoda; class Insecta; order Diptera; family Drosophilidae; genus Stegana; species Stegana nigrithorax. The sequence continues at coordinate 219,851 of JBAMBQ010001606.1, read as the reverse complement.
TTTTTAAATTCGGTTTTAACGTTCGATCTGCCATGTGGTTGCTGCCTGCATGGCATTTTCTTTTTTGGCACAAGTTTTCGGTAAAACGAAACAAGAACAAGAAATCACAACAAGTGTCGACACAACAACAACGCTAGACATGTGCTGCAGCTAATTAAAAATTTTCATAAATTAATTAAAAAAATATGTAATAAAGTGCCATTTGAATTCTATGCAGCCGTTCTCTTAATATCCTTCTTAGAGAAAACACATAACATCTTAAAATTGATTACAAGATAATTATGGAAAAGTGATGATTTCCAAAAATAATATTTGTTGATGCAAGCATAGCATTTAAATAAATTTGATTGCAGGTGCGTGCGGCGTTTTGGTTGCTCATCCACTGGATACAATAAAGACCTGGCAACAGGCATCCAACTCGTCGGTACTCTCAGCAACAAAACAAATCTACAAGCGCAACAATGGGGTAAGTGATGTCTATGCTCATTGCTGATCAGCACGCTTAATTGCCTGCACGTGGAACACTTTTTCTCGATTACTCCATGAAGATCAATGGTTTTTACAGAGGCATGCTGTTTCCTTTCATTTCTACCGGCGCCATCAACTCAATACTCTTCGGCATCTATGGCAATCACCTGCGACAACTGCGACATGTCTGCCATAGTGACTATCAGCGGGAGCAGTTGGAATACCAAAATATGTTCATCGCGGGATCCGTCGCTGGTTTCGTTCAATCCTTCATAGCATGTCCCATGGAACTGATAAAAGTGCGTCTGCAGACACATTGCTGTAAGTGAACATTTGTGCTCATTGGTAGACTGCAATAATCGAATCTGAAACTCATCACAGATTATAACGATTATATATATGGACAGCGTCGCACAGCTTTTGGCATGTTTAAGCGTGTACTTAGGAATGATGGCTTTTCCGGCTTGTACCGTGGTTTGCTGCCCATGATGTGTCGGTGCGTGTGATGATCGGCTCTGTGCTAAATTTGCTATGTTTAATGTGGGACGGTGTCTTGCAGGGATGTGTTGCCATATGGCATATACATGCTTACCTATGGCCAGACGACAGACTATCTCGATGACACCGAGTTTGTGCGCTGCAGACGTGAACATGGCGATCCAACTAATCTTAACTTCATTGTGACAACATTGGCGGGCGCTTGGGCGGGCGTCATATCATGGGTGTGTGTCATTCCATTCGACGTGGTCAAGACAATTATGCAAGCGGATGAGAACAAAAGATTTCATAGTATGCGGCATTGTGTAATTGACAACTTCACAGTAAGTGCATACGAAATAAATTGTCATAATCGGCATTTTAATTGGTTACTTTGTAGCGTTACGGCTGGCGCAGTCTATTTCGCGGGAGCTGGATGCTGGTCGTTCGCGCGATTCCATTCAATGCAGCTACGTTTTTGGGTTATGAATATGCGCTGGAATGGTGTCACCTGGTCAGAGGCGAATCAATAACACAATAATAGTTTTTTTGTTTTTAGCTTAGTTTAAGTAGTGCTTCATTTGTTTCTTTAATAAACTGTTATACAAATCGTAACTTCAAATTCGCCATTGCATTTAGCACCACCGCAAACAATATCCGGCGGAGAGTTTCGTTTTTGATTTACTTAAGCCTTTTGGGAATGCAATCCACAATGACACAAGTGCCATCAATGTCCCATTCCCATTCAACCTTTGTCGATCATAGCTGTGGAACAGGCTAGTAGATCTGGTTTCGCTTATCTTCTTGCTTGGAAGTGCGCTGACACAACGTCGGCGTACAATAAAAAAAAAAAAAAAATTACAACATGCCCTTCTTCTGATTTATGTATTTATTTGTTTATTGAATTATACCAACATAATAATATAAATAAATAATACTCATCCCATTTAAGTGTTTCAGTTGTTGTTGCCTTGGCAATTATGAATGACCTTAATTGATCGCACAGAATCGATGATTATAGGCCATAGTTTACCAAATTGGATTCGTTTTAATCAATGTTATTAGTTTTACATTTTCCATACAGATTAGCAATAAAACAAAGAACTTTTTTCATTTAAGTTCATTTAATTTGCTCGAGAGATTTCGGCATCGTTTTGGGGTAATCAAATAATGCATGCAATAAATATTACGTATACGTTCATAAATTTAAGCAAGATGTTCAAACGCGTTGGAATTCGACATATGACATGATGAATCGATTTTCAAATGTAAAACTAAATTACTTATCCTAGTTCCTTGACTCCGTCTCGACTTAACTTTGTCGCAGCAAGATTGGGATGTTATCAAAGTCTTGCTACCCATTTTGCAGTTCGTCTCCACAATACGGAAAGAAATTTGTTGTTAATCGAGAGTACAGTATTGGACCAAAAATTAAAAAATCGCAGTTTTAAGAAGCAATCAAATTTCGAAGAACCCTTTCAAAATTTAAAAAGAAATTTGGGGAATTTAATTGTATTCGAAAACGATTCGCCAAATACAACGGAATTCAACGCAACAAAACAGGGCAATATTTGGGATGACTACGATATCGAAATAAAAAATATAACAAGGCCCAGAAACAATAATGCAGCCGGTATTAGAAAGTTGGATAAATATCTCTTTGCGAGGAATATTTACACCGGTGCTATCAATGTATAATTTGAATTTGGCGATTTTCGAAGCAGCGAAGTAAAGAAGAAGACGAAACCATGTTTACCGTAACAGCTGCTGGCTATTTAACAGTCTATAAAATTGCAAAGCCTTTTTCTCTTACTCTTGTGCATAAGTCAATGTATCAGCGAATGAGTGCACTATAGTATACAAAATTGTAACAGTCTCTGTTAACGTCCAAATATCAATAAAATTGATAAAATAAACTACAACAACTTGCATTAGCCTTACATGAACTAGATTGTTATATTAACAATACCATTAGACTCGAGTAATGTTAATGCTGAGCGTGTGAACTCGTGTGTTCAGTGCTTCCAAGACAAATAAAATATGATGCCAATTACTTTTAGTGCTGCCAGGTTTATGGCAGTTTTACTGCTGCTGTAACTTTACATTTTCCAATTAGAATTTCTTGTGCGAATTTTAATTAAATTAAACTAATTAGACAAATTTTTAAAAGTTCAAACAAATACAAAGTGCAAATGTTGAAAAGCTCGCAAAGTATTACATTAAAAGAAATGCCTGTGTTGCAGTAATAATATGCTAAAAAAAGTTTTTGTGTAGTGAAAAAATTTTCATGCGAAAGAATAAAAAAAGTACCAAAAAAAAGGTGTCCAGCAAAATAATCTCCATTAACGCTTGTGCAGCACACAATAGCAACCGAAATAATTGATTGTTTATGAAAAATAAATGAATATGCGCATAAATAAATCATTTCTGAACGCAGTTCTTTAAAATATTCCCAAGTGGAAGATTGTGTTTGTGTGTGAAAAGAATTTTTTCGCACTTACTAAACAGTTTTTTTTTTCTAATATGGTTGTTGTAATTGTTATACATTATAGAGAGTACAGATAATCGCAAAACACACAACCCTGGAAAACGCATTTCGTGCATATTCTCAGTCATTTCTCCTGGGTAGAAATTTCGTCTTCCCGAGAAGAAGTGGAAAATGACGTGGTGACAACTTGGACTGTATATATATTAGAAATAGCACCGAGTGCAGCTGTGTATGAAGTGAGTGTGAGTGAGAAAGCATGATGCAGAACGAGATAAAGTTCCTCAATGTCGTAAATTTGACAGGAAAATTACTGCAGAACCCCCATAAATAAACAATCGCAAGGGAATTTATGTATAAAATGTTTAAAATCTAATGAAATTTAATAGCATCACATAGCATATGACATTAAAAATCAATTCTAGTTATTATGTTTATAACTTAAATAAGGAAAAATAATACTTTGTCATCACTTAAACTGAAAATTTCTTTGAAAAATTGTTATATTTTACGTTTTCTCAACTAGTTTTGTGCAATCAATTTATAAATCGCTGACGAGAAAACTAATTTAGCTGGTGGAAGTAAATGCCATAGGCTTAAATTTTGGCAATTTGCTTGCAACTTCACATAACCCGTCTGTGTCGCATACACAAGACCCTTTACATGCTCAAAATTGCACAAACTTCAACAACCTGTCTCAAAACTGATGCAATGATACATTACTGCACTACAGTGTCAAAATTACGACATCGAGTGAACTCTACTTTAGAAGTGTGCTTTGAGTACTATTTGTTGTTGCTTTCTGCTTTTTGTAGAGTTATATACCAACAATAGGAGTGGAGACTGGAGAAAAGAGAGCAACGTAAGTAAAGTGGAGAATTTAACGGTGTATTCTGGTAATTCGAGAGAAAATATAGAAAAATGAGAAGATTTCGATGCGATGCATCTAGGATAATTCAAAACGTCCTGTGGACGTGGTTTGCATAGCATCTCCGAGTGTAAACAAAGCGAGATTTCTACGTGGTTTTGCCATGTAATTTGTTGTTGATAGATTTAAATAAGATGAACCAAGATCAGGCATCTTTTTACTATGAATTACTTTTGAAAAAGGGTATGTTCTTTGCGTAGACAAAATAATTGAGATGAGGAGAATAATGATCTAAAATTTTTAAAAGCTGTACAAAAATTTTTATTTTTTGCATTTGTTTTTCAACAGCTACAAAACGGCATAACACAAACGGCTTAACACCGCGCACAACCCCTCAAAAAATCTCATTAAATTTCAAAACCGAAATCTCACTACAACAGCGTGTCTGTTTGTGACCACCAACGCAACTGCAGGACAGTGAAGCACAACCCAAACCTCTCGACATCCTACACGACGCGGCAATAATTCAACATTAAACGGTTAATAATCCACGCAAGATGTTCACGGGTAAACTGCAAATAAAAATCTGCGAGGCCAGTGGTCTGCGTCCAACAGATTTTCAGAAGCGTCATAATTTGACCTTTGGCAAATTGGCCGATGACCAACTCATTGATCCTTACGTATCCATCGATGTTGACGATAATCATTTCGGTGAGTATTGTAGCTTGTTTACGATTGTAACATGTAATGATGTGTTCTTTGTATGCTTTATAGATCGCTCGACAACACGGCCAAAGACATTTGATCCAGTGTGGAATGAACAGTTCGTACACGATGTGACCAATGCGAAGAATATTAACTTGACCGTTTTTCACGATGCTGCGCTGCCGCCAGACGACTTTGTTGCCAATTGCATTATACCTTTTGATGATTTATTACAGAACGAAGCGGGTGTACCAGATCTCTGGGTAAGCAACGTTTATAGTTTAACTGAAACTGCGACTAATGTGCCAATGCATGCCGTTATAGGTAAACCTGGAGCCACAGGGTAAAATACATGTAATTATTGAATTGAAGAGCCGAAATGGTAAGCCAAAGCAATATTCTTATATGACATATGACTTAAACAATACTAATGCTGCACTATGCACAGATCCAGCCAAGTCGGATGCCGAAGTTGAGCATGCGGTAGCCGTCAATAAGGAATTCAAGGAGCGTGCTGGCTTTAATCGTCGCCGTGGCGCCATGCGGCGTCGTGTGCATCAGGTATGCGTAATAAAATCTTGAAGATTATTTGGCAATTTCTCAAGTTGCCAACTTGTCTTTGATTATTTTGATTTCTAGAAGTATCCAACACGTGCTCAGATATTTATTGAGATTTTGTTTTTGTTTTACAGGTCAATGGACACAAATTTATGGCAACGTACCTGCGCCAGCCGACGTTCTGTTCACATTGTCGCGAATTTATTTGGTAAGTGGCTGCTGCTCATCGTGTACATCTGGCGCTCATTTTGTTATAATTTTTTGACTACACAATTTAGCAGCAATTTTTTCATAGACCTCTTTATTTAAATTTTTTTTTTGGTGAATAACTCATGGGATTATTATATAACATATACTCGTATCTTTTATTTACTGGATTACATGCTGCTCTTGGGTACTTTTAATTTTTTTGTTTTTTACATATGGTTTACTTTATATTTTACTACATACATACTTTTTGACTTATTGTTTACTTTAATTTCACTTAATTTTTTTGACTTGGGTTCTTCTTATCTCTTAGCGCATTTTTTTTCGTTTTCCCTTCTGCTACACATCTGTTTGCCTAATTTATGTTTTATTATGAGTGGGAGCTAAAAAAAAAAATAGAAAAGTAATGTGAGGAGTACTTGCAGTTATTGAATTCATTTTGTACATGCTAAGTAGTTAAACTTGGCATTAAGGATACGTTAAGGTTTTCTTCTTAATTTTGTTTCATCATACTTCTTAATACAAAAACAAATCAAAACATTAAAGCATGCAGCACAAGAAACATTCACCTAAACAATTGCCCAACATACCTATCTCCAACACATACACATTCACACAGACTTAAGTTCATTGGCCCACTCATTCAACCCACTTCACCCAGTCCCCCGCAAACATAATCAGATAAAATATAAATACATACAATAGCTACGGATTTCTTGCCTTTTTGCAGGGGAATAATTGGTAAACAAGGCTATCAATGTCAAGGTATGTGTCGTTCGTTATTTGTTTTTTTCCTCTCTCTCTCTCTTTTAAAATTAATTAAATCGAAAAATCAAAACTGTATAAATTTCGTGCAAATCAATTAAACTTCATTTTGCATTTTTGTTGTCAGTCTTTATTAAAACAAAAAAAAAAACTAAATAGAATATATAAAACTAAATTTTATAAATTGATATGTTCACAATACAATTTAATCACTAAACTAAACTTGCGCTGCTGCTGTCGATGCTGCATTGCTGCCTGCCAGAGCTATTTTTTTGTTTTGCATTGATTGTCTTTGATATTTGCGTTTATTTTTATCTGCTGAATTTTATTTTCTACTCGTTAATGTAATTGTTGTCGTCTATTATAGCTTAAGTTTAATTGATTGCGTGCGCGCAACTTCATACACATAATTAACACAAAAATACAAAAGAGAATTGTAAATAAACAGCCAATTAATAGTCAATCACCATTGGCAGACATCTGTGCCGGAATTAAATACAATTGACATAGTTTTTATATCGTTAAAGTAGTTTGCGTGCTCATATGCAAATTGAAAGCAAGATTTATGTGGATTTATTATATTAGTAACTTTGTATGTATATTAACCCCAGTTAGGCTACGCATCTAATTTATCGTTGCCCATGCTCTAATAGTTCCATTACCTACGCGTTCGTCCATTGAATGCAGCAATGATAATTATTATAATCGAAAGGCTACGCCAACAGGTGCCTTAATATGAAATTTGAAAACATACGCTACAAATGCGAAACGTGTGTTGCATTAAAGTATTTTTAAAAAAACCCGTTTTCTATACTTTTTAATTTCGAATTAAACTGTGGAATGTTAAATGCGAATATCAATTGAAAAATACTTCGAAACTTTGACTGTGTTGTATACAATACATATTATATGGCCTTTTTCTTTTCCCGCTGAATTAACGGTAACTATTTGGCTGTTATTTGAGTGAACATCATCAGGGGAAAGTTGTTTATATACTCGAGTCACTTAATTCGTTGGCAATCACTCTCAGCTGGCTAAAGAGCGTCAACTTCGTTAGTACCCGATTTGTTTTTGGGAGAGAAGTTATTATTTGCGCTGCACTGGTCATTTTAATGACTTCCGTCTTTCGTCTTTGAGTTGCATATTTATGTATGTTTAGAACGTGTTGCGCAGCAGTATGCGTATTTTACTGTTGTTAGGCAAACAAGGTAGAGAGAGCACTAGGCTGTGAACTGCTTAATCATCGTTTAACTCAAGCTGGATAGCAAGCTATCAATTATAATAAATGAAACTTGTTTTTCACTTAATGCACCTAATTACATGCGCATGCAAATACATACAAACTTATGTGCACCTAACTTCTGTTGTTTCTGTTTACGTGTTTGTATATAACATAATATTTATGTGTTTATTTATTAAGTATCCCATGATGTAGTTAAGAATGGAGAACAAATGTGTGCAGTTAAATATGTATTTTATTATTCAAATTAAGAGTAAAAAAATCATCAAAAAACATGTGTATGTATGTACATTTGTGGTCATTAATTACGCATATGTATGTACGTATGGATGCAGACTGCATTGTTCTAACCGGCGTTCCTAATGAGGAATGTCTAATCTTAACTACAACCATTGCACTTGAATATTTTTGTGCTTTTGAATGTTGTAACCCTTAAATGCAACAAAGAGATTTGCCAGGCTAGCAAAGATCACGACAATATTAATCTTAATATTTTCTTTGCTTTTTAATTTTTAGTTTGTACTTTGGTTGTACATAAAAAATGTCACTTGTCTGTGGTCTCCAAATGTCCGGGCATGCGCGAGGAGGTGAGTGCCATATGTAAGCAATTTGGATTGTTGATATTTAAATAATTTGACTTGCAGCAAAACAAACTTGATGTGGTGCCGGAGGGTCAGCGATTCAATGTGAACTTGCCGCATCGGTTTGTTGTACATAACTTCAAGCGGTTTACATTCTGCGATCACTGCGGCTCACTGCTCTATGGGCTGATCAAACAGGGACTACAGTGCGAAACCTGCTATATGAATGTGCACAAACGTTGCCAGAAAAATGTGGCCAATACGTGTGGAATTAATACAAAGCAAATGGCCGAGATACTCAGTTCATTGGGCATTTCGCCCGATAAGCAGGCACAACAGCCACGTCGTTCCAAGGTGCGTAAGGAGGACACGGCTGGCATTTAAACATACATAAAAAACATTGAATGAATCATTTAAATATTGCAGTACTTGAGCCAACCGTGCGGTGAAGACAATTATGGTGCAACGGTGGGAAATGAGGATCGGGAGAGTTGTGCCTCGTCCGTGCGTAGTGGTGGCATGTCTTCGGAGCAGTCTACGTCGAATGCTACGCTAAGTAGTGGCTTTGTAAGTGGCAGCAATATGAGCATTGCCACAGTTCTTGAATCACGTCCTGGCAAAACATCGCTGCAGGATTTTAATTTCATCAAGGTGCTCGGCAAAGGCTCTTTTGGGAAAGTTATGTTGGCCGAAAAGAAGGGCACCGATGAGATTTATGCTGTGAAGGTACTAAAGAAGGATGCCATCATACAGGACGATGACGTGGACTGCACAATGACCGAGAAACGCATCTTAGCCTTGGCTGCCAATCATCCATTTTTGACGGCATTACATTCCTGTTTTCAGACTCCGGTGCGTATGTTGTTGGTACACTAATTGTCACATGCTCGCAGTTTTACATATTTTTGTTTGTATACTTTATCGCAACCAGGATCGTTTGTTCTTTGTGATGGAGTATGTAAACGGTGGTGATCTTATGTTTCAAATACAAAAGGCGCGTCGTTTTGAGGCAGCACGTGCTGCTTTCTATGCTGCCGAAGTGACGCTCGCGTTGCAGTTCTTGCACGCACATGGCGTCATCTATCGCGACTTGAAGCTGGACAACATACTGCTGGATCAAGAGGGTCACTGCAAGTTAGCCGACTTCGGCATGTGTAAGGTAAGTTCATCATATAAATAGTGCCACACTGTGTTGCGCTTAGTTGACAAATATTGGTTTGATTGCAGGAGGGCATTGCGAACGGCATGCTGACTACCACATTCTGTGGCACACCGGATTACATAGCACCTGAAATACTCAAGGAGCAGGAGTACGGTGCCTCAGTCGATTGGTGGGCACTAGGTGTGCTGATGTACGAAATGATGGCAGGTCAGCCGCCATTCGAGGCCGACAATGAAGACGAACTTTTCGATTCGATAATGCACGACGATGTTTTATATCCAGTTTGGCTGTCCAGGGAGGCGGTATCCATACTAAAAGGTATGCAATGCCCGTTTTGCTGATTAAATTGCAACAACAATCAAAACATTTGCATTTCTTAAAACTTACTTTGTGCCATAGGTTTTCTTACCAAAAACCCTGAACAGCGTTTGGGCTGCTCCGGCGATGAGAATGAAATACGTAAGCATCCGTTCTTTAATAAACTCGACTGGAAGGAGTTGGAAAAGCGCAACATCAAACCACCATTCCGACCAAAAATGGTAAACTCATGACAAACACGTGTAACACAATGTATCTACAAACATTTCATTTCATTTCGTTAATGATAGAAAAATCCACGCGATGCGAATAATTTCGATGCGGAGTTCACCAAAGAAGAACCCGTGCTTACACCCATCGGCAATGAGATGATACGCAGCATCAATCAGGATGAATTCGCTGGTTTTTCATTTGTCAATCCGAAATTTGGACCGGAACGTAAGGTCTACTAGAGTATGCTGGAACTGGGCGCGTCTGTGTTATCAAGAAGTGTTGCTAACACAACGACGCATCCAGCTGTGACGACTAACCCAAGAACAACTAACAGGGCATCATCCACTGCACGCTCGTCAAGTACTACAACTACAAATTCTTCTTCAACGTCGGCGCTAGCTACTTTTTTAAGTACGATTTTCAAGCGTGGCAAAAAGTATGTATACCTTAACTGAGATAATGATGATGATTGTACGAACGATTCGTTTGTGTTTGAGAAGGCAACTTAATTTTTTTTTGAAACTTTTGTTTTTTTTTTTTATTTCTAATCTCATTTTTTTTTAAATTTATCCCAAATTTTTATGCGTGACATAACGCAAATTGTTGTGATGCCAACAAAAAAAAAAAAAAAAACTATTGTCACTAAGCAGCCGCTATGCATATGCATAAGTACTCTATATAGCAATTCTTAATCCAAGCTCGTTTTTCTTCGGCCCCATGGTGCTTTTTATGTTTGGACCATGTTGTTGTGCATAATTGCTCACACACACAAACATGCTCATCCTTGAATACTAGGATCAGCTGCAATGACAGCGCATGAGTTAATCTTGTCCGCATATGCAAATATGCTAAAGAGCCCAAGACAAGGAGAGCAGCCAATGGGATACAAAATGTATAATATGCTCTAATCATTTTCTTTAACAAAGTTATTGGAAGGGAAATGCTATATTTAATATATGTACGTATATTATGCTGCGGCTGTAACTCAGACACGCGAGCGTATTTGAAGAAAGTATTTTCATGCGTAAACTAAACGCAAAAAAAAACCAAACACAAAAATTTCAAATAAATTAACAAAAAATGTTAACCTTAAAAAAATAAACAAAAGAGAAAAACAAACAAACAAAAAAACAACTAAAGAAACAAAAAACGAACAAAATATAACATAACTAGTGAATTAATTTTTGTTAACGTTGAAAAGCATTTTAGGCATTTTTACCAAGCGCGCACAAAATTTGCTTCTGACAGATTGCAGTTATATTAGGAAGTGCAGGTATTATTTTATTATTGTGTAAAATTTTCTGTTGTCTTAGTTTTTTATTTAACTTATAAGCTTTATATGTATTGATGAATTTTGTTATTGTATCATTTTTGAATTATTATTACTATCATCATGATGTTGTTGTTTCTGCTTATATGCAAAACCTCATATTAGTATATTAACAAAAACGAAAGAAATTACGTAAGAACAAAACTTAGCTCATAGAAAAATGTTATATTTTTAGGTAGAACTACGACGAAACTAGAAACTATCCACTAGTCATTTACTAACAGTGCCAATTTTTATTACTACTTCTAAACTACTGCTACGCAAAGCCCTAAAGAGCAACCTAAGCGAACAAAAGAAAAGATCACAAAGCAAAACGTAATACTTTTGAATCTCCATTAATTAATTTTAAAAACAAACCTTAACACAAACAAAGAAAAAAAAAAAAACAAACAAAAATCAAGGAGACGCATTCTTGTTAATGTATTTCGCGCGCAAACATTTGTCAACATAATACACAACGCAATGCTTTACTTATTAAAAACTAATTTATTATGTACTGTGAAACCTAGTTTTGTTGAACACTCACAGCAGCGCACATTTTATATAGTATATACAATATATTGTACATTGCCGCCAGTGCAAAATGTTTATAAAACAAATTAATTAATTAATTGAATAAGGTATAAAGCATTTGCAGCCAAGCGTGTAACAATAATAAAAATACAAATATTATTTAGTTAGTGTCATTGTAATTTAGTTTTGCCATCGTTGTCTAGTCAAAAGCAGTAAACATTTAGCGCTGCAATTTACATACACACATACATACTACATAATCAATAATTTACATGCAATGCCAATTGACTTGCTGCTGCAACTTAGATTTTTATTTATATAAAAGCTTCAACAAAACAAAAAAAAAACTTTGCCAAAAAAATTTTTGATGTAACACATGTAAAAAGTAGTGACAGCAAAAGCTTCAAACTTGCGAATCTCAAAAAAATAATAATTTAAAAACAAAAAACAAATCTGAAAACAAAGCACCAGTTTCCTTATAATTTTCCTTATAATTTTATATATATATATATATATTATATATTATAGTTAATATTCTATGCCATTGTTGTGTTTGCTCATTTTATTTATTTTTTGCTGCCCTATTATGCGCTGTTATAATTACAACAATTTTTGATGAATCTCATTTCGGTTAAACTTATTTTGTTTGATTTTTTATTTAGTTGTTTGTATTTATTATTGAATTTTTAATTTTATTTTTGCGCAGTTTCCTTCACAAGTATTAAAACGATATTAAAACTACGTTTACATAACAAATTAAACAATTGTTGTATTTATTACATAAAAGTATATTTTTTAATTAACAAATACTGCAAATAAAATACAAATTTTTAATTAAGCAAAATATAAAAAAAAAAAACCTTTTATAGTAACAATTGTTGACTTGTTGCAAATGTCGCGTCTGCAGACGATACAAATGCGTACAAATAAGAAATGTATTGCAATAAAGCATACTAATTGTATTGCAGTAAAAATGTTAACTGTTAAAAATTCACATGCGATATGAAAACAAAAAACAATACAAAATTATTATATATATAAATACATACATATATGCATAACATATTGATTAAAAGCATAAGCATTGTAATAAATTGAAAACTATTAGCAGTAATGATATATGCTAACAAATGGAATAAATATAAATAACAAATGATTTATATATATATACATAAATATATATATACATAAAATTTAAAATAATTATAATATAAATATATATGTAATTACTTTGTAAGTGAAAACATGTGAAGCTAACAAAAAATTTCAACAACGTAGTAAGCTGTAAAATATTATTAAAAACAATACAAAAAGAAAAAAAAAAAACAAAAAAAAGAAACACAAAAGAAGAGGAAAATTATAGTAAATTTAAAAACAAAATACAAGTGAATTTCTAAACCAAAGACTCAGCTTAACACAAGAAATAAAACAAAAGCAAACTTATTAATGCGCAACGCAATGTGTGTGGCAGGGTAAATCCAAATGAGAAAATTGCTAAAATTGAAAATTCGGCTTAGAACCATAAGAAGTGGCATAAATATGTTTAGCAATTTTGTGATAAATTTACAATGAGTCATGCAACACAAAATGCGACAAACACAACTGTAACACATATAAAAAAAAAGCAAAGGGAGAAACATAAACACAAATTACGTGTGTGCAATATAAAAAAAAAAAAAAAAAAAAAAATGTTAACCTAAAGTATTCTCAAGTGAGCATTTGTTTTTATTTCCTTATGGTTTGATTTAATTTATTAATTTATGCAAATGTCTGAAAAAAATAAAAAAAAAACAGCAACCAAATATATTATTTGTTAACAATTAAGCAAATTTTTAAGTAAATATAAACCAAAGCAAAATACACAAAATACATTGATGGGAGGCATGTTAATGTAGTTAAATATATAAAATATTTTAATATTGTTGGTTGTTCAAGCGAAACGTGAAACCTCGAAAACTGTGTAGCCAGCCTATAGCGGCATACAAATAAAAAATGCGCAAATGTTAAAAAGTAACTACACATAACTACAACAAAAAAATGTATAAACAAAAACCAAGCATAGCTCATTTTATTTAAGTAAAAGAAGAAAACTAAAAAAAGCAGTATTTTGTGGATACAGTCAAGTGGCTGTCATTATTATTTATATTTTTTTTTTATTGTTATCATAAAAAATAATTGCAAAGTTATGAATAAACTTTAAATTTTTTCTTGGAAGGCTTGAACTGCTCTTGTAGTCGCGCACCACCAGAAAATTGCCATAAGTTTTGATATTCCGCTTTATGGGTTTACATTTGCGATGAAATTACCATTGGCAACTTTTTTTCGCATTCACTCGAGGTCCGAACGTAGACAACCCGTGTTACAGGCTTTTTCAACGTACAACTGCAAGTTAAATTAGTAACGTTTATATAATGTAAACACTTTTCGGTGAAATTTACATGATGCCATTTCTCGTTAAATTTGCAAGTTCAATACAAAAGAAAAGAACTGTAAATGTTAAGAATGTTCTGCCATGATTTTGTTTAATACACGGGCCGACTCTGCCTAAGTAAATGGTGTCCATGCTGATAAGCGCAACTGTTATCAACAGATAAATAATAATAATATTCTCAACAACCTTTGCTGATAGATAAATTCATTATGTTACTCTTGTTATAATATTTTTCTACAGCATCAGTTTTTGCAAATGTGGCCCTTATAAAAAAGTAACTTTTGTTGTGTTAACATTTTAACATAAAGGAGGCCAGTTCTTAAATAAATGCTTGAATTACCTCAATTATACATATTAATAGAAAAATGAAAAATGAATAAACATCGTTTAGACCTCCAGGGTGTCTGCCATTGCCACCAGACAGGTGTTGCCTGTTATTGATGGTGAGCAACAAAATCGAGTGCAATTGTAATGGCCAACTGACATTTACAAGTCGACATTACAAGCTTTCGTGCCGTTACGAGGCGTCATAGCAGAGAGAATGCAAGTTTCACTTTCTTTGAAAGTTTTAAATAGCTGTAAAAAGCAATGCTGTTACAACATGGAGTGATTATTACGTTTTGAGCGCGAACTTTTAGTTGTTTATTCGCATAATTTGAATTTGGTTGGTGCGCGCGCAAATCTAGATTTTTCTACAGAGAAAAATTAATTTTGTTTGGTTATTAATTCGTATATTTTGCATTTAAATTGTTTAATAATTTTAAACCAAAAAATAAAACAAAATGAATTTGTATTATATGAGTTTCACCGAACATTTAACTTTTATTTGACTTTGTTTTGTAGCTTAAATCAAGCAAATTAAACTAAAAACAAAATAAGTTTCTGTTGAATTATTTATTTATTTTTTTTTTTAATGTTGCAATTTGCTTAATAATTGTTGATGCAATTGCAATATACATAAGTAAAATATTTGTAATGATAATGAATTTTTTTAAGAGCAGCTCTATTAGCGCTGCATCCAAGCAACATTTTTAAGCTATAAATTATTAGAATAAATGACGAAATTGAATGTTTAATAGAAAATCTAACCCAATTATAGCAACTAAAACTAAGCAAATTAAATAATAAAATAAAAAAAAAAAAAACAAATATATAACAAATCGAGCAAAATTACACGATTTTTTCATTTAGGTGCGCGTGTCGCACGGTAATTCTCCAACTAATCTATGAAACCCTTATAGCGCCGTGCACGCACTCCACACTAATCACAACCGTGCAACCAAAACTAATCTTTCATGTACCTTTGCATCTTAGAAATTATGAAAAGTAATTATATTATTTAAATCTAATAATTACAGTTTTTTCCTAAACGAAATATAAAATAAAGTTTATATAATAAAAAAAAAAAAAAAACAAACAAAACCAAAAAAAAAAAACAGGAAATTATATTTACTAAAAATTAAAAAAGAAAACCTGAAAATAAATAACTTAAAAAATGAAGCTACACACCGACGCATCAATAAATGAACTAAACTAAAACATGAAATAAAAGTATTGACAAAGAAAACACAAACAAATCAGAAAACAAAACAAATATATAATATTAAAGCTAATGTTAACGTATAAAAATAAAATAGTCGAAAGTCAACAGTTGATAATGTTGTAAAAAAAGTAAACTAATTATACAAAGAAAAATGCTGGAGAAAACAATGCAAAATACAAAAATAAAAACAAAACGAGAAATATTAAGTGAGCATATAAGAGAAAATTTAAATAAAGAAATAACAAGTATGAAAAAATTTAAAGAAACATCGTTTTATATTTCTATTTATTATGAAGATTTAATATTTTAAATTGTAAGCAAGTGTGCACTTTTAGAATACATTTTGATAAAAAAAAGAAAAACCTGCAATATCGTTGTTCCCACGCAGATAAACCGTTACATAATATAAAACATTCGCCTATTCACTTCGACACACAAGCTAATGCAGAGAATAAAAAGAGTTTCGAATCACAAAGTTCAATTGTATTCTCGTCCGCTGTCACCTGATTCTGAAACTAAACATTACACTTTACTTGCCTTGAGATGCGAATTTCATTTTCATTAGATACCGATTTCAGTTAAACTGATAACTTAAGAGTTTCAAACATTTAATCACATATTAAATATTACACAAATTGTACACTTATCGAATTCATTCGGAAATTGTTTTCTTTATCCAATCTAAGTAATGATAAACACGCGTATACACGCCCGGTACGTTAGCAGTGCCACATCCATTTCCACCTGAAGTTATACCATATACATGATACATACATGGATAATCCTTATGATATACCAGCAAAGGACCTCCAGAATCTCCGTTACCTGTATTTATACAACGATAAGTTTTCCTACAGTTAGTTTTTCTTTTTCACTTGGCTGTATGCACTTACAAGTATCCTTTGTCACCGTGGATCCAATGCACAACTGCGTTGCGTAATCGTAGCCATCGGGAAATTCATCGGTTTTAAACATACTCACATTACACCTTTCACCGGGAAAACGATTTAAGTTCACTTTAAGTAACTTATCCACATTAGCCTCCGTAAATTTCTTACTGCCCCAGCCAATTGCAATGTAAACATCTTGTTCACTGCCATCGGTGAACGGTAGACAAGCAGGATGCTTGTAGAAATCGAAAACAACATCTTCATCCAACTTAATCAGGCCAATATCATTATAGAGCGTGTCGGTTGATAAGTAATCTTCATGATAGTAATAATTGCTTATTCCATAATCCTTTGGTGCCGCATCGTCTGTGTCCGACTTGAAATCCAGATCACCCAAACGCACTACATTTATTTCCCCTCTACGTAGACAGTGTGTTAGCTCTTTAACAGTGAAAGATTCAGCTAGGCATAGTTACCCCGGTACATCAAAACAATGCGCAGCTGTCAAAACCCAACGCTTGTTGATCAGTGTACCACCGCACACCCACATTATGTCGTCGTTGCTACGAAAACCTATGCGTGCTGCGAGTGGAAATTCCTTGGGCACAGCTGGCGAACCGTCCACGATAAACGGTGAGTACTTAGTACAACGATCGATTGTCTTCCTTATGACTTCTGCATCATAAAAGAGTATGCTGAATTCCTTGGTCTCCTCAAATATACTCTGTTTATACTGCCTACACTCTGTTCGGGTCAACAAACGCATATAAAAACTTGTTAAAACTACTATTATTGAGCAGATCGGCATCAGAAGCTCTCACCGCGCGCATCATCCGTTTCCTGATTGATACCGAAATCGAACTGCAGCAATGCCAGAAAACTCAAAAGCAAGGTTCTTAAGTTTATATTATACATTTTAGCAACCTCTCTTTGTTGCTCCTATTCCTCTTATATGAAGTATCCGTGTTTTAGTTTTTTTCAAGCGGGAGGTAGAACTGTTAGAAAGCCAGTTTCAAGCACGACTAAATTATAAAAAAATGACAAAAGTGTCAATAAGCGTTCAATTAAGCCGTTGTTCGCCCACGTCGCCTCAAGCGCAAAAGTTACCTAAGCAACAAGTTTTTCAATGAGCGAAAACGGCTTTATATACTCAGAACTTTAACAGCTCAAAGCTTATTGGCGGTAAAAATGTGGCTTTTGTTAATAAAAGAAAAAACTTTTCGCTGAAATATTAAATGACTTGCATGCAAGCTTGGAAAATTTAAAAATACTTGTAGGGCGCGTATTGTATTTAAAAGTTATTTGTTTTTCATTATAAAATATTTTCTCCAGTAGCAGTTATTACGGTATGAAGTGTAACCGGATTTTAATAATTACGTAAAAATTCATAGAAAAGCACAGATAATAACACGTTAAAGGGCGAAAACGATTTAAAAGTATATATTTTTTTATATACAATGCATTTGTAATTCAAATTAAACAACTTAATTAATCAATACAAAGAAGATTTTTAATTAGTATATCTAGGCAGGTACAACTAAAACTATTACTTAATTAAAGTGTATGCCTTCGGCATTAAACGCCAGCAATAATCGCATAAAATCATCAATGTCCATTGAGCGTGCACGTGAAGTTGCCATGTTAATCTTCTCTAGAATGGCAATGACCTTATTTTGCATATTCAAGTCGGGTTCTACTGTCTGAAAGAGTTGCACACAACTTAATTAAAAATACTTTAGAAATCGAATGCGTTGTCATACCTCATTACGCAGCGATTTGTATAGTTTGTAATTCTTCTCTAGCATATCAATTACTGAGTTAACTTTAAAAGTCGCCGCCAGCGTTTTGTTTTTGCGCAAAAAGGCGATACGTGTGAGACCATCCCATTCTGTGAAATTGACTGGAGGTGGAGGGTTCTTTGGCTCCAGGCGTACTACACTAGACTCAACCTTTGGCGGTGGTTTGAAATTGTTTTTGCCTACTTTCATCAGCATATCGACGCGCGCCAGCAATTGGGTGTTAATGCTAAGCCGGCAATAGAGCTTATCTCCAGGCTTGGCAACCAAACGTTGTGCGAACTCACGCTGAAACATGAGCACAGCGCAGCGAAACAGTGGCCGGTGCAGCAATAGTTTAAAGATAAGTGGAGAACTAATTTGATATGGTATATTTGCAATGCACAAGTCGAAGAAAGGCAATTCGGCTTTAAGAAAGTCTCCAATAAGCACCTGCAGCTTGGACTGCAAAGGAGTGGCCTGCACACGTTTCTGTAGCTCAGCCGCAAGGCGTGTGTCGATTTCACATGCTATAACCTTTTTGGCACGTTCAAGGATACGCACAGTCATGTTACCTGTGCCGGGACCGATTTCCAGCACAACATCAGTTGGACGCAGCGCGGCTTTCTCTAACATTGTCGTTATCACCAACGGATTTTTAAGTATGTGCTGCCCAAAATCTTTGTTGAACACAATTCCTGCAGAGATATTTCGAGTTTATAATAGTTTTTTCTGCAAAATACGTTCGTTGCCTTCACCTTGCTTTTGCACTTCATTGTGTATACGACTTTTCTTTTCCGTTTTCACTTTAGGCATTGTTTATAAAAACCAGTAAAAAACTTAAAAATTACAAAATTAATCGTGGTTTGTTTTTGTCTTCGCTTCTTAGCTGTGACATGTGCAACGCAGGATTTTACGTTGTTCACCACTGTTTCAGTGTTGTTGATGAGGAATAGGGTTTGCAGAGCACGACGACTGTATATTCATATAGAAATATGAATCTTAATTTCATTTCTATGCTATTCCTTATTTAAATGCTACTTTTTCCGCAGTAGCACTTCCTATTTTCGTAAATCTTTTTTGTGATATCCACCTGCCAAACGATCCTCTTGTGCGTTTATATTCTAATGCAGTAGTTCCCAATTCACACGGGGTAAATTTTAAGACATTTTCATTTGTGCAAAATGACAACTGGCGTCGTCTTGCGTTGTTTTGTTTACATTTTTGAGCGTTTTAACAAGAATTACAAGAGTTTACGTAAAGAAAATGTTGAAAACTCGTAAATTAACTTAAATAAAGTAATAAAAGCGTAAAATACTTCGGAAATGTGGTCTCCACGATCGATTTAAGGGTAATTTCTATAGTAGCACCTTGCCGCAGCTGACAAGTTTTGCACGTTTGTCTTCCTTTCCTAAAAGTCCCACCACCGAAAAAACTCGATCGAGAACGTCATGGACGAAGAGGAATCGCAAGGAGGGCTTGAGCCGGTAGAGCGTCCGGCGCGGTATGCGTCTCAAGCTTATATAACGCGTGCGAAAATGAATCCTGTAAAAAATGATAATGAGAAGCGTCGTCGGAAGGATGCTACACGCAAGGTAATTAAAAAGGCTAGTTTTGGTGTACTTGTGTGAGTGCGAGCGAGTGCATAAGAGTAAGTTTATGTGAAGGTGTGCGTGAGAGTGCAAGAAGGAAGAGCCGTTGGCTGCTCTGGGTAGATTGAATGCAATGTGCAAGAAATAAACCCAAGTATAACAACAAAGAGAAAATGAAACATTGTTTTTTAATTGTTTAATGCATGAATGGTTTTTTTTTTAAATGCACACAGTTTGTGTAGAAAAATCGTTAAACATAAAATTTTGATCGCAGATCTCAACGATTTTGAAAAAATGCGAATCCCTACGCAGCGTAGAAGAACGTCAGCTACTGGAAAAGCATCCGGATATTGTGAAGCAGACGAAAAAGCGAAAAGAACGTGTGCAGATCTACAAGGAGCGCGTCGTCGAGAAGGAGGATGAAGCACATGTTATTGAAGCAAAAGTCGAAGAATTGGCGAGTATTATTTCACAGGCGAAGCATTTGATTTGCTACACGGGCGCTGGTATAAGTACTTCGGCGCTGATACCGGACTATCGCGGCAGCAAGGGTATATGGACACTGCTGCAAAAAGGCGAAGACATCGGCGAACATGACTTGTCAAGTGCCAATCCCACCTATACCCACATGGCCTTGTACGAGTTGCATCGACGGCACCTACTGCGACATGTCGTTTCACAGAACTGCGATGGGCTGCATCTGCGCTCTGGCTTGCCGCGACAGTCATTATCAGAGATACATGGTAATATGTACATCGAAGTATGCAAGAACTGTAAGCCCAATGCAGTCTACTGGCGTCTTTTCGACACTACCGAGATGACTGCGCGATACTGTCATAAGACAAATCGTTTATGTCACCGCTGCTCCGAGCCGCTAAATGACACCATTGTACATTTTGGCGAACGTGGCTGTGTCAAATGGCCGCTCAATTGGCAGGGTGCGTGCGATAATGCCGAGCAGGCCGATGTCATCCTATGCCTCGGCTCGAGTCTGAAAGTACTAAAGCGTTATCAATGGCTTTGGCAGATGGACAAGCCGACGAGACATCGCGCTAAAATCTGCATTATTAATTTGCAATGGACTCCAAAGGATAATATTGCCACAATAAAAATTAATGGAAAGTGCGATCGCATAATGGAGCAGCTAATGCGTGCTATGAACATAGCAGTGCCCGTCTATAGGAAAGAGAAGGATCCCATATTTGCACATTCATCGCTGTTAATGCCCGAAGAACTGCATACGCTGACGCAGCCGCTGCTTAAGCGAACTGATGATGAGGAGGCAGAGGCGGGCGATACCCAGTCGTATACTACGACCACTGAGGAGACGCAAGACTCGACAATATCCGGCGAAAGCAGTTGTGAATTGCCCATCGGCAAAGGGCCACGTATTCGCACGCCGCGCAAGAATACCCAACGGATACGCACTAATTTGGAATTAAAACAGCGTTTAGCCAAATTCGATGAAACAATGGAAGGTGAACTTGAAACCAAGCCTCCGCCGTCGGTTAAAGTAACAAATGGCGAAATAAAGTTGGAAAACTTGGGGTTGGATGTTGCAACTGTTGTAAAAAAAGAGTCAAACGATGAAGAAACAGAAGTTAAAATTTCCACAATATTAAAAACGGAAACTGAAATCGACAGCTGTGCATATGAAGTAAAAAAAGAAAAGCACGAACAGCTGACAACAGTTAAAAGTGAAGTGCAAACACAAAACGGCATCGATCATAAATTAGAGGAAGTCACTTTTTGGCAAGGTTTAGAGTCGTCAACCACAGCCGTAGTAGCAAATGGCGAAGCTACACCCCACGCAAATGGCGTATCCACGCTGGCAATGCCGAAACTTGTGTCTATACAACGTACAACAACTGCAGCCTTGACACTGGAGTCACAGTTGAACGCTTACACACGCCTGCCGAGCCTGTCTAGTATTACGCCGACAACGTGCGCTGTGCAGTTGCCTCCACTCGTGCCCATTGGTGCGCCTCTGGTGTCATCAATACCAATCGTGCTGCACACAGCTACGCTGCAAACGGCGATATCCGGAGGCTTTTCGGCAACTGAATTCAAGTCACTGCATATACAAAGTGATAGCGCCACCTGCTCGGCAGATTCGGGGGACACCGATCATGACAACGATAGCGACGATGATGGTGGCGTCGAGGAGGTCGTTGCACAAATGGATCTACTCAAAACGCAGTCAATCAATCGTTCACGCAACGGTTACGAACTTTTGCGTAAGCTGCCCTGCTGGTATGATGTTAAATACTTATATTCGGGTTTGCATAGCATTGTCTATCCACCGCCAGCCGATCTGAACATTTGGAATTATCAAGTGGTGCCGATATTCGCATTAAATCGTGCGACGGCCTCCTGCGAGTTTTGCTTCGATAATTATGCCGAATTTGAGTGTCAATTCTACCACAAGTGGCATTTGAACGAACGCAAGCATAAGAAGCGCGCGCGCTCTGGCCGTTTCGTAGTCTGTGAATGTTGTCCACAAACCGATGACGATGATGAATACGATGAGGATATCTCATTGGCTCACATTGCGGCCGCTGAAGTGGCAAAACGACAGCTACAACTGAGCAATACTTTTCCACGCAAATTGGCTCGCACGCAGGCCGGTTGGTATGGTAAAGGCTATAAGAAAAATCGTCGACGCAGATAGGCGATAAAAAGCTGCAATGTTAACCAAACAACGTTTGAGATTACTACGACGAGACTTCATAAGTAGCAGCAGCGCCAGTATCAGCGTATTGTAGTATTAATACGCATTACATATGTAGTTAGTGTTAAAAAGTATTTGCAGAGATTAGCATGTGGTCAGTCCTAGGTAACGTATAATACATAATTATAGTATTAAGCTATTCGTAGCATTAAATGTTCGGTTTTTATATGTATATTTAAAGATTTATTATATTGTACGTGCTACAATAAGTTAATCTAAGTAATCGCCTCCAAGTCGGTGTTTTGTATTTCTTTTGCTTAGTAGACTCCAGCTTAGTTTTAAGAGTCACCCCATGTCATCAAAAACATACATTTCTTATTTATGTTATGTTCAATGTACGCGTTTCCTTTCCTAACAAATTTGTATTTCGTTTATACATTAAATTTGTAAACATTTTTTTTAACATTTGATGTGCGTGTTTGTGCGCATTCTGTTCATTTTAAGCGTTCATATGTATATGCTCATTTGACTTCTTACATACAATTGACATATTTTAGCAACTAATTTATTTTATTTAAATTACATAATCTTGCAATAAAAACAAATGCATTTTTTCGCTACAACTTTATTGAACTTCAAACATTTCTGCGCGCCGCTTTATGCATAGATCTTCAGCAAATAATTTACTTAAACGGAAATAATCTTAAATGCTTGACACGCAAAATTAGGTGTTCTTACGTTCTAAATCTGAATCAGACAGGAAAACAATAGTGCGACTGTCTGGCATGCTGCTCCTGTTACGCTGCCTAGCAATTAATTTGCTTAAATGCTTATCATCAAGTTTACAACAGTTGTAAAAGGACACAAAATCAAAATACATACATATATTAAAAAAATTTAAAATTATAATTCACTTACAAATAATTTGCATAAGCTATTTTATAGGGACCTAGTAGTAAATAAACACTTTTTATACTTAAAAAATAATTTAAACACCAATTTCCAAGCACAAAATAACTAAAAATGATTTTATAATAATAAATTAAATACAATTAAATATTTGCAAAGCTTAATACTAAGCTGTGTAGACTTGGTGCATTATGCATTAAAAAAGATTATAATAAAAAAAAAAATCGAAAATTGGATAAGGTAAACCAAAAAATTGGCAAAAGAAAGTAAAAATGCCTTAACTAATTATAATAAATAGTGGAAATTTCGAGTGTGTTTTCGCGTGAGTAATATTGCGCTGCCGATTGCTCAATTTGTATTAACAGTTAGTTTACGAGTTATACTCGACTTGACTTATTAAGCCACATAAATGAACATATTGATATCATCATCATCCCGTCGCATATACTTGTGCTCAATCAGCCACTCTAGTTGTTCTTTGATCATTTTCTTTGAGGGCAAGAACATGTTTTTCAATATATCAATAAGCTCGGCCTGTAATTAAAAAATATATTCGTTAAATAATATTACATATTGTGGCGAACACCAACGCACTTGCAACGATGCATTATTCATGCGTTTTCGCATTTTCATAATCTTTATGATGGCCTCCTGGGTACGCAGGATGCGTAGCTGCACAATTGACTGATTGTCCTCCTGTTGTGAACGCTCGGTGCTCAGTTGCAGGCGTCCAATTAAGTTAAGCTAAAAAGTATACAATAATAGTAGGTAATTAATACTTTAAGCTATTTGATTACTCCAAAGAAACTTGCCTTGCCCCTTCGCTGCGACTTGCCGTTTTTGACAATCGCAAATTCCTGATTAATATAAAACAAAGTATTCTCGGCAAAGTCTTTTGGTGACACAATCGTTGTCGGTTCCATTAAAAGTATTTGCTTTTTGATTTTCGGAAATGCGACCAATGACCAAAGCGTGCGTCTTAATTCCGGATCTTTTAAAAAACATAAATGTATTAATCAACCTAGAAGGTTTATTGTAAATTTTTGTCTTACCTGGCAGTTCGGTGGCTAAACGCAAATTCTCGTAGGATATTTTGTCATGCTGACGCTGATTCCAGGCAAAGAGCACAGCCATTTGGAATGTAGTTACATCCAAATCGTAACGCCCGAAATTATTGACAAAATTTATTGTGCCATTGCTCATGTGATGATACCACTGCAGTTTACGGCCGGAATGTTTTTTCTTATAGAAGTCCTCAACATCGGGTATGTAGTCCTCCAGTTCGATGGGCAATGATACCGATACGCGCTCTGAACATCTCGCCCAGGCGCCGGCATTGAGTATTTTTATATTAATGGCATCGTGACGACCAATCGAATTGCGAAATTGTATATTTAGATCTTCGCTAACCTGTGGGTAAACAATTTTTAAGCGCGTGTCTTAGGAAAATTAATTTTTATGGCTACTAACCTTAATATCTTGAAACATACGAGCAAGTCGATTAACATAGTCTGCAGGCATGCCTACTTCCCGCAGCCATTCCACAATATCTTCTTCCTTCTCACTGTCTGCGCTTGTCCCAAGAATTAAACTAAAAGTTGACAACGTTATATATCAACATTTAAATTGTATTATTTAGTACTCACCGTCGCGTCAAGTGCACCTTGTGATAACGCATAAACACATCCTTGTTATTGACGTACTTGAGCACAAGCAGCACATCACGCAGTCTTGCATCTATTTGTTCACTTGTGAGACGTTTGCTAAGCGGTGTGCGCCGTAGTAGCATGTCACAATAGTTGGCCAACAATTCCGGGCACTTGCTTTCCGGAGCCGTGTACTTGACGCCGCGATTTGCAATACTGGTGGGCAACTCAAGTTTGAAAACACTCGTGTCGTTGACTACTGTCTTAAATGCTTTATCACGCGCAGTGAGGAAACGCGGATCATCATTAAAGGCGCTCTTAACAAGCTCACTGAATTTGTTGAACAGCTCAAGCAAGCATTCTACGTACTTCTCCGAATCTTGCGTAATTATTTCAGATGCAGCGAGCATGTCCGCCAGACCTGCCGATATTATGTGGTTCTCAAGGTCGCGCAACATGGGCTCCACACCGCTAGGTACTCGATCCAGCAAACGAAACATAAGGTTGAGACGCTCCGTTTCGTAGTCCCTGATCAGGCCTGGGCATTCAGCTATAATTGTGTTCATATGATTGCCTATGAGCACTTTAACACAGGTCTGCGCGAGTATATTAAAACTGCTTGGTTCAAGGTAACGCTTCGCACGCACTTCCTCCTCTCGCAGCTTAGCATCGGCATATTTCATAAACGAGAGCACACCATTCTCTTGTTGCTGTTCAGTGGCTTTGAGTCTATAAAAAGCAGCCGTGGCTTTCAAGTAGGCAGCTTCGAAGTTTTCGCGATATATTTCTAATTTATCTTCGGAGTTTGACGAAAGATTCACATAGCTTTCACGTACACCCACAACCAGCTGTGCATCGTAGGCGTCGCCATTACGCTCAGCGTGCACAATTTTCATTGCTGATTCCTGCAGTCGGTCTTTGATGTCATGAAATATGTGCTGATTCCAAGAGTCTAGCATTAGTTTGCGCACTTGACTATCTTCCATTTTTTTCACACTTGTCGATGAACCCGAAGTACTTGCACCGGAATTGCCACCAGCTGACGTACTGGCTCCGACGCCAGCTGCTGCAGACGTGGATGCCGTTGCAGCGGAGGAACTACTTGTTGATGCCTGATTGTTAGACGAGGAAGCCACAGTTGACGATGATACACCTGTGATGGCGGCTAACGATGGGGTTGGGATTAGAGGTGCTTTGACTTGTGGTGATTGCTCTAGTTGGCGAAAAGGAAGCGGCAAGTAACTGGACTGTGTGAAGAATTTGTTCCACTCACAAATGTAGGTAGTGAGTAATGCGTGTTCGCCCCGCTGTGCTTGCACTTTCCGCTGAGCATGTACAATAAACTCAACAATATCCTCCCCAAGGCATTCGTAAATTTTTGAAGCACCTTTCTCATCCCAGAGGCACACCAAATGCACACCATAAAAGAGATCTTGCCATTCCACCTGCGTCACAGTTTCCTGTTTCAGCAGCTTAAGCACAATTAATCGCTTAATCGGCCATACTTCTTCAAAGGATCGTTGCTGTGCATTTCCCTGTTTGCGGTGCGATCAGTTTTCATGATTAGAGAATGTATAGAGCCAATAATTAGTTACTACACTTACCCTTAACATTTTGAGTGATCTCTTTGTTCGCCACTTGAATTACCTTGGCATTTATTTTTCTTTTGCTAGTTTTTACAATTTTTCTAATTAATAAAACAAAAAAAGTAATGCTTCTTCTTCTTCATTACTGGAATTGCCAAGTTTATTGGGAAGGATAGGGTTGCCAAGTACGTCCTGTCTACTACTTCGGGGTGATTCTTAATAACATCCATTTTCATCATTTAAAAAGTTAATTTTTGTGTACTGTCAAGACTTTATTTGATTTTTCCAAATAAATTTTATTTCTATAGTTGTATTTAGCACCCTTTGCGTTTCCACATAGAATGATTCTAAGTGGGAAATGTTGCATCAACATATTCATTTGACCGACAGGTGCTTGAGTACATCCTCCACAGCTGTTTCTGACATTTTTGCTTTTTATCATATTCTTTGCACAACTTTTGAGTTCGGTTAGCAGTCCAGTGTACATTTTGTTATTGTGTATAACAGGGTATCCATTAGTTTATGTCATGTCTCGAGACCAAGAAGAACATCAACTCATAGCACCAAATCGGTTCAAATGATTGAACTCCTTATAATAATAAGTTTTAAATAAATAAAGTAAGTTAACTTGTAGTTATTATTGATGGCGCACATGCAAACAATGTCCCACAACAATGAGATGCTAACTGTGGCAACTCTATGTATATTGATATCATATGTACAAAATTTTTGATGTGTTTTTATTTAATTTGATTCAGTTGCTTACGCCAGCTAACAAAAAATATCAAAATACGTAAAGTAGTAAGAGAAAAAGACGCGCAATATCGGGAATTAGTTGAAAAACATGACCATGGGGGAGCGCGAGCCAGTCGTTTTGCACTCGCTCGTTTTGCCCGTTATTCTGAGGCCAATTTTCACACTGGTAAAAGATGAAAAAGAAACAATTGATGCCTAATTAACTAATGCAACGACATTAATATTGAATAAATTACTACACAGCTCGAACGACGCGATGTCGGTGCTGCACAGTCATTACGCTCAGCCATACTCAAGTCGGAGCAAAATAATCCGGGCTTCTGCTACGACCTCGTTGCGACGATCGTGCGACGAGCTGACCTGAATATCAACCTTAATGAGGCTGTTTTACGTTTGCAGGGCAACATTACAGAGGCAGATTGTAAGCAACGCAAGCACGATTTAGCACAATTTTATGCTTTGATTTTTTTATATTTATATTCGTCTTGTAATATGCAGTGAATGAATATCGCTTGACACGCACTGAGGAGCCATTCCAAGAGCTGAATCGTAAATCTGTAGCGTTGAAAGTAATACTCAGTCGCATACCAGATGAGATTAACGATCGCAAAACATTTTTGGAAACGATTAAGTAAGGCCCAGCAATTATTTTTAGCCGCTTTTTATTAATTCCGTTTTTTGTTTTTTTAGGGAAATTGCTAGTGCTATAAAGAAGCTGCTAGATGTGGTTAATGAAATCAGCTCATTTATTCCTGGTGTCACGGGTAAACAAGCTGTCGAACAGCGTAAAAAGGAATTTGTCAAATATTCTAAAAAATTCAGCACAACGCTGAAGGAATACTTCAAGGAGGGACAGTAAGTGTTTAAACAAAGCTTCTTTTTCTATTTTTCCATTCTGATCCAAAGCGAATCCCTTGTGCCGTTTGTCTTTTTGATTGTTGACTTTATTTACTTTGATTTCTTATCGTATGATGTCATACAATTCGCATTTTGATTACGCTTTTGGAATTTTTACTGATAATATGCGTGTGCGCTGCTGCCGTTACAAGTTAAATGTGTATTGTGTTCATATATTCTAAAACAAAATCACATAAAATATGAAAGCTATGTCTACAATCACATTATATTAATTTTGAAATTTTCTGCGTGCCTAATTAGTTTAATTGAATAGCAAACTAACTTGACTATAAGTACACGGCATACTGGCAAAATAATGTCTACAATTAAATGCAATATGCACGGCTTCAAACTCTATTCCTTTTCAACAACACTGAAGCAGTAGTGAATGCAACCAAATACTGTTTTTTTAACCTAATCCCCCCGCTCCCCTAGCCAACAAGACGAAATAGCTAGTGTTTGGCAAAATGTCGATGGCATAAACATAAATTCTTCATAAAATAACAAAGATGACGTTGTGTATAACATAAACTTTACGTTCGTCAAATTTTATTGCTTTATATTTCTATGAACATGCTAATTTGAGTTGTCCTGACTTTAAAATATTTTGTTCATAGTTTAACGCTTAGTTATACATTGTTAATTCATACTATTGATTTCAGTTTTACCTTAATTGCATTTGCAATTTTAATATGCATGATCTGAAGGA
Source organism: Stegana nigrithorax (assembly GCA_037044495.1). Taxonomy (NCBI): domain Eukaryota; kingdom Metazoa; phylum Arthropoda; class Insecta; order Diptera; family Drosophilidae; genus Stegana; species Stegana nigrithorax. The sequence continues at coordinate 190,556 of JBAMBQ010001606.1, read as the reverse complement.
AACGGTATTTAACTGAAAATGATTTTACATTCTGCAAGTACTGCAGCAATTGTAAAAATAAGCTTTATCAATAATGCAGGTCAATTACAGTTCGAGGCTAAAGCAATGACTCGACTATGCACATTAAAAAGTGAAACAAAATATTGCATAACTTTGTTTAAGTTGAATGTGTGATTGGTAGATGTTTCTTTTTGCTCTAAGTAATTTGTATTAGGATTCATGCGTGGGATTTAAATTTTTTTTTTCAAGCAGTTACTGCATAAGCAGTGCTTATTAATTTCTTTTCTTCTTTCAGACCCAATGCAGTATTCATAAGTGCACTTTTTCTAATACGGCAGACGAATCAAATTATGCTGACTGTAAAAAATAAATGCGAATAGAGAATTTAATGAATTATTTTATAACAAGACAAGAAAACAAAAAAAAAAAAAACAACAAAAACAAAAGACAGAAATGTTATAAAATCTTAGTGGCATTTTATGTTTAACAAAGCGTTCAATCATAAATACAATAAACAAGTAAAGCAGATACAAATTATATAGCGCCAATCATGTGGAGCTGGAATTTTTAGCAAAGGACACGTCAACAAAATGAAAAAAGGAAAAAAAAACCAACAGAAAGTTCTTTAAAATATAAGGAATGAATAATATTTATTATTTACGCGAATGAGCAGCAAAGTTATAATTAAAAGAACAATTAATAATAATGTGTAAAAAAGACTCCGGCGATGCACTGTTTTTTTTTTAAATATAATTTGTAGCACATAAATTAAACTATTACTACCAAGTAATATGGATTAATTATATTGAAAAGGTTAACAATTCAAATTAAATTCCAAGCTAAAATTTAAAAGCAAAATAAAATAAAATGATGCAGTAGACTTTGTACGCGGTATAGCAAGAATGTTTTAATTAAATGTAAATAATTCCTGTGTTTTGTTTAAAGTTGAATATTGTTTAGATGACGCCAACAAAAGATAAATAAAAGAAAAAATATGAGAAGTATAAATAAAAATTACAATAGCAGCATACGAGATACAGATTATACTAAATGAAATAAAAATTGAACTTTTTAACTGTTTTTAATTGTTAGATTTTGATGGTAACAAATAAATAATTAAAAATAAATAGAAAAGGCAACAAAATGGATGAATAATATAAAAACACATTACAAATGTATTTACTTTCGTTTAAATTTAAACTTATAGTTATAACAAAGATTATTTTATTTTTAATAAATGTTATAAAATTGTACGTGTAGAAACGAGAAACGACAAATAAATGTATTTATATTCAATACAAGATTGTTTAATATTTTCAGCAGCAATTTCAGGAATTATCAGCAAATCGAAATAAAGTCGAACTCCTTCAAAAACTCAAATTATGGCAAATTGCTTTGTTTTAGAATATGAAAATCCGGGGTTTAGAGAATATTAAGTACAGTGAGTTCTTAGCCAAATATTTAAAGTAATTTTAAATATGAAAATAGAACGACTATTGCAATGCCATTTATAATTTTCGCTGTTGGCAATGCTGCTCAGTTACTGTTAAACGAAATGTTAACGGTAATACAACCCGCCAACAAGTGCGAAAAATCGATTCTTTTTGACACAGACACACCATACACACACACACACAAACACACAAAGGCACGAATGCGCCATACACCAGCAGTTGTTGGGTCAACTGCCAACCAAAATCAGTACAAACCGAACTGCGTGCGACCGAAGATGACACACTTCGAAAAGTGGTCGTGCTTTTCGCATTACATATTTTTTTCTATTTAGCATTAAAGTCCTGTAAAAAATATTAGTTAAAAAAATTGTAAAAAATTTATTTTAGTGTAAATGATATGCATTTATGTAAATTGTATTGAGAAAACGCGAAAAAAAGCGTTGAAAAGAAACAAAACAGAAAAGCAAAGCAAAGCAATTTCGTCGTACGAACAAAAAGTGCAAAAGTGAGTGAGCAACTTCGGTATAACTCGGTATCCCCGTGTCCATGTTACCCAAAAAAATAATAAAAAACAAAAAAAAAAAAAAAAGCGAAAAAATAAATCAGCAAAAATAAAAAGCACCAAAGGTGGCACAGAGCGAATAGCAGAAGAAGTGGCACAACATTTTTTCACTCTATACTAAGTAAGGAAAAATGTTTTGTAGTAGAGGCAACGAAAATCGCTTGTGAAAATTTTGTGTGTGCGAAAAAAGAAAACGGGGAAAAATGAAAATATCCAATTCATGTAAAAATCTATTGAAAACGTGCGAAAATCTAACGTGTAGATGTAACGAGTGCAAAAAAAGCATTTACGAAATAAAAATCATAAACGCCTCCGCCGAAAAATATCAAATGTAAAATAATAGTAAGTGAAAATACATAATTTAAGTTGCAAATGTATGAAAAGTGTGTGTTAAGCTTAGGGAAAAGTCGGAAAACGGCTTGTAGCAGCGAGCGAGTGTGCGTGTACAGAAATATATAAATAGAAATTAGTTAAAATTAGTAAAACCAAATGATACAAGAGTAAAAGTAAAAGTGTTACTTCTTTAAAGCATATCGACGAAGAAAAAAAAAACAATAGTAAAATAAAAAATATAAGAAACGTAAAAATACTTACACACACACATACACACACACACACACACACACACACACACATAGATACACTCTAACAAACACATACATATTTACACACGTAGTGACTGAGTGTAACGGTATTCTGCAAATAAAAGTAGAATTCCCGCGTCGCCACTGACACTGCAAATCAGCTCTAGCTGCCCGCCACAGCCAGGCAGTCATCCAGTCAGCAGCAGCAGCAGCAGCAGCAGTGGCCTGACAACTGCGAGTCCCAATTTCCTTTTCGATGATTGCCAAATAGAAATTAGCGCAATTATTCGTGGAGTGCATTTTGGATTGGAGAATTGCAAGGCAGGCTAAAAAGGAACAACACACAACAATGTACGTAAGAAATAATAGAATATGCAGTTGAATGAAAAAAAAAAAAAATAAATAACACATAAAACAAGAACCATGAGACATGTTTGATGTGGGAAAATGTGCTGGCGGGCAGGCAGATAGTTGCAGGCAGTCAAGCAGCAAAATGTTATTTTATATTCATAAGCAGCAGCATTTAAAATAGGCAAAGGGGTGGCGGGCCGACGTAAAGACGTCGTAACAGCAGCAGAAGAACAAGAAGCGAAAGCAGATAAATGAAAAGTGCCACTTTATGCTTTGGGGCGGTTTTGACACGCTCACACACAGCCGCCGCGACACATATACACACACACACACATACGCGCGCGCAAAAGCAAACAAACGCGCGAACACACACACACACACACACACTCACGCACCCACAGATACAAACACTCTCTCTCTCAATACGCCACACAGCGTAGTAATAGACTTATGGTCGAGCGTGACGTGCCGTGGAGGGGGCACGTTGCGTTGCTTTGCGATAGGCAGGGGGTAACGACGCGCTTATGACTATGTGCGTTGAGCATGGCAGGTGTGCTCCATTTTGCAATCTACTCTGTTATCGTCCTTATTGTTGTTTTCGTTGTGCTGTCTCAGTCTGCGCTCCACCGGAAGAGCCGAAATATTTTTATCGTACTCTAACATTATTTCTGTTATCAATATTGCTTTGTTTTTTTTTTTTGTTTTTTGTTTTTCACTTTTTTGTTTTCCCATTGCTTTTCTGCACGTTCTTCACGTTTCGTGTTATTTGTGTCTGTATGTCAAATATAAAATATTTCAAACTGTTAAGTGGCCTTTGAATGTTGCGAAAAGTATTTTAAAATTGCTTAACAGTAAGTTTGTAGGTTACTGTAATACACATTTTGTTTTGGACCTTCACTTGGAGTAAAGTGTGTCCTATGAGTGAGTAGCTATTGACATTTGAATTTATCGTCAGGCAAAATTCAAAATTATGCATCATTGCCATATTTAAACCCCATGTACAAAGCATAATTGCTAACAAAAGGGTTAAGCCTTTGACAGCTGTCAAACGAATCTGTCAGCTAAATTGGCATTTGTTTTATTTAAGATTTGGCATTTTTTATTTTAAATCGTTTACTCAGCAATAATTGCCTTTTTCAAAAAGGACTATATTTACACAGTACGAGTCTGCAAATAACATGTGCTTTAGAATACTTACTAACATAATAACCAATGTATAGCAAAATATAAGCCAACGTTTATGTAATGCAGACTGCAGCAGCTGGTTTTTATTTAAACTAAGCACAAAAGTGAAAATTATGGCATTTGCTTATTAAAATAAATAGTAAAACTTCGTCTTCACTTTTCATATGTTACTTAACTCACATGCATGTGTTACTGTTACTGTGCTGTTGACTTCAGTCGTGCTCCTTGTATGGGGTTTGTATACAAATTAAATTTTTATGCATGCCAGTGTATGCTCTATGAAATCCCACAAGTGATTGCGGCGATGCCAACACAAGCAGTTAAAGTGTCCGTCCTGCTGTGTATTTTGGTTTGACTGGGTCATTGGCATGCGTTACTTTGAAAATTTGGAGGAAGCGCATATTTAGCGGTCATTGACATTTTTAAGCTAATAAAAACAAAGCAAAATAAAAAATGTATTTATTTCAGAACTCAGTCTTATTTAACTTTATTATTCGCAGACGGTTTAATGTTTTGTTTTTTGCTTGCGGTTAATTGCAGCATTTGATTAGCGTTTTAACTTCGGTACTGCAGTTATAGGGGTTGGCCTTTTTCATTAACTCTTTCGTTTAAGTATCAACTTTTAAACTGAGATATATACAAATCAATGCAGATTGAATGTAAACAAAAAAATTAAAAAATTTTTGTTGCAAGTTAGAACAATGAAATGATCCTTATGAGGAATAAGCTGCTGATTTTTTGCGTAGTCACACATATATACATATATATGTATATGTAGGTCTGTCTATTTTAAAAATTAAAAAGTAATAAACAAAATGCTTTTTAAATGTTAAATACCCTAATATATATATGTGAATGCATTGAGATTATTTCTTATAAGATATTTCTTAATTATTTTACTAAACATTAGGATAATGACCTGCTAACCGAGAAATACATGATGTGTACAATTAAGGCAGTAAGAGACCAAAAAATAAAAGTATTCATTCATTATTATCAGGCACATAGGCTTCTTCCACGGTTAGCCAAAAGCTGCAATCCTCCTTGCTTGCACTTCTTTGGCTTGCTGTGTGTGCTGGGCCATTGTTGGCAGCTTTTACTGTATTTTTCTTCATTTCTTCTTAGCGAATGAAACTAAGAGCGTTTACAAATAGTCAAGATTGTTTCTGCGAGAATTGAGGTCACGCCATTTAAAGGATAATGAACTTTTGATGCAAACAATTTTGTTTCGCTCACTTTAAAGTAGCGTAATTGCGTGCGTACTTATTTTTTTAGCTTGGCAAGGAGTCAGGACATAAATTTAAGTGCGTGACCTCTTTGTCTTGACGCTATACATTATTTGAGTCCTTTTAAATAAATATTTACCGATAACGTATATCGTAGCCAAAGTAGGTCAACTTGGTCAATGCTTTCTATCAAGCGACTCTTGGGACGTATTAATTATGTTTCTACATGGTTTGGTATAACATTCTGAATATACCTTGATGAATTGCACAATTTCATTGATACTGCTTACTGTCGTTTTAGATATTTGACATCATTCAGGTTTAAAACGTTTTGTTTAACAAATGACTTCCAATCAATGCATATTAAATTTAATTTATATAGACTTGCCATTGTTTAAGCAAAAAAGTTTAATTTAAATTGATGTTTTTTGTTTTTTCCTATGCTCTGAAATCTAGGCAGCGAAACCCAATCGACTTCCTTTTTCATATTATTTTTTTCTATAAGTTTGAGCATTTGTAAAGTTTTTATTATTTTAACATTTCGAAACCAAAATTGGCAAACCTTAAGCAAACACAAAAAATATTTGGATTGGAGTAAAGCAATGGAAATTCTGTTAAAATCTTTTTTTTAAAGCCAAGGTTCAAAATTTCCAGTTTTTAACTTGGAAGGCATTTAAGTCAACGTTTTAGAGTTAATAAAGTTTACCGTGGATTATTTAATGTGTTCAGATATGCACACTAACGTCATATACACTATAGAAATATGTAAATTCTTAGCAAAAAAATGTTACCTTTAACATAAGAATTTGCAACTGCACACAACATGATATGAAAACTTTTGCCTGTGTGCTGGAATGTTTTGGAAAATATTGGTGCATAATGCAAAAAGTGGCAGTTAAAACTTTAAGGCAATAAATAAAAAAAGTAAATAAATTTTGGGTTCTTGTGCACTGCCGCCAAGCTGCTATTAAAGATTGCCAACAAAAAATTAGGAAACTGTGCCATAAACTGCATATACACACTGACAGGCATAAGTACAAGCACAAGCATACGCACACGCACAAACACAAACGCACACATATACATGGATATGCGTTTGCATGCTGCTGCGTGCCGCACTGACGCGTTTATATAACAAACAAATTTCTCGTACATATGCAATGGAGTACACGCGCATATAAAATGTAATTAAATACACAGCAAACTTTTGCAACTTGCTGTTCATTAACTTCATTTGAAAGAGGAGGCAAAAAAAAATGAGCAAAAAAGCAAGCAAGACAGAAAGGAAAAGTTTTTGGCAATGCTGCTTAGGCAGAAGCGGAGTCAGCGGCAGAGCCAGAGGTTGATGCTGAGGCTGATGCTGACGCTGACACAGAAACCGATGAACTTTTAAATGAGTTTGCAGTGCAACAAAACTTGCAACAAATCGTTGCCACACCACAGAAAGTTTGCGCCATTTCAATTATTTGTAGATTTAAGCCAGCAAAAAATGGCACAAAACCCAAAAAAAAGAAAAAAAAGCATATATATGAGTGCATATATATTTAAGAATGCAGCAATTAAACTTAAATAGTGCAATAAAGAAATAAAAAAATAAATAACGTATACGCAGTGTATTCGCGCGCAGGCACGCGTGTAGGATGCCGCAAGTGCCCTATGCCATATGCTGTTAGTTGTTATTTTTTATTTTTTTTTGCTATTGTTGCTGTTGCTTTTGTTATTTTACTTGCTGACTGAATAAGAATTTTCCATTTAATTTGCTTGATAACCTCACAACTGCCAAAAATTAGGTTAATAGAGTGTAAAGAAGACAAAAAAAAAAAGAAAATGTAACCGCAACCTACTTTGCCATGTACGTTGATGACGAAGACGACGGCAGTGTGGAACGTGGTTTGACGCTTTAGTAACAACATAAAGAAGAAGAAGAAGCAGTGTAAGGTATGCTAATCTGCACTTTAAGAATTCATTAAAAATTAAACGTCCATTGTCGCTTGTCGCCTGCTGCCATCGCCATCTACTTAGTTAGGGTTTAGACACGAGAGCGCGCACATTAACACATTGCAGGACAGCAAGACAAGGGCACCGAGAGAGCGACAGAAAGTGGCAGAGAGAAACAGTGCTAGAGAGATGGAGAGAGAAAGAGAGTATGTGCGACATCACGCCATGCTGATGCTGAGCATGTTTGACTGTTAGACGAAAATTATGCAATTTGTTTAGCTTTTGCTGTCGCGTGGGCTTTGCATGCGTGGGTAAATATTTTGGAAACCACAAGAACAACATAAAAAAAAAACAACAAGAAAAAAGAGAAATCTTAAGCAAATAAGAAAAGAAAAAATGAAAGCAAACGAACAAATTAAGACGGCAAATGGCTGTGAGGGTGTTGCTTCCTCGTTTAGCTGGCTGTGGGTGTGTGAGTGTGTGTGTGTGTGTGGGCGCATATGATATGTATATGTATATGCATATGTGTATGTTTGCGTGTGTATGTGTGGTTGCGGGTGTATGTGTTTGTATGCCTGTGCGTAGGTAGCTGCACATGTCATGCTGATGAAATTAATGGTGCCAAGTAGAGCTCGTACATCACCATGCCAAATAGCAGAAGCAGCAGCAGCAGCAGCAGCAGAAGTAGCAGCAAGTAATCAACTAACCAAGCGAGCAAAGCAACAACAAATAAAGTTTTATCATCAACACTAACAAGCAAAGCACAGCACAGCGCACATATAAATATATATGTAGAAAAAAAAATATCAAACAATAAGCACAATGACAAGAACAATAAGCAAAAGTAAAACAACAACAAAAACAACAACCAACAAGAAGAAAAGGAAGTTGAAGAAAATGCCAAGCAATAAAAAAACGTTGACGATGACGACTACGAAAAATGACAAACACTAAAAATAGCCTAGAAGTCAAAAACTCTACACATGGCTTCGCCGCTGCCATTGTTTGGCTGCTTAGGGTTTGAGTTGAAGTCTACACACACTTGCTGCCGGGTCCGTGTTTGCTTTGTCTTCTCAGCGTCTGTCTGCGGCCACTTCAACACACACTTACACACATGTACTGCCCGCGTGTGGCCAAGTAGCGTACTTAGCCACTATCTAACGAAAATAGCATGCCATATGCATTTTGTTGTCGCTACTGCTGCCACTGCCGCTGCACATGCCACCGCAATATTAAGAAGGAAATGCCGCTTAAGACTTTCTGCCTGTCGCTGCTTGGCTGCTTTTATGCGCTTGCAATGCTGCGGCTGCCACAACAACTTCTTCCACAACTTGCTTTTGCTGACAGCTAAAGAAAATAGCGAAACGCTTGACGCCTCCTTGAAGTATGCAATGCTGCTGCGTCAGCTGCCGTTCATGTACTTCAGTATAATTAAAAAATGCGCTGCACACTACTCACAACTCTCACGCCTGTCTTGTTTGCGTTCTTTTTTACACTTGTTCCGTTTTTTGTTTTTTTTTTTGTTTCTTTACTATTTGTTTTTGTTTTGCTTTATGTTGCATGTGCCAAATCCGCCGTTCAGTTGCTTGTCTGTTAAAGTGTTGCTCTGTTAAGTGGCGCTGTTAACTAATAAAATGCTTTGGAGAAGTTATAGGAATGGAGTTTACTTATACGTTGAAATGCTAATACCGAAACAATTGTTTTATTTTGTTAAATTCTGTTTTAACTGTTCACCTATGAGATTGTGCATTGCTGGAATTGATTCTTTTTTGTCAAGCGCATCCATACGCTCCCTGCGCTTCATAGCTTAGCGGAATCCACCTTCATATGCCAGTACTGTGTTCTATTCTTGATTTATTTCTTGAATTTTTATCATTTTACTTCATATATATTATATATTATTTCTTGTGACTTATTTGAGGAAAATCCATATACGCTAAAATTCGTGATTTAATTTTGCGCGATACTGTATATGTCCTTTTAATGCCTTTAAGTTAAATGGTGATTACAAATCATGTTGTCTACGAAATATAGCTTACTAAATCGTTTAAATAAGAACAATTAATGCGATCACAATAAAAAGTAACAATTTCCCTGAATCACTTGAAATAAGTTATGCTGTTTATGTCTCCTTCTCTTTAACAAACGACAGCAATTAAAATAATATAAAATACGACAAATAATAAAATCCAAAAAAAAAAAAAACTCTTTTTACAATTAGAAACGTTGAACATATATTTTTGGGTTTTTTGTGTGTTAAGCATTGTAGATGGCTATCATAAATCCCACTAACCCGGAGTGAGAAATATGTATTAACAGTATGTTAAATATTGTGAAGTCGTTACAGAGTTTTATAACTTTGCAAAACGACCAGCAGCCGACATGAGCACACACTCTGTCTGTGTGACCCACACACGGATAAAAGTCGAAAATTTATTCGTGGCAGCACACATACATGCTCAGTGTCGGATGAATGTCAGATGGCCTAGGAGGCTGGCCCCACACACAAAACACTTCAATCTGATCCGACATGGTTTTCCAAATCAAAGCAACAACAGCAGCACACGTTGGCTCAGTAATGGAGAGAATAGTATTCCTCTGCGCAGACGCAATATAAGTGCAAGGGAAATTTTCTCAGCACACACACAATGCAGCGTAAAGCGCATGTCTGTGCGCTCAGGCATTTTTATGCTTAGCTTTGGTTTTTTGTCCTTTTTTGTTATTCTTTTTCGTTTGCCTTTTTGCATTTGCATTGAGTATCGATGTAACAGTAATAAACGCAACAACAGCAAGTGTACTCTCATTATTGTAGTAGTAGTGGTTGTTGTTGTTGTTGTTATTGTACTTATGCTATACCCTTTGAACAGCAACTAGTGGTTAAAGTACAACGTAGCTATAGCTACTGCTGCTGTGACTATGGCTACGGCATCGACATCGACATCGGCAGAGGCTGCGACTGTGGCTGCTGTTTTCACTGTCGCAGCTCTCCGTGCCGTGTCTTTTTCGCATTTACTACGCGAATAGATTGCACACATAACGGTTCATTCGTTCGTTCGTTGGCTCGTAAACGCAACACAGCGACGCGACGTAAAGCAAAGTAACGTAATAAAAAAAATATATATATATATATACAATATACTGTATGTAAAAATAAAGCAAGTTAAACAGTTTAAAGTTTTACGGTGCACTAACGCAGCATCAACATAGATACTCGTATATAAAGTCTGCATTAATAAATACGCTTAAAATAGTCAAGCACGTCGCGTGTTAAACGTTCTGTGGGGAAGCTGTAAGTAAAACGCGCTATTGTGCGACATAGTTGGAGCTGGTAGTCGAGCATTATCACACTTTGTGTATATGGTGCATGCGAAATTAACGCTAAATAAATAAGCAACAAAGTCGACAACGCCAGCGACAACGACAACGACAACGACTATGGCAAAGGCAAAGGCAAAGGCAACAGCAACGGCAGTGGCATGTAAAATAATAGCGAATGTTTGTTGCTTTAGCTTTTGTCATGTTTGGTCCTTTGATATTTCGCTAAATGCAGCACAAGGTTTCTGCTCTGGTGATTGCCCGCCTTTGCTGCTTGTTGGCTGCCAGGCTGCCACTGCTGCTGCTGCTATATTCGTAGACACCTCCGCTCAACGCCTCCAAACAAACAAACAAACCAACAAGCAAGTAAGCAAGCAAAGAAACGAATAAGCGAACAAAATGTGTGTTTGTATGGACAGGCAAAGCCAAAGCATTGAGCGCGGGCGGTAATGAATATTTGTTGGGGGCATGGGGCCGTTTATAGCAGGGCGCCGCATGATATTTAAATGTCATGTGCGAATGTGCCCACGCGACTCTTGCAGCGCAGCAGAGGCTGCAGAGGCAGCAGTAGCAGCAGTAGCAGCAGCAGCAGCAGATGTAGCGACAGTAGATGCCACAGCAAAAGCTGAAACTAAAACAGCTTCCAGTTTTAGTATACACTTGCCCATTCATTCATTCGTTTATAAGGGGGTGGATGGAGGCTGTTTGTGTATGTGCAACTGTTTTAATATACACTTTATCCTTTGCCTTCTGCTTGCTTAGCTGGTATTAAAGTAAATTTAATTTTGTGGCCGTTAATCCGTATTTATACAGCGCCTGTTAGTTACTTATAAAGTACATAACCCAACAAGTGGATCTTCTTATTTTCATTTACTTCTTTTACTTTATTTTATGTTTTTCTTTTTTCAATATTAGATTTTAATTATTTTCATTTAGTTCGCATATAATTGAATTTCAAGGCGTTCACACGTTAGCCTTCTAACGCACAAATGGACTTGTGCTGCGCACATGTGTATACGATGTTGCGTCTGGCTCGTGCATTTAACATTTGTAATATCATTGGCAAAGCTTGTCTAGACATCTAGGCGCGTACTTTTTCTTGCAAGTATCTGGTATGGGTTGCATGAGTAATGACGGAGTCATTTCGTGATTTTTTATTTGTGTTTTCTTTAAAATGAAAAGGGTAAATCAACTTGGCATGCAGTGCGTATGTGTAATATGAAATAGTTGGCATACAGTTTTAGATGCAGCGCTTTAAGTTTTACAGCTACTGTTAGATGTTTACAGCGTTATAAAAAAAATTGTTGCAGCCTTTTGGGCTAAATTTGTTGTAAGCGTAAGCTGGAATTCATAATTGTTAATTTTACTTAGTTTAAACCAAAAACGTGTAAAGAACATAATTTATGCATATATAGTGCGGTTGCTTTTTGGTTCATTGTACGCATGTGCACTTAAAGCGCTTTTAGTCATATACTATAGACACTGGAAAACTAAATAAAGCCCAAATTTTAGCAGCAAGTGCTATTTGTAACAAAAACTCAATAAAAATGAAAAGTCCAAAGTTTTGAGTATGATAGCTTAAATTGTAGCAGATGTTTGTGCCTAAACACGAGAGTTTAGCGTCACGCAGCTGAACTAGCATTAGCCGAAGAGGAGAGTACCTTCAGCCATGATCGAAAAGAAAAAATAGCAGGTGCAAATATTAAAAGTGTCACACTGAGGTAGACAGTGAGCAAGCAGTGTGAACGTCGCGCATTTGCCAATGCTTAAATTGTGGCAACAGTGGCAATTAACCCAAAGTTCAAAGTTCAAACGCAGACGAGCAGACGAAACGTCAAGTACGCGTACAAGCGGCAGCTACGCTATAGTTAGTCATGGTAAATAAAAATTGCCATGATATAAACTGATGTACATATACACACACGCGCATACACACAGGCTACTCTACTACTATATAGTATACACTTCATGCGCGAAGCAATTACATGGCAACACACGCACGCACGTACGCGAAGACTGCGTGTCGCTGTCAAAAAACTTTTGACCCATTTCTTTTTTGCTATGCTTGAAATAAATAAATAAAAACGCCACAAAAAGAGACAACAAAAAGATACAAAATATAAAAAAAAAAAAAAAAAAAAAATTGCGTGAACTGCAGAAATATGGCAACAAGAAAGTGTCGTGCTAGCTGCTAACCGAGAAATATTCGTAATTTTTCTAGTTTTGGCACTTGAGCAAATAAAAATAAAAAATTTGTGTAGCAGCGTTTCGGGCGCAGCTTATGCACGCCATGCTGCCAAAGCAGCGTCACTTGCGTTACTTTATAATAGCAAAATAAAAGTGCAAGAAATAAGAAATAACCGCTGCCAAGCTGTGCCATTTCTTGGCTCTCCATGTCAGTTTGTGCATTTTTTTAATGTTTTTTGATTTTTTTTTTTTGCTCACTTGCAGCGCAAGATGCCCTACGAATCGATGCAACACCATCATCACCATCAATCCGTTGCCTCTGCAGTCGCAGGCGCAACAGCGCCCAACGGCATGCTGGACTCGCTTAGTTTACAGCTGCGAGATGCGGAAATGCGACGCACGGAAATCGAACGTGCACATCAAGTGAGTGCAATAAAAGCAAATAGCATCGGCAATGCCAGCGACAGCAACGAAGACAACCGTAAGGGCAACGGCAACGACGACGGCGAAAACGCAGTGTCACACCAGCCTTGGAGTTGTTGTCCATGCCATCATCTTCGCTTTCGTCGTCGTCGCCCCCGTTACCCATTTGCAGCAGTTAGTCGCTTAAAAATACTTGCTTGCTCGCGGATAACACTTATAAAATTTGCATAACACTTTTGCACGCTTTCACAGGAAACTTTGGCACAAATACGTAATTTAAATAGCTGTGCACGCCCCGATGCGGAGGCGGTCGAGAATCTGCAATCACGCGCGCGCGAACTGGAGAAAAAGGTACGCATGCATATGCGAGTGTTTTTTTGCATTTTCTTCCATTTACTCAGCGGCCGCATGCATATTTCATTTGACAGGTTGCTCTGGAGAATGTGCGCTGCGAGGAGCTGCAGATCGAGCTGACTTCCGCGCTTAAGGCCAAAGCGGCACGTTCGGCTGCCACCTCCTCTGCGGGCGGCGGCGGCAGCAGCAGCATGGGCGCCACCAGTGGCAGCTTACAGGCCACAAGCAATATTTCCACCGTCACATGGGCACCGACAATCACTCACCAGGACCAAGGCTCCGAGATTGATATCATCATGGCGAAGATTGAACAGGCATGTTGTGGCTCTTTTAGCATAACTGTATGTATGGCAGGTCTATGTGTGCATGTAGTTGGACGGGATGAAGCAATAGGCGTGTTTGAGGTTTCAAAAAAAAAAAAGAAAAGTTAACGAATTTATTCACTGAAATCTAAACAAAATATAGAAATGCTTTGGTAATGGCAAATGGCTGTCTCGTGTCATGGTGCGTAGTGATTCAATTTCTGTTGGTCGTTGTGCTTGGATTCTTCTTGGCGAACTGTCGTCTGATCTTCTCCTTGATGGGTTGCTTTTTGCCAGCTGTATTTGTTGCTGTTGGTGTTGCGGCAGTGCAGCTGCTGTCATTGCGTTTTGGCGTCTGCTTGGCATTGTTCGAGTTGTGGCTTTTGCCTGAGGCAACACTTTTCCCAGAGGCAATGCTTTTGCTTGGCGAAACATTGCCACGTTTCTTCCTCTGGTCACTGAGCCTTAGGGTCTTGGCCGGTGCAGTGTTGTCTGCCATGTCTAGGGCACTTGCATTGTTGGCCATCTTGCTGGTCTTTTTGGGTCTTTTGCAAGATAGTGGGAGCGGCGCCGCCACTGGCACTGGCGATATCATGGGGATTGTCACTGGCGCTGCCACGAGCTCTTCCACTGGCTCGTCCACTGGCAATGACTCCGCTTGCTGCATTAAATCTTCTAACAGTGCTTTTTCCTTCATGGCCTGCTTGGCGTTTTCCGAAAGCTGCAATTGCAGGCGCAATTTCTCATTCTCGGCAGTCAGCATGCTGATGCGCTGCGCATGTTCATTGTCTTCATCGACTTCATGCATCTCGGCAGCCATGTCAAGTAAATTAACCATCTTGTCAATGCGTACATTCAGATCGTCCACTGCCTCAGACAAGGAGCACAGATACTTCTCACGCAGCTGAAAGCTTTTATTGTATACATCACCGCTGCCCTGTTCAGTGTCCTGCAAGGGCAGTACCTGGCTTAATCCCAAGTCATAAGCATTGAATATTTTCTGTAGGTCTTCATTGGGCGGCAGGCAATCGAGTTTTTCGCATTCGAGGTCGCTTTGGCTTAGCGGCTTACAGGCAGCCTCCTCGCGACACTGGCGCAGCTGTTTGAGTGACTCATCGAGTTTCTCGGCATCGGACAGCAGCAACGTGCAGTTGTCATCTAAGTCGGCCAGCTGCTTGACCACATGCTGTGAAGTGGAGCACATATGTTCAAAGCTCACATTGGCCATCATTGCACGTTGGTTGGAGAGACTTTTCACTTGAGATTTGGAATATTGATAAAAATCCTCAAGGAGGTGCTTGCG
Source organism: Stegana nigrithorax (assembly GCA_037044495.1). NCBI lineage: Eukaryota > Metazoa > Arthropoda > Insecta > Diptera > Drosophilidae > Stegana > Stegana nigrithorax. Next base: position 175,372 of record JBAMBQ010001606.1, on the reverse strand, counting down.
TGCTGTACGATTTTCTCTGGCTTACTACTTTTTCTGTTCCAACCGTCTTGTCAATCGCCATTGACAAGGTTGACTAATTTCTGTTCTGAGCACTGCACAAACGTTTACTTGGTTCGAAATTTTTACTAGATTTTCGTTTTTGTTTGCTTATGATTTATTCACAATACAGGACAATCGCGTACTTGCGGAGCTGGAGCAACCGAGAACATCATCGTCTGGCATGTCATCAGTGCCGCCTAGTTCAATGTTAATTAGCGGAAATAGCGAATTTAAAACCATATCAAAGAGTGGTAAGTGCCAGCCACAACACATAATCGACAAATCTGAGATGATTTAATGAAAATATGTTTTATGCTTTGCAGAACTTGAAGAAGAACTGAATCGCTATAAACGTGCAGGTATGTGTCCCATAGTAAAATAAGAAAATAAAGAAAAGAAAAATACAGTTGCATACATTATTTTTTTTTTTTTATGCAGTCTTAGGCGGCACCAGCGGCGCTTCAGCACTTTCCTCCGGCTACTCGAGCCTACCGCATTCGCTTGCATCCACGCTACCCAACGGCGCCAGCACAAGTGGCGGCTCGACTGCCTGTCCAACCGGTCTGACATCCATATCGGCACTCGTGCCCAACTCAATGAGCGGCATATCATCGAGTCTGAGCAGCCATGCCATACAATCGTTGAACGCGGCCGCAGCCGCTTCGGCCTATGGCAGCAGTAGTTCCGGCACCGGTCAGTCCTCGGTTGAGAAACTGTTGAGTGGAACGAGTGGAATCACTGGCATTCCACCATTGCCGGTAAATATTCATACGATGAAGTCTATGCCATCAGCATTAAGTCAGGTAAACTATTTTTAATAATGAATCGATCACAAAAATCTCTTCTCATAATAATTAAAACCAAATGCAAAAAAAAAAAAAAAAATAAAAAATTAGTAAATTATACAAAATGCAACAAAAACGCTTCACATAGTGTACTCAATCAATACGAGTATAAATCAAAAATAAAGTTAAACCTATTTTTTTTTAAAATTGGCTTTCATCCGCTTTGCAGTTAACTAATTAGATTTGCTTTGATATTTTAAAAAGTTGAAATCAATTACAAAAAAACAAAGAGATTTGCTTCCTCAACGACTCCACATGCAAAAAGATAACGCGCCATTTGCAATACTTGCTTTTCGATACATACCGTTCAATATCGATACGCTTTGCATTGATGTGCACTCAGTGTCAGCCTAACTTACTGCTATAAAGTTTGCTGGTGATGTAGTTTCATTATTGAAAATAATTATATTTGCAAGTTTTAATTTGTGTAATTTTATTTTATTTTTTCGATTACAGTATAAGCTTTGATTTATACTGTGCTTTATACTTTCACAAAATCTCATTGAAACCACTGAGCAACGACGTTTGTAAATTATTTATTAATAATATTAAATTCTGCTGTTAACATACATTGGCCATTAGTTAATCCACAGAGACTGTTAACTATATAAAGGGTGATTTTTTAAGCGTAGTTTTTTTCACACAATTTTTCGATAAAACAGCGGATTTTCGTGGAGCTGTTTTAAGGCCCATTCACCAAAAATTAGACGTTGTGGTAGGTCATTTGGCTTCAATTCTTGCAGAAGTTGAATTTTATAGGCTTTCAAACCTAAATCGATACGTAAAATTTTCCATGTGGTTGAGTAACACATGCCCAATTGCTGAGAACGGCGACGAATTGGTCGTAACAAACATTTTTCACAGAGCACGAATTTTGATAATAAATTTCAATAATTTGCAATCGTTGCTCGTTTGTAAGTCTTTCCATTATTAAATGGCAGAGTATATTGAAAACTTTTCACTTTGACAGATGGCGTTTCAATGCCATTACTAATCAGTACTGCCAACCTGAAAAACTTAACTCTTAAAAAATCACCCTATATTTACATAAGCCCTATCTGATTCAATTAATTAATTTACTTAAATGAGCGCAGAGCGCTGCTAAAAGCGAGAGGTTGCTCGATGGACATAAACTCTTTCGCATGCTGCCTCCTACGTCGCTGCTGCGAAGTAGACCGTTTGAGCTCAGTGTTGAATGGGATTTACATTGAAACACAAAGTTGTTGTAGTTGAATTAATGCATTTGTTTGTTGTTGTTACTAAAAGCCTGCATTTGCTGGTATGTTTTGTTTTTGCAAGTGTTGCTTTTATATTTTAAAAAGTTTTAATATTCTTTATATTAAAAGTTTTTGCATGCAATTTTCAAAACTTATTTCGTTAATGTTATCCTTTTTTGCTTATGTATGTACTTATGTATGTGTAGTGTTATGCGTTTAAAAGCCAGCACGATATGCTCCATCAACTCTATTTAGTATGACTGTATACTCTTTGGTATGTCCTTTTTTTGAAATTTTAATGCAGGTCTTAAGTATTCGTATAGGTTACAAATTTACTTGAATTTTTGTAGCTTATGCTACAGTAACAGTCTAGTTTCAAAATTTAAACAACGAAATTTTTTTTCAAAAACAATTTTACAGTTTTTACAGACAAAATTGACAATTTCTGATTTTCTTTCCATATTATTTTGCTAGCCAACCTTTGTTTCTAAAATGAGGAAATTATTTTTTTTAATGTTCTATTCGGTTTGAAAAATATTCCTGGAAAACTCCAAATCGTAACTTCTTAATTTGCCCCTTTTTTTCAAAAGATTTACCATGATTTAATCATCGAATATAAAAAACGAATACTGTACAAAAATGAAGAATTTGTTGTAAGTATAAATTATTGGCCTCTGGAAGTACGCGTTTATTTGGATCAGCTTTTCAGTATATCGTTGAATGGTTTTTTGTTTAATTAGTTGAGTTCAAAAATGTTATGTTTATTCCTTTTCACTTTCAAATCTGTATGAATTGTGCTTTCCGTAGGTTATGCAGGTCTCAGCCATTGTCATTGATCACTAAATTCAATATTAAACGTTGACTGTGTCCACATACCTTTCATACATCACACAAGATTGACACTTCTTTATAAGTGATTTTTCTCAACATTTCCTTAACATGTTTAGTCAGTAGTATTTTGATCTTGAATAATTTATTAACAATGGGAATGCCTACATTTATTTGAGTTATAGTTGATGTTACCGGTTAATTTTGCTAGATATGCGGATTATACTGATTTTGAGTTCTTGTTGGGTTATACGAGTAAAATGCTTTCATTTAAGCCAAGCGTACATCGCAACCGAAAGATTATTGCATAACTCATGTCATATCATTCAAGTAAAAACTCTAGACTCCATTTGTCAACTTGTCAATAAGTGTCGGTAATATTCGTACTAACAATAAGTGAAATTTATGATTTCTCTTCCATTTTATGTGCTGTCTTTTTGTCTTTTTGTATACATTCAATCTCTCTACTCTCTCTCTCGCTCTTGCTGTCTACTTTAATTGTTGTGATTGATACAATGTAAAAAAACAAAACAAAAAACTAAAATATAAAAATAATGTTTAATTCCATTAATCAAACAAAACCAAAAAAAAAAAATTAAATAAAAACGAAACATATACTAACCAATCATTGTTGATGATGTGTATTTGTGTGTCTCTTGTATGCATAAATTATTAATAATATACACTACAACAACTCTGCAACAATAACAACAAAACTTACAACAAAAATGAATTAAAAACAAAAAAAAAATATATATATATGAATTAAAATATTTGCATTGAAATTATGAAAAAAACATGATAAATGAAAAATATGAAAACAATTGAAAAAAAAAAAAATTGAAAATAAAAAAGCGCGGAACAATACAACTGTACAATTTGCAGAGCACAACCATGCCCCTCCTGTCACTGAACTCGCATAACATACCAACCGGTTCCAGTAGTTACTCGGCACTTGGGCTGACAGGCAGCGGCGCTGTGCCACCGCTTGGCACCTCGCTGACACATCCCCTCGACACGAGCGCACTGCTCGGCACCAGCGGCTTAAGTGGCCTTGGTGGCGCTGGCGGGGTGACAGGTGCCACCTCACTGTATGGCATTGGCTCAATGGCAGGCGGGGGCCTGCCCAACTCGTATCCACCGCCGTATATCGACGTCAGTTCGAGCGCATCGTATCCCTTCACATCGGCGGCACTGCGCAACGCTACTAAGATGAAGATGCTGGATGAGATCGAGATACCGCTGACACGCTATGGCAATCGCAGTTCACCTTGCTCACCCATACCGCCGAGCACTTGGGGCCTCGATGAGTTCACCGATAGTCTGAGCGCCTCAATGCTGCACAATCGCAGTGGCCTGGCGCTGGGTGCGCTCGACTTGGAGAGTAAGTGACGTCATCGTAGCACTTTCTTAGCTAACTAAACAAATGCCTTCTGCTTGTCTGCAGCACGTAATCATGCGTTGAATGGCGCCAGTGAGCCACAAGTTGACATGTTGGACATACCTGGCAAGGGTCGTTGTTGTGTTTTCATTGCACGATTTCCCTACGATCCACCGGAGTAAGTGCACTGACCGTTTACATTGCCAATGTGAAAGGTAATAAATATTTATTATTATCTAATTAACAGAGAAGCCGAAGGTGAACTGTCGTTGTGCTCTGGTGATTATCTGCTCGTGTGGACTAGTGGTGAGCCGCAGGGTGGTTATCTGGATGCGGAGCTCTTAGACGGGCGACGTGGCCTTGTGCCGGCCTCCTTTGTGCAACGTTTAGTTGGTAAGTACTTTGGCAGAACTAGTGCCAACTCCAATGCAAATGGCTTGTAATCCTGCTTTTCCATGCACACAATGCAAACAACAACCACAACACAAACCAGGTGATGATCTGCTAGAGTTCCACCAGGCTGTACTGTCAACACTGCGCGATGCCGAGGATGGTTCCATGCAGTGCGACACAACGTCGTTGCCATCCTTGCCGCCACACAATCCTTTGCTCACACACACACACGAGGATCTGGCACGATTGAGTGAGACGCACACTGATCTGGAACACGATCAGGACGATATCAGTGATAATGGTGAGTTGCTTGCATATGCTAATCCTCCGGGTTTTTCTTCATATACTCGTGTACATCCATTTGTTGTTTAATCAATGTGGCTGGTCTTGCATTGATCTCGATGTGCTTCGCATACCTTTGGACAATGTGAGCATAATAACTGTCTGCCTTAACCAAAGCAATGCTCGTCTTATGCTATCAAGTGGCCAGCTTTATCTAATGTATATAGACCCACATGCATACTCGTATACACTTAGTTAGCCAACAGTAAAAGCTTTACCCATAGTCATCTAATGCTAATCTAGTTGCCTAGAGGTTCTTATACTGCCCTACTGACAAGCGTTGCTCGTTGCAGTGCCAGCGCCTAAACACTTAACGCTGGAGCGGCAGCTGAACAAGAGCGTGCTGATTGGCTGGTCCCCACCGGAGCCGGTCGGCTACAATCTCATCGAAAGCTATCACGTCTATGTGGATGGTGTGCTCAAGGTTACGGTTAAAGCGAATGAACGCACTCGTGCGCTAATCGAAGGTGTCGACTCGACCAGGGTGAGTTGGCAAAGTGGTCCCCAGGGGTGTAGGTGTGTGCTGTGTTGCTTATATGCTTTTGTGTTTGCAGCCCCATCGGATTAGCGTGCGCAGCGTCACACAAAATCGACAGACATCACGCGATGCCGCCTGCACGATGATCATCGGTCGGGATACATCACACTTGGGTCCATCGGCGGTGCGTGCGTCGCACATAACGTGTTCATCGGCGGTCATCTCATGGCTGCCGGCCAATTCGAATCATCAGCATGTCGTCTGTGTGAACAATGTCGAGGTGCGCACTGTGAAGCCTGGCGTCTATCGGCATACAATAACCGGCCTGGCGCCGAGTACACAGTACCGTGTGACGGTGCGTGCGAAGCACTTGCGCGCCGTTGGACAACATCTGCCGCAAACACTTGGTCGTCCTGGGCAGGAGGAGGCACCTGGCGCGTATGCTGATTTCCGTACGTTGACGAAGGGTTTGCCAGATCCGCCACAGGTGAGTCACAATTACATATATGTCCTTTTTTTTCTTCTTTTATTTATGTTGTGCATATTCCACTGCAGGATATCCAACTTGAGGCTGGCCCTCAAGATGGTACCATTTTGGTGACATGGCAGCCGGTTAATAGGCCCACATCGACGGGGCCTGTAACCGGCTATGCTGTGTACGCCGATGGTAAAAAGGTGACGGACATCAATTCGCCAACGGGAGATCATGCGCTCATCGACATTGGCAAATTGGGTGTCTTCAATCCGCGCGCTGTGACCATACGCACCAAGTCGCGAGACTCACAATCGGCCGACAGTGCGCCCATCTTAATACCAAGTATGCTCAGAGTATAGCATTAATGGCATAAGGACCAAATCTACATGGCTTAATGTTCTTTTGCAGATATCGTACGCAATGCTGTCGCCAGAAGGGGACCAAACCAAATGGGCATGGGTCCACAGCTACCGCAGGGACCCCATGGAATGGGCATGCCGGTACAACAACAAATGGGCATGACTGGCCAACCGCAGGCGCCGCATATGATGGGTCAAGATCCCAATCAGTACGATCCAAATCAAATGCAGCAGCAGGGCATGCAGTCAGGCATGCAGCAGGGCATGCAGCAGGGTATGCAGCAGGGCATGCAACAGGGCATGCAGCAGCCCGTGCCGCCGGGCCAACAGGTGAGTGCTCGCTGGCCGCATAACTTGTGCCCTGCCGTGCTAATATTACAGCAATACACTGTAAATAATTAGGCATACTCTGGTTAATGTTTCTATTTATTGGTTTTGAAATTCTACAAAAAAAAAAAAGAAAAAAAAAATAAAAACTATCTTTCATCTGTACTTTTCCACATGTACAACATACACTGCCAACAATTTTTGTAAATAAATTGTATACAAAGTTACAGCATTTAACTATATACATAATATATATCTACTATATACTTACATACATACATGCTCTATACATATTACATATATGTAAAAACGAAGATAATTTCTTTTATATAATTTCTATACACTTTACACTTCTACTATTTTGCCTGCGTTTCCCTCGCTCTTTATAAGCATTTCCGTCTCTTTTTTTTTTACTGCACTAAAAAAATGTACAATTTTCTCCTGATTATATTTAAATCGTTTTATACTTTATTTTTGATTTTTTGTGGCTTCTTCTACGTCTTTCGCTCTATCAAGCCCATTTCGCAATTTCCTACTTTTGCAACTAAGTCATTTTGAATACACATACATACACTGCGAAAAACCGACGTGTGTATTGTTAAAATTTGCACAAGTAATTCACGCAATGCCCACAAAAAATTCCGAAAATTCACTTTACATATTATTTAGAAAATTTATTAAAAAACGAAAATCCCAAAAGCTGTATGTATGTAAAGTTCCTGAGAGACAGGAACGAGAACATTATCAGAACACGTTTAAGTAATGCCCGCGTATGTGATTTTGCTAGTTTAAATGCATATTTGAAATCAAAACCAAAAAACAAAAAACAGAAATCCAAAAGCATGTTTTCAATTAAAGAAAATTACTTAAATTAAAATTTTTAAGAACTTCCTTTTAGTAATGAATTTTTTGAAAACTTGTTAAATTGTTCAGATTTAGAATTATAAAAAATAAGGAACTTAGACTTTTTGTTTATTAAAATGAAGAAGTAATGCATAATCATTTCCATATTGCGTATATACTTAATACGAAATCAAACAAACCAACAATCAATCAATCAACCAATCAATCAATCTCAAATCGCAGCCCGACGGAAGCTCCGGCTTGTTAGGTGGGCTGCTCGGTGGCCTTTTCTCGAAACCCACACAGACTCAAGTGAATCAGAATGTAAGTTATACTCACACTATACAAAAAACATATTCAAGTACACATTTTTTTAAAATACTCTTAGCTATACTATATATAAATAAATAATTAAATATACTCTCGTGCGTACCATAAACACTTAACGCAATAATATGCATATTAACATTATTAAGCCGTTTCATATATTTTTTTATCATTAATGAATTAATTAATTAATTAACCGATTTATTACTCGTAAATAACTAAACTAGCAAAAAACAATACTAGAAGCTATTTGCCTTAGCTATTAACTGTTTAATTAATTGCCGCTTACGTTTTGCGTTTAAAACGATTTTCAAAGTAATTAATGCATAAAAACACATTCGAGACTGTTTCTCATATGCATTTGATTGCATTCGCGTAGTCGCGGATATATTGAGAGTTTCATGCAATCAGCCTAACATTTGTATTAATAGTAATTTATAAGTCTTCTATTTTTATTTTTATTTTGATTTTTTAGTAGCATAGAGCGCAATTTAATTAGTGAATTCCTTTGTCGGGACCTTTAGTCTGAATGCGATTAAGTTAATATTTTGGATTCCCATGTCAACACTTTTTATACATTGAAATCAGATTTTTACATTTTTCCATATAATTGTTTTACATAAGCTCGTGAAAGCTATCGATAGCTATTAGTAAAAAAAAAAGAATAAAATTTAACTTCTTAGTTTAATGATGATGTTACGAAACAATATATATATATATTGATGCCAAATTGTAGGAGTTTCGTTACTCATTAAAATGCCTTAAAATAGTTTAGTGCTTGTTGATTTTTTTTTTGAATAATTTTCAATAGTTCAATATAGCAACAATAACATACAGTAGGAACTCGCTAATTGCGATCAGTTAAAACCGGGGACAATCCGGTCTATGAGTAAATTCTTTTTAACTCTGTTCGGATTACAGTATGATTTAAGGGATGATTCTGATTAGGGGGTATCCAGACTAACTGCCAGCTTTACTTAGTGTAGAGTAATTATGTCACTGCATCGATTAGCTAATGCACTACGGATAGCTATGGTCGCCTACGGTGCCTCTCGTTCCATGGCGTTTTTTTTGTAGACTGCCTGTCCATTTGAGCGGTTGGCCATCACAGCCAAGGACTCGCTGCTGTTTCTAAAGGTCAAGTCTAAGACTTAACTCATAATGTAGCGATGCAGTAATAGAAACCACTTCATTGATGTTGACATTAAGCAAAGCCAAGTTATTGTTAAAATTTTTTTGTTTTTAAATTTCATTTTTTTTTTTAAATTTTTTTTTTTTTATAAAATGTTATGGGTATTTACTCTATCACGCTAGACAACACTCCAATCTTATACAAAACTGTACAGAATCACTTACATTTAGACGAGGAATTGTGAAATTTATTAGTGTCTGTGTGAAAAAAGAAAAAACAAACATATAAAATGAAAATGTAGATATATTATACATACCAGCAGCAAACCTAGTTGCCTTATAGAAAGTAACATGCAGTAAACCTTCCTCCCGCCATAAAATAATTATCAGTAAACAAAAAAGTAACACACTTATGCAAAAAAAAAAAAAAGAATATAAATTAAACAAAAAAACAAATCAAAACAAAACTGTGTGACTAGCATTTCTTTCCTCTAAGCTAACTTTTACCGACTTATGGTTTCTCAGCTTTAACATGGCTTCGTGCTTCGCTTCTTTGGTTTTATTGACTTAAAAACTTTTCATTTCACTCTGCTAACCTTAAAATACTCGTATATTTAGTTAGTCTAAACTACTTTTTACTATTGCGAATACTCGTATTATGTTTTATTTGGAACAGACATAAGTGTAACATTAGTTTAACTAAACAAATGTGCAGCCAATTATTGCCACATGAAACATATGATGATTTATTAACATATTTTCTAAACAAAATTGCATTAACAAAATTTCAAATTGATTTAAATTAAATTCATACGCAAATATTCATCAATGCTTCGCGCGCGCACGTTGCTAATATCAAAACCAAAACCACAACAAAATCCAAAACTGAAACTGAAAACCAAACCAAATGCAAACACACGAAAATGCCACTTGCCTACCTCAATCGTAAAGGGTTATCAGCCTGCTGGCACAACGCAAAGTGGCATGGTGTCGGGTCGGCAGCCTGTGCCGCCACAGCAGCAGCAACAGCAGCCGTATGGTCCGCAAGGGCAGATGGGTGGATCACGTTTTAGAGGGCCAGCGCCGGGACCAATGCCCGGACAGATGCAAGGGCAGCAAATGCAGCAGGGACAGATGGCGGGAGGGCAGATGTCGGGTATGCAAGGTCGGATGCAGGGCCAAATGCCTGGACAAATGCAAGGGCAGATGCAAGGTCAAATGCAAGGGCAGCTTCCTGGTCAAATGCAGGGTCAGATGATGGGTCAAATGCCAGGTGCCATGGGTCCACGTGGCCCACTCAATCAACAACAACAACAACAGCAGCAGCAGCAGCAGCAGCAACAGGCACAACAGCAACAACAACAGCAAATGCAAGGAGGCCAAATGATGCCGGGCCAGCAGACACAGCAACAACAACAGCAACAGCAACTGGCAGCGCAAAAGAAGGCGCGCTACTTTGTTGCCATGTTCGATTACGATCCAAGCACAATGAGTCCTAATCCAGACGGATGCGACGAAGAACTGCCATTCCAAGAGGGTGATACAATTAAGGTAAGACCGTAGTGCTCTAAATCCGTTAACGAAATGTATTCCACAATGTTGTAAGCAGGTGTTAACAGCATCGATGCGAACTGTGCTACCCTCAAGCTGCATCGATGCGAACTGTGCTACCCACAAGCTGCAACGGTAAAGTGAATGCCTCAAAACTGTAACATGTCACGGGCGAATTAAATTGAAAGTATTAATTGGCTGGGCTTTGCTGCCAATTGAGCAAATAGCATCGCGCATGTCTCTTCACTCGTATACGCTCCCATCCTCTCCCCCGTCCACTGAAAGCCACTCAAAGCCACTCTTGCGCTCTTCTTCTGTTTTCTCATCATGTTGCGCCTTAAGTTCAAACGTTAACTAACCGAACCACATAAGATACAATGATCAAGAGTTCAACATTATTAAGTAGTCTTTGTTCTTCTTCTTAAACTTTAACTAGAATTTTTATACGTACTCATACTTTATCTATGCATCTAATTAATATAACGAATATATATATATAAACCATACGTATATGCATCTGTTCATTGGAATGCCTGTCACAGTGCCTGCCTTACTGATGCCCCGCTGTGTGTGTGTTTCTCGTTTAGGTTTTTGGTGATAAGGACGCTGATGGATTCTACTGGGGAGAACTGCGCGGCAGGCGTGGCTATGTGCCGCACAACATGGTCACGGAGGTGGACGACGGCACTGGGCAAATGCAAGGCCAGCTGCCGGGCACCACGCAGGCCGGTGGCACAGCGCAAATTATGCCCGGGCAGCCGGGCGCGCAGCAGAGCATGCGCAATGTTAGTCGGGATCGTTGGGGCGACATCTATGCCAATATGCCGGTAAAGCGCATGATTGCGCTCTACGACTACGATCCGCAGGAGTTGAGTCCGAATGTAGATGCCGAAGTAAGTACCTAATAAGTTTAGCTCCTTTACAATTTAGTCATCGAACAGAATGTTTTTGTACCGTATTTTCCATCGGCCTTAAATACGTGGAACAAAAGTCTTTAGTTGGTTTCATGAGCATGGGTTTTATTGCTGAGCTTAGTATACTTCGGTCACCTGTTGAAAGTGGCATTTTCTTTAGATCGCACGGACGAGCTTTGTTTACACATGTGCTCTATTAGATTTTTCGTTTTTTTTTTTTCCAACCAACTGCAGGTGGAATTGAGTTTCAAAACGGGCGAAATTATACTCGTCTATGGTGAAATGGACGAAGATGGTTTCTATATGGGTGAATTGGATGGGGTGCGCGGCTTGGTGCCATCAAACTTTTTGGCCGATGCACCCGATCAGTATAACAATCAAATGGTGCCGGGCGGTCCGGCTGCACGTGGCGGCTTAAGCCAACGGGGCAGAGGACAGGGTCCCGGCGCACGAGGACCACCGCCACCGCCCAGAGATAATATGATGCCCGGTGTGGCCGGTCCACGTGGCCCACAAGGCAAAAGTAAGTGCATTTTGTTTCAATACTTAATATATGATTTTTGTTGTTTTCATTTTCGGTTCACTTATGAGTTTTCTTTTACATATTATCATTTGATTTTAATATGTGATGAGATTCTACTACTTCTACTACATAAATACGTATACTTGAAAAAACAAAAACAAAGAAAATATTTAGGTTTTACTCAAATAATTAACAATATCTATTTTTAACAATAAGCAATGAATTTATGAATTGCTTAACAGGAACAGGAACAGTTGAAAATTGTTGCCGCTCGTTATACTTATTATGTACGAGTATTTACAATATTTTACTGATCAAAGCTTTTTATATACAAAACCAAATACGTTTTACCGTACGAATATCTACACAATCTGAATTCTCTAAGCAACACTAAATATTTAAAAAAAAAAAAAAAACAACAGAAAAGAAAACCAAATAAAAACAGTTACAATATTTTTACTGCAGCTAATTTTCTTCATTTATGAAACTTTATTAAATTTTCGCCTTCTTCTTCTTGCGTTGATAACAACTTTTGTACAAATTTATTTCCATTATAATTACAGTCTTTTTATAAACGAGAAAACTGCATAATTTCAAGCACCAATTTTAACTTTACGCTTTTCGTTTTATTACAATTTAAAAAACAAACAAAATATTAATAACAAAAAAAAAAAAAAAAAACAAAAAATGTGTAATTTTCAATATAAATAGCGACCTAGTTGTTGTTCTTGTTGTTGTATATGTTTACATTGTTATGCAATATTCCCCAATCACATCAAAACATCATTCATCATTAACCCTACGCATGCACAACGGTAATCAAGGCAAGCGACTGTTATGTAGGTTAATGACTGGCAGCAGTGGCCAGCCTGGCCTGGCAGAACCTGGTAGTTGTGGCGTTAAATCGAGTTAAATCGATGGGAAAGCATATTTATTTTCTTTATTAAGTGCAACATTTATTTAACAATGTTAGAAACGTATCAAAATGAAAATAATTAACTGTTCAAGTCAAGCTAATATTTTGTTGAAGTGTTTGACTCAATTTACACTTCATATGTTGCCATTTACTTTCAAAGTACGAGCAAAAGCTTACTAAAATATATTTTTGCAGATTTTCAATATTCGTCAGCCTCCATCTAAGAGGTTCTTTTATGAGTAATGTTAATTTCAAAATCAATTTCTGTATCAGTGAAAAACTAAGAGGAAAGTATAAGTTTTTGAAATGAATTTAATATTGCTAAAATATTCTATGGGATGATCCAAAGTATAACATTGCTATTTTTTAAAAGGCTTAATCTTTATCGAATCAGTGTTTGCCCAACTCAGTGAAAAAAAAGGTTGAAAAGTTCGCTGCCATTGATGATGCCGTTTTGTACATATGCGCTCTATCACTTCATCCTGCACAGTTCCTGTAAAAATGTTTATTAAGTATTAAATTATTGTATGTGTGTAAATTTTTACTGGTGCGTGTTTTACTTTCGACGTCAGTCATTTGTCTTGTGTGACTTGCATAGCCTACGATTGTACTGTTCTGACAACGTTGACTTCAATTAATGCATGTGTATACAATTTTTTAACTTATTGTTTTAAATTAATTTATTTAGTTTATTTGTTCATTAATTTTTTTTTTCTTTTGCATTACGTTGAAATATTTATTTTATTTACTTAGTTTAATTATAAAATTGCACAATGCCTGCTGAATGATTTTGTTTGAATATAGATGCCACACTCACTGACTTGTTTATTATGATCTATTCAATAATGACATTTAATGCGTGAATATAAAACCAAAAAAAAAAATTACAAAATATATATATATGAAAAGATTTTTATATATAAAAATGACTCAGTTTTGTTAGTGTGATTAACTGATGCTAAAATTGTTGTCGGATCAAACGTTATACATAACGTTAACCTTAAAATATCTACAGTTATGTTTCGTATGTAATTACACGTTCTCACAGCAAATGGTACTGACCAAAGCCGTTTATTGGCTGAAACCACTCACTTGGTCTGACAGCAAGATGTGCAACATACGTGTATGTTGGCATTTCATATAACATATCAAACCACCCAGCGCGGTATCTTATGCCTTTACGTGTATTTACGAACTGCCCGTGCGCAGAGCAGGCGTTATCTACTGATTAGCGTTTGTTCAATATTGTTTTTCTTAAATTTAATGTTAATTTTGTTATTAATTAATTACTTAGCTATGCTTGTTGGACTCTTCAATATGTTTTTTTTTTCTTTATATATTCTCCCAACTTGGCGCTACTGAGTTGAAATATATGTATTTGGTTTATTGTTTCAATGTTTCCTTTAAACTTTTTTGTCAAATTTGAGTTTGCAACTTAGTCTTACTTAAAAATAATAATAACAACAATAACAACAACAAACTAAGGGGCACATTTAACTTTTTTGTAAAAAATGTAAAATTTCTTGTGTAAAATATATTTAAACAGTTTTCTATAAGCGTTTACTCAAAGCTGCCCCTCTCCAACTTGTATACCTTAATGCTTTCAAAGCTTTAAAATAGAAAAAGAAAATTACCATTAAAAATACTCTATAAAAATTCATAATATTTCAATTAAATTCAAAGTCAAGATGCAAACGTCAAAGGTAATTTAACATTAACTACAAATAAAAGATATTTTGTACTAATAAAACGCGTTGACGATTTTATTTCGCTATAATTTTGCTAAAAAATTCATTTTGTTTTTTTTTTAATATAATTTATTATACTTGCCATAATTTTTTAAACGAAACTTGCGGTGAATTATATAGAAAATACGTTAAGTAACGTTTCAAGTCTTGCACAAGCACAACAGTCGCTTTATCTGCAAATTACCTGAGCTGAGCTGAAGTTTTGGATGCAACAGCAGATTGCCATGAAGCAGTTCTAACATTTACTACTCCAACAGAAATAATAAACAAGACAAAAGAAGGAATAAAAAATAAATAAAAGATAGAACATTGTTAAATGTATGAGTTTTTATTTCTTGTGTTTTTTTCTCTTTGTTTTTCTATAATTTTCAATTTTTTCAAAACTTTGACTACTTTTTTCAAATAATTTTTTGTACTGGTCTGCTGTGGTAAATGTGAAGTCTTTATGTTATATTTGTTGCTATAGATGCTCGCCCTGCTTCCCCTACACTGTTAGACAACACGGGCCACCCTGCCCCCGATCACCAAACGCAGGTAAATACTCTTTCTCTTTTTTTAAGTGAAAATAAACGCATTTTTTTCTTTTATTTTTATACAAAAAAAAAAAAGAACTTTATAACAAATCTTCACTTTACCCTATAACTATATACTTTATTACTTTATACTACTGCTGCTACTATCCCTGTCACAATCATTTGTTTTTAGTTCGCTCAATCTAAAAAAAAATCAGAAAAAAAAGAAAAACATTCTAACAAGGCTTTAGCCAATACTCAACTGAACTCACCTGTTGTTATACTGTACTTACTAAGCTTTTCTATAAGCAAAGCCTTTTCTCAGCATTTCATTATTATTTTTATGTTTATTTGATTTTCTATTTTCGATTTCATTTGGGTTTTGTCTATAACGGAAAATACAGTAATTTTGTATTCGAATCGTTCCATCTGTGCATCTAACCATTCATATAAAAAATTCAGAAAACTTGTGCGCAATTTCAGCGACATTTGTGCTCTTGTCCATAACTCTTTCAATCTATCGCTAACTATAATGCTTACAGTACAGTACATGACAGTTCAATCAATCAATCAACTAATCAATCAAACGCTCAATCAATATTACAAACAACTACTATTACAAAAAAAAAAAAAAAAATACATCAACAAATATTCTATGTATAGCTAGCAACATATAGACATCGATATCTCTTGTAGTTACCATTAACGTATGATAGAAAAAAAAGTCACAGAGAAAAACAAAATATAAAAAAAAAGATAATTACCTGTAATATGTATTTATGTTTTGTTGTTCAACATTGATAAAACAAAAAAATAATATACAAACGCACTTAGTGTAAATTGTAAAATTATTAAAAAACAGTAATGATTATTATACATAATAAAGCTGCATTTCTAGCTGTACAGTGTAAAATAAATGCATTTTCGATTTGGTAACAATTGTCAGTTTAGCAACAATTTCGACAGCAAGCAACACGCATAGACATAGACACCTAACAGTTCACCCATTAACAGCATTTATTATTATAATTATTGTTTATCGTTATTCGTTTTCTCATTTCTATTAATTTTATTAATTGAGTTATATGTTTTTTTAAGTGTTTTATTTTTAATCAAAATTTAAAAAGAGTGATAAATTATCTCTAAAAACTAAAAGACATAATATATATATTTAGACCAGGGACCAAAAATATCTGATATGCATAATCAAACTCCTATCTTAAAGGTGATGTATGTATATGTTCTGTTTTGTTTTTTTTTTTTTTTTAATTTAATTACCTTTAGTTTATTACTTTTCGATTTTCATACAAAAAAATTAATATTTTTTAAACTGCATATAGTATGTATGTATAGCATATATATTTGACTTTTTCTTTAATAATAAAATTAAAACAAAAAAAATGTATTGCACTTGTCAAACGATTTTCTTTTTGAATTTTTTTATTCTTGTCCCGCAAAATATCTTTAATTTTAAAATTTTTGTTTATATTAGTTTTTACAGATTTTTATTATTCTTTACATTTAAAAAAATTAAAATATAAAACATAACTGGTTGGGTCCCTGGTTAACCTTTTGCGTTTTAATTTATTTTCAGTTAGTTGTTTTATTTTGCATAACATAATTTGTTATTAATCAAGAAAAACTTGTAATTTTACTTGATCTATTTTATTATTTTGCTTTCAACTTATTTACCAATTTTCAATTTAGTCTTCATTATCGATCCTTTGCTTTCAAGATAACAGTAGAAACATTACATGCCACACAAAGCAGAGCGAATTTTAATAATTTCATTTTCAGTTTTAGTAAATATTAATTTTTCTTGATTTACGTAGATACTCGTATACATTAAACAACGCTTTAAGCATTTAATATTTAATTTTTGTTTTTAATGCAAACCGATCATACAAAAAAAAAAAAAAACAAGAGTAAAACAAACAAATTGAAATAAAGACAAATCAAACAAACAAAAACAAAAGAGTAAACGTGTAAATACAAGCTCTATAAAAAAAAATACAAAGAAAATACTCTTGATATATATATATTTATATATCTATATATTTGATTATATAATATATAACATTTTTTATTGCTATCTACTTATATAATTGTTATATAAATATTGGATGTAATGTGTACAAATTTCTATGTGATTCACTGTATGTGTACATTTTGTTTTCAATAGTCATTTTATTAGTGAATTATCATTTTATTTAATTACTGAATTATTTCACATGAAACTTTTTTTTGTTTATATACTTTCGCTTTTATTGCATTATAATTTGAAGTGAGCTTCTGTTTGAACAGTCGTACTTACTTCATGCCCAAAGTCATTTAATAGTTATTTGTTTTTTAACACAAAGTCATAACAACAACAAAAAATCTAAAAAGAGAATAAAAATATGATTTTACGTACAATTAACCATACATATTTATACATACATACATACATACTTACATACATGCATACATAAAAATATAACTTGACATCGCATAGTGTACAGAAACCAAAGCTTTATAAATATTTTCTAATAGATTTTTCAGCTGCTATACGTATTTCTATGCAGAAACCTGAGCGAGCAAAGTTTTTAAACAATCGCTTTCTTATGGCTTTTACTGTAATAATATAAATAATTATTCAATAATTTTTAGTATTGAAAAAAAAAGCAAGAGTTTAAAAATAATTTCGTTTTTTAGGCAATCTTATTTAGTTTCTTGTTAAACTATTTTGATTTTTGCAAAAGGATTTACAACTTACGAACACAACTTTTTTGATATATGTAGCTTAGACTTAGAGGAAAGCGTTAAACCAATTTTTGAAAACGTTGCTAGTTCTACATATATCAGTCAATTGTTTAAATAATAAATACACAAATGTGTTTTTGTACAATAACAAAAAAAAAATAACAAAGTATAATTAACCAATATTATTGACCCGATACGCATTAAAAACATATACCATTGAAGTTTTGTGCTACATTGAGGGTGATTTACCAACCCATTTCATTTTTTATTTGATATTTATTTTGAGTGTTTGCTTATTTGTTTTATTTTGTAAAAAAAAAAAACAAGGGAAAAAATTAAGCAAAAATTGTCTTTAACAAAAATTTGAGTTTTTATTTTGTTTAATTCAAATAATCCAAGGGATACTAACCAAAATGCCTTCGTTCTAAACCTCAAAAGCACAAGTTAACTTGTTTGCGTATTTTTAATGAGTATTGCATTAATAAGATTGGCATTGGCCTTGGTAATGGTAGTTAACTGTAGACTCGTTGCTAACTGCAGCCCCAAAGTTTTGTTGGCTGTGCTAAAGCTAAATAACTGAAAAGAAATAAATTTGAAAATATTCACAAATTAGTTTGCCAAGATATTTAATTAAAAAATAAAAATGAAAAAAAGAAACTCATGCAACATTTCAAACCCTAACCGCCGCCATAAAAAAAAAATCTTAACGATATAATAATAATCAAGACTCCTCTAATTCAGTTATTTTAGTTTTCTTTTTAATTACACGTAGTAAAAAACTTCGGTCAGTTGCGTTGGCAACAAGAACCGTCAAAAAACCAACAAGAAATGTGAAACCCAACTAATTTTTATGTGTTTCTGTGTGCACACGAAATTGATGGATTTCCAGGGGATGATCGGTCGCGGTGGTAATGTCGGTATGCAACAACAACAGCTCTTACAACAACCGTATGGTCAGCAACAGACGCAAATGGGACAGCAACAACAACAACAACAGCAGCAGCAACAGCAACAGCAAATGGGTATGGGCCAAATGGGCGGCATTATGGGCCAACCACAAATGGGTCAGATGGGTAGCCAGATGGGTAGCCAGATGGGTGGTCAGATG
Source organism: Stegana nigrithorax (assembly GCA_037044495.1). Lineage (NCBI taxonomy): Eukaryota > Metazoa > Arthropoda > Insecta > Diptera > Drosophilidae > Stegana > Stegana nigrithorax. The sequence continues at coordinate 156,373 of JBAMBQ010001606.1, read as the reverse complement.
GGTGGTCAGATGGGTGGTCAGATGGGAGGCCAGATGGGTCAGCAGATGCCACCAGTGACGACGCAGGCGCAAACGGGCGGTCTATTCTCCGGAGCTACTAGCTTACTATCAGGTGCTACTTCGGCTGCCACCGGTGGTCTATTTGGTTCGAAGCAACCACCGAAAACGGATCCAATGCAACCACCTGGCGGTGTGCAGCCAACGCAGCAGCAAGCGACCGGTTTTGGAGGATTATTCGGCGCCGGACAGCAGCAACAGCAGCAGCCAATGCAAGCGCAACAACAACAGCCCGGCATGCAGCCCGGCATGCAGCCTGGCATGCAGCCTGGCATGCAGCCGGGTATGCAGCAGGGTATGCAGCAGGGTATGCAGCAGCCTGGCATGCAACCACAACAGCAACCGCAACAAGTGCCGCCCCAAGGGCAACCACCGCCCCAGGGGCAGGGGCCGGGCTCTGGTCTTCTCGGCGGTCTCAAAGGTATCGCAGCAGCGGCGCCCGGCGGTGATGTGCTATCGAAAGGCAAAGATCTATTTGGCAAATTCGGATTCGGCTTTGGCAAATAACCCCGGTCATTTGGTAGGGTCCTGTTATATTATTCTTAGATGCTTTTTGTTTAAATATTAAAACATATGATTTTGTTTATTATTAAAATTAAATGAAAAGAAAACAACAAATGAATATGAAACTAATAGTGTTAATAATATTTTTTATTAATAAAATTGATAGAAATATATATATATATATAATAATAAAAGAAAACCAAAAATATTATAAAATGTTAAAATAAAAATGATTAAGAAAAACAAAACACTGCATAAAATAAACAAAATAACAAATTGTTGTAAAATTATTGCAAATAATTTAATAAATTAAAGTGCAAACAAATATAAAAATATATATAAATAAAAAGAAACAAAGAAAAAAAAAATTCACAAATTGAAATGCAATAATAAAGAAACAAAAACTAAAACTATATAAATTTAAAAGAAACATTAAAACTCATTGAAACTCTTCGCGTATTTATATGAACATACATTAGTGTGCATAAATACATTTATATATATAGACATATATATATAAAAAGAAAAAATAAATTAATATTATATTTACAATTATTTGTTAACGCACATTGTTAAATTTGCTACTGTTGCTGACCAGTTTATAAATTTAAAAAAAGGAAAATAAAAATTTAAAAAATACATTAACTAACAAAAACAAAATATATATTATATTTAAAAAATATATTAAAAATAAACAATATACATTATACATATTTAATTAAATTTATAAATCAAAATAAAAAAAAATACATAATAATTTACTCTAAAAGTGAGCAAACATACTTTCAGTAAACCAAAGCAAAACTAAAAATAAATATTTCATGAAAAAAATTCAATGCAGAAAATTTAGTTGCCATACAAAAAATGCAAAATCAATTTAATAATGTGTACAATTTTACAAGGGTTACTAACAAATTTATGCATTCATCTATTTTTCTTACTACTTTAATCATTTTATTTAGTTTTTTGCGCATAGTCGTAGAGTTTTTTTATATTTTCTAAATATTTCAACAGTTGACTGCAATTTAAAAATTGAACATATCTTAAAAAAAAAAAAAACGATTGCATATTTTTCAAATTAAAATTAATTTAAAAAAATTCTAGACTTGTAAAATTGTTGCGCAAACACAAGAAAAAATATCATTAATATGAATTTGATAAAAACAAAGAAAAAAGAAAAATAACAATGTAATAAGGCAAATAACATATTAATGCAAAAGTACTTAGAATTTAAAAAAAAAAAAATAATACTATTACAACAGCAAAAGCAACCATACACATTCACGATTAGTGATAAAGTTACCCTGAAGAGCAAAACAAAACCAAAGCGAATAGACCAAAAATCAATATGAAAATGAAGAAACATAAAAATACATACAGACATATAATTGCATATACAATAAAATATATAAAAATAAAATCGAAAAGAAAAGAAAAAAAAAAAAATAAATGTAGCAAACATTAAGCGATAATGCCTCGTCTCAAAATTCTACTTTCAGGATTGCATTTTCCTTTCAAGTATTTTCTTAAAAGCTTCACAAACATATAATATTATTTTTTTCTTTGCTTTTGTATAAGACTTTCTTAAAACAAATGAAAATTCCTCATGTTCGTAAATTAAATTGCTTCGTTAACAAAAAGTTAACTAAAACAAATATACAACAACAAATAAATGCTATTACTAACTGCTTTAAAATTTATATAAACTTGCAAAAACAAAATGAAAAAAGTAAAGAAAATGCAAATTAAAAATAAAAAAAAAAACATTTTACACATATACAAAAAATATTTAAAACATACATACATTGCGTACCTCTTGCTTTAACTTAAAATACAAAATGCATACAAATTATATTATATATAAAAAGAAAACTATATATAAACATAATAAACTAACAAGCAAAAATGTACACTCACATCAAATGAAAAAATATATTTAACAAAAAATCGTCCCAAAAGAAAAAAAAAAAACAACAAAAATAAACCAAAACGAATTAACAGAAACAAACAATTAAAATCAAGCAAAAAAATATTTAAAATTAAAAAAAATTAAAAAAATTCATTGGCATTCCCAAAAATTTTATATAAAAGAAAAACATGAACGCGCCCTGAGCCATTTATTTAAGTAAATGCTTACAACTTTTTGGCAATAGGTAAAGTAAACTCTGCCATACTTCTATACCAAGGTGGAAGACCCAAAATTCTCTGTGCGAATTTTTATTTATAAATATGATTAGGTGTTTTTCCAAAAACGAAGGGAAAATCAGTGATATAATTAAAACCCATTTCGATAATTTGTTTTGAAGTACAAAATATGTACTACAAAATGTTAACAAAAGAGTTTACAGTCAAGGGACTTCAGCACGAAATCAAAAGGAAGAAAATGGCCTGTCATAAGCCTCAAAGTGTTAATTGGGATTAAATATTTAATAATTAACTCTCAGGCTACGAGTGGCTTTCGCCTCGTTCGAATGTGTAACCTTCGCCTAGAGGCCTAAGCAACCTACGCGCAGCAAACAACAGCTAAAGTTGTTCATTACTGCTGCTGTGAAGTTAATCTTCAAAATTCAAGGCTGGCTTTTGTCGTGATTTGCTAATATATTTTGTGAACATCTGCTTAGTACTTTCATAATACTTTCCTTTGGCCACAGGGCATTAGTTTTTCTAGTGCTAGCAGACAACCATGGAATCAATAAAATGAAAATGCCCAGATCGCAAACACACCTTAAACACAATAATAGAACAAAAAAGTAAAAATGTGAAAGTCATTTTGTTTTGACAAATAATAAGAAAAAAAAAATAAATTAAAGAGCAATAATGAAGAACTATAATTACGTAAAAAATGGCAAACTTCCCACGTAAATAAAATTTACTTTACAATCAAGAGTATTATTTCAACAACTAACAAATTTTTCTCAATTTACACGTAAACAAAAACAAACAAAACTGCGCCCAACATTAAAGAAACAAACTTGCATGACAATTTTACAAAATGCATTGCAACAAAAACAAAGCAAATAAGAAATGCAAAGGAAAATTAATTAAAAATAAAGAATAAAAAACACATAAATAAGCTGACACTCAGAGACATTCACTTAAAACAGCCAACACATGCAGATCTACAACCTCAAGATACTAAGAACTAAACATTGATTTGTTATATACCTTAAAAAACAAAATAAGAAAACAAAAAAAAACAAAAAAACTAACAACAACCAAAAACAAATTAACAATAACAAGTGACAAATGCAGTTAATAAAAAAAGTATAAATAAAAAATATTAAAATAAATACGCAATATATAAATAAATGATACTGCAAGGAAAACCCAAACTAAATTGTTATACGGTATTATTATACTTTTTCTATAACTTATAATTTATTTATTGAATAAAGAAAAAAAAACAAAATTGAAGAATAAAAACAAATGAAAGGAGAAATGAGAAAAAAGAAATAAATAAACAACAATTTAAAAATACATCTTAACATGTTTTATTCGCATAACTTTATAACATCCGATCAATTAATGGATTGACAAATGTCTTTTGCTGGAGTTATAAAAAGAGAAGACTCTTCTTAACCTTGGATTTCTTAGCACAGTATTATACAAAAATTGGCTCGTAATTTTAAGGTTGCAAAGAAGTTTCAAAGCTCAGAGGATTGCAAATATGTAAGTATGTATCTGGAAATCTTACTAAAAAGCGGCTATGTTCATTATCATATAGCACCTATCCATATGTCAATGACTAATACATTACACTCGTTTGTTCTTATCAATAAACGAAGGAGTGTGCATTTTTTTCAAATTCAGAATAAGTCCAAAGTTTTATCCCCATTTGTTATTAATTAATCTATTGTCATCCAAATGGTAGCCAAAAAAAACTTGAACAAATTTAGCAAGTACGTCAAATTTCGGTATTATAAAAGCGATTAACCTATTGTTTGTCTGAAAAATACCCCATTTCCGCAAAAGCGACATCAGGCAGCAGACAAATAAAATGTGCGCATAAACGTCCAAACAGCCGCCAGTGGAAACACGAGGTTAGCAAATCTTGATAATTTAGTTGACATTTATTTATAACTTATTTAAATTATGCTTTAATATATGAGTAAACAATAAGATCATACGTAATATATCAGTAGGAGGTGGTCGTATGCAGTTGGTACAATGTAGATACTAACTTTTTACTAAATAGTATCGGGTAATAGAATAGAATAAAATAATTAAGTATTCACAATGCCATTGCTATGATAACAGAATGTAGTAATTAGCGTATGTAGAAACATTTGTACAATTATTTTGTTTCGCTTTCGTCTTTTTTCTTTTTTTTTTTTGACATTTCCGCTAGTGTTTGTATGTACGTACATATAAACATAGTAGAAGTGTACAATACAGCATATAGATATCGTACAGAAGCTAATTGCGCGATACACGAGATGTTGACGTTTGATGTCGAGTAGTCAAAGCCTAATGCAATTAAAACACAACACTGACGTCGTGAGTCAACTGAGCAAACATCATAAAATCAACAACAAAAACAACAAATATACAACCTGACAAAAAACATCTAAGGAACTTGCGCACCAACGCATTCATTTATCTGCGCACTTATTAGCTGCTGACTACTTCTGTTGTGCATCCTTAATGGGTTCATTATAAAGGTCCTCCAGGTCATTGCTAAAGCGTAGATTATTAACCACAGGCAGCATCTCACGCCACTTGTCACTTAGATGGCTGAGCTGCAAGACCACATCGTACTCGTTAAGCTCCTTGGCCACGGCATTCAGCATTTCAATGAAGGTTGCATCGAACTGCATGAAACGCGAGCAGTCCAGCACAACGGGGAAGTCATGATGGTAGAGCGTGCAGGCCTTGCGTATCTCGTTGCGTATGCAGTCGACGCCGGTAAAGTAGACGTCCGAATTGGGCATAATGTGTATATAGTAATTGCACCCATACTATAACATGTGAGAGTGTATGTGAGATTGTTGCACAGTCAGTTTCTTGTCTGATTTGCGACTTACCTGCTTTAGTCTTATTTCAATCTTGGGATTGCCCAGACGTAGCATAATGAAAATCATGCTCAGCACAATGCCGAAAAGTAAACCCATCTCCACACCGCTCAGCAAGCAAATCAAAAAGCAGCCCACCCAGCTAAAGAAGTCTTTTTTATTCCTTCTCCAGAGTTGCGTGATCGGCGTGAAGTCAATCTACGAAGAGTTGCCTGTGATGAAACCGTTTTCGGGGTATTTAAATCTCAGCACTTACCATAAATATTACAGCTGAGATGAGCACCGCCGAAAGCGAAGACTTCGGTATGAATTGAAAGTAGGGCGTGAGTATGCTTAATGCGGAGAGCACGATAAGACCCGTGTAAATGCCTGCCATGGGTGTGCGTACGCCGCTAGCCTGACTGACAGCTGAGCGCGTGAATGCGCCACACGTGGGCATCGCGCTAAAGAAGGAACCCGCCAAATTGCAGAGCCCTAGCGTCAGCATTTCCTGCGAGGCATCCAGATTGCCATCCTTGACTAGATGAAAAGTAACTTTAGTTTGATAATATTATTCCGGTTTACGCTTACATACCAAAAGCCTTCGCAATGGCCACATTAGCCAAGACAGCTACAATTGGCACCACAATAATGCCGCTGCCCAATTCATTAATGATATCCGTAAAGACGTATGTACGATTATTGGCTTCAAAAGCGAAGGGTGGCAGTTGAATGTGGGGCATACCCGAGGACACTTTGGACGATAGCGCAAACGGTATCGCTTCGTAAGAGGATTTTCCAACCCAGATGAACACGAGCAGGCCACAGAAGAACACAACCAAAGCGTTTCGTGAGATGCTTATATACCAGAGAAGTTTCTTTAAGTGACGTGTGGTGGGCGTGTCCTTCTGGAACTTGACTTGTGACAGCATCTGCAGCGAGTATTTGATACCGATAGAATAGATAGAATGAGCGAAGTAAAGAGCATACGAAGTGTCACACTTACACGCAAAGAGAGTAGAATAGTAAGGCAAGAGAGGCCCATGATGGCATCACCAGCATGTATACTGCTAAAGTAATCCGTAAACCCCTGTGAACTCCTTAATTTAATGCCTAATAGATTTTTTGCTTGCACAAGGACAACAATAACGGCTGTGCCAGACGTGAAAGCCTGCGTAACCGGCGCAGGTATGAAGCTCACAATGAAGCCTAATGAGAAAGCATTTACTCACACGTCCAGAAATGGCAAATGCTTAGAATACTTACCTAGCCGAAACACGCCCATGAGCAGTTCGATGAGGCCCGCTAGAAATGCCAAGACAATCACCACCTGCACTGGCTTACCTGTGCAGTATTGCATAGTCAGCAAGGCCATCAGACTCGTGGGTCCAATCGAGACCTGCGGTATAGTGCCAAAGAAGACGTAGATAATCGAACCAATAAAGGCCGAATAAAGACCGTATTCCGAGGAGAGATTGGCCAGTGCTGCATAAGCTATGCTCTGTGGTATGATGGTGAGGCCCAGTGTAATGCCCGCTATGAGATCCGCAATTGCACGTTCGCGATCATATGCGCGTATCCAAGTGAGTATGAAGATGCGTCGCAGCAGCCAATGCGGCTGCTTTGGTTTACTGTACTTGTGCTCCACATCCAATTCCACAATGCTCTCCTTACCACTTGCAAAGTAGGGTTCACCATTCTTCTCACCACAGTTGGCTGCAGAATAAAAGGAAAAAAAAAATGAAATTTTTGCTTTATGCGTGTGTCACATGTAGCAGCTCTGGATGCGGGGCCCTACGTTCGTAGATGGTTGTGATCACTTGCGGTCCTAATTCGCTATGCTCAAAGCCGCGATTTGTTGTGCCCATCGTTTCAGGCGCACTTTGAGGCTTTCGCAGCCAGAATGTGTTTTTACGGGGCCAATGCATCGCATACTGATTTCGCATATCGTAAAATATGCTCTCAGACCCAATTCCGTAAAGTTTGAAACGCTCTGACGTTTTAAGCCAATCCAGTTAAGGGGATTTTTTACTATTGTGAGAACAAAACAAACAGAAACTGTTTTTTGTTCATAACATTTATCACGAAAATACGCAGAATGTAGCAAATAATTTTAATAGTCGCATACAGGGTGCTGCTTTGCATTGTAGGCTTACATATGTGGATATAAAGTAGCTGGTTGCCTGCTTTTGAGATTTCTGGCTTATACCCAGTAGTGGCATGTCTGCTTCGGCGTATTTCTAACTAATATTAATTAACACTTCTGTGTGAGCAGCTAATCGAATTTCGAAGTTTTATTGGCATAAACGAAGTGTTAAACAGAAGCGTCTAATGATGAGGTGAGTCATGTTCCTGTACAACAAAATTGAAAGGGCTTAAAGCTTTGAGCGTAGCGCAACAATTCTATTGGGAAATTTAATTTCTCCGATTGTTATTGTCACTTTGACACTCATTAAAAGCAAACAACGCATGACTCTTTCTACTATTTGCCTTTATCCACTTTTTTCTATATTTAATTTGGTAATTAATATAAACAGACAATAAAGCAGCATAGTGATTTTTATTTTTATTTTCCACTAACAAACTTTTGTTTTTGTGTTTTTAGCCAAATATTTGAACCATGCATAAATAAAAGCAAGTTTTTTTTTTTTTGTTTTTTTGTTTGTCAATATTGTGATTTATGTGACTTATTTAAATAAGGGAATAGTAATTATAATGAATAAATTAATAACACAAACGTCAAATTAAATGAATTGCGTGCTGCGATTGAGATATATCTTTCTAAATTAAAAATTTTTTTTAATTTATGTTTTTGTGTGTGCTATCAGCATTTTCAATTTAAATGATTACTAAAAATTTACTTGTAAATGCCAAAAGAGAAATTCATTTGAGCATTTATTCAGCTAAAAGTTGCTAACGCGTAAACGATCGTAAAAAAGCATCACGTCTGTGCTGAATTGTTTCAAGAATTTCAATTATCGGCAACCTGCGATATTTTCTTCAAAGAGTATTAAGCCATACCGTACCATTCACGAAAAAGTTATTTTTAGTTATTTTTAAAATCATATACAAAAACCCGATGAGTCGGAAGAAGTACGCATCATCTTAATTTTGGTAATCAATAATTAATCAGTTCGTATAGCTTTATCCTTCATAAATAAGTGAGTTAACTAAAAAATAAAACTTTTCAGCAAATAACTGCCCATTTTCTTTTTATCGTTTCTATTTAATTGCGCACAGATTTAAGTTAGGCAAAAACCTTGGCGACATTTGTCCAAAAGTTGTTTATTTGTTTTTTTGCATTTCTTCGAATTAATAATTTTTGTTTGTGATTTTTTATTTATTTACTTTTTTATATTTATTTATTTTTTTAATTTTTTACTATTTGGTCTAAGTAGGAATTTATATACTTGTTATTACATAATTCACTTTGTCAGCACAGATAGTTACTAAACAAATCAGCACATCAAACAAATAATTTAAAGTAAATGACGCATTACAGTTGTTTATTATCTTATACACAAACTATTTTCCCGTATCATGCCTAAATATAGTGCAAACTTTTTCCATTTGCTAGTATATAGTAAGTTCAAGTGCGGTTAAAGAATTAAAAAATTATTTAATTTTTTAATATAGTCACCCGTTTTCCCATTTTTTTTTGAATTTGTTAAATTGTCATCACTTTCAATAGTTTTTAAACGTAGCATGTGCATGTACGTGTTATTCCATGTGTTAAACATGCATGAACGTGTATACATTGTGAACTCAAACAATTTACCAATGCCAATTAGCACATAATGCATATGTAAATATATTAATCGAACTAACTAACTAAGGTCACGCCAAAAATAACAATTTGTACTATGATTTTAATTTTGGACGTAATAGTTTGAAGTAAATTTAATTTAATTAAAAAAAAAATAAAAAACACCTGTTACCCGACTTTTCAAAATAGAAAAACGAAACTGCCAAGAGACAAGTTTTTAATAATAATTTTTTATTTCCGTTCGTATGCAATACTGGCAAAGATGCTATGCCTAATCATGGTGTAAAAAATAGAGCGTGGCGCCAGTTCAATTCCGTTAAGAATCAAAAATCACTGAGAAATGACGGCAGCAGTTTCCAATAATTTTCATTACGAATATCATTTTACATATGTAAAATAGACCTTAACCTTTGTTAAAACTTGATACGAGTATATGTAAATAACTCACATGTATGTAATTATATGTGATATGAAACTAAATTCAAATGATGCTTATTTTAGTGCGTTTTCGATTCACGAGGATTTACATACAAAAATTTTAAATTCGATTTGATATGTGTAATATTGTAATACTTTGTTTGGCTCACATAAAATGAAGTCTCGAAATCAAAACTGCAGTAGTAATTCGATAACCCGATCTAATGATTGCATGCCCCAATCGGAATATCGAAACATTCAGATTATTGGACTGTTTTAATATAAATTTTAAGTATATCGCTTACAAATCTTTTTAACTCATAAATTCTTTTTTTAAATATCGAAAATAGGAGAAAGTCATACTCCAAATTGGTTGGCTAGTTCTGTACATAGTTTTCCTTTTTTGGCTGTTATATTACCAAGAAAACAACAATCCAATATCATATTTTTTGTTCTTGCTTTGGCTTTGCTATTGCTAATTTAAATTTTCGTAATCATAGTTATTATTAACGTCCTTAGATTTCCGTTACAGCACTGAAAACATAAGGAAATCATGCAATCCGGATTAAGGAATTGCAATCAATTCGGATTACAGAATAGCCATTGCTAAGAATAATTACTGTGTGTGCTCCAGAATGCCAGTACCATATAGACAAATTTATTTTTTAATGTTTTTTGACGCTCTACTGTTTATCGAACGAAATGAATGCCACAAGTATAGATTGTTTTTTAACTTCAATTGTTACTTATGATCTCATAACGTCGTAGTTAAAACAGGACTTAAGCTTATAATGCTTTGCAACATATTTCATACTTATTTGCCGATTACCATTTATTCACTTTTTAACTCTGAGTGTCTGTCTACGTTGGATCTTACAAAATAAAATACTATAATGTTGAAGTTTCTCATCTTGAAGATTTTAAACACCTCTAAGTTTATTTTAATAAACTTAGCCCATTTTGTAATTCACTGAAAATGTTACACGAAGTTGAAGGTACATTTATTAAATATTTTTTAAAATGGCAGAAACTGCACAACCAAGTATAATATTTCAAGGACTTCTGGTAGGTTTTTACCGAAAATAAAATTCTATATAATAAATGACAGTAAGCGGCATTTGCGCTAATCCCGACATACCGTCAAAAGATAATTTTTTCACTAGCGACATTTTGCACGGGTTACGATTAACTCATTACATAAATTTTATTTTATCGAGATTGATTTTTTGCGCGTTCACAGGACTTCTCTCTTAATTTAGTTCAGGTATTAGTTGTTCCACACAAGTTCACCGTTTCGCATGCAAATGAAAACTGTCCAAAGAAATTCAATTATGGCATGATAAATATGTCCCATACAGTTTTTTTCTGATAAAGAGGAAAGATGACATGAGGAAGAACAAGAGCCATAAGAATAATAATAAGTACAAAACAAAATATAAATATATGTATAAAAATGTAACGAGATCAACAACAATGCGACACTTAACGCTTTTTGGTCTCGAAAATAAAAATGCAAACAAACCAAACCCACCGGAGGCTCGTGATGGCGGGAAGCTGCACTAAACGCTCAACGATGATATACTATACTACGGACTGTATAGTGCAGATCTAACTAAAGATGTCAACACACGTCTGGCACTCGCTTAAGTGTAGTGTGGCGTAGTGTAAGGATGAGCTGTTGCGGGCGGGCATGCGGTAGCAGCGCATAATTCCACGACCGATAAGCTGTTCGCTTGTCATTTGTCAAGACTTTGACTTTGGCGCTAGGCCGCTTTGTGCCTCGTCATATTTGTGAATCAAACCAATTTTAAATGATTCGCATTGTGTGAATGGTGTACTTTTCCATTTGGTGTGTGCCCTGGCGATAATTCAATTTGACAAAATTAAATTACAACTGAAAATATTTACAAGACAAATAAATCAAGAGGCCATATTTGAGTTTGGCAGTTAGCAAGATTAAGTTATTATCACCAATCACATAGTGTCTGTCTACTATGGACTCATCCAGGCGCGAAATTACTGAGTTTGCCCAAAAATAGTTTAACTATTATGTAAGAAAAATAAATTTTACTTATTTATTAAGTTACTTATGCATACGAATTTTTAGACATATACTAAGTATATGACCAATACAGAGTAATCAGGTTTATCTTAAGATCTAGTATAAGACATTTGTCAGCTTTCATCTACGTGAGACTGTTTGAGTTCTTTTAAGCCTACAGAAGCTTCTCCTTATGGCATGACGTAGTGATGGTTGATTATGTTACTTTCTAGATAACTGTCGTTTTGCTCCGTATCAGCGCACATGTGAGCGAAATTTGTATTATGGGATAAAGTTGGATCTCATTTATTTACTTAAGTTTTTATTTAAATGAATGAAAACGTAATAAGTTATAATCTTTATATAACTATATCTGTTAAATTTTGTTGTTTGATTTACATTACAGATTAACTATCAAAACATTAATTTAATTAGAGTTTAATTCAAAATTTTTTATATTAATTTATAACATTGGTTATAAAAAAAAAAATAATATACGATCATCTAGCTAAAAATTAAGTATAAAAAATAAAATATCATAAATCTTAAAATAACATATTTATTTTAGTTATTAAGATCAGTTAATTTCATTCGTGTTTCTGGTGTTTCGACTCGACCTGACGTCAAGTGGACGTGTCTATGAATCCTGAGATGCTCCCAAACTTTAATTTGAATAAAAAATTCTCTACAAATATACCAAAGAGTTAGTTGAGGAACCACCGGTGGGACATAATAACTTAGTTTGACATTATTGAGACCAAATTTACCAAAGCAACCATAACAGAGGAAATAATCAGATTAAGTCAGAAGCTAAACCGCTTTGTTAATTACATGGAGTAGCGACTGGGTCTATATGATGCCATCCCTATAGCCCGTTGCCCGAGTTTTAATTTGCACCAGTAACTTTCCAAAGGAGCGGAAAATATTCAAATGGAGGCGCTAATTTTTTAAGTCAGTTTACACATTTAGCCAACATCTGTGTAAACACTTCATTGGCATTGTTTAGACCAAAGTAAATCGAATTATTCTCTTTTAACAGATTGTATATAATATCAATTACTTGACATTCTGTTGCAGGTGGACTTGTTGATTTAAACTTAACAATTGGCGTAATTTTTAATATTATTTTTTTGCGTTTTACTGAACATCCTTAATTTTAATTTTACTAAAAAGTTTATAATTAGTATTGATTTTAAAACAACAGATTTGCACTATAGAATGTCAAGATGAACATGAGATAGTTGCCTCATTACAGATTCTTAAAGAATCTCAAATTATAATTTTTTATTAAGTTTTGTTATCGATAAACAAAACAAACGTTCTGAAATTAGTCTTCATTAAAACAAAACAATTATATCAAATTCCCTGGCCGTATGGTAGTAAGGCCGACAATATGTATATTGGATTACCTTGACGGAGTTCTATGATTAGATTATAAGTTGAAAAAAAAAAATAAAGATAAATACAAAGCACCGCAGGTACAAGTAAATCAAATATGTATACTAATTACTTTCAGATAAAATCAAATCTATTTTTAAGAGTTTTTCTATTTTAGATTTCTCGTCTGCGAGATAGCTTTAGGCACATAAATAATATTTGCGGAAATGGGCATTTAAAGTAGGTTAAACATACAAATTGTTAAGCATTGAAATTAATCATTTATCTTTATTTTGTATATAATGTAACTTAAATAAAAACTTTAACTAACTTTATTGTAAAACATAAAAATGACAATAAAATAAATACACAATTTACTTTCTAAATTAAAGCATATAACGAACTAGATACTATATCGTTTAAATAACTTTCTATATATCATTAAAATTAATAAAATTATGAAAGTTGGCACATTCAACGGCCACCGTATATATAGTGTTAGTTTATTGCAGGTTTTAACAATATTACCCTTTAAAGTAGCATAAAGTAAATAAAATTAACGAAGTAAAGTGTAGCATAGAATTTATAATCAATTTAAATAGTATTCATCGTAAATTTAAGTACATTTCCGTTAGCATAACGATATTTCATTAAATATTTCTTGAAGTTAAAAATTGGCTAATTTTGGACACAAATTTCGAGTTTTACACGCTGATCCTGCTGTTTCAGGTTCGGCCGCCGGTAAGGATGTGTGCTCTCTTCCTCTGCATCTAAAAAAGAAGCAAAAATTTGTATTTTCTACAAAAAAACCAATATTGTTTATTTTTCCCCCTAACCAACATCATTTAAGAAGTCATCATCGCTGCGGTAGATCAAGTTATCCATATATTTTATATTTTTAGTATTAATACGAATAATATTTAATTTCAATTTCAAATCCGTCAAACGTTTCGTTGTCGCATGAGCACTTGTAGAGAGAGAAAGAATGTCTTCGTGCTCTGCAAACTCTATTCGTTGTCAATAACTCTAAAGCCAGTACTGAACAACGATAATTTTCATAACTGGAATATTTGAAGAATATTCTTCAGTACATTAATCTCGACAACGTTTTGGGCCGGAAGAGTAATTTAAATGGCCAGTCCATTTGCAGTTACAATTGTTAATTTCGAGTTGATGGATCCTCGTATGGTGGTAGTGGCAAAGAAACGCGTAATTATACAAAAGCCATATAATATATAATAAATGGCTGTCTATAACATATAAGCCACAAGCAAAAGTTACTCACAGACATCTGCATTTAATCCCTAGCCATTACCTTGGTGAGGTGACCATAACACTATTCGCAGTATTTCACCCATATTTCACGCGAGCACATGATTAACGCTGTATGGCCATTTTAGGATCTGAGATCAACTTTGGTACACGGATGGATTGATTCCAGTGAAGTGACGAGCTCTGCGAAGGTTTTCGACGACTTTATAAAGAATACTACTGAAAATATATTCAGAATGAATGGAAATTGCATTGTTGTAGTTGCAACTAAGACAGTAATGTTACATGGTGTAATACTAAGAAGGTGACGCAAATTGGGCATGTTTCTCCTTCTTTTCTTATACCATGAGTATTACTGGTCAAAACTATTCCGTCTGTTCTCTGTCCGAGACAAAATTGCCGAGCGGTCTGGTTGGTCTGGAAAATTTCATCCCTGTCGCAGTTTATCTAACCATCCTTCTTCGTCACCTTCTTTGAGTACACTATTGTTATCTCGCTCGTTTGTAGCAGACATCTTGCTACAAGAGTTTTTAGTTAAGTTACTAAGTGGTCTCCACAGAATAATTAACTTATTACAAATAAACAATCTAAGCTTGAATTCGACATTCTGAAAGAAAAAGTCAAACCGCGTTGGAATAGCGAAGAAAATTAAATTGCAATTACATTTGATTGTAAAATGCACTGTAGGCAACGTCATAATAATTTTAATTTATATTTGCACGTTTCGCTTTACTCTGTCATTCGCTGCTCGCTGTCAGTGACATGTGAATGAACAAGTGAAATAATTAATAATTTCTCTCAAAGTTTAATTAAATAACACGGCAGGCAACGCGTTTCTATAATTTATTCAAGGCGTTTGAAAAAAGCTCGGAAAAAAGAATTGCGCCAAACGTTATAACAACAACTCTTTTAGAGAACGCACGCACGCAAAGAAAAAAAGAAGCCAGAAAAAGAGCTGCAATAACATTAACGGCAAGAAGAAGCAAGTAAATCGAATAGAGCAATATTCGAATAAATTTGCAGCGAATAGCAAAACAAAAGCAAATCGCAAAAAAAGACTATCACACAATTGTAAAAGGATAGAGGAACAAGGAAGCAAAAGACAAGAAGAAGTGCGTGAATATTTAGGAAATTAACGCAGAATATTGTTGTAATTTAATTACTAAAACAAAAAAAGATCTTATAACTCTCAACCAAAATGTTTTACAATTGTTAATTAAGAAAACAAAAGCAATTATTCATTGTTAAAATTGTTGCCTTTGCCGCTGACGTCGGAGGTTAGAGACAAAGAAAATTGCGTTTGCAACTCTTCTTCTTCGACTGTAACTTCCACTACTTGGCTTTCAACATTGGCACCTACGGCTACGAAAGAAGGTGAAAGAAAACTGCACTACAACAATAAAACAGCAGCAACAACACAAAGCAGAAAGAAAAATTGCATCAATATGAATAATAGTAAACGCAAGAATCGCCCGAGTGGCAGCGGTGGCAACATCTCAAGGTAAGAAGAAAAAGATAAAAAAAATTATATTTAAAAAAAAAAAATAGGCAAGAGCGAGTTAAAAAAACAACGAAAAAATAGGAAACGAGTGCGGGTGAAGAAATCCACGATTTCGCGTTCATAGTTGCCTACGTCGATAAGGTGAAAGCGCGCGTTTTGTGTGTTATATTTTCTTTGTTTTAATTTATTTCAATTACGAAAACTCGTATACGGATATGCAAATAGAGTTCATTTGTGTTTCTATTATATTTCCCTCAATCAAAATGCTTATATAATGTTGCACATGTGCGACTCTTCTTCTAGTTAGACATCGATATTTTCTAAATGTTTTGTTGTTTGCTATTGTGCTGCTTTGTTTACATTTCCCTTTCACGGTAAATACGCACGCCTTAAATTGGGTTAAAAAAATCACAGAATGCGACCTTCTGCCTTCCTTTTTGAATATTTGCAATTAAAATTACGTCTTATTTCTACATTCTACTATGCATACGCTTCATTTCACTTTTTTTTTAACTATCTTTTGTGAATTTTTCATTGCATTGTCAGCAATTTTGTTGAAGGTCTTTGCTGGGCGCCCTGTGCGCGTAAATAGACGAAATTTGGGTCAAATTGACATATTCTTGTTGTGACCATAGTAGCATATCATTGTATATATGCAAAAATATATATTTATTGTGTGTTATATACCATGTGTAGATTATGTATGTGTGCTCATGTTTTTGTTAATATTGCTACGCTTATGATTTATGCTACTGTGTTTCTTGTGATGTGTGCCCGTCTTTGTTCGGCATCCACATGCCGTGCTTGCAACCAACCCCAATAGCTTTTGGTGCTGTGCCTCGCTTTGTTGTGACACGCATGATTCACTTTTTAAATAACATCAATTATTTACTTTACATACTCTGTGTTATCCATATATTCACTGTGTTTTGCTTTGCTGTGCTGTGCTGTGCCTGACTTCTCTTCTCATTCTCAATTTAAATGTGCACAAAAATATCGAAAAGTACGAAATGCTCCCACACATGGTGCATGGCTCATTTCACGGTCATTGATCCTGTATTATTAAATAATGTGGTTTTTATATACTTCCGAAACGTTATATCGTATGTGATAGTACGCATGCACCTAAAGCAGTAACAACCTTGCATAGCAGCGTTTGCAGCCATGTCATATTTACTTTTATTTTATTTTTTTGTTCTTTTTTTTTTTTTTTGTCTTGCAAAATAGTCTTTATTTAAATTAATGTATTTTAATTTTTGGTTTTTTATAGTGGCAGATACACGACTGATAACATAAGGCAGCAACCTAATAAAGGACGTCCGCCGGCACAAGGTGTCTATAATAACGCATATTTCATGCATTCGGCTACCGCACTCGTTGGCAGCGTGGTGCATGTGCGTCTCAGATCAGGTAACATTTACGAAGGTGTATTTCGCACGTTTTCGCCTCTTTTTGATATTGCGCTCGAGCTGCCGATTTGCATTAAAACGAACAAGAACGCGCCGGAAGAAGGCAAGTCGTCATTTGGAAACTTTGTTATATTCCCAATGGATACAGTGGTCACAATCACAGCTAAGGATTTCGATGCCCAGTATGCCACTGCTGGGAGTTTTCAAACCGATGCTGCCATTTCTGAGAAATGCAATGGTAAGCAATAGAAAAAAAGAATTGAAATGAGAATGATCGTCTTGTACAACTTTTTTTGCAGGCTCGCGTTTTGATGAGAAAGAACTTGAGCCATGGGATGCATCTGGTGCTAATGGCGATGTAGATATTGAATTAGACACAGCTGCTAATGGCTGGGACCCCAATGATATGTTCCGTAAAAACGAGAACCAATTTGGAGTAACATCCACATTCGATGATTCGTTATCATCGTATACAATCCAATTGGATAAAGTGGATTCCGATGAGTTCAAGGAGGCTGAAGCAAAGGCCGAGAAACTCGCTGCCGAAATTGAGAATAATCCCGCTTGTCGTGATCGATTAGATTTAGAGAATGGCGATGAGGAGGCGCTGTTTGCAGCCGTTGAACGGCCATCGGCTGAGGTCGAACGTGAACGTGAGCAACAGCGTGAAAAAGATAGGGAACGTGAAAGAGATCGTGAGGAACGAGATCGTGATCGGGGAGATCGTAATAGCAATAAGCAACGCAACAGTGGCGGCAGCACTGGTAACGTTGGAAATAATGTAACAAATAACAGCAGTGGCGGTGACTTTCAACTGCGCGAAACCATGAGCAGTGATCGTTACATAACAAAACAAACGCGCAGCATTACCGGACCCCCGCCATCACATGTTGGCAGCATGTCATCACAATCGTCGCACACGCATGCGTCACATACAACGGGTGCGTCGTCAGGGCCAATGCCTGCTGGTGGTAGTAATCTTGGCCGAGGCGATCATCGTGGACATGATCGTGATATGGCCAATTCATCACATCACGCTGGCTCGCAGGGTGGCAGCGGTAATGTCGGTGCTGGTGGTGGACAAACGCAGAATTCTGCACAATCGTCGGCCACAACGATGCCGGTAAACACTATGAAGGGTTCGACACCATCACCAGCACCGGCATCAAATGCAGGCATGGGCTCTGGCGGCGGTAGTCAGGACTCTGGCAGCAAGTACGGTGGTGGTTCGATGATGAAGCGTAAAACAGTGCCACAAGGTGGCAAAATTATGCGTGGTAATGGTCCGCCAAGTAATGTTGGTCCTAACGGAGGCAGTGGCAGCAGTAATTTACCACAAGGCGGTGGCAATAATCCGGGAGGTGGTGGCGGCGGCAAAGGCGCCGGTGGTTATCAGTCGTCAATAGGTATGCAGAACCAGTCGTATCAAAATTACTCACAGATAATGCATGGGTAAGTTCAAAGAACAGCTCATGAAAACCAAACGATTACTTAAAATATCACTTACAGACCTTCACAATACCGCAACATGGGCGGTCCATCGAAAATTAATGGCGACACAAATCCAAATGCTGGCAAGCCACTGCCTCAACGTAACATTAGACAGTATCAGGGATCGCAGTCGAATTCTTCATTGAACTATGGCGATTCACAGAATCAGGTATGATAAAAGTTGTGTATAAAAAGGAAATTTTTTTTTTTAACGATATCTTCAAACCAGATGTCCATGGGAAAGCCAATGCATGGCGCTCATGGTTCTGGTCATGGTCAGCAAACTGGTGGTGGCGGCAGTGGTAACAATAATGGCTCACCACCATTACAAACAGTTAGTGGACAACATATTGGTCATGCACAGAACCAAGGTAATCTTCAAGGTGGAGTTGGTCTTTCCGCTGGGCCTCAACCAACAAACCAACCGCCACCACCACAGCCGCAAAGGCAGATGCGCTCTAGGGATAACCAAATGCAGGATCTGCGTCAGTTCGGCTTTGATTTTCAATTGGCGCCCAATAATGCGACGCCACCGCAACAGCAACAACAACAGCAGCAACAGCCACAACGTGGCGGTGGTATGCATACACATCCACAACAGTCGGTATCGCCACCGCAAACGCAACAGCAGCAGCAACAACATCAACAGCAGCAGCAGCAGCAACAGCAATCACAACAGCAACAGCCGCAACAGCAACCACAGCAACAGCAACCGCCACATGTGCCGATGCAACATATGAGTGTTCCCGTAACGCAGCAGCATGTGCCTCCGCCTCAGCATCACGTACAGCCGCCACCTGTACAACAGCAGCAACCGCAGCAGCAACAACACTACGTGCAAGCACAGGTGGTGCAACAACAACCACCACAGCAACATGTGCCACCCCACTTGCAACAGAAAACGCCACAACAACAAGCACAGGAGGTGCAACAGCAACAGCAACAGCAACAACAACAGCAGCAGCAGCAGCAACAACAGCAGCAGCAGCAGCAACAGCCAATCTATCATACTGTGCCAGCGCCTATTGTAGCGACACAACCGCAGCAACAGCAAGCCTCGCCGATCTTTATTACAGCGGTTTTGGACAATTCGAACATGCAGGCACAGCAACCGCCTCCACAACAGCAGCAACAGCAGCAGCCGCCGCCGCCACAACAACAACTGCTGCAATCGGTTGTTCCAAAAATTGATAATCCGAACACAACACCAATAGCAGCACAGCAAGCTGTCGGTGCCAACAATAACACGCCAGCTGGCATTGTAATTGCTGCTCCACCAACGGCGGTAACACCGGTGCCTCAGGCGCAAAGTGTTACTGGTGGCGAAATTAAGGCCTCTCCAACCCCCGCGAATAATACAAATAGCAATGCAGCAGCAGCACCACCAAATGCAGCTGGAGCCAATGCAGCCAACGGAGCCAATGGCAACAATGCCACTGGAACCACGCCCGTCGTTAAGAAGGCGCACGTATTGAACCCTTCGGCTAAGCCTTTCACACCGCGCGGTCCCAGCACGCCAAACCCATCACGTCCGCACACACCACAAACACCAGTTCCGATGGCTGGTATCTATACGACCACAGGAGGCGCCCATGTTGCGGCAGCGCCCAATGCCCAAGGACAAATTTACCTAATACAACCACAACAACATGCCGCAGCATTCCAAGCACCAACACATCCACAAGCTAACCAACAGCCGCGTATGCGACGTAGTAACTATGGTACGTCTGCAGAAGAATATTATTACGTTAGAATAATTTTAACTGTTTCTTTCCTTCTGTTTTTTGTTGAATTGCAGCCCCTATGGCGGCTGCTGCTGCATCACAGATGCATGTCTCAGCGACCACAGCGACTGGACAACCATTGATGGCTGCGCCACTACAACCGTTTATACACTATCCGCAGGCGCCACATCCGCAACACTTTCAATCACAACCTTATCCACCTATGGTGCGCATGTATCCGGAACAACCGCCTCAGCAGTTGCAATTCCTGGCGCAGACGCCACCATCGACAACGCCATCACCTGGCCAGCCGCATCAAACGTTCCATCCGCCACCACAGCCTTCCCCTGCTGGCGGGGGACCACAGCCAGCCGCATTCACGCCGCAATCACAGCCGCCAGCGTATCAAGTCGTGTGCCCCATTTTCAATCCATCGCAGATCATGCCGAACCATTACTTTTCAGCGACACCACAGCATCCACAGCAGAGCCAACCGTTTCAAATTGTTATGCAGCAGCATCCAACGCAGTAAGCATCCGCAGCACTAGAAAGAGGAACAGCCTCAACTTTAGGATCAGCAGCGTAGACGAGGACATTGTTATTGTTGATCGTTCATGTTTCGCATGCGTCGTTGATTGAAATACTTTGTCATCAGTAATTCTTTGTTAAGAATATTTTTTTTTTTCATCATCTAGAGGGGAATTAAACTGCAGTCAGTGCTTGCTATCGCGCTAAACTGTTCCACGCTCAATCTAGCTTGGTTAATTTAATAATTCATATTCAATTTTTATTTTTGTTATGAAACTTGAGCGTGCATTTTTATTTAATTTATTGTTTTTCTTTTTTTTTTTTTCGTTTGTAAATTTATGGTTAACATATTTTTGTTGTTTGTCTCGTGTAAGAGAAAATATATTTTCCAAGCCCCTCGGACTTCAAACGTTGTTCTTCTCAGCTCGCAACATCTGCTCATGCTCTCATTATCTGAATCACAATCAAAACAAAAAAAAAACAAAAAAACCACAACTAGGAAAATATCAAAAACGAAACAAAACTGAAACTGAAACAAGTGAAGCAATTATGTTAAATTCTATTAGCATCGGAGGATGCCTGTCACGAAAAGTGGCTTGCAACCTCAGCGGCACATCTTGATAAAAAAAAAAAATAAAATTCAAGAAAACCTCGTTAAAACAACACCAATGAATGAAAATTCAAAAAACAAAAAAAAAAAAAAAAATACGAAACATTAAGCGAAAAGTTGAGTTGTAAAAAAGTTGTAATTAAGCAATTAAAAATAGCGGATCTTTGTTATTTTTTTTTAATGCAATAATGATTTCTTTTTTTTTTTTATCGGGGCAAAATATTTTCACGTGCCCACACACGCATACACAAGTGTCCATCATCCTCAATAATGCGAATTAATATACAAGATTACACTAACACCGACCGACACAGTTAAAGACAGGAGCGAAAACCCACAACTAAATCATTCCAGTCCCGTAGAATCAAATTCTTTGCACGCTCACAATGCGATCCCGTAAAAGCGAAAGTTTTTTTTCTTAACTACACTCGCTTTTACTTGTTGCTTTTGTTGTGCGGGCATCTATTTCTTCAATCTAGTAATTTGTTTTTAAGTTCTATTCGCAAACGAAAAATTCGAGTCGTCACTTTTTTACTTTGGAATTTTTGTTCGGCTATCTACGAAAAAGTAGCATTTTCGGGTTTGAAGTCTCCTTTGTCGATTCCCCTACACTTACAATCACAAGAGATCCACATCCACATAAATTTATGATATATGAATTATAATAAGTTTCTGTTGTGGACGGTTTTGTTTTGTTTTGTAAACCTTCAAGTTTCCTTAAAAAAAATATAAAAAACATCAATTAAATAAAAAAAAAATAAAAAAAAAAAAAACAAAACTTAAAAAAACGTAATCAAAAATGTGTTTTTATTTAAAAATTCGACTAGCAAATACTTTATGCCTATTCATATGAAACAAACTAACTTTCATTATGGTTTTTGAAGTGCAACAAATGGATACTTCTGTTTAGCAAATTGGTTACTTCTGGATATTCGCATTTATCAATATTTGTGCTGTACAGAATCGGGTTTAATGCGCGAATTGTAGTTACCTATTTTTAAGATGATTAATATAGTTCAGCAGTTAACAAAGCTACCTAGCATTGACGAATCAATCGGAAGAAGAGACATAGTCATGTTTTAAGCAGCTAATCATAAACATGAAAGATATGGTGAAAAGTAATGTATAAAGTTGGGTATGGTTACAACGAAAGATAAAAACATAAACGAAAGATATACATATGTAAATGAAATGTTTCTTTTTTTATTGATTAGTTCCACACAATGATACTTTATTGCAGATACCGGATTGCAGATACCGGATTTGGTTTATTTATGTCAAGCTATTTTCGTATTATTTAAGATAATATTTTAACTACAAATGAAACAATTTTATATAAGGTCTCTAGTTTTATATTTTAAGTAAGCATTTTTGGTATGTTTTTCATAATAAGCTACAATGAAGGGAAATTTAATTTACACTTTTAAGCACTCACACACAATCAGTTCATAACTCGGACTGACTTTTGTTTCCAAACTGTTGAAATTTTTATAAGTGCATAGTGTGCATTTATCTTGTACACTGCTTTGTTCGCATCGTCCGTTTATTCCGTTATTCGAAAAATATTTTGTTTAAATTTGAGTTTTACTTCGCAATTGTGTATATAAAATATTTCAATAACATCACATTACTAACAGGAACCTGACGTTTTGTAAAACTGTCAAAATGTGTATGTATATTTTAAAAAATTTAAACATTGTATACTATTTGACTCTTATATATGTATATATTGTTTTTAAATACAACACTCAAGCAGCTAAAACATTTTCTGTATATACTACATTATATTTTAGAAGTTTTGGTGTTTTATTTACAATTTATATAAATTAAATTAACTTAAATGCAAATAATTTGCTTAACATCTTAATTTAGTTTTAATATGTAATTACATTAATTAACGTACAATTAAAAGTCGTTTAAGCTGCTTATGTAAATATATTATGAAGATCCTTAATAACTTTTCAAATTGACAAAAGTTTGCTGTGCTGCGCGTGTGCTTCTCCATTGTAAGCAAATGCGGCAACGCTTTGGCTCACTGTAAGTGTAAAATGTTGTTAATTGTAAACTTCATATGTGCGTGCATATTTATTATAATTTAATTAAATATTTTAAATATAGTTTAAGCCATTAATAAATGTTGAGTTTTCTTCACCCAAACTCGTCAAAATGGCTGTGATATGATACATAAAACACAAAATTCACAAACATTTTGACGACATGGTACAAGAAAGATGAGCAATGCTGAGATTGGGGCATTGGCATCATTAAGCATACGAATTCTGGCAGCATCTTTTGTTTATATAACTTTTTTATTTTATTTTTTTTTTGCCAAAACTATATTTTCTGCGTTTAGCGTTATGTAAAGTTGTCGTTATAATTCAAACGAAACTCATCAAAATGGCTGTGATATGAATATGCATAAATAACATTTCACAACCTCTTGAAGAGTTACGCAAGAATCTTGTTTTATATATTTTCGAACACGTTTTCGTTTCCATTCGTATTGGCACTTGTTTGATTATGATATATATGAAATACATATACTTCAAAGGTCTGTGATGAATTTACCTAGTTCGTCAATAGGGTAAGCTCTACATGCTCTGGATCTGGCTTGGTTGCAAATGCAAAGTGGTATTCAATATTTATTGGAATGGAAAAATAAAACGCAATTTTGTTTTAGCAAAGTCAAATTTGACGAAACCATTTTGCATTCGCATTGGCTCCTGATCATTTTTTATCGGATAGGAAATTGCCCTACTATAGTACTGTGTGGTATGGCGTTGTGCTATAATTATGCTAATGAAGTTGTTAAAAGCAATTAATGATAATGCAGTTGTTAGTATTTGATTGATTGATGACGCTTCGGATTGATACAATTTGTTTAAACGGCGATATTTGCAATGCTCATCAAAGCTGGCTGTGATATGCTTCAAATGCCAAATATCTACAACAGCCCCTTTTGATGACATTGAAAGACACAACGTAACGTAACGAAACGTAACGTATTACAACGTACGTACACACACATACACACACACACACGCATACGCATACGCACGCTTACGCAGGTAGCCAAACACGTAATCGTAAGTGTTCTCGTCATTTGCATATTATGGCGCTTGCGTTTTCGCTTGTTTATATTTTCGCAGGCACAAACGGCATGTAACGTTAGCGTAAAACGCCTTTTTTTCACCGAAGTTGTTGGCATTATTCTTTGTTGCTATTTTTCGTTTTTTTTTTTGTTTTAGTTTTGTTGAATTGGTAGTGCTTTTATGTCGAGCAACTACAATTTCTTTTAGTTTTTCGGCGACAGATAAAACGGCGGCAGCATAACGCAGAACGTTTACGTTTTTTTTCTCTGTACGTAAGCGTATGTTTGTGTGTATGTACATATGTATACAAGTACTTTGAGGTGTATATCCTTTTTAAGGTTAACTAGTCAAAAGTCGTTGCATGTTGCATATGTACATGCAAAGCAAAAAAAGGAAAGACCGCACAAAAAGGAAAAAAAAAAGAAACCGTAAAGGCAAGGATAGGCGAAAAGGAGAAGAGAAAATGTGTAGCAGTTACAACGTCTAAGCATCGACGACCACCGCCCACGACGAAGCCGAAGTCGAAGTCGAAATAACCACCACCAACAAAACAATTCAGTCTGCGACGGCCGTAGTCGGTTCATTTTTTTTTGTTTCCTTTTTTTACTTTTTTCTTTTTTTTTTTTTGGTTAGTTAACGCCATCATCATCATCCCTTACGTTGCCAACGGCTGCTTCAATTCATTTCGTTTCGTATCAATTCACTCCACGCCACTCTTTCTCTACACTCGAATGGCGGCGACGACGGCATAGTCGAGAGTCGGAGAGCGTCGAGAAGGCCACCCGGTGGGAGAGCCGCTTTTCCATATTAAAATTTCCTCTCCTGTTTTTCGACCCTGTTCTTTACCCGGCGGGAGAGTTTCATAGTGTTGTTGTAATTTGTCAGCCCGTTCCATCCCCTATAATCCCTATAATTTTGACAGCAGCAGCGTCAACGGCAACAACAGCAACAACAACTACGACGGCAACGACGACAACAATGCCGCTGCCGTTGTCGGCTGTGGTGTGTATACCAAATGAAGTTGTTGTTGTCACGTTTTTTTTTTTTAATTTTTTGCTATGGGGCGACGGCTGCTTCTGTACGCGTACGTTTGCTGCCACCTAAGCTGTTATCCTTTTTACGTTTACAAGATTACCCAAAAAAAAAAAAAAAATTGAAACAAATCATTCCTTGTTGAAATTCAATTTTTTTTTTTTTTTTGGGGCGTATGTCGTTGAAGTTTTTGGATTTTTTGAAAAATTTTCAACCAGCGTTGGTCGCCGCTGGGACTCCGCGTTAGCGGCAACGCTTTGTTAGCTATACAACAGACAGCAGGCTACAGACAGCGCTTATCCTGTGTATCCTGAAACTTATGTGTATTCCCAAATTATCTAACAACTGCAGGTTCCTTTTGTCCTGGCAATTTTTATATCAAATTCTTCTTAAACGTTTTAAACTAAATAATTTTCTAATTAGTTATATGCGTTATCGTTGAATTTTTCCTTTTTGCGCAGTTTTTAAATTAATCTTTTCACACTGCGTATCACTTCCGCCGCTTGATTTGAAATTTTCACCATTTTTTCAAAGTATTTCACAAATTGTTGGCATTTTTCATGAATTTTCGTAAATTATAATGTTTTTTATAATTTTTGTAATGTTTTTGCGTTAATATTTTAATTTTTCACAATTTTCGTTATTTTTATTTTGACCATTTACACTCAATTGGCAATAATTTATTAACCGGTTTTTCTCGTGACGTTTTTCTTCTTTGCCTTTTTTACTATCGCACACACACCGCCGAAACAGAAACCGACACCGAAACACTGTCGTACATACATATATATCAGCACACATAGTCATATGCATTCAACCACTTTCCTGTTAGTTGTCCTGCCGAGTTGACGACGCGCTGCTTCTTCTAGTTTTCTACTCGCGCTCCGAGTGTGCTCTCTTACTGCCACTCTTTCCCTTTTACACTGTCTGTATGTGTTGGGCAGGGATTTTTCCTTCGTGTAGTCTTCGTGCGTTCATTTGTAGTTTTTCAATTACAACAAAAACATCCAGCAAAAATAACAACAATATTACGTGCGCGCAAAAAAATACACAAAAAGGCGCACTGTATAAGCTAGTGCCTTGCCCCGCTGTGCATAAATACAATGCGCATGCCTTGCATTGTACTTGCTTCAAGCCGCCTGCCTTTCGCATTAGTAGAGTAGCCATCAAATTCCAACTGATTCATTTTAAGTCCTGGTCTGGTCCTTGACCAGAAAAGGTCCTGATGCAGAGTTGGACTCTCGACTTAAGAAATTCACTATGACAACTCTATTCGAGAGCTGCTTTTTTACTTTTCTCTCACATGCTTTTTTCCTCACATCCTTTTGCTCAGTTGAAATTTGCCTTCACATTTGCCTCAAAGCTCAGGTGGCCGCCAAGACAATCGACATGAAGAATCAGTCCTTTAAAGATCTAAAATTTAACTAAATACGCCTGCTCAAGGATTTTCATCATAACTATCTGTCGAATTTCTTAGATGCATATTTACTTGAATCCGAAGAGCAACTTTGGACGGTTATGGAGATTTTCAATGCTTAGCCTACGAACGTCATAATCTTCACAAGAGCTCTAAAAAATTAAAAGTAACTCGTTTTCTTTGCAAAAAAAAATGGCAGATCGCTTATTATTTAAAAAATAAAAAACTGAAAGAAATAACATGCTTATTTAACGGTTTTTCTTAAAACGAAAGATGAAGTTTTTTTTTTTGTTGATAGTTTTGCTAATATGACTATAATTTTATGATTAATGGTTTGATGGCAATTGTTTTATGTAAATCTACTTAAATATAAGATTTGCACTTTTAATGAAAACACATGATCCTGTTGACCGTTTTAAATTTACTGTGCGCGCCAAATGTTACTTTTTGCTAAAATTTTTTGCAGCACCTGGCAGCACTTTTTCTAGTTTTGTTGTAAGTTTGCAGGAATATTAATATTATAATTGGATATTGCAGGGTTGGATACAAAAAACCAAATAGTATATAAATCAATCCAAATAAATTGCTAATTTATTGAAATATGTTTTTTCATAATACAAATTCGTATTCATGTGCCTACTCCTGGTATGTTTGTTGAGTCAACCCTGTTGTAACGAGCAGATTGAAAGAGTTGCAACTCAGCATAAAACGAGGTGACAACATTGCATAATACGTTATTGGCGTATTTACTGAATCGTATTTGAAATTTTAGCTAAATAGAAGTGTGTGGGGCTAAGCACATAAACGTGATCTTAATATTGATGCTTATTAAAAATTAGACGTATATTAGAAAATCACAAATATTAAGCAAGCACATTTTTTGACAAGTTTTAAATTACAGTTGGTTTTCCAAACTCTTTCAAGAAACATGTCATAAATAGATAGAAAAATATTTAACAAAACAATTAAGACAAAAACTCAAGAGATTCATCAAGAATATAACTCAGTTCTTGCGTATGAAGGTGGATTCTTCTGCCTCAGCTACTCGTCGTAGCAATAACTCCACTCTTCGGAAGTGCAGGGTGCGTTTGAAGAAAAGAGAAAAACAAACAAGCAAAGATTGAATTTAAAATGAGTTTTATTCATTGGAATTTTCTTTTATGCATGCCACAATAGGTTTATGATAACTAAATAAGATATAATCACAATCGATTGCACAACATCTAAATAAAACGAGAAAACGGCTTCTTTTGTTGAATTCAAATTTGTTGTTTTGGAATGCTCCGATTTATGTCTATTCACAAACGAGATTTTTTTCCAAAAATTGAATGAGTGGTTCTGCATCGTCTGCGAAATTTAATTCAAGCCAATTCCTTATATCTTTGTCATTTTTCCAAAGTCTTTAACAAATCTAGTAGATTCAACTTCAGTGTAGGGTAAGAGAACGAAGTTAACAAAATCTATAATTTGATCGAATCGTGTATTGATAAAGCTATACACGACCTTAATAAATAGCTTCTTGGTCATATTCTATTGATTAAAAACAGGGAGTTGTACAGAAATTTGACTTTACCGAAACAACATGTTTCACAAAAAAGAAAAAAAAAACAATAGTTTATCATGAAATCTTTGAAATTTGAGCATAGAAAAAATATTACAAATTTTAAGGCCCACCAGCGTCAGCGTACTACTTACCTCATACTAGAACCAATCGGCATAGAACCAATTTGCATATTTGTAGTGCAAGATTAAAAATACTCGAAGTTCAACAAAAACGATGTGTAAAATTAACTTAGACTTTTATTTATTTAAAAAATTCTGTTCTGAAGCGAATATTTTTAATGAAGTATCATTTCAACAACATAACAGCAAAAATATTACACAAAAAGGTCAATAAACAAAGTTAATAAATATGTTAACTAATTTATGTATTTATGCAACTACAACAAACCAAAAAATCTACAAAATAATATATGAGAACTGTTACAGAAATGATATAAGTTGGGATAACTAACATACCCAGTGCTACGTGAACAATTACAAACTCGCTACAAGTTTTCAAGTTCATATTGGATTTGAGAAGCATTTACACATGTAAGCATGTATGTATGTGTTTGTATATATTTATGAAGTAAATCTGGCAAGTTAAAACTAAAAAAAATGCTCAAACGTTTTTTATAATAATGTAAAATTTGAAAAATTAATTATGCAGGTAAAATATATATGCATGTGAGTTAATGTTATAAAAATGTATTGTATAATATTTCACTGCTTACTAAGTACTACGAATAAATAAGATACGTTTGTTCTGTTACGAATTCGTTTTCCGCTTAGCAAGCGACGTCGCGAAAACGAATGCCGTTAAATTTGCACTACCGATTATTATTACTGAGCTTACATCACTAAGAAGTTATTATGTTTGCCGTGTTTATTTTTTTTTTATTTTTGCTTTTTTTCTGTTTTTGATTTACTTTTTCACACTAACAACTACAACAATTTTATTTCGTAAAAATATTTCATAGGTGTGTATGCATGTATAAAATAATAAATAATTTGTATATATATATTTATGTATATATATATGTATGTGTGTATGTATGTATGTAATAACTATAAATAAAACAATATGCATGCATATGCTTATATGCCTATGCTTGTATATCGGAGTTAAGAAAAGTTTTATATCAAATGCACATCAAATCGTAAATGAGATGTTATCTAAACGGTCTCCGGTGGCGGCCACAGTCCACCCTGGTCAGCGGTGCTAGTTTTCAATTTTCAAATTTCGACATGTTTCCCGTTCCCGTTCACGTTCCCGCTCCCGTTCGCGTTCACGTTCTCGCTCACGTTCGCGTTCGCGTTCCTCTTCCATGCGTAGGACTTTACTCTTGAGACCGCAAAGTATTTCGGCTGTGGCAATGTTTTTGATTGTGCTCAAATCTAATTGGCTGTGTTTGTTGTTGTTGTTATCGTTATCGTTATCAACATTGTCATTGTTATCGTTATTACGTTCCAAATCGATAACTGTTGTTGTTGTTGTTGCTGTTGTCACTTGGGCATCTGTTATGTATGTGCTGTCTTGTTGCTGTTCCATTTCATAGTTCCGATTAATCGCGCTGATGAGTGCTGCGTTTTTATTCAAATGTATTTTACTGCTATCCACGTCCCCGACGCCGCTGCCGGTGCCACTGCCGACGCCGACGACTCCGCATCCAGCTGCAACGACCCCGCCCCCACTACCGCTGCTGCTGTTGTTGTTCGTATCGGTCTCGATGTCACCTTTGTTGTTGTTGTTATCGACATGCTTGCCGGCAACTGTGTTGCGCTCATACGCAGGCATGTCTTCATTGTTAAGATTGCCGTTGCTGAATTCCATTTCGTGGCTCATGTCGTTCGTTTCAATTTCACGTTTCACCAAGTCAATGTCGGGTGTTTCAGGTGTGCGCGTTATTTCCGCATTGCTTGGCGTTTGCACAAGATTCAATGCTTCTTCTTCTACCATTGGATTGTTGTCATTGCCGTTGTCGTTGCCATTATCAGTGTTGCTGTTGTTGTTGCTGGTCTTGCTGCTGCTAGTTGTGCTGCTGTTGTGGTCATTGTTGTCGCTGCTGTGCTTTGTGTTGTGTTGCTGCTCGACAAGTCGTATTTTGAAGTTGTTGCTGTTGCTGCTGCTGCTGCTGCTGTTAAGCTGTGGCACATGCGTCGCTAACGGTTCCAGTAGGTCCTGTTCGTTTGCCATTTGTTGTTCCGTTGGTTCTGTTCCATAACGTTCCATTTCCATTTCCTTCATACGTTTCTCGGTCAATTCATCATTGTAGTGCATCAGCACTTTACGCTTTGCCAGATACTTCTGCTGCTTGCGCGCCGGATCCAGCATTTTCTTGCTGTTGGCCTGTAGTATTGCATAGTTGTCGTTTGCCAGTGGCTCGGGAATGTTGTTGCAGCTGGGTCCATTGCTGGTTGCCAGATGATTGAAGTTGTTGTTGCTGCTGTTATTGTTATTGCGATTGAGATTCTTTATGAAGTTTTCGGCCAGCGTGGCCTTGGACTTGATGTGTTCACGGAAGCCAGCATAGCTCTGACCTGGAAACGGTGTTGAGCTGCGATTGTTGCCAGAGTTGCTGGGTCCATTGAGGCTCTTCTCGTGCGCTTGCGGTGGCTGTTGTTGCGGCTGCGGTTGCTTGTTGAAGTTTGCCAGACCGGCATAGGCGTGTCCGCTCGTGATGTTTACGCTGTGCGTGCCACGCTCATAACGACACTCTGCGCTCTCGCTCTCATGCGGTGAACTTATGCTGCTGGCATCGCTGTCCAAGTTTTTCTGCCAATTGCGTAAAAGATGTGAGAATCCTAAGCATGTGGGACAGAGAAAGTATTGTATTGTAGTGTGAACCTACCTCAGTGTGCAATCCTTTGATTTTCATGGCTTCGGCCACCTTCAGGAATAACGGTAGATCTTCATACTTCACATTCACCTGTCCGCTGTACATAAAGTCGAGTAGACCAGCCATGTGGCTGGCATCGACATCGGCCATTAGCAAGATCGGATGACTCGAGGGATTCTCCAGGAAGATCTGCTGGAAATAGGGACTGCACACGGATAAAACCTGCGAAGAAAACACATAAAAATGGTGACGTTAATCGCTGTTCAACCGACGTTGGTCGGCGCCTCAGGTTCCCCTCAATTTTGAACTGTGCTCGGTTATGTGAAAATTCGAAATTTTCATGTGAAATTTTGTCGAACCGTGCGAGACAACGTGTTCGGGAGCCGAAAGGCAAAGCGCTTGTCCAGAATTGAGGGGTTTGTAATACCAATTTGTGAGCTTTAAATATTTTGCCGCCGGCTGCGATGGTCACGTCGACCATTTTCTCATCTTTCTGGAGCGTGTGGAAGCCGCGGCACATGTTGCCGTGGAAGTTGTTCCACGATAGCAGGTACTGGTCGATGGTATTCGGATCGGTGTAGGTCTGTTGCTGTTGCTGCTGTTGTTGCTGCTGTTGCTGCTGCTGTTGCTGTTGTATGTGCTGCTGCACGGTCTGTGGCTGATGATGTGCCGCTGGCAAGTGCAACGGTTGTGCATTGATGGGTGGTGAGCTGTTGGCTGGTGTGCCTGGACGCTGATGTTGTTGCTGTTGCTGTAGTTGGTGTTGTTGTTGTTGTTGTTGCTGCTGCTGCTGCTGTTGTGTTTGATGATGGTGATGCTGTTGATGTTGGTGCAACTGTTGTTGCAGATGTTGTTGCTGCTGTTGCTGCTGCTGCTGCTGTTGTTGCTGCTGCAAGATGTGTTGCTGTTGCTGTTGCAGCGCATGCTGCAATGCTGGCGGCGTTGTCGTTTGTGGCAGCCGATGTGGATGCGGCGACAATGGAGCCGCCTGATGTGCCTGCTGATGATGGTAGCGTTGATGTTGTTGCTGTTGTTGTTGCTGTTGTTGCTGCTGCTGCTGCTGTTGCTGTTGTTGCTGCTGCTGCTGCTGTTGCTGTTGACGTGCAAGCTGCTTAATTTTTGCCTTGCTATCATTTTGTTCCTGTTCGCGCTGACGCAGTAGTTCCTCCTTAAGCTTAAACTGTTGCATGGTCAGATCATCAACGCTCTTCGACAGCTTCACCATATCACTGTTGGCATTGAACTTGCTATTGGCCAACATTGGCTTCATATCGTACTTGAAGTCGCCAGCATTGGCATATTTCATACGCTCGGCGGCATTGTGCGCGG
The DNA here is from genome assembly GCA_037044495.1 of Stegana nigrithorax. Lineage (NCBI taxonomy): Eukaryota > Metazoa > Arthropoda > Insecta > Diptera > Drosophilidae > Stegana > Stegana nigrithorax. Next base: position 123,433 of record JBAMBQ010001606.1, on the reverse strand, counting down.
CGCGCTCCTTTTGGCGGCGCATCAACTCATCGATATCCATGAAGGCACCCGATGTGGCTGCTGCAATGGCCGACGCGATTATCGGATCATCCTCGAAGACGCGATCGTCGATGGTCTCCCTGAGTGTCTTGGTCGATGAGAAGAGTCGCAACGACGGATCGTTCACCTGATCGCTGAAGTAGACATCCATAAGCGTAAAGAATGGCCATTCGCGTCGTTTCGGCTCCTCGGACATTTTGATCGCTTTGTACTCCTGCAGCAGATTGTTCCATTTCTTGATAATCTTCGAGAGCGGCAGTGGCACATTGAGTTCACGTTCGACGACGCTGGAAGTAGCGAGAGAACAGCAAAAAGTCTGGGTTAAATTTTATTGACTGAGTTTGCTTATGATTTTGAAAGGATTTGGAAGATGTGGGCATGTTGCCAGGCAAAGTTGGTTGGTTGTACTTACGCCCAAGCATACTTCGATGCGTTGCGTTTGCCCGTGAAGAGTGGCGAGAGTTCCGCACGTAATCTGATCAATGATTTGACTTTTTCAGCCTCCCCTGCAAAAAGAGCAAAGTGTGTTTTTTTGTTTTTGCATTGAGTCATGTGCGTATATATAGAGTAATTATTATTTTATATTTTATTTTTATTTCTACTATTTTTTATTATTATTATATTTTTTTTTTGTGTTTTTTAATTATGTTATGTAAGTTTTAAGTGTTTTGTTGAAAGTGAAATGCTGTCTTGGCGTGGGCTCTGCCAGTCGCATTTCATTGTTTAAAGAATGGCAGCAGCAGTTTTGTCTTAGCCGATTTAATTGTTGGTATGCGCATATGCTAAACGCCAACAGTGGCAATGATCTCCAATCGGAAAACCGTTAATTTCAACTTTCCAAATGCCAGCCAAGCCATGCCGAACTGAAGCTGAGTCGAGATAAGACAGCAGCCAGAGTAGACAAGCTTTGAAAACACATTTCAAGTTTATACTGTTGCCGACCTCAGCGTCATGTTAAAGAAGGAAAGTAAACGAGTAAGAAAAATGCAAAGAAAGAAAGAAAATATTGAAAATCGGTAGAAAAGTAATGCATGCGAAGTTACAATGAACTCATCGTACATAATCATTGCAATCATGCAGTAGTGGCAGCCGCTTCTCCAACTGACAAATGGCCGGGCGCATGGGCGCATGTCCATAGCCAATGCCAGCTGAGTATCAGACGTTTGGCAGATTTGGCTGACAAAACTTGCGGTTTAACTATTTGGCTGCTTGGCTGCTTGGCTACTTGACTGGCAGACTTAGCCGCAAAAGAGCCATTTATGTTCCGTACTTAATTGCTATAACGAATCTTGCAACTTTTACCAGGCGAGCCACAAGAAAGCTAAGCCAGGCGGGCGCAAAAGCTAAACGCCAAGCCAACAAGTCAACTCAAGCCGAGCCGAGCCGAGGTAACCCGAGTCAAGTCAAGCCAAGCCAAGCGAAGCTAAGGCAGCGTAAGTGTACATGGCGCATATAAACTTTTGCTATGTACGTTGACTTATAAATATTATATATATTAAAATTATGTGAATATATACATGTGTGTATATGTGTGTGTGTGTGTGCATGTGTGTGTGTAAAGCTCCTCAACTAAAATATATAATGACCGAAAACTATTCAACGTTGAAGAATTCATTAGCAGATTTCACTTTCGCTTATGACGTTCATACGTTCGCTTGTTCGTCCGTTCGCTTATTTATTTACACTGCGCGTATTTTTTATTTTTATTTTTATTTTTACTCGTTCACTTCTTCTTTCGTTTCGTTTCGTTTGGTTTAGTTTGGTTTGGTTTGATTTTATTTTCTTTTTTATTTTTCTGCTTCTGCTTCTGCCTTTGCTCTTACTATATTTTTGCTTTCTTGTTTAACACTTAGTTTTTTTATGTGTGGCGTTGCTGACTGCAGACTTTTTCTTGGTTTTACTGTTTTGCTTTCTTAACGATGAGTTTGTGGTTTTTTTTTCCACTCTTATTGTTGTTGTTGTTGCTTGTTGCTGGTGAATGTTGCTAAGAAGACCTTTGTGCATGCCGGATCTGGGCATTAAAACGAATGATTGTATTTATGTATACACTTGCAGAGGTTAGTCAGCGGGGGCAAACGGCGCGCAATTTATGAGTTTAATGTAGCGAAGCTTAAAAAAATTTCTTTATAAAATTTTGCGAGTGCTTGGCATGCAGGGGAGCAACGACAAGCGTTGCTTATTTTTTTATTTTTTGTTTTTTTTTTCTTGTCAATTTTTATTTACTTTGATAATTGCCGAAATTTTGCGTATAAGCTAACAAAGTCGCCATAATATGCGAACAATGGGCGGCAGTGCTGTGTGTCAAGGACACGCACGAGTTGCAAACATTTCCTCCCAAATTAAAAAAGAAAAGCAATTTTTTTGCCTAGCAAGTAATAATGCATAAAACAAAGAAAAAAAGAAACATCAAAAGAAATAGCATAAAAAAACCACAAACAACATAAATTACGTCTAAGCACAACCCATGCCAAACCCCAAAACGCATTAGCCAGCCATGTAAAAGGCAACATATAACAAAAAAAAAAAAAACGCAATTATTTGCTTAAAATCGCAACACGCACAAAAGCGTACAACAACAATAACAACAAGAAAAAACAGCAACGCGCAGCAACCTCAACCTTCTCCGCAACACCAGGCGCATGATCGTGACATGAACAAACAACAAAAATGACAACAGCGACGACTTAAAGACGTTGCCGACAGCGTGCAAGCAAACAAAAAAAAAAAAGGAAACAAAAAAAAAATCAATTCACAGCGAAGTTATTCCGAAGACACAACAATCGCACGAACCAATGATCGTACAAACGAATGAGTGCGCGAGTTCGCGAGTAAGCAGACGAAAAAAAAAGAAAAAAACAAAATCACACATACGGTAGGGTAAGCGGGTGTCTCGAAGTGAGGAGTACGTAGTAACAAATTTCACTTTCTTTGCAACAAGTTGTAGCGCCATCTCGCTTACGCGCACGTTGCGCGTTACACAACAACAACTACGACAGCGACTAGAGCATACTCTGTCGCACTCGCACTCATCGTCGATATGCGCATGCTAGCATAGCGAGATATCGACAAGCATACGACGAATACTTGTTTGCTGTATGTGAGTGAGACTGGCTTAGTAGTTGCTGTTGGGGCGCTTCTTGCACGTTTCTACTTTCCGTTTGCCCTTTTATGTAACCCACATCGCTGTGTATCTTTATCTGTATATCTGTGTGTTGCTTCTTACTATATTGCTTTAGACAATCTTTTTTTCGTTTGATATTGCTGCTGCTGCTGCTAAAGTTGTATTGAAGTTGTTATTGGCAGCAGCAGCAGCAGCAGCGTCATCAACAACATTTACCGTTAGTTTCTCTTTTGACCTATATTTGTTCAACACATTGTTGTTGTTGTGTTTGCTGCTGTTACTATTGCCTGACTGCTCGCGCGTACATTGTTGTTAGCTTTAGTTTTTGCTGTTGTTGTTGTTGTATTTGTTGTTGGCCAATTTCGCTGTTGTTGTGCACTTCCGTTTTGTGCCTTTAAGAATTTGCCCAAGCGTTTGTGTGCTCAACTGGCCGAGTGCTCGAGTGCCCGCATGGTTCTGGTTTATTTGTTCTCAGCAAACATAAACACAAATGCAAACACAATGAAAGAAAGAGAAAAAAAAGTTTTTTTTTTTCTTAACTAGTTTCTTCTGTGTTTTTGTTGGCAAATGCGGCTTTTAGAATTTTACATTGTTGTTGTTTAATGTTTGTTGTCGTTTCTTTTCTTTGGCTTTCTTCGAAAACTTTTTCTTTTGTTTACGGTTTTGATTTCTTGCACTTTTCTTTTTCTTTAAGCATGCTTTTTTTTTCGTTTTTTTTGTTGTTCTTCTCAATTTGGTTTGGTTCTTTGTTTAATTTATTAGATGCGAAACTGTTAAGCGTGACTGTTGTTATTATTATTAATATTATTTGTAGTATTGTACATATGTTTCATTTTTTGTCATTTTGTCTTTTTTGCTATTTTTCTTTTTACTTTTTCTATGCCTGTCTTTGTTGGCTGCGTTTGTTCTGCGGCTGCTTGCCGCTGTGTGTTCGCGTGAGAACTTCAAATTGGGTCAGGATCTTAATGCATTCTTTGTTGGCTCTTCGTTACTGCTGACGCTTGATGCATGTCGGCAGATAAGCAGCGTCTAAGCTTAATGAAGCGTGTGACGTGGCCTAGTGTGGGCCAGCGATGTTAACAAATGACAAGCGTTGCCTGTTAAGTGCGCAACAAGTTTAAGCGAATGGAATGCGGGTGGCAATACATCTTTGAGTTTACGGTTAAATGTGCATGTTGGTTAATTGAAATGGCTTGGGCAGAGGTAACGGCAAAGGTTATGTCCGAATGCTTTGCACTGTCAGAGAAACATATTTCAAAGATAAACATATTTGACTTTTTTTTAATTAAGAAACGGCACAAGAAAAGAAAAATAAGCGGCAGCCCCGCAGCAGTAAGTGAAAATATTTATTTTTTTTTGAATGAGTTGCTGTGTGTTAGATCGCTTTTGGCTTCTAGTGTCATTCATTAGCATTAAATTTCAATGCATGCCACAGATAAATTACGGAAACTGGATGATCGCAAATGATATACAATATATCTTGGCGGAACCAATAAAATGTAAATAAAATGAATAGCAATACTAAAAATTCACAGCTTTGGCTAATTTCATTTTACTTTACAAAAAAAAAAAAAGATCACTTTCTGTATGTGCAGAAAGAGACTAAAAAGCTTACAGAGCCACACACTGCAGTTGCTTGTAAAAAAGAAATTGAAAGAATACGAGTTTTCGCTGCAAAGCGGCTTTACATTCGATTGTTGTTGTTGTTGTTGCGGCTGCTGCTGGTAGTACAGAGAATAAACCATCTCCATTTCCAGTCAGCTACGCCTGTGCGACTCAACGGCCAACGACAGCCAAAATGTTTGGAGCGAAAACGGCATCAAGCTGGAAATTTGAGCCGCGACTGGCAACGAATACCAGCGACAAACAACAACAGCAGCAGTAGCTATAGCAATAACAACAACAGCAGCAGTAGCTATAGCAACAACAACAACAACAACAACCACAATAATGAACGTATAAAATTTTCTACTTCTTGCATTTCTTTCAGGTTTTCACCACACAACAGAAAAATATCAAAAATAATACAAAAGAAAAGCAGAAATACTTGCATTACACATACGCACCGTATGCCGACTCGACTAGACTACACTAAATAAATAATTAATAAAAAAAAAGAAGCGTTTTCAGGGAAAAATTGTAAAATTCAAATAAACAAAATTTTGTAGACAAAGCGCAGAAATTATACGCTTGCATTTTTTCAAATAAACATCACTGAAGAAAGCAGTCAGCAAGAAAAGCGAAAAATTGCTAATAACTTTAATACACAAAGCAAGAGCAACAACAACAAATACAACAAGTCGATAGCAATAACAACAATGTTAGTCACTTTTTATTGTAAATTATTTGCTTTATTGCTGCTGTTGTTGTTGTTAAAGTGCAGTTGAATGCACGCTGCTCGCTGTTGGCTGCAGCAGCAAGCAAAAACGTCGCATTGGAAATTCCAAAATAATCATGATCACAGTCATCATCATCAACAACAACGACAACAACAGCTACAACAACTCAAGCACTATTTGCAATCGTCATTAACGTCATCAATAGCGCCAGCATGATTATCAGCCTCAACATCATCATTATCAGCAGCAACGTAGTCAGAAGTAATTTAGGAAAATGTTTTCTTATATATTTCTTTTTTTTTTTCTGTTCATATGTATGGTATATACTCGCACGTATATGTATACTTGTTTCTTTTATTATTATTGTTGTTGTTGTTGGAGGGAAAATTGCTGCCGTTAACTGACTGGTTGTTACTTCTCGCATTATTGTTGCTCTTTCTATTGGTGGTTTGTGCTGCTGTTGCTGATGCTGATGCTGCTGCTGTTGCTGTTGCTGCTGCTGCTGCCGGCAAGAAGCAAATTCCCCATAACAAATTTTCTTTTTCACATTTTATTAAGTGTTTTTTTTTTTTGTATTTTTTCTTCGCTTTTTGTTTTTCTTTTGCCGTTTTCATTTATATTTTTCTTTTCTTAGCTTGTATGTATTGGCGAAGGTTTATGAACTTTTATAAAGATTTTCTTTCGCTTTAAAAGTTTTGCTGCTCACTTAAATGCATTTCTTTTCTTTTCGAAAGTCCAACACGGTGTATGCGCAACTTGTGGCATTGCTGACTATATGTCTATGCCTGACTTTGCATCTGTTGTTGTTGTTTTTCTTGTTTGAATTGTGTGTGTGCATGTGTGTGTGTTTGCATGAATTTATTTAAATATTTGCATATGGCATTTGCATGTTTCTGCTAAATGTGCAAATTGTTTAATTAAATTAAACAAAATGAAAATTGTCAAAGATAGAAATAGACTAATGAAAGAATAGCTTTGATTAGTCGTTCGTATATATATATAAATCTTAGCAACTTTGTGTCGAAGAAGTTGCTTAGAATTAATTACAGTCAAACTTCCCTAACTCGAATCACCATTATTCAAAAAAAAAGTTCGACTTATGGAGACTTCGAGTTAAGGAGACAACAATGTATGAAAAAGCATGCAGTTGCCATTTGATTTAGTTTGAGTTATAGAAAATACGAGTTACAAAAGTTCGAGTTATATATATATTGACTGTATATTAATTAAATTTGTAGTACAAAATTTCAGATAAGTAGGTTATAAATATATAAGAGAGCTTTCGCGAGGTACTTAAAGACAACACAATTAGAAACAATCTGTGACATTCTAATTCAGTAATTGTTACCTCAAAAAAAAAAAATAAATATATATATATATATATATATGTATGTATATATATGGACCAAGGAGAGTAAATTTCAGAGCAGATTATTTTTCAGATAATGCCAATTTCAAGTGCCCCACATGCTCTTGTGACATATTTATTACTGACATAACCAAGAAGACAGAAACATGGGAATCGAAAGTTGCTTGCTTGTGGAATTAACTAAGGCAACATTTTATTCATGTAGAGAGAATTAAAGTTCATAAATAAAATGGGCACAGCGAAAGTAGAAGATTTGGAATAAAGCATTTAAATTATACTTTTATTTTTATATATAATTTATGATACTTCCTTACAGAGGAACTCTTTTTTATGATATTTAATTTTTAGTTTTGGTTGTTCCCAAAAAATAATTCTTATTTATGTCTTTTTTGTTCATGAATAACTGTTTTTCCGTGCGCCTACACAGCAATAAACGCTGCCAACAATGTGCAAAGAGAGGGAGAGAGAGTGAGAGAGAGAGAGAGAGAAAGCGGCCTATTCTTAACAATACACAGCGCATCATTTTACTCGCGCACACATCTGCCAAAGTGAGTTAAGTGTATAGAATTGGTGTATGGTGTGCCCATTTATGTTTATAAAGACTTAAATAAACATACACATAAGTTGCAGTTAAAGCTAAGCGTTAACATTTTTCAACTCATTTATATGTTTTAGTGTCGAACTGCAGTAGAAAATGTCACAAGTTAGGCTCGAAGTGGCGTTGAAACAAAAGACTTAAGCAACGAACTTGTTGTTAGCACAGGGCGGTGACTAATGGCCAAATGCACAATAAAATAAAAAATTATAAATGAAAACATGTTTCAAGCTAAATTTTACATATTTAACTAATATAAGATAAAGTTTCATGTGCAACGCATTTCAGGTTTTTCAAATGCAACGATTGCATATTTAAGAAATATTTTGAATGCGTTGCGTACCCACGAAAGTTGTTTGCTCACAGTCACAATGCAGATCATATATTATAGGCAATATAACATATAGTATAAATGCAGACTGGCCACACATAATTTTTAATAGTTGATTAGATAACCAAGCATATTTAAACTAATAAGTGTGCAGTGCCTTGGTTCTAAGCTTTGATTAAGCAATTATTATGCCTCCATTATATGCAGAAAGCTTATAACTGTCATTATACAATTAATCTAATGATAAGTTGTTGAGCAGTGAGGAAGTAAGAAGTAAAAAAAATAAAACACTGAGCAGTGAGGAAGTAAGAAGTAAAAAAAATAAAACACTTTTGTTTTCTTTTGCTGCAAACAAAATCAAAAAAAACCACATATGAAATGACAACGAGGCGAAAAGGCAAACGCATGCACGGCATACGAAACAAGACGGAATTAAAATTCTTATCAACGCAAACAAAAAATACAAAAAAAAAAAAAAAACGAAACAAAAAAATAACGACTAAGAAAAAAATACAAACACAAAGACACATTTATTGCTGTGTGTGCGTGTTCGCACGATACGTCAGCATAACTTTCACTTCGTAATAACAGCAACAGCAGCCAGAGCAGCAGCAATGGCCACGGCAAAGCACAGCACAGCACAGTGGTGCGCCAGCGTAAATTTAAGTAGCGACGGTACCAAAGCACACACACACACATACATGCCGCAGATGCTCCACGCAGTCGCCGACTGTGCTTGCTCACCAGACATAATGTTGTGCCTTGGCAAATACTCAAACTTAAAGAAGAATCGACTCGCTGACTTTGCTTAAATTTAAGAAATTGTCTCTTAGCGGCAGACTGTTCGCATGTCTAATGCAGCTTTCTAGCCAAAGCCGATTTGTCATACAGCAAAATTGCCAAAAGTCGCCCAGCAAACGCAACTCAACGCAACGCGAAAACACAATCGGACTCATTAAAAAGACACAATACGCAGCTTTGTGTCTGTCTGCTGCGTGTACAGTAAAATAAAGTCAAAACCAAAGGAAAAAAAATTAAAAAAAAAAAAAACAGCAATACAAAAAGCAATCAATGTAAACGTAATTTACGACAGTATGCCAAGGTGGGCGGGGCATAGGCGGCGGCAGCAGTGGTGGGAAATCACTATGCAGGGTCTAAACATAGGCAGAGTCGAGTCGAGTGTAGTTTATGGTGTGAAGAGCAACACTTTGGATCGCGCGCAATTGAAACGAACTTAAAGTGAAAGTTCTAATAACAACGGCAGCAGCAGCAGCAGCAACAACAACAACCACACAGCAACAACAACACAAGCAACGACTATAACGACATGCGGGCATAAAAATGATGGATAATCAGTAAAAAGAAAAAAAAAAATTGTAAAAGCACAAGCGCAAAAGAAAGCAATAAGAGAAAGAAACAACAACAACAACAACAACGCAAAATTAAAACTAAGCAAAACTAAAAAAAAGCAGCGAAATGAGTTAAAAATAAATTAAAGTTTTCTGCTGTTTGAATTTTGCACATTTGCTCTTTGCTTGGCTTTGTGCTGCCGAGTAATATTTTTTTTCTTTTCTTTTCCTTTTTTTTTTTTGTTGTATCTGCGAGTTGTTTGCAGACAATGGTAAAACTACACTTGAAATGCTTTGTTTAATTTTGTAGCATATTGTTTAATTTTTCTATTACTATTTTTTTTTCTCTAGTTGCTATTTTTTAATTTTTTTTTTCATATATATATGTATATGCTTTCATGCCCTGCCTGGCGGTGCTTTGCCTGCTGCTCCGCTGCTGCTGATGATGTACATTTCTGTTTTTTATGTTTTTTTTTAATTTGGTTTTTTTTTTGGCAACATTGTTGCCCTGCGGATTGATGATCTTGTCACGATGCATGTAACTGTAAATTTCCAACTGAAATTAATTATAACTGTTTCTTCTTTCTCTAACATCTGCTAATTGCATACCAAGTGCGTCGCTTTTTATTTGCACTCCTTGCGCTCCTTAATTATTTTGTTTGACTTAATTTTAATTTGCCAAAGCTGTCATAATATCGAAATTTTGTTTTGTTTTCTGTTATTTTTTGTTGTGTTCAGTTTTTTGTTATAATGCGCTTGTTTTGTTGTTGCTGTTGTTGTTGTTGCTGTGCTGCGTTGTCTTGTCTTGTGTTGTCTTTTTTATATACGTGTTATATGCGATTAATTTTTGTGCTTTGTTTTTTCTATTATGTGATTGCATAAAATATTTTTGATTTGTTTGTATTGTTGTTATTGTTGTTGTTGCTACTGCTGCCAACTGGTCATCCATTTATTGCTTTCTTCTTTTTGTTTCTAGTGTCTTAATTTTTTTTTTATTGTGTTTCTTTGTTTTTTCTTTTTAAAAACTTTTTTGTTTAATTTTTGCTGCTGCTAAATCACGTCTGGCGGCCAATTAATATTTTTTTTTTATTTTTTTTTGATTTTGTTCACCATGTTAGCGTTAAGAAAGAAATGAGAAAACGCAAATATTATAAAAGAATTAATAACTTTGCCTGGTTGCATAATGTTTAATTTTCAAACGTAAATAGTTACATTACACATACATGCGCAGACACTTGTATACATGTGTGCATACATAGCACTACATACTCACCTATACATACAGACAGACAGACATACATATATGCATACATATGTACGCAGAGACTAACTCACTTGTGCAGCTTCGAGTACGTTCGAGTAGACAAACACTGCGAGGCGGAAATACTCGCATATTATTTTTATTCAATTAAATTGTAGCATGCAGAAAACATTACAGCAGAAGTTTAGTTTTTCTTGTTTCGTTTCTTTCTTTTGCAGCAGGAGTGCGGATATGTTTAGTGGCAGGCATTTGAAGTACGAAGTGTAATTATATGTGGGACTTGGGTAACTTGTCTGTTTAGTTCAAACGAATTGCAGATTAATAATTAAATTTAAGTCTAACAGCGTATTAAGCAGTTTTTTAGTTGCTCTTTAAGTTGCGACAGTCCGTGCTAATATTTCATATTGTTATTCCTTGCAATTCAAGAACTGGCTCAGGGTAAGTACCGTTAGCTCGACACGACTTCTCACATATAACATAGAGACGACTCGGAAGATCGGATCGATTTCATTATCATTGAATTATGTTTTTTATGATGCATAACGCAACGTTAAACAATTGCATACGTAGCGTTGTTATAAATAAAAAATTTTTAATTCTAAAGGTTTTAAAAGAGATCTTCGACATCATCATCATGTATATCTTGTAAGGCTAAATAATTACAGCAAAATCTCTTGTAACCGGACACAATGTTTTTGTTCGATGATGGAAACTGTTCGTTTATGAGAATGCATTTTGTATGGAGAATTTTACGATAAGCTAGTGAAATTTGTCTGGATCTGTCTGTTTATAGGGACTATCCGTTTTGGAAGATTTTGCTGTACATGCAACTTATGTATTTTTAAATTCGATATCCACGTCATTTTTTTACTATGTACGGACAAGTTTTTGTTGTTGTTTAGTTTTATTTCTTATACTATTGCCAATTAAATTGTTATTATTTAAAAGCCAATTGCGTTGTGCAGCAAAACTCGAGATGTTTTTTTTTATGTTTACATTTCTATTTATTTGAATTTAAAATGAGCCATTTTTGAAGCTTGTTAAGCCACAATAAATCAATTGGCTGAAAAATTAAGCAAAATGCAAACGTTTTAGGTTCATAAAATACAAGAAATTAATCATCAATTTGATTTTGAAGAAACACTTAAGATTACATAACAGCATTTTAACAACAACAATAAAATCAACACTAGCAAATACAGTAAAAAAAAAAAACAAAACAAAAAAAAAAACAACATAAATGAGATGAACAAAAGCCTCAAAAGTGATTATTGTGAGTAATATAAATTTGTAGCGGTTTGTTTTTATACATATACATATATATATATATACTTAATTTTTTTTTTTTTTGTTATATGTTTTATTTATCAGTTAATACAAAATTTGTTGTGTAATAGCAAAATACAAAACAAAAAGCGCAAAGCATTTTAACTACTTTTCTATAAAACGCAAAGAAAAAAAAAAAAACAACTACAAACCAATAAAGTACTTATGTGTCTTTAAAAAGTAGGAAAAAAGTATTTCTTTTATTTTGGTAAAATAACGATGAGTCACGATCAATAATTGTGCAGCGCAAAAGATACAGAAACAGATTATTTAATATTGCGCATACGCCATATACGCTACAGCGAAATGAAGTGTAAAAAACGGTGAAAAAGAAATAGAAACGAAACAAAAGTGAAAAAAATCAGAAAAGCAGCAAAACAGCAAAAATAAAGCCAGCAACCCGCAAGCGTCCATACGAGTCGAGAAGGATCTGTTGCAATCGAACGCGCGATTGCCGCTTAATATATGTACAACATAATAATAAACAAAGCCAGGGGAATAGGCAAGGCGCAGCCAGGGGTGGCAAGGTAAGGCAAGGCAAGGCAAGGCAAGGTAAGGCAAGGCAAAGCGACAAGAGCGGCAACGACAAGTTTTGGGACATTGAACTCGAAATGCGAACCTGCACAACAAAAGTTTTTTGTAAACAAAACCAAATGTGTTATGCAATCGCTTAATTATTATGGAAATGCCAAAGAGACAAACAGACAGACAGCAACAACAAACACACGCAACAACAATAACATAAAACCAATTTCTGTTGATTTTAATTTTTTATATTATTTATTTTTATTATATTTTCGTTTTGTTTTTTTATTTTTTTTCTTCGTATTTTCTGGTAATTTTTGATTCAAAAAGATTGGAGTCAAATAATTTTTGAATTTTTGAAGGCTGAGCAGCAGCAGCAGCAACAAAAATATGTTGACTTGGGACGCTGTCTACGCAGAATGCTATGCACAGCATATGGAACTTTGATGTTGTAAGCTAATGGAAATGTTTATGTTGTTGATTTAAATTTTTTTTTTTCTTTTTCTGATATTTTTTTTTTCGTATTTTTTTGTAATATTTTGTTTTGGGTTTTGTTTTTTGTTGCTGTGCCTATTTGCATTGTTATGCGGTGCTTTTGAGCGCCATTGCAGCGGCAAGCCAGCGCACTGCATTACATATTTGTGAGTCGCCTAAAATGTAGGTCAGCGCACGAATGTGTAAGTTTATTTATTGGTGAAAAGTGTAGCAGTGCTCGCTGCTACGAAACAGGATATAAAATGCATACAGCTGCAGTGCAACGCCCACGCAAATGCAGCTAAGTGGCAACTATCACTCAAACATTCTCCCAGGCCATGACCGTCAGCAAAGCGACACTGACAGCGTCGGCAGCATGGAACAATCTACGTTGAGTGTAGAGTAGCAAAAAGCAACTGCGCCAACTATAAAATGCTTTAGCAGCCATGGCAGCGGATAAAGAAGCAAAAGTGGCAGCAGCAAAAAACAACGGAAAGCAAAAAACAAGAAAAAAAAAAAAATCAAATCAAAATGAAAAAGACTACAAACGCAACGCAACGAAGCAAATGCCTCGCGTAATTTAAAGAAAGGGTTTTGTGCTGACGGCAAAGTCGATTGCGGCTGCGCAACAACTTTCACCTATTAATATTCGTGTCGTACGCTCTCAAGAAGCGGCGGCAGCAGACAACTGCGACGAGGAAGAAGCTGAAGCTGAAGCTGAAGTTGAAACAGAAGCAGAAGACGTAGACAAAGACAGAATCATATATGTATAAAAATATAATAAACAACAACAACAATAACAATAAACAGCGAATTAAACAAGCTACGCGCAAAGCATAGCACAAGAGACGTTTGGCGTAAGCGGCAGCAGCTGAAACTGAAGACCAAGAAATAAATACATACAACTTGCAATCAATATTAACGCACAGTGTTACGACAGCAACGAAAAAAGCCATTAAAAAATATTCATAATTAACGAAATTGGATTTCTTGCGTCGCTTGATTTATCATATGACAAAGTTGTTTAGGCACACTCACGCACACATACGCACATATATTTTATTGTTGTTGTTACTGGCAAGAGGGGGGGCCTTGTTGGCATTTGAATCAAGTGGATATGGTTTAGAGTGTAACAAATGAAATTTAATTTCTTTTTGTTAGCAGCGCAATGTCATTGCAAAATCTATTTACTTTAAAGGGTCCTGGTCCAGCATATGCCTGTGAAAGCATGTGAAGAAACTTTTTGCCGCGAGTTGACTTTGAATGTTTTGAATTTTACTGATAGATTTGTACTTGGTATAACAATAATTCTCACAAGATTTATAAAAAAAAAAAATAGCGAAATCGCTCAAAATGAACAGTTCCCATAGTTGAACAGATCCCATAAGAGAACAAATTTTGCAATCTTTTTATAAGTTTTTCCATACAAAAAGCATTCCCATAAGCGGACAAAAATCGCGACTATTAGTGTAAATATAATTCTGGCATAACAGTCTCAAGAATATCAACGGGAATGCTGTCACACTGCTTCTAAAATAAAAACAATCTATTTTAGCCACTTCTAAGTATTGTATACTAAAATAAGTGCTGCAAGACACAGTAGAACCCAAGAAAAAGTAAAGCTTGCCTATCGCACCTGAAAATTGCTTTTTCTAAGCATATGTAAACCATTCAGCTGCTTATTCTGCTGTTCGATTGATTTGCAGTTCTTTTAGACATTTCAATTTTCAGCATTTGTTTGTGAAGCATCGAAGCAGTGTGCGACGCTTTGCAAGCGAGCAACTATTGAGGAGGCAGCCAACGCTTGAGCTTTCGGCTTTCGGCTTTCAGTGTTACAGATGCACGCTTGCTGGCTGGCTGCCTGGCTGACTGACTGCCTTAGTGTGTGTGTTGCTGCCATTGCTGCGACTTATTCCGTGCATACTTATGCGAAGCAGGCGAACAGGCGCCGTGGCGGGCAGCAGCACATTGGCGCTGGGTGGTTTTGGTGGTGTTGCCTGGCGGCTGGCAGAAACTTTCTACGTTTCGTTCAGATCAATGCGAGCGAGTTTATGCAGCAAAAGCATAAGCACAGGTTGCTTTAGGTATGCTTTTCGCTTGCTTATGGTCATGGATTTTCGCTTGGTTTTCCTTATTGAAGTTGTTGTTATTGTTGTTGTTGTTTTGTTTTGTTTTATTTTGTTAGTATTGGTGTTCATGTTTGTGTTGTTGTTGTTGTTGTTGTTGAAGTAAGTAAGCATTTTGAGTTTCAAGGCAAGATCGATGCAAATGCTGCAAGCGGTTTTTGGGGTGTCGCCACAGTGCTGCACTCCGCTCAACTGGGAAGGTCTTCTCGTTTAACTTGAGCTGTGCCATTGCCTGTTTCGCGTGCATCTCGCAGAGATGCAAACATGCGCCTGTGATTGTGTCTGTATTTGTGACTGCATCTGTATCCGAATAGCTGCAGTTGTGCGAGTATTTGTGCGGTTTTTCCAGTAACTGCTCGAGATATCGCTGCGCATATTGATTTTTTGTTTATTTTGTTTTAGTATTTCTTTGAGTTTATGCTTTAAGTTTTATAAGTGAAAACTTTGCAACTCTTAGAAAAAGGAATTGTATTTTATGGCATTTGTACTGCTTCATGGCAGTGAAATTCAGATCTGTGTGCAGATTAGACAATGAATTGGCTTTATCATGGCAGACGATTTAACTGTGCTATAGGACCATTATTGCTTACTTTCAAATTCTGACTTGGACAATTTAACAGTTTGCGCATCTGTTAATTAACATAACTTGCATAGCAAAGTTACAGAGTAAGCTAGAATATGCAGGTAGCCACTTGGGCTGTCATTTGGTTGGCTGAGAACGTGGCATGGAAGTGTTTAAAGTCAGCTAAAAAGCTTTTGCATATGAAAACTTCAGACATAGATTGATATGTAAGAGTAAGTAATTTTTAGAATGTGTAAAATTATAATTTTGCTAACTGTGCAGCGAACCAATGTTTGAGTTAAAATGGTTTGCGAATTAAAAATTTATCAATTTAGCAATTGTAACATTTTTGAATTTTCAATTAGTTATAACTCATTATAAGAAATATTTTCTATATTATATGAGTTTGTAATTTTTTTACAAAATTAAACATGAGCTAAGTTATATGATTATAAAGTAATTGTTTAAATTCTAAAATTAAATAAATTAGTAATTATAATGAAACTTGGTTTAATCAACTCAATAAGAACAAAAATGTAATGTTAATTAAATTTTCTTAGTTATTATATTTAAAATAATAAAAAAAGAATATAATAAAAACTAGAATTTCAAAATTAATAAATAAAAAACGGCGAAAAAATGGCATATGCTCCTATATAAAAATATTTAAAATATTAAAATTAATAAAATCAAATTTGATGTAAAATTTATAAAATTTTTTGTATCCAAAATTTTAATAGCACAATAATTTTAAATGATGCATTTTTAACGGATAGCTAGAAAATGGTGTTAATTTTTTTTTTTAATTAAACTAAATTATCCTAACATTGATCAATACAGCAAATTTACTTGGATAGTTTTTCAATAATAATAAATTAATTATTTGAAAAATAAATCAAATTAATTATTCAAAAATATTTGTTATTTATTTTTTAATTATCAAAGGACTTTGATACAAACAAATTTATGAAAATGAAAGCAAATATTAAGAAACAATGAAACAAATAATCAGCTATTTTAGAAAGGTTCCTTAAAATATAAGGAATTGAAAATGATTTCTTCTAGATAAGCATTATCCCTAGCCCATGTGTGGGTAAGCTCGCTTATGTAAGTGACTTATTACTGTGCTGCCCCAAACAACATACACCAGGTGAGAACATAAGTAGATAGGTCAGAGAGGAAACTTACAGCAATATCTAGTCGAGTATTGGCAGTTTGCATTGACGCTGGGTGCCATAATCTCATTGGCGGCCATATTCATGGATAGTGGCGACTTAGTTGAACCGAAGATGAAAGAGGTATCCAGTAAAGACGTTTAGGTCTCAGAAGTAGTGGAATATCCTTTAGAAGTGGTATGGAGTTTTTTAATAGTTTATAATGAAGAGTAATGATGGTGTTGTTGTTGTTGTTGTTATTATGGTTACTGTTGGTGTACATTTAAGGTAATCCAAGTATGGGTGCATGAATGTACGAGTACGTTTCAAAAATATTTAGTTTCTCTTTTGGCTTTCGTTTCGATATTTGTAATTCAGCAAAAGCACTTAGCCGCACAAACGTACGAACGAACCGAACCGAACTGAACTGAACCGAACTAAGCTGAGCTGAACACTTTCACTTTTTTTGTTATGCAGAGAACTGTTTACGAAAACGTACAAAAATTTCATGAGTTTTCAATAAATAATGTTGCACTTAAACCAGCCATCGCCTTTTTGTGGCCTACACTTCACGTACATATGCATGCAATATAATTCAAATGCTTCTTAATAGTTTCACACAGTTTGATATTTTTGTCATATGCACAGAAATAGTATTTTATATTATTATAAAATTTTATTTAATTTGTTTTTTTTTGGTTTTTTATTTGTTTTTTTTTTTGACAGTTTTTCACTGTAAGGTAAACACTGCGCAAGCGCGACGAAATTTACTTTCTACGTTTTGTGGCTAGCGGCGACGTTGATAGTTCTTTCTTGTTGGTTGGTTGGTTGCTGTTTTGCCGTTGACGAATGTTTCGTTGTTGGAGTTTGGGTTCTTCCGCGTGCACGTTTACAACGTAACGTCTGCCTCGAACCACTGTAGACGTCTGTGCGGCAGCGAGCAGCGTGACTAGCGCTTATCCTCAAAGATCGTAAAATGCTAAGAAAATTTCATTTCCATTTTGTTTCGTTTACAATGGCTCGTTGACTGCTTAGCTTTCGCTACTCATATACACTCAAACACACACACAAACACACACACACACACACACACATGCACATGCAATATGTACGTACGTTAACTTGCTTTCTTTTCTGCTTCTTGTTAATGCTGTTGTTGTTGTTGTTGTTATTACTGCTGCTGCTTTTGGTGTTGTTGTTGTTGTTGTTATTGTTAAAGTTTTTACCATTTCTCTATGCGTTTCGCTTGCCATTCCGTTGCGCTACCTGCGTCAGTTCATTACAAGTTTGGTTCTGCAGTCTTTTGTTTTGGTTCCTCGTCACGGCCGCTCGCCATGCTGCCATGCTGCCATGTGCGCATGGTAAGAGTTGTGCCTTGGGAGAATATTCATGTTTAATTATGCATTTACACTCGCTGCCGCTGCTGTTCCATTCCATAGTGGTTCGTTGTATAACTTTAACTTTCTTCGTTGGCGTCGCTGTCGTTAACTTTGTCTTCTGTTTCATTTCGTATTATTTGATGTGTTTGCTATTGTTATTGTTGTAGTTGTTGTTATTGTTGCTATTGCTGTTTTCTTGCTTGTAATGTGATTTTAACAACGCAAACTTCTTCTTGGATTTTACACAAGCGGGTTTCATTTTTCTACTCTTGTTGGCTAATACGCTTTATTTATTTTGTGTCTCTTTTTTTTTTCTATTATTTTTTTTCGTCATTTTTTTTTTTTTTGTTGTAAATTACTACTTTCGTCTATTTTTGTCAAGATTTTTTTTTGTTTAATTATATAATTCACATTTTTTTTTTTTTATGCTGCATATTTGTTTTTTGTAACTTCTGCCAAAGTCTGCAGAAAATAAAGTTTTACTTTTATTTGCTTAAAGCGAACAGACACCAGCGCAGACACAATTAATTATTGCTAAGGAGAGTGAAATGCCAGCCAGCATATGCTTAATTAATTTATAATTGTTTAATAGACAGTTGCTTAGCCAACGTCAACTGAGCTCAGCATAATTTTCTATGCCGTATCGCTTGTTTTTGTTGTTGCTGTTTTTTTTTTTTTGTTGCTTTTAACATCTGAGCTTTAACATTTGCAGCTTCACTTTAAAGTAATGCAAAGTTTGGTGTTTTGTTAACTTTGCACTTACAGTTGAGTCGCTTGTTGTTGTTATTGTTGTTGTTGCAGAAAACTTTCTAACATAGAAGTACGCTGCGGCATTGTTTCTACCAAATTGTAGCGTTGCGTATTGTTTGCATAAACTGCCTAGGCTTTTTCGACAGAAGCAAAAACAAAAATAAAAAAAAATAAATAAGAAAAAGGTACAAATAAAAAAAAAAAAAAATTAAGTGCAGTGCAGATTTTTCTCAAATCACATTCGAATTTCTTTTACATACAGTAAATGTTTTTGTTAATTTTTTTTTTGCGGTTTTTTTTGTTTTTTGTTTTAATTTCGAAACTTCGCATGGGGTTCTATACGCCAATAGTAATGAGTATTTGCTCAGTTACGAATTGGGTGAAAGTTGTATGTTCAATCAATGTAAATGCTTCTTACTGTCAGTTCCGAACAAGTCAATTTTCTACATTGATGCCTTTGAGCATGCGTAAATTAGAAGAACACTTACATTAAGCATTTACTTGCTTACAGAAGAAAGTAAAAATAAGTGCGCACCGCATGAGTTTGCCTTCACTGCCTACTGGCCCTAGTTTACCTGCTCTTCGATAACTTAATAATGAAAATGGGCAACTATTTACATGTGCCTGCCAATTAGGTCAGCGATTAAGCACAAATGCCAGAACGCGGCCAAGCTGTGGGCAAGTCAGAATTAACACAACATGTTAATAACTAATCAGCCAAGCAACAGCAGCACTGGGTTTTCATTCTACTAAAGATTGAAAGATTTACACTACTTTGGCTTGTGTAAAAGCCGAAAAGAAAAGAAAAAAAAAAAATTCTAATATATTTTAGTAAAATAGACATAAAACAAAAGACTTAAGCCACAAACTTCACCCAAGCTTAGCAAATGTAAATAGAAAGAATAACTGACAAAGGCCATGATGATTAATACAACTTCAAAAGCCAAGACCCAAAAAAGTGTATTTTCACTTTTTAATAATTAACATGGTATAAAAAAAAAAAATAAATAAATGGAAAGAGTAAAAAGAAAAGATGCCAAGCGCATTAAGCACTAAAAATGTCGACAGATCTTAAAAGAAAATATCAAAAGAAAAAGAAAAAAATTAAATAAAGTAAAAATACAAGCATACAAAAATTTTTTTTAAAAGAATCTCACAAGAAAGCTGTTAAATTAAAAAAAAAAAACAGTGATTTCATAAAATGATGAAAAGCAAAAGAACATATAAGTCAAGCCCACGGCTTGGCTTTGCGCGTCTTCGCCACACACTCATAGCAGCTAATGCATTGCACCGCACCGCACCACCGCCAGCACTTCCGCGCCTTCCATCTTCCACCGTAGCACATTAATGACTAACTGACGGCAAAGACAAGCGTTAAAAAAAAAAACGGGCATTAATCCAAAAGAATTTTAAGTGAAATGAGCTGTGCTGAGTTTTTCCCGAAAGAGTGCTGCTGACCCAATTACCCATTAAAGCCAAAGAGCAAAGCAACAAGCAGAACAAAGATACGAAAAAGCAAAAAGAGAAGAAAAAAAATAACAATAACAAAAGCACACCATGATTATGTGATGGCAGACAATCGAAAGTTTATGTCATGCTGCCCTTATGCCCAAGTGGCGAAGCAAAGCGTCAAGATGAAACACATAAGCGTGTGTAAGAACAGCCAAGCTATGGCAGTGCCAAGAGTTCTCGGCTCAAAGGCACAGCTAACAAAATCAGACTCATTAAAAGTTTGTGCGCAGCTACAGAAACGGTGTAAGCGGGCGCACAAGGCGAGCAGATTAAAAAAAAAAATAAAAAAATATAAAAAAAAAGAAATAAATAAAAAAGCTACAACAAAACAAAAAAAAAAAAAAGAAGAAAAATAATGATTTCTTTCGTTTTAAATTTAACAGCAAAAATGAAAGAAAAGAATCTGAAAGTAAGAGATACGCGCACAAGATACTTCACGATACAAGATACATTTCAATGCAGTCAACAGTAAAAATTTTCGAAAGTCATGCCACAAAATTGTTCTTGTGAAGCTTTGCTGTTATATGTAACTGGTAGATACAGACAGACAGACAGCAGTGCCAGGACTGACTAACAGACAAACTGCCTGACGGTGGGACAGATCCGCCACAAATAAATTTCTGACATAGGCCTATGAGGCAGCAGCAGCAATGAAAAGGCAGCAGTAAGAAAAAGAAAACAAACAAAGCACATAAGCAGTTTGGAAATGAAGCGAGTCGCTTGAACAATTGAGAGCAGAAAGAAAAGAAAAAGTAACTTCACACGCACACAGCTCACAGCTCACAGCAGAGCTCAGCACAGATGCGAGGCGACTGAAACAGTTTGGCTACTTGCGCTTGGTCACCAAATCGATCGCAAAGCACGCTAACAAGCAACAGCAACAACAACAACAACAACAGCAGCAGCAGCAGTAGAAGAAACGAATCAAGTTGAAAAAGTAAGAGAAGAACCACAGCACCACGACAAAAAAAAAAAAAAAAAAAAAAGCACAAAAACAACAACAATACAAATAATAATAAAATAATAAAATCGAAACATGAAACATTCTGATTGTGCATGGAACTGGGTCAGCAGTGTTCGGCTCCTCGCCTCAGCTTGCCCACAAGCAAATCATTTCTGTGCCTCTGCGTTGGTCATGGTTTCGGCCTCGAGTTTCGACGTTGTATTCTTTGCCTTGTGTTTGTTGTTGTTGTTGGGCTTCGACAACAACGGGTAACAACAACAGGCAACAACAACAGGCAGCACTTCGTCAGCGGAATATTAAGCATCCGCGTTTGCGATCGCGTCCACTTGCACTTTCTTTTTCATTCGCTGTCAGCGTCAGCATTACCGACGTTGCGGTCTTCGTAGTCGTCATCATCGCAGTCGTTTCTTGTTCTCTTCTCTCTCTGCCGCGCTGCCGCTCTGTTCATTTATTATTGTAGTCGTTTTTTTTTCCCCCTACTTCTTCTCTTTTTGTTTCTTTTTGTAGTCATGCTGTCTCTTTCTTGCAACATTACCGCATACATGTGGCTACAGTAAAGTTTGTTGTTTAAGTCTTTCGATTCGATTCAGTTTATTTGTGCGTGCGTGCTGCTGTATTTGTATCTGTCATTCTTGACAGACGTTTGCGCCTTCAGTGTGAGCGAAGCTTTTAGCATTGAGTATCTTTACACTCAGTCGCAATAGCGTTTGTGATTAGGGCAGTTAGTAATATAAATGTAATAAATTATAAAAGAGGTTAACAAATCTAACAAATGGCAAAGGAAATTAGAAAAGAAAACGCGTCGGAAGCTATTCTGGTTTCTGATGTGCACGGAATACACCTTAAGAATAAACTTCTTTCGTGCCAGCATCGACTTGAGCGCACAGACCACAACTAGCGTGTAATAAAAACTAATTAATAAAAATCTGTAGCAGAATAAAATGAGTCACTTACAAAGTTGTTCCATTTCTTTAAGTAATCCTAGGAAAAACTAAACTTTTTCTCTTGCTCACATAAAATAAGACGTTAATTAAGTGAGCCTTGGGCTACATTTAGAAAATATTGAAGGTTCTTAGTTTTGTTAATTAGTTGGAAGCACGAAGAATTAGAAAGTTGTAAGCCCTGTCTATTTTATTGTAGAATTTCACAAGTTACAAATAATCGAGAAGCTGTACTTTTACGTATGTTCCATAGTCGATATGATCGACTATTCATATCGATCATCAGACAATGATCTGAGTTTCTACATTTTTTCAAGTTCTTGTCCCAATTTCAATATAAACAACTGCAGCGTAATTTTGAATACAGCTACAAGGAGAAAGCCTTTTTACTTTCTTAGCTCTTATTGTCACAAATGTCTTTGTCCCCGTGAAAAAATTTGCAAATAAGCTATAAAGAGGGAAAGTTAACAGTCCTGGCTGCCAGATTTTTATTTCATTACTTTCATTAAACTCTCCTGTCGGGCAGTTTCTGATCGAGTCATTTTAAATAGGCAACCAAATTTGAACACTTTTGGTCTTAGGTTCAGACAAAAGTGCTAATCATCATGAAGCTTGAGAATCGTTTCTATTTCTTTTACATTCTCTCTGCCTGACTTAAACCGAATCTGGCTCAAACAATTCGTGTTACATTGATTATCATAACACTCTTTTGTTTGCGTCATTAGTGGTAGACTAAATTGAATAATTGTAAAGTTTGTTTAAGCCTAAACAGTTTTTATTTTAATATATTATTTTATTTGTATTAATTATTTTCAATAAATTTCTTCCATGCATTTTTGACAAAGCATTAATTTGATTTATTTTTTGCTGAACTATTAGCATCTAATCACGCAACTGATAATTGATTCGTTATTTCAATTATGTTAAAATTGACTACATCAGGTATTTTTACCTTTAATTAATGTTTCACGATTCAAACTAAATCTCCATTTTTTATTACTTTATGTCACATTGCTTCATTGTCTTTCTCATTAAAAGTTTCAAGCTAATAAAAATTATTATTTTTGTCTTGCCAAATTGCACAAAATTTATCCGAGACACATACCACATTGCGAGTGCATAAGTGTTGGAAAAAACGTACAAAAGTGAAAAGCTCGCCAAGCATGATCACATTGGTCATGTTAACGCAAAGATTTAAGATGGTCATGTGTTTGTAGAGACAAGTTTATCTATCCTGAGGAATTCGTGTTGATTGTTGCCTTTTTCGTGAATCCGTTTCTTAATTACCTAAAACTTGGTTATCTTGCTCGAGTACTTTGCATGAACTTGATAACTAACGAAAAAGGCAGTTATTTTGGTTATTATAATTTTAAATTTTTTAGCTTTTTACCAAATAAAATATAAAATAAACAAAATTTAGTGGCTTTGTCTTTAAAATTATTTGTGTTCAAGATAATTCATAATAATTAATTACGGAGACATGCAGGTGTCAAAAAACGATGAAATTAAATGAGCATTCATTATTGACGAATTGAGGTATATTAATGAATATTTTTGAGAAAGTATGAAAAAATATACGTGAATAAATAACGATATTTTTAGCTGAAGTCCCTGCCAGCCAACACTATCCTTTTGTAATCTTATGATAACTAACAAATAAATAAAAAAGTAATGATTTTTGGAGTTTTTATTATTCGTACTCAAAGGTGCTATAGTTTTCTTCTTACCTTAATAATAAAGTTACGTTATAAAAATCTGTTGCTGTTAAAAAAACTTAAAAAAATTATTTGAAAAGTCAATTTATATGGATTTATGCTATATAATTAATTTTGATCGTTTTGTATTTTTTTTTCTTAACATACCTCAACACATGTTTCAGTTTAAACAGATGTTTAGACATTTTAACAAAGTTACGATGCTTAAATTATAAGCAGCAAATTGAATACTTAATATGCACATAAATACAATGGCAAATCTATTTTACTACAGTTCAATAAACGAGCAATAAAAAATGTATAGCTATTTATATTTGCCTTTATATATAATTAAATCAAAGTGCTAAATTTAAACTAACCAACAAAGAAAGAAACAAAGACTAAAAATCTGCATAATTGGAAAATTTGCAACGTTCAAATACAATACAAAAGACTTTGCCCTAAACACATTTCAAATAGCATCCAACGCAGTTCGCTGTGGTTGAGTATTTATTGCTAATACCCTACACTGCATAGAAACAAAATGCGATTTAGCATATTTAAAATGCCTATACATATCTACAATAATTGCTTGAAAAAAATAAAAAAAGGAAAAGAAAAGAAATACCTTATGTTTTTGCATATGAAGTGCAAACGAAATGCCATAATTCAAAAGTCAAATAAGCAAATGACCAAAATTAAAAATGACCAACAAATGCGAATTTACAATATTTGCTGCTGCTGTGCTCGTTGTTACAATGAAAAATTGTTGTTGGTAGTCGTACCATAGAAGCGGCAGCCTGTGAAAATTTCGCAACTTCATTTGGCGCGAAAAAAAAAATTGAAACACACGCAGCGAAATGCTTCCTCGAGAGCAGCGTGAGGAGGCAACCTTGATGTTGATTTATAAGTGTCGCCGTCGTCTTTGTTGTTGTTGTTGTTGATTTCGTTCGCGTTCGCCATGTTGCTGTGGTTGCTTCTATTTTCGCTGTTGTTGTTGCTGTTGTTGTTGGACAATTGTCTTTGCCAGCCAGCAGCATCATGGCTAGTCGCATTGAGCAATAACGACCGACGGCAATTACAACTATGTACAACAACACCAACAACAAACAAACTGGCGCATACCTATCAGTCCTTCTAAGGTTCGTTTCTATTTTAGAGAATTTGCATGTCGTCGACATCATTCGGCAATTACAGTTCGAATTGTTCGTAAGTATGTACATATGTATGTGCTTATGTAGTTTATTTTTCTTGTGCTTCTTCTTGTTCTTCTGCTTTTCACGTTTATTCACGCGCACTTTGCGCATTGCGGACGTCGTCGCCGATGCTGCTGCTATTTTATTTTGTTAATCTTTTGTCGCATCTATCCATTGTCTGTCCATTGCAATTACATATTCTATTGTTATTGCATGCGGCGCATTGTTCTGCTACTTTTGTTGTTTTTATTGTTGTTGCTGTTGTTGTTGCAGTAATTTATCATTTACGCAGTCTCATTTACCTTATCAGTGATTTCTCACTTTGCTTCGCTTGCATTCCATCGTTTATTTCGTTTTATTTCTCTCAATTAAATGATGATCTGTATTTGTGCAACTGCAGTTCGTTGGTTCTAATGAGAACAATTAAATAGGCGCAATGCTTAAATTGTCTTTGTTTTACTTTAGCAGCAGCAACTATTTGTGTGGTATGCGACCAGGCAACCGGAATACACTACAACTGAGGTTGTTGCATTTTATCAAGCGATACAATTCATAACTTGCAGAACTAAGTAGTTAGGATATTTCTTCTATACCTGATAACTGAAGTTATATGAAAAATGTACTTACTTGACTTAACAATATCCTTGAGAAAATTGAGACATTGCTTATCATGGATTGGTTATTAGTTATAACTACATCTCAATTATTTTCCCAAACATAAATGGCAAACAATTAAGAAAATCGTTCTTTAAAATGTGTCATGAAGAAAGGTCATAAAATGAATGATGAAGCATTACTTAAAAATTGACTGTTTTATCTCAAGTATTCTGAGGCAGAGATCTTTATATGAGTTTCAGTGTTGCATTGGGAATCTTAACTGAATCAAAGTTAAACCTTTAATTTGCACATAACGATTATACCGATGCCAGCCTTTAACATTATCACTTACATTTGATAATTTTCCTTTCTAATATGATCTTTGAGTGTGAGCTTCATTCATAGCTTTCACCTTTTCCGTTCAACATATTTTAGCATATATACTTTATATCTATTTAGTTTTGCAATTATTGTGTTTTTTTTTTAATATGTAGTTGCATATTATTATGGTTTAAACCAGCCACGTCTTGGCTGGCCGGTTGGTCGATTCGTCCAAGTCTATCTTTATCTCATTAATCAACAAATGAATTTTTATTAAAACGTTTCAAATCCTAAATGAGTTTACACTTGCAATGTTATTTATTTGGCAAACTATCCACTTAGCTCCTGATCTATTAGCTTGGCTGTTCAATAATACCATTAATCACCTTATTAAAATATTTTACAGCTCCTTGCTTGTGTTGCAAGAGCCACGTTCGTCATCGATTGCATTGTGTCTGTTGCAGCTTTGGCGCTGCTGTAGTGCAGCGTTCGACCATCAAAATATAAAACTGCATATAAGGTTTGATTCACTTTCATGGCAACCTCTTCGCAATGATGCACTAAAAAATGCTGAGCATGCTGCTGCTGCTGCTGCCGCTGCTGCTTAAATTAATCGAATGCCAGAGAATCTTTTCAATATTCGATTTTCGAATTTTCAGCTTCTATGTGATCTGTAATTGTGTGCAACGGATGCGCCCAAGCCCACGGGGGCATGCGCATGTGTATGAGTGTGCGAATGCGAGTGCGAGTGCGTTCGACGCCAAAATGAGTTTTCACAAAGTGCATTTTCTTTTACCTTAATGCGGCATCGATTGTCGCGAGAGCTGTCGATATAAAGGCTACGCGCAGCACTCACCATTCCATTTGTTGTTGAGTTTAGCTGCCAACAAGGAATCGGACTACGCAGATAATATCCTTTTATTTCGTTTGTTGGCCGACAGAGGTGTGTACGTGACTGTGCAACAGGATCATTTATTTAAATTATGTGAAAAAAATAAATATTCATAAACTAACATAAATAAAAAAAAAATAATTAAAAATTATGAAATATTTAAAAAGTGACATACAACATTGCATAATTCAGTTAGCCATCATATATCTAGACATAACAGTGAAGTTGGGTAACACGATACGGCAAAAGGCAACGACATTGCGTAAGACACGCAACCTAATTCCGTAACGGCATAGTGCCTATAAATGCATCGATGCGAAATCGATTCTTTATCAAGTGCTGACATTTAAAAATTATTTCGTGCAATTAAATCGCTTAAAGCAAAAACACTTGGGATATTGAAGAGAGCCACGGGCTAAAATGGGAACTGATTTGTAAAAGTTTCTTACGGGTTTATGCCGATGTATCTAACTAGATACCCAAAGTTATTACCTTCACTTTTATTTAATAGTTAAAATTAGGCTTCATGATATTAATTTTTACATAGCTGATCCTCGATATTAAAATTAATTAGCAATAGCTAAACTACCAAATTTTCTCCTGCACTTATCATGCATATAGCTTATTTGCTTTATATTATATAAATCATAAAATTTATTTACAAAGTTTTGAATAAGTTTTGATGCTCAGGCAGTCATTAATGCAAATATCAAAAATCATTTAATCAAAACTTTTTCAAACCCCTTAGTTTCATATACTTGTATATCGTTTATGTAAGCTCTATTAAAATACGTATAAGCTAAAACTCATCTGCATCATTCATTTCGTTAGAACTTATAAACAACTGCCAAAATGTGTGACGATGATGCGGGTGCATTGGTTATCGACAACGGTTCGGGCATGTGCAAAGCCGGCTTCGCTGGTGATGATGCCCCACGTGCTGTCTTCCCCTCCATTGTTGGTCGCCCACGTCACCAGGGTGTGATGGTCGGTATGGGTCAGAAAGACTCGTATGTAGGTGATGAGGCGCAGAGCAAACGTGGTATCTTGACGCTGAAGTATCCCATTGAGCATGGCATCATCACCAACTGGGATGACATGGAGAAGATTTGGCATCACACCTTCTACAATGAATTGCGTGTGGCGCCCGAGGAACATCCAGTATTATTGACAGAAGCCCCACTCAATCCCAAGGCCAATCGCGAGAAGATGACACAGATCATGTTCGAAACCTTCAACTCGCCAGCCATGTATGTTGCCATCCAAGCTGTGCTCTCGCTTTACGCTTCCGGTCGTACCACCGGTATTGTCCTGGATTCTGGTGATGGCGTTTCGCACACCGTGCCCATCTATGAAGGTTTCGCTCTGCCACATGCCATTCTGCGTCTCGACTTGGCTGGTCGCGATTTGACCGATTACCTGATGAAGATTCTCACCGAGCGTGGCTACTCATTCACCACCACTGCCGAGCGTGAAATTGTTAGGGACATCAAGGAGAAGTTGTGCTATGTGGCGCTCGACTTTGAGCAGGAAATGGCCACTGCCGCTGCATCGACCTCATTGGAGAAGTCATACGAGTTGCCCGATGGTCAAGTCATCACCATTGGCAATGAGCGTTTCCGCTGCCCCGAAGCACTCTTCCAGCCCTCGTTCTTGGGCATGGAATCGAGCGGCATTCACGAAACTGTCTACAACTCGATCATGAAGTGCGATGTCGATATCCGTAAGGATTTGTATGCTAACTCTGTGCTGTCCGGTGGTACCACCATGTATCCAGGTAAATAGCCAACAATCGACAACTGGCCAGGCACACAATGTATTCAAATGCTTATTTCCAATTATAGGTATTGCTGATCGCATGCAAAAGGAAATCACCGCTTTGGCGCCCTCAACCATTAAGATCAAGATCATTGCGCCACCTGAGCGTAAATACTCCGTCTGGATCGGCGGTTCCATCTTGGCTTCGCTGTCCACCTTCCAACAGATGTGGATCTCGAAGCAGGAATACGATGAATCTGGTCCAGGCATTGTGCACCGCAAATGCTTTTAAATCTTTCCCATGCAGTGAAAGATCAACAAAAGCACAAATACAAAGCGAATGCATGCAACTCAGCGAGATCGAGTTAATGCGAATGCAAGTACCAAAAACGTATGAGGCATCTACTACAATTACAACAACAACAACAACAACAACATCAACAGCAATACCAAAACCAATAACAACAAGAAACAACAGCAACTTCGTCATTACTAAGAGAAAAATAAAAATACTAATAAAAATAAGAACCGGAGAAATCACAACAAAATCCAACAACACCATCAAATTTTGTCGAATCCAAGGCGACATTTATTAATACTCGTTACCCGTAGGTACTTTATTGAGATCCGTACTCAATGACACTTAGGGTATATATGTATCGCCAAAGAAGCTTTCATTTATTTATTTATTTATACATAATCAATACACATGTATTTTCCATGCAAAAAAAAAAAAATATAAGCACACATTTGAATAAAGTTTCACTTTTCTAATTCATCTTTAAAATGCGAACAATATTTCTAAGATCAGATTTTTTAAAAAAAAAGCATATTTATTTATTTACTGGGTGATCTTAAAATATTAAAAATAAAACATTTAATATTTATTTTTAATTTATTGTCTATTTGCTATATGAGCATTGGATCATTCTCTTTATTTAACATAAATTTTATGGTTCCAGAGAGATCAGAGTGGGTTTCAGCAAAGGTTTCCAAAGGGTAAAGCATACCGTTTTCATCCATTCAACATGCCTATCCGAAGTTTGATTTGGTAGTTATAGAAAATATTGTGCACAAAGTTATTTGTTTGAAACATTGTTTTTTATTACAATAAAAAAATAAAAATAATAATAATATCCCACTTGTAAAAATGGTTTGTTACACTTTAAATTAATTTAAAGAATTACACATTAATTAAATCAACGCGAAATGAACATAGATACATTTAGAAATCAGCTAACAACTAACACATCGAGTTTTGCACACATTTTTCATATTGCCTTGCCAGGATTGTTTTCATTTTTATTAATTTATTGATATTGCGTGAACTATTTTATATTATTGCAGTTTTTCTTCCTTTTTGCTTTGTTTTTCTTTTACATATTTATTTTTTTTTTTTGTTTTGTTTTGTTTGTTTGTTTTTCATTTTGTGCTTTTGCTGTTCAACATTATCATTTATGAGTATTTGCGGTGCGTTTAATATTTAGCATGCGTCGGCGGAGTATAATTAAAGTTAAGTGAGAAAGCAAATGAAACAATAATTAAATTACAAATAATTGCACTTGGATTTTTTAAGTTCTAGACTGCGGCAGTAGTATTTAGCATGCAATGAAATAAAATACTCATTTAGGAGAGCAGTGACAGAAACTCGGTAGATGCGCATTTAAGAGGCGAGCGGAGCGATCCTTAGGTCTACCGCGCATTTAAAAATGGATTGTTTTGTATGTATTTACACTAAGGGAATTGCATTAGAACTAAAGTGTTTATATACAATGATTTTGTAAGGGTTTACTTTTTGCATTTGCTTTCTTTTTGTTATTTTTTTTTTTTTTTGTGTTTTTTTTGTTTTGTTTCATTTTTGGAATATAACATACATAAATAATAAGCTTAATTTTGGGGAAAGTTTTTTGTTCGAGACTTTGTGTGTGTTTTGTAGTAGCTAAATGGACTTCGTTTAAGAACTTAACTATGAAAACATAATACAATGCAACTTACATATATATGTTTGTTTGTATGTAAAAAGAATCGATAATTGACTATGTAAGGCTAGTTTTGAATATTCATTCCATTTTCAAAAGTGAAATCTATGGCAGTTTTGAAAACGCTTGGCAAACGTTTATTACTTTTTGTGTTCCTTTTTGTATTATTGTTTTCCTTTTTCGCTTTTTTTTTTTTTGTTTTTTTTTTGAAGTTTTTAGTTACCCGGCTTAGTTTTAGTCATTTGTGCAGACATGCGAAAGCTGTGCACAATTATATACATATATAAATTTTGACATGTATTTATTTAAAAATAATTTTGATGCGCCTGCGCACAGCTCAAGGATGTGAACACATTGCTAACAAAAAAAAAAAAAAGAATACTTTTCGCAATTCCGCGTATTCGGCTCAATAGGAATTTTTGTGTTGTATTTATCGTTTTCTCTATAAGACAGCCATAGAGTTATGTAAGCTGTTACGTTCTTGCGAATCCTATTTAAGTAAATACGCTATTGGTACACACATATGTATGTACGCGCGCATCACCGAAGTCGGATGCGCTGCAAACGAATGCACTACAAATGTAGTTGTCATATGATAACAAAACAAACGATTTGAACACAAAGTTATTCGTTAGTAGGCGTAAATTCTACGTACATACCTTAATTAATATAAATTGTAATACTATTACTTTTGTTTATAATTCTATATAAATCGTTTTACATATTGGCTAATATTATAACACGAGTTGAGAAAAATTCAACTCGTTTTTCAATAATAAATTACATATTTCCTGTTAGTTTTGTTGTTTGTGTTTTCACATGAATTTAAAAAAAAAAGAAAAGCTTTTTGCACGAGTGTTTGAGTAACACTGCATTATGCGTGCGCAGTTTTAGCGGCAATGGCTCCCAAACTGTTGGCGCAATAATGCTGCTCAAACCACTTCGAGTTTTCCCACTTTCAAACGTTTAATGTAAATGCAAATAAAAAGTTGAATGTGATAACAAATTGCTCAGACTCATTATCAGCACCTCTAGTTATATAGCACCAATGAAATAGTTTTCCACAATGTACGCGCGCTCTCACACAACGTCCAGGAAAAGGCCAGACTTCGGCGATATCGCGCAACGGCCACAGTAACCGCCGCAGAAAGCACGCCGCGTTAGTGTTGAGGTATCAAACTATATAAGCATGGAAACATTATTGTTAAGACATGCATACTATAAATTTCATGTTCATTTCGTTTTTCTTATACTTACACCGGAAGTGACTTTCATGATGACACTTGTCCCGTAGGTATTCCAAATCGTACCCGGCCGTATCGCAAAGCCGGTATGTTTGAGATTCATCGAGAAGTCGCCCTGAGGGCATTGTTTATTGCGATTGTAGCAATCACCCGCGGAGCCATAGGCCTGCGGTTGTGAGCCTGCCGTGTCGGCAAATGTGAAATCGTTTTCGATCACACGCATTTCTGTAAGATCTATACGTATTTTGCGAAAACTCGTGCGTCCCGAGTGCTGTGCGTTTTCATATTCATGTCTACGTGACTCTGGCGGACAATGATCCGGGATTCGTGTTTTGTAGTCGTAATAGATTGAATAATTCTCAGTGGGATTTACAGTTATGTATTCTTTGGGCATTGAGCTACTCATGTTATGGCAGTAAATTTTCTTTGGTCCCGTGCGTATAAAGATCGAATACTCGCCGTCTTGGTAATGTTTGCGCATTTGCTGTAAATCGGCGCAGGTCTGCGGCAGACAATTTCGCGGCGGCGTGCATTTATGCTTGAAGAACTTCTCTTTGGTCGGGCAATTAACACGATTTCCTTGCCGATCGTAACACAAATACTTGCGACGCTCATAGCCCTCGCAATTACACTGAGAATGGATGGGAAGCAGGTAAACATATTAGACAGCAGTGCTTAGACTATGCGAAAGAACAGAACTTACGCTTGTTACGACCTTCGACTGTCGACGCACACAATTGTTGCAGATCTTCTGCGTGTTTGGCTTCTTAGCTGCATCACAGTAACGATGATTGATGGGATTGCCGTGCACCGATTCACAGTAAACCGAACGCGTCTGATAATCGGCACTGCAATCGTGAGGACAAAGCGTCCAATCTGAGGAGGACCACTTACAGCTGACCTTGCACGGCTTTTGCGGTCGTCGTGGCGTTGTGCGTCGCAAATGTCGACAGTAAGAGTCGTCTATGATCTCACGACGACGCGGTGTGCCCATTATTTCCGGCTTGTAGACACGTGCGCAATGCTGCTCCTTACGCCGCACACCAGTGCCGCAGTCCACCGAACACTGTAACGAGGCATAAAGCAGTTAAATGGCTAACAGCTTTTCTGCTTATTGTGGGTAAACTTGTGCTTACGTTTGACCAATTGGACACGTATTTGATGTTGCAGCATTTACGCTTTGAATTTGGTTTCTTATCCTGTGAACAGCCATAGTAGGAAGGATGCGTGCACGTCACTGTACGATTACGCTCGCATTTGTCGTCACACTCGCCCCAGTCGCCAGTTAGCCAATGATTGACAGATCTCGAGGTTTTCTGCATAACGCACAAAATCAACAAATACAAAAACTGTACTCAGTGTGAAGGCACAAATACCAACCGCAATATCCTCATAATAGTAGCAAGGCTCCGTATTGCAGGCGCGCAAAGTATCTGGCAAGTTTTTACGGCGTGCGTTGCACCTGGCATCGTTCGCTCGAGTGCCATTCAAAAAACAACCAACACCGCGTGTTTGCGAGCCGGTGCCGCAGGTCTTGGAACACTGTAAATAGAAGCATAATATATGGTAAGCGTAAAAAATACATGATATCGAAGAAATACCTACCGGCGACCAGTCCAAATATTCCCAACAGCCCTCTTGGCATTCTTCGTGTCGCACCACTTCATACTTGGGCTCACAGTAGGAGATGTCGACAATATTGGAACGTCCATTAGATGTAAAAGTTTGTATGCAGTTGAACATCTTCTCACGTGTGCCTATCATGCCACACGTTGCAGAACACTCCGATACGTTGGAGACTTTCAAGCTAAGCAATAAACGAAGAAATATTAAAGCACACGAAGCAGCTTGGCCCTGTTCTCACTTACTATAGCATGCATTCTGTGTTGCAGTTACGATATTCAATATTCGGTTTGCTCGATTCATCACAGAACTGCGGCGCCACCTTCACGCCCTGCGTAGTGCTCACACAAGCCGGCAGACGATGAGATCTGCCCTGGCAGAGCACATCGCAATTACTCCATTGTTGCATTTCCCAACGATAATACTCCGTCTCCGGCTCTACGTAGTTTGGCTTGTCCAATGTGTACGTATACGATATCAGTATGGAGTCATTATCATTAGCCGGTATCATTATTGAAACAACCTACAACGTCAGAAAAATAAAAACAAAAATCAGTATATGCTGCCGCAGAGCACAACCCAAAATCCTACAGCACGTACCTCAACAATCAGATCACGTTTCAGCTTTCTGGAATAGGTTGTGTTGACACGTTCAATGGCGCTGCTCACGCCACTATACTCGAATGTGACGCCCGCATAGAACACTACCTTGGGCCCTTGGCCGATAACAGCGTTGCCGTTGAAGAGCGGATTGTGCTGATCATCGCTTAGGGCAATATAATGCTCCGAGCTGTAGCCGGGCTGTGTGATAACGATGTTGGAGGCGCCTGCAAAAGGTTTGGCACATGTTTAATTAAAGTTCAATTAGAATTGCTAATTTTTTAATTATTTGCAACTAAGCGCAATCGGTTTGCCTAAGCGAAAGGTTGCTTGTCGTGTTTGTTGCTGTTTTTACATTTATTATTGATATTGGGCAATGTAAAAATAGCGACAGTCTGCCAGCCGTTGGCTGACTCGCTGTTGACCTCCGCCGGCAGATAAGCCGCTTTGTTGCTGTCGCATTACGTGCGCAAACGGGCATCTAAACTCGACAATAAACGACGCAAGCAAATAAATTTTCGACGCATACCCGTGTGGCGCCGCAGTGCATTCACCTTGCATGAGCCGGCGCTACGCTTCACTGTGATTGTCCTCATAAATATTGAGCATGCGTTATTTTTTGGTATTTCTTTTTTTTTTTTTTTTGCTTTTTTTTGTTTGGTTTGTGAATTTTTTATTGTATTGGCAAATAGCAATTACATTTATGCCTCGGCGCTGTGAATGTGCGATAGACGCCATTTGCATGCTAAAATTGTTGCGTTAAATATTTCTGTCACATGCCGGCAAAACTATTATTAGTTGGGCATAAAAATTGTCTTTAATTATTTGAGAAAATATCCATGATTTTCGTTTAGCCAAAAATGAAAAATCGTTTAGCAGATAATTAACAGCAAAGCGCACACGTAAACGCATAACATTTGCCAAATTTGCCAATTTGCAGTTTGGCATCGTCTCCTGCCGGCGCATACACAATTATACACACCTTTTGGTATTGTGGTGACGTAATGATACAGTCCGGACTTTGGTTGCTTATACAGATCGGATACATAAAAATTTCCGGTGAATTCCTCGCAGGTGTCGTTGCGTCCCTCGCAAACGCCGCATTTATCTAATGACACAAAAAAAAGAGAAAGGAAGACAATGTGAGAAGGCGCCCATGAGTAAGTCGTGCAAAAAATAAAAAAAAAAATACTAAGAGAAGAAATACGTCGTGTAGCGAATTTTATTTTTGGCGTAGCGAACTTGCTGAGTGATTCACTGCCCAACTGCCGTACCGTGCCGTGCCGTGTTCTCTTTGATCTATATTTACCCAGTTTAGCGATTGAGTTGAGTTCATTGTCACAACCTCCCGGCCGGCATATACCATTGACACACTTGTCAAAACTGTCGAACGAGCATGTGGTGCCATCTTTCACCTTATCCAAGAGACGGAAGTAAGCGCTGTCATCTTCCAGACGGCAGTATAGTTTACATTTGTCATTTAACGACACTTGAACACAGAAAGAAAAAAACGAAAATTAATTATATGAAACGTAGACAAGTCAGTTGCTTACTCACATCCATATTTCGGTATCCACTTGGATGACGGACTAATGCCCTTGATATTCAAATTGCGTCCATTCTGATCGTAACACTGTTGCTCACGCGAATCAAGTGATCCCGGTGGACAGGTTTGCGTATTACATGAACGATACTTCTTGCGACTGCCGGAGCAGTATTTGCCACCATTCTTGGGCAATGGATTGTTGCATTCACGCTGCGACTCCTGCACACCACCGCCGCAGGTGAGACTGCATGGGGTAAATGCGCTCCACGCGCCCCAACCGCCGTTGACCACCTGCAGTGAGTTGCCCTCACGCGGCACACACTTGCCGCGCTGGCACCAATTGCGATTGTTATTGCACGGTGTGCCATCCGCCCAGGGCAGATTGATCGAACGGCAGTCCGAGTGCTGATCGCTTGTCCTGCACCACAGCCGCCGGCACTCGCCCTCAATGTAACAGTACTTCGACTGATTGCCGTGAATCAGTTGACACTGATGATTGAGCGAGTAGATCTCACCGGGCTGCTTCGTATTCATATTCTTAATGTACGTGGTCGGAGTGTCCTCGAGGCAAGACTTGTCTTCTTTTCTTTTTGAAAAGCGAAAATGTTGTATTAATATGTTACGCTGTCTTACGCTGTGCAGTGCCTTGCATGCACAAAGGCACACACGCGCAGCCAATGTTGGCCTGGAACTACTTACTCCAGAAACTCGGAGACATAGTAGCGCGAACAATCCGACCAAGACCAAGGATGTATATTCTCGCCCATAACGCTGGACATGATGTGCAACTTGTGCTTGCCGCCCTGTTTGTTGAATGGCTTGCAGCGATCATCGTCATCATGTGGCATATTAAGGCTGTTAACAAAGTGTCACTTTAAGCAACCGAAGCACATGTGCAATGCCACAGCGACAATACTCACATGTGTCCCAGTTCGTGTGCAATGGTAAACGCCGCCGGCAGTCCATTATCCTGCACGATCGAGCACGAGTGCCGCTTGCACACCGTGCCCAGCTCGGCCAGGCCCAAGGTGTCGCATTTGGTTTCACGCTCATTATGACAGATTTGATCGCTGTGGGCAGAGGAATAATAGAGTCAATAAAGGTGGGTTAGGGGCATAGGGGGAGTAGCTACGCACCGTGTGATCAGCATTGCTGTGTCGTAATGATAATTCTGCTTCGTTAGAAATTTGCAAAAGTTCTTCAACAGATCCGAGGCGGATGCCGCTGCAAGCAAGTAAACAATAAGTCAATAAGTATAGTCATGATCCAAGTCAGTGTGCTGGCCTTGGCCTACCTTTCCGCCGTCCACTGCGCGCGGCTGTGATATTGTCACGTAGTATCAGTATATTGGCCACGGATATGTAAATGGAATTGCCAATGCTCGCATCGGAGAAGATATTCGACACAATCGAGATGAGCGTCAGTATGTACGACTTAAGATCGTCCTTGTGAAACTCCTGCATGGTGGCATCGACCGCCAGTAGCACCTCCATGGTGAAGAGTGGATTCTCGTAGTTGCGTTTCTTGCGGTACAATTTCGAGGCAATATTCTGCTCGAGCACCTCCAAGTCCAGATCGAGATCACCGGTGACAGCGTGTCTGGCATTGCGTCGTGCGTGTCGCCACACTTTGTGCAGTATGTCGGCATCGTCGCTGCTGCTCTGATTCACCGGCTGTATGAGCAGTGTGCCGAAACCAGTTTTGATATAACCAGTCTGCAGCAGTCAGCGATGCGTGCGTGCGTGGAGGCAAAGTAGGTTATTTAGTATTACATTTTCATTATTATTTTATTATTTCATTATTTAATTAATCATTTCGCATATGCATGTCGCGATTGTTTTGTTTTGAATTTATTAATTATATGCATAGATGAATGTATACAATTTGTTTTTGTTTATTGATTTATGTGCTATGGTTAGTGGTTAGCATATGATGTGTGTGCGTGTGTGTTTGTGTGTGTGTGTGTGTGTTTATGTTGACTGTGCAAAACGTAGGTTGCGCAAAAAGGTTAATCTGTCTGACAGCTATTCAGCCGTTGACCTTCTTCTTACCATGCCATTGCAAAGTGATACAGCGACGGCGGACTGGTCGTCACCCTGCACCTGCCCCTTGTAGTAGCAGCCAAGGTAGTGACCCTCCTCCTCTTCCTCCTCCTCGGTGCGATTGTTTAATATGCGTATCACCCGAAACGTCTTCGGCGGTATAAACGATGTATCCTGCGTCAACACCAAATGCAATTGCCGCCCAAATGTATTCAATATATACTCCGGATGTGGATCCCAGATTTGACTAGATTTCGTACGAAAAGTGCCCGTCACGCTGAATGCTGATAAGTAATCTGCAGACGAAATTCCCGCATCTAGATTTGTTCTTCTAAATATTTAAGGCTCCTGCTACTCACCCTTGTGGCTGTTATTACTGTTGTGCTTGCGTTTCGACTCGTATAGCAAATCATCAGCATTGAGACTGAAATTGTGCACCTTTATGGGTTTGACATAGTCGACAATTTGCTCATCGGGTATGTTATTGTTCAGATCGTCTATATCGCTCTCGAATTCATCCTCATCAGTCCAATAGTCGCCCATAAAGGTTTTATTTATGAAGGTTGTTGGTATATCGGGCATATCGATTTGATAATGCGTTGGCAGCGATGTCTCCGCGACTGCGTTCGTCTGCTGGCTGAAGTTCTTAATGCTACTGCTGCCACTACTGCTGCTACTGCTGTGATTGTTGTTATTGCTCATTGGCAAGCAGAAAAAGACAAGCAGACCCACGAGCACCAGCGCCAATGTGGCCGGCACCAGTATGGCGCTACGTTTCCAATGTGTCGACATGTTGTGCAACCACCACGCGCAGGTCTTCTTCAGAACGAGCTGAAAGTAATGCAAGCAAAATTACAAAAATTATTAAAACCATAAAAAAAAATTCTGAAATTGTACAATATTATGTATAAAAAAAAACCCAGAAATGTATAATTTTATATACTGCTAAGCAGCTGAAGTCTAAATTTACACACACCCCCACCAGCCCCTCGTAATCAAATCACTTTCATATATTTTACTGTATATTTAATTGAAGCATGCCCCATGGACCACATTTTTCATGGCATGGGCTACGTGCCGCGTTTCAATTATGGCCTCACATTTGCCTTTTTTCGCACGTTTTCCATTTTTTTTTTTTTTGTTGGTTTTTTTTTGTGGTTTTCAGAAAACGCTTTAATAATTATTAACAAATTTATTGAAATTTATTGAGTGTCGAGGCGGCTGCAGATGCTTGCTTATGGCGCACATGAACACATGCCAGGCAACATGCTTTGTTTCACGCGAATTTCGCCAAAGACCATAGAAGCGCATTTGGCATTTTTTCAGGCACTTTTCAGCAATTTTTGGTCTAATTATTACCAAGCTAATATGTCTGCCATTTGATTGAAATACTTATACATTTAAGCTGACAGATGCGCCCATGCTGCTCAGCTGCTCGGCTGCTTGGCTGCCAATGATTTGCACCTGCTGCATGGTCTCAAGTCATCTCGCTTAGACATCAATTAAACTGTTGAAAATGCTTCCTCAAATGAGAGTGAAAAAATTGTGAAGCGTGCCAAGAGTATTTTGTATTTATTTGATTTTTTTTATGTATTACAAAATGTTTATAAAAAAAGAACGATTTAAATGCAATTAAATTTATTGTTAAACAATTTTATGCCATTTATTTTTTCTGATTTTTCTTTTTTTTTTTTTTTTTGGTTTGCTTGAGTGTTTGTTAACACGCTTGAGCAAAAAATTCGCAAAAACATTTTATTGCTTGTATAAGCATAATCAGAAAAAAAAGTTATATTCATTTGCATATTTATGCATTAAATTTTGGCGTTAAGACGCCATAAATAAATTAAAAATTTCGCAACAAATTAAATTTTAAATTAATTAAAAAACAAATGTAGATAAAAAGAATTAATTACGTATACGCGTTTATAAAAGAAATCAAGTATCCGCTTGTTAAGTTCGCGTGACTTTTGCTTGAAATATGCGAATAGTTGTGCAATTACATGAGTTAAAATATTAATTGTTATTAAAGACCTAATTACGCTTGTTGTGCTGCACGTCTGCTGACTTACAAAGGTAAATAGTGTATTACATGCATGCATTATGCTGCAGCACTTTTAAGCACAAACTGCAACAGTGCCTTCATAGTAACAGCGTCATGGCACTGTAACAGTTGCTGCTCACATACATGCACTGCTATGCTTATGCTAATGCATAGACTGAACGTGACCTTGACTCGCAGCAGCAATGTTAAGGCACAGCCTACCTTGCTTGTGAACAAATGAAAAATTATGTAAGCAAATTACAGAAACGCCGAAACTGGTTAAAGTCTGCTGTTATGCTGAATGTTAAAATTTAACAATTGCACTGCTAAATTTAATGTGCTGTTAAAATTTTAACACAACAGTCACATAAGCGATTAATCCTGTACTGATTAGATCTATGAAACCAAATATGCGATAATTTTAGTCGCGTTGAACATAAAAATAGTCTAAAAGAGCTATTATACAATATACAATATGTGGAAAAATATATTTTATTTCGTTGGCTCAGTGGGTATAAAGCGTTCTAAATGCAAATACATTTTTATGCTTCAAGGCTATTTAAAACTAAAAATGGTCAATAAAAATAATGAAACTTTCGAAATGCTCAACTTATGCAGCATCATGCAGTTTACGCTGAAGGAGATCACGTCTATAAAATGTTACGAGTTCATTTTTATTTATTTTTTTTTTTTAACATTTACAAATCTAGTAAATAATAAAAATATATGT
This sequence comes from Stegana nigrithorax, assembly GCA_037044495.1. Classification (NCBI taxonomy): domain Eukaryota; kingdom Metazoa; phylum Arthropoda; class Insecta; order Diptera; family Drosophilidae; genus Stegana; species Stegana nigrithorax. The sequence continues at coordinate 83,053 of JBAMBQ010001606.1, read as the reverse complement.
GAATTAAAATTAAGTAACAAACATACTTAAGATAAAGGCTGCTTACTAAGCTATTCTGAATTATCACAGTGCCAAATCGCGGTTTTGCAGTAATGAGAACCATTGGCAAGACATACGCGAATTCTTTGTCACACACTAAAAAAAATACAAATGGCCAAAACTGCCAAGGCAATCAAAGCACTTGGCCAATTTGGCTTTCAAAAAATAAGTCATCCACCAAATCTATTTTTAAGTTTAACACTTAATATATATGTGTGTACATATGAATGTCTCATATGTCTGACTGCAGCCAACTAATTAAAGACTGTTACGAAATTTACAAGTCTTGAATCAAGCTTGTGAAAAATATAAAAATGTTGTTTCTTGCTTACTGTGTTAACATTTATGTATTAACCATAAAAAAGTCTTCGTTTGGTGCACATAAATAACCAAAAATCCAAAAGAACAAATAAACACATAAAATGTATTGGGCGTGTTAAATATGCTAAAAATGGCTAAAAGCCATTTACAAAATATTTGGTCAAAATGCATAAAATTTGTTGCTTTAATTTTAGCCGACGCTTTTATGGCATACTAAACGTTAATAAGGTATTATCTTACTGTATTAAGTTTCGTCATTAACATGAATACAAAAAAAAAAACTAAAGACCCAAAATCTTAAAAAACAATACATAATCGCGCAAAGGCAGTCATTATGCCTAATATGCACTATAAAACTAATTTGAGAGTACAGAACCGCAATAACAAATTGTAAGCAGCGCAGCGCGCTCATTAACTAAAAACCATAATTAAAGTTTTGCTTTTGTGCAGTTAACATAGTTGCTAATGCGTTAATTAAACATTTGGTAAAACGAAGAAAAACCATAATTTAAAATAATCAAAGGCAGACAATGTTCATATGTGGCGAAAAAAGCCAAGAGAACCGCAAATTATCGATTCAATGCAGCATCAAATTACACATACGCGCTGTTGGCCATATTGAAAATGCAATTATGAATACACCGCAACAACAACAATAACAACAACAGTAACAATAGCAACAACAGCCATACAATACTAATAATAAATATAGACAACATCGACAAGCGCACAAAGACAAATTGCTTGACTATTATCGAACAGCAATAAAGAAAAAGAAAACGAACACAAAAAAAAAAATAAGAAATAAAAAACAAAATAAATATTTTAACACATTTTTCTGTGGTGCTGCCTGCCGCTGGCCGTGCTCAACGCGACAAACGAGCGACCGCACACATGAACGAACGAACAAATGAACGAATGGTTGAACTAACGTGTAAAACCTACAATGCCTCAATGGAGCCTGCAATTAAGTCATTAAATACAAATTAAGCAACAATTACGCTGCCACACAGCCTAATACAATATAATTAAATGTTGCGCATACGCCGCGTGTGCCCGCAAATTAATTCTCGTTCCAAAAAAGCTAATGTTTCAGTTTTACTTCTTCTCGTTTCTTCTACTGCTGCTATGCTTCTTTCATTTCAGGTTTATGTTTTTATTTATTTCTTTTTTTTTTTCTTCTTTTTTTTTATTTGAATTCTACATGCCGCCAGTTCACACTTAATTTTCGTTACGTTATTTCACACGCGCCCGGCACTTAACACCTCACATGAAACAACTCGGACAGTCGACCAGCCGGACTAACCACAGACTCTCAGCGTCTGGCAGTCAGTCAGTCAGTTAGTCAATAGTTGATTATCGCATGCGTAAGCGAGTAAGCATTGCTAACACCACCAGCCACAGCCACAGCCGCAGCCACAGCCACAGCAGCAACACCGACGCTGCTATCGCTAAGCAGGAATTTACATCGTTCAGATAGATGATAATTATGGCTGTGCGCACGACTTCAACTTTGTGAGCTGCGGTGCTGTGCTGCTGCGGCCGAGCCAATACGTCGCGCCTTTGGCTTGCGCAGACAGTTTGCCGACTTGACGCAGTTGACTCGAGGTGTTTTGGTGTAAGGCACAGGCTAGGCTAGGCCAGCCTAGCGCGGTTCAGCACAGCTCAGCTATTAGAGACAATCAACAAAGCAATGTATAAATTGCCGCGGCCAGCCACTTCGACTAAGCAAATTATCAAAAATAACGCATAAGGAACGAAAAGCTAAACAAAAAAACAAATAAAAGTAAAAAATTAAACAGTCAAAGAACAAAAACAAGAAAATATATTAAGAGAAACGGAAACAGCCGAACACATTCGTAGCAAAAATATTTCAAATACTCAAAAGACTTTTACGCGTAAAACTGGTTTGCAACAATTCATATGAAACGTTCGCTGGTTCATGCGGTTATCTTAGCTTAAATAAATTTAATAAGCTAAATGAAGTGGAAATGAAACGGCAACGGCAACGGCAAAGGCAACAGCAAAGGCATTAAATATTTATAAAGCTGTTTGGGCCAAAATCGCACGAAACAAGTTAATAAAAAAACCAAAAAAAAAAAGAAATAAAAAAAAAAAACAAAAATAAAGGCGCGTTTAATTAAAAGACATAAAGAAGCGCAACAGAAAAACGCGCCGCAGCTCAGCCAAAACGCACAACGCAACGCACAGCTGCGCATCCGCAGCACATCCGAGGAAACTGAGCAACGCAGCGCAGCTCGCTGAGCATTTTCGTGCGAAATTTGCATACAAAATAAATTTACACATTTTAGTGGCATTAAAACATTAAGACAAAATTTATAATAAAAAACATAACAAATTAAGCCGCAAGAGCATCATAATAAACAAATTAAATTTGACCGAATTGGGTAGGGCCATGGGCTGGCGATTTAGCACACTTCATTTGAAAAATTATTGACCATTAATCATGTGCATTTATACTCGCATCGTAACGTATCATATTGTATATGGATCTGAATATGATTAAACTCGATGCTCGGCTGCGTGCAGTCGTCCATATAAGCTCATAAGTGCTGTGTAGGCTGTCCAAGCTGAACTTCAAACAAGCGACTGAGCGAGGGAGTGAGTGTGTGGGAGAGCGACGCAGCAAGTGTGTGAGCGATTGTGTGTGCGTTAAAAGCGGTAGCAGCAGTTAAAAAAAGAAAGATAAGAGCTCTCAAGTTTTACGAGCGCGTCATGATTATCTGACAATGAGAATGAATTTTCCATTAATTATACAAATTGAATTTAACTGCATGCAGACAGACGCAAAACATAATTTGAAAGGCAATAAAACTGGCCTTTGACTTTTGAGCATCACAAGTTCTTTAGTATTTCGTAAGTATACTTTGACTGGAAGAGTTCTTGCTGAATAGCACTTATTTATGATCGAAGGTTTATTTCTTTCATTATGACATTTTCTCTATAATTTGTTGTCAACCAAATGTAAGAGGACGAAGATTAATGCACTGTTTTAAAAGCTTTCTGTTGTTTTTTAATTTTTGCCTGTGTGGATTGTCGAGAACTTAGTCTGCATGCATGGTAAACTGACACTTTATTCAGAAGTCCACAGCTGCCGATATTTGCACATATTAAAGAAATGGCATAAATTTATTTTAACAGCACCAACGATAAAAGAATAGACAAGTTTGCACTTAAGCGAAAAGTCTTGTTAAACTGCTGAAATTATGTCAAATTATACAAAAAAGAAACAATTGCATTCTTAGTTATAATGTTATCTAAACACAGCTTCCGTTAGGCATGATTTTAATTTTCACAGCTTATCTGTTCATATGTAACTTAGTAGCTGTAGAAATATGTATGACTCTGAAAGCACACTATTATTTTATTACACTTTTATTTTATTTTTTTTTTTTAGTTTAGTTCCAAGCAAGTTGTCAAACAAAACATAAAAACGCTAATTAGTTTTATTAAAACCACAAAAACAATCAAAAAATATACACAAATATTGGGGGAATTCACTATTCACATTATCACTGGCAACAGGTTAAGTTAATGAATAAATCTAATTAATTGAAAATCACGAAATGTCAGCACAACTAAATAATTATTTTTAAACAACTTTTTTTATAAGCAAATTAAGACACACTAAAAAAATATTTCTATATAATAAATGGCGGCGAAAGGGAGATTTTCAAGTTTGAACTGAAAAATGCAAACTTAAACCGAATTAGGCACATGAATACTTAGTTTTCAAAATCAATATAAAAAGAATGCAAACAATTGTAAATGCACTTTCACTAAACCGGCGCTAAAGCTACTTAGAATATGAAAATAAGCAACATACATAACTGAAATTTAAAAATGAACTTTTCCCTACTTTCAATGTACATATTTTAAATGTCTTAAGAATCACCGAATCATAAAAAACTCACGCATATGATTATTAAAAGTCGATTGAAAGTCTTTAACAGCGAAATATTCGCCAGACGACTTTTACACTAAACTCACAGAGTAGTGAATTGAAACTAAAAATTATCAACTATAAAAGCGGATAAAAAATGCACTATCTGCTTAGTAAGATTTTGACTCGAGAAAATAACGTCAAACGTCATTAATAATTCAAGCGAAATCATGCCATTACTTTCACGAGATAACGCCGCACTGCAGCTAATTATTATGCAAGTAATTTAAGTCACATTTACAGAATGATACAGAATGCTTTTCAAGCGAAACAACGCAACCACAGCAATGAATAAAAGTGTCATAGACCTTTTATATTACAACATTCTTTGCATTTAGAGATTAAGCCAAATAAATTAAAAAAATCTTTTCAGACAAAAAAAAGAAAATTACGTTATTTTCAATGTTGATTACAATAAGTATTCACATTATGGAGGTTGCACTGTAAATAAATTAAGAAAATTTATATTTGCCTACAGCTTACATGGCATTCTGTAAGAAATGGTGCGATTTTTATTATTTCTATTTACTGTATTTATTTTTTTTAATTATAACATAATCTCGCCGCCAAGCATGCTTTGAAATTTTTAAAATAAAATAAAACTTATTGTATTTGCATACTCGCACTTGATTTCACTGCTAAAAATAAGCGCCTTTGATCGCTTGCATTAGCCTTTCAATACAAAGTACAAACGTATTGCGTATACGCCGTCGTCGCTCTACTTGAGATCGCAGCCGGAGAAAATGCTTAAGTTTTTCTTATACGTTTTTCTATGCACGTCCTACCGAGCCGACACGCAACTGCAAAAATGTACAAAAGTGTTTTGAAAACATGAAAAACGCGCGGTTAAATACGAAAAAATTTTCAATTTTCCTATTGTTTGCAGTTAGCGCACAACACATTTCCATGCTGTTTCCAATGGGAAAATTAGAAATTTGTATTCCAACAGGAAAACAACCTAAACATGAATTCTACATAGTAATGGTCCAAGAATTTGTAAATATTTTGAAACAAAAAGTTTGCCGGCACTTTTCTTTTCGCTAATTTATTTTTTTTTTTTTGTATAATTTTTTCATTTGTTTTGTTTTGTTGAAATTCCAGTGAAATGTTTTTCTTACAATTAGCATAAAATTACACCCACCCACAAGCAGCGCAGCACACATTGGATAAAACAGCAAATAAATTGTGGTGAAAAAATACAAAAAAAAAGAAACAAAACATACTTGAAAATATAAAAGCGAAAACTGAAACCAAAACAGAAAAACATTTCGGCAGAAGTCATTAAATTTGGCCAATACTGACTCACTGACGCTGTGCACTTGGGCGTGCACGCGCTGCTCTGCAAGTCCGTTTGAGTAAATCCCCGAAACGAGAAGCATTTGATGTGTGCGAGCCTATTTCACATTTCGTGCAAACAAATGGCAACGTTCTGTCTAATTGAAATGCATTGATGTGAAAATGTTCTATTTAATTGCATTAATCAAATTGAAATATAAAAAAATAAATAAACTTAAATAAATAGTATATATAACAAAATCAATTAACCTTGAATTTTTTGAAAATTGTGGTTTTTCGTAGTTTTTCTTTTTTTTTAATTTTGATGAACACACGCACTAATTTAAGCTAGCTAAGTCTATCTGTATCGTCTGTCTGTGTATGCCTATGAAACACAGCCGCCGCGGCTGACGTGTACAGACAGCTATCATATACATATATATATATATATATAAGTATACATATGTATTTTGTATGTGTAGTATGTATGTCTGTAGACTGTTAGTTATGTGTGAGTGCCAGCATGTGCACAGCACAACGGTCTCATGGCATGGCACTGATCCGTGGCATATCGCTAAAGAAAAAAAAAAAACAAAAACAAAGCTAAAAGAAACTAGAAAGGCAGGGCTATAGTCGGGCGTAACCGACTATAGAAAACCCTGTACCCAATCCAAAACTGAATATATATTTTTTATTGCATTAATATTTTATATTTATTATGTATAGATATCTCAAGAAAAAAAATTTTTTTTTTTAGCAAAAACCCATTTTTGGCTGATCGTTCCTATGGCAGCTATATGTTATAGTAAACCGATATTTATTATATTCGGGAATATCATTGGATATTACTTAAAATAATTAAATCCAAAATCTGGAAACGATATCTTAATAAACAAAAAAGTTTTTCTCAGTAAATATTGTTTTTCGGCCGATCGTTCCTATGACAGCTATATGATATAGTAAACCGATATTTATTATATTCGGGAATATGATTGGGTATTACTTAAAATAATTAAATCCAAAATTTGGTAACGATATCTTAATAAACAAAAAAGTTTTTCGCAGTAAATGTTGTTTTTCGGCCGATCGTTCCTATGACAGCTATATGATATAGTAAACCGATAGACATAGTATTGGGATATGTAATTGGTCATTAGCTAAAACTTTTAAATCCAAAATTTGGTGAAGATATCTTGAAAAACGAATAGGTTTTTGTTACTAAATGTGGGTTTTCATCCGATCGTTCCTATGACAGCTATATGTTATAGGACGAATATCGAAAAAAAAAAATAAACTTGTTATGCCTATGGATTGAGAGAGTCTTCGTGCAAAATTTGGTGGTTGTAGGTCTCACCGTTTCCGAGATCCGTTTGTTCATACGGACGGACAGACAGACAGACAGACAGACAGACAGACAGACAGACAGACAGACAGACAGACAGACAGACAGACAGACGGACATGGCTAGATCGACTCGCCTTTCGATGCTGATCAAGAATATATATACTTTATGGGGTCTGCCACGCCTCCTTCTGCCTGTTACATACATTTGCACAACTTTAATATACCCTTTACCATTTTTTGGTACAGGGTATAAAAAGCATAAAAAGAAAACACAAAATAGGAGCAATAGCATTTAGTTGAGTTAGTTATGGCGCGCTTAACCTTGAATTTAATGTTTCGTTTGCTGCTTAACTATAAAATGAAAATTTTCATGCGATTTTCTTGCATGTACAAATTGCCAAAAGAAAAACAAAATCAAAATCAAACCAAGCAAAACAAGGCGAAACATAACAAAATTATTGGCATCCTGTATGTTATGCGCACATTATTGACTGCAGGCAGCCGTCAGCATGTTTGCATGTTTGTTTAAATACGAAATTTCTATTTTCCTTCTTTTTTATTTTTCTAAAATTTTTGCTTAGTTTTCAATTTTCAATTTTTTTCACTTTTTTTTTTTTGAACATTGAAAATGTGAGTCATTGCTGTACTTATAAACTGTTATAAGAGTATTTTAACATTAACTGCACACTGTAAAGTGTTAACATATTTTTACAGCTAACAGTTGGTTAACATACTGTAACACAGTGCCGGCATTTTAGACAAAAATACGATGAAAGAATATTCTTTTTGTATATTGTGTTGTTGCTTATTGCCAAAGAGAAAAGTTTACATATTTCTTTTGCAAATCTGACGTTTATTAAAATTTATGCACGCATTGGTTAAGTGGCGCGCTGCAAATTATAAACAATGCAACAATGTTAAGCGCTCAACATGCCAAATTGTTTTCACATATATTCGCCGCACACAAGCCGCAGTGAATCACAACTGAACTGAACCGAAACGAACCGAACCGAAATGAAAGCAAAAGCCAAGGCATTTTGCATTTTGCTACCTGTTGCGCGCTTTGTACGTGTGCCTCAAAATTTATAAACAAAATTATGAATATTATTTGCTGTTAATTTGCCGCTTAACGAATACCTTAAGGAACATGTAGCGCTGTTAGCATTTTTGAACGCTGTAATTAGCACATATTAAATCCATGTTAATTGCCTATGCAGCAGTCTTCTTTTATTTTGCAAAACTATTTTAATGCTAGTGTGCTATTTTATAATAACTAAAAACATGAAAAAAAAAAATAAAATTTACAAAAAAACAAAGCATTTCGTTTCATTTATTTAAACACAAAAATTAAAATACAACATGCAAATAAAAAAAAAAAAAAAAAACCACTGAGTGCTGTTTTTCATTTTAGTAGCGCCACTTCATACCTGTGTGCTTTATGCGCAAATTAAGCACTTGCAATTAACTAGACAAGATAAACACACTACACAAACTATTTCAGAAATGCTCAACAACAACAAAACGCGCATATACAAAATATTAAAACTCAGAAGAAACGAAAAAAAAAAAACTAACATAAAATAAAAATAAAAACATTTATTTTGCACGACCGCAAAGCATTTATGTATTTAGCATTTGTGGAATGCTGGCGATACAAGCGACACGCGCCAAAAAGCAAAAAAAAATTGTTGGAAAAATCTAAAAAGATTTGACGGCGGAAACAGCTGAAGACGTTTTTAGAAACAACTTTGACACGAGCAGCAACAAACACACGTACCACAAAGGAAGTTCGTTTTTGCCTTAAACACACGATCCAACAGCAACTGAAAAGACATACAGCACATACGAGTATTTCGCAAAGCAAAAAAAACGAAAAAAATAAATACGAAACAAAAAATGGTTAAAAAAGATACAAAATGATAATAAGGAAAACAGGCATAAATAATTGCAGCTGACAGGCATCGAACAAAGGCAACTGTTTGCCTGCCTGGCACAGCCTATATATCTGCTCCTTGTGCTAAAGTAAGGAAACAACAACGAAAGCTAACAGTGACAGGGTACTCACTTATAGTGCCTTGCCGTAGTTGAAATCGAAATCGACAAAAAAGCAGTACACGCCATTATTTACGCGATTTACTGCATATGCTGAACTTGCATGCATAATTTATAAAAATAATTTCAGACTTGTTTGTGTGGCATTAAATTAATGACACAGCCAAAAAAGAAATGAAAACAAGCTAAGAAAGGAAAAGGCAGGATCATGTGTGTGAAGTCATTCAACTTGTATTTAGGGCGAAATCAAGTAGACGCGAACTGATACAGTAGTTACTCGATATACAAAATATATGCATATGCAGTATTAAAAAATTACCTAAGCAGTTACAGAAGTCATAGCCTATTTGGCTTATTCGCTAATGTCTCGTGCAAATTTTACTGGAGAAATCTTGTATTAAAATTCTGAATATAACACTTTTGCTCAATTCACACTAACAAGCTGAGACTGTACGTACTGCTGCAACACTTAAATGTTGAAAGAAGAGTTGTAAAAATGATCAAACTATAAATACAAAAAAGCAACAACAAAAACAGCCAAAACAGAAACCATTATATTGAACATGGCAAGCAAGCATAAGCAGCCGCATTTGTATGCATTGCAGAGCGTCCGTTATTTGTCAAATTGTTTTTGTGTTTGTTGTTTTTGTTGTTTTCGCCGTTTTCGCTGTTGCGCTTGCTTCTAATATATGTCGTCTACTAATATGTTCAGTGGTTCCAAGAACAAGTGCCTCCGTCTGTTGCAAGTGCCTTCTCAATTGGTTCAATGTTGTGCTGCAGTGGCTACGCTGGCATTTACCGTTTACTTTTTAATGTGCAGCAAGTGAATAAACTTAAACTGCCTTGCCTCGAAAAATCATTGACATAAACTGCGTGCGGATGTGTGTGACACTCACACTGACTGACGCTTGTCTTCTGCTTCTTTTTTTTTTTTTTAACTTTATGTTTCTTTTTTTCTTTCATCTTGTCTTGGCTTGACTTTTCTGGTGAAGTGTTTTTTTTTTTTTTGTTTTTTGTCTCTTGTCATATTGTTATTCCGTTTGCGTATGTGTATAAACAAAAACAAAACATAAAAAATTAAAAAAATAAAACACAACAAATAAAAAAAAAGGCAGTGAGAACAAGCAGCAATTCAGCAATTTCCACGTTCGTCGATCAGATCATGTCTCTGCTGTTAAAAGACAGCACGGCATTGTTCCATTGTCATTCAATTTTAATTGATTATGAGTTGCGTTGAAAGCGCGTCTGACATTTTAATTGAGACATTAACAGCGCTTGACTTTTATTCTGCTTCTTATACATTTGTCTACATATGCTACACACAAACCTACATATGTAGATATGTAGTATGTTTCTATGAGCATTGCTGAGGGACATAATGTTATTACATTGTTGCCAAAATATTACAGTTAGCAAGCAGCGAATGTGTCTTAACAGTGGCAAATACCAAATTTTGCTGCATGTTAGCGCTGTTCAACTTATGTTACTGTTATATTACAGCGATTGTGCTAAATGGCGTGCTTTGAACTTTTTGCGCACTTGGCTATCTGTTCTAGCCACTGTTTCGCACAATTTCTTCTCACACTGTTTGGCATTATTATTTTTTTATTTATTTTTTTTTTTTGCAAATTTGACCAATAAGCCAAACTTCTGCTTGTACAACTTGGGAAATACCGTCTGTCTGACTGTCTGTCTGTCTGTCTGGCTTTGTCTGCTTGTTACATTTTTCTCATTAAGCCAGTGTGTCTGCTAGCAAAATGAACACCATGCATAGCCCCATAGCATGTATGTACATATGGACATATATATGCGTAGTAACACTTTATAGGTCAAGAAATTTTGCATAAAAAGCGCAAAACAATGACTCAGCCAATTAAAGCGTCACTCAGCACAAATAATAAAACACATTGGTGCGAAACTTAAAATTTATAAGCTAAACCGAAAATTATTTAACACGCGTACGAGTTTTTCTTTTTCTTTGTGTTTTTTTTTTGTTTGCCTTTTTTTTTTTTTGCGCTGCACATATAACATTTGTCTTGCTAATATAAATATAAAGTGTGTTAATTTTTAAAGGTATAAATGCTTTCTTCTTTCGCTACACAATGTGTTGAGAACTTAGTCATTAACAAAAATTAAGCTAACTGAGTCGAACTAAAATGAACTGAAGAACATGAACTGAATCATCAAAGCAGCATAAAAACTAAATTAGAAGAACACGGCGTAGCATATGCGAATTCGCGCAGGTAATTAAATTTTGAACAAAACAAAAAAATAAAATCAAACAAGAAAAAAAGAAAAAATATATGATATGTATGTACATAAACACATATAACTAGAAAAAATGGTATAAGAAAAACAAATAAAAGCAAATACTTAGGAAAAATAGATGATATGTGAATGCTTTCATCTGGCTGTGGAAGCATCGGCCACAGCAGCAGTCGGTACACAGGTGAGCCTCATTTATTTGAAATTTATTTCAATTCATATTTATGCAGGTATGTGTACTTGCGAATAGAGAACTACGCTTGTTTAGCATAAAAGCCATAAAAAAAAAAAAGCGAAACAAAACAACTTTGCCATTCATTGTCTATGTTATTGAAATTACACATGTACGCCGCAGTAAGTAAAATAAAGTAAAAAAAAAAAGCGCAAAAAAAAAAAAACACTAGAATTTTATTACAGCTATGTATTGCTAATATATACATATACATATCTGTGCTTAGTTTTGTTGTTCACATTGTTCTTGCTATTCTTTTGCCAAATTAATTAAGTAAAACTATTTTGAGCAGCAGCAGCAGCAGCAATTAAAGCTTAGCAAGTGGCGCGTGTTATCTCTCTGCTGTGAACAACGGCGCAGTCGGCCAACTCACAAATAACATATTTCGAACACGTAAAAATGTATTTAAACAAAATTACACATACATAAATATATTTACAACATACGTATGCGTTATATTTAGCTACGTATGTACATAGGTACATATGTAAATGCGATAAATCGCCAGCAATTGCTAGTTTGACGAATTATGACTTGACAGTCGCTCATGCGTCTGCACCAGGGTAACATGTCTATGTGTGTATGTGTGTGTTTGTGTGTATGTGTACATATGTAAGTAGTCGCATAGTGTTTTGGTATTGGTAGGCAGGCTAATAAGTAGCCGCACGCGCATGTGGACAGCAGGCAAGGACGGACATGCGGCAGCTGTCAGTTGACATTAAGTCGACAACGCTGCTGTCGCTTCTGTTGTTTTCTGCAATGTACATTCCATTGCATTTTTGTGAGATTTTTTTCCTTTTCTTTTATTTTTATTCTTTTTGTAGTTTTTTTTCATTCTTATGTGCCTGTTTGCTTTTTATTTCAGCTTTTATGGCGCCACATCAATCATCATATTAAATGAACATTAAGAATTAAATGTTTAGCACTCGTTCAAGGATTTCATAAAGAAGATGTTTTTGTTTATTGTCGCTTTAAATGCAGTTAATTTGTTTCTGTTTTTTTTCGTATGAACTGTTGACTGCTACATAAATTTTTTATAAAAGCAATCAAAGTGATTTTTAAAACGCAAAGCATTGCTATCAGCAATCGCACTTAAGCTTTTAAAAAAGCGCACATAAAAATTCTTAACTCTTAAAAAGATAAAAAGAATTTACCTGCATACAAAGTATACATAAATGGCACTGTTATACATACCTACAAATATGGACTGTGTTCTATTAGCTAAGACTGCCTTTAATAGAGCAGCGAAAATTTTGCTTAAAAATCACTTGGCGGTAGGTAACTTCCTACGCCGCTTACAATAGTACAGATCTCAATACTGATATGCAACTCCTGACAGTAAAAATAAATTGTCACTTTAAAGAAAACAACAACAACTCAGCTACCTTGGCATAGCCAAAAACTTCAGCCACTAAGGCACAGAAAAAGCCGATGTTAAAACAAAATTATGCAAGGCAAAGTTAACCGTGGGTTGACATTTTAGTTTTCGAAAAGTGAATGCAATTTATACAGGCTTACTTAGCTTTAACTTTCTTTTAAGAAGTTCACTTTTGCATAGTCTATTCCTTTGAAGTTATTTATTGATATGTTTTAAAGACCCTTTTTTTTCTGCTTTTGTGAGCTAAATTAAATTAAAATATTCAATATTCCAACTATGGTTCGCAATAAAAAAAAAAATAATATAAATAAATAAATATAAAAAAATCCAATATATAAATAAATCAAATAAAAAAAATACACATAAGTAAATGAACAATAAATCAAATGTAAAGCGCCTAATCCAAAGACCTTGGTACGCTTTAAGCCGTGTAAATGTTTACATTGGCGACGTGTCATGCATATATGATTATATAGGCATAAAGACTTTAAATAAAGAAAATAAAGCGTAAAATACTTGCAAGGCATATTTCTTCACAAAATTCATTTAACATTTTGTGTTTGAAATGAATATCACAGAATCAAAGCGTCGCCATGATTGGCGCACTTCCTGCCTTTAAGAGTGGCCAAGCGACTGTTTTGGAGTTAATTATTATATGACAGGAAAATAAATGTTTAATATATTCTAATTAAAAAAATTATTTATTTATAGACTAACTTATGTAAATTTGACAATTTGGCAGCATATAATAAATTCTAAGAGGCAACACATACAAATATGTTATAAATCATTTGCCAATGTGTGCTGAATAATGCAACAGACAGCATTACAACTTAATTAAAAAATAATAACGAAAATAATAATAATAAAAAAAAGTAACGAAAGAAATTAACTCGCACAGTGTCAGCATTTTCAGGCTATGCAACAGTAATCTCCCCCATTAAGGCAACGACGGGCGTGTAAAACAAAACTGAAATGTTTTGTTAATTTGCAAAACATTTTTAAAACTTTTTTCCTTCTTTTTCAAATGTGAAATACTCGTATATAATTATTATTATTTTTTGCACAATGCAAACTGACGGAAATAACATACAAAAACCCGGTAAATTGCACACACTTAGTGACAAAAGTGCGGCGCATACAACTTATCATTTTTTTGTCTAAGTGATTTTCTTTTTTTATTTCTTTTTGTTTTTTTTGTATTTTTATTTTTGCATTCAAGCATTTTTGCACAATCGTGAGTATTCCTCGTGCAATTAAACGTTAGCACGATTGTTGTGTGTAAGCGTAAGATAAATAAATAAAAAAATAAAACGCAAGAAAAAAAATTATTCATTATTTTTGTATTTTTGCCAACATAATCAATTTTAATTATCGCACAAATTAATCAGCCGCAGCTTTCATATCATTAAGATTTATGGCTAACATGCTGCGCTGCGTTATGCTGCTTAAACTGCTCAACCACACCGGCCCGCCCCGCCTACCTACTTGCCACTCAACCCGTAAGCGCAGCGTAGTCGCACAGTGAGTGAGCGACATTAGACAAATAGTGAATAATTAAATAAACAAAAGAATGCATGTATGTGTGTATGTGTGGCTACGAAGTACGTACATAACATAAAGCATAAATGTAACTGTATACGTTTGCCTGTCTAACTGTATGGCATGGCTTACTGTATGTCAGTCTGTCTGTTATTTCGACTTATCTATTTAAGCGCAAATGGTAATGACCTGCGACCAGTTTCGTATTATTTGATTTTTTGCTAATTGTTTTTTATTTCTTTCATTTTACTTTTTTGTGTAATTGTGTTTTATTTGCACTTTAAATAAAAAATGAATTAGACGCCGGTTATTTCCTAATATCGTTCGCATGACTTTATACTCGTACACTTTTACTGTGCTCTGCTGCATTCTTTTGTCGTCGAGTGTTGAAGTTCAACGCCCACATAGGCAGCCAGGCAGGCAGGCAGGCAAAGCATACGGTTTTTGGTATTTTCGTTGTTGTTGTTGTTATTGCTTTTTTTTTTTTTCGTTCGCGTTACGCTGCCTGCTATTGGCCTGTTGGCCTGCCTGTCTCGCTGCCTGTCAGTCTGCTGCGTTGTTTGTTTTTGATCACATGCGCTAATGTTGTTGTTCTTGTTATTGTTGTTGTTATTTTGATTTTAATTTATTTTATTTGATTTGCAATCGCTTGTCGCTTTGGCATATTTGCCAAAAATGTCTCCATTCACTTGCGTGTTGCTTCACTCTTTTTATGTTCGTATAAGCAGCAAATATACAAATGACCACCAAGCAGCATCGGTCACTGACGTCTCTTATACGCGCTTGATCTCTCTCCTTCTCTCTCTATCTCTCTCTCGCACTAGCTTGCTCACTGCTGTTGCTTTGCGCTAAGATTAATTTCGCACCGCTTTGGCAGTTGACGTTTAAAATGAAATTAATTATACAAACAAAACGGGAAGCCGTGGAATTTCAGTTTCGCGCTTTTTCGTATTGTATCGTAATGAATTATTCATGAGACACTTTTTTCTTTTTTCGTTTTTATTTTATTTCATTTGACTTATTTTCATTTTTGGCTGCTTTTGCCTGTGTTTTGCCAACATTTTAAAACTCTTATTGAATGAAGACATAAATAATCAGAAATTTTGGTTTGCCACGTTAGGTAGCAGTGACAACAACAACAATGACTTTTTGTCATATTGCTTTTCTTTTTATTTTGTAATTTTTTTCAGCATTTTTTTTTTTTACAAGGCAGGCAAATTAAAACAGGCACAGCGGACAGCAGACTGAACGACATACGAGTTAAATGTACACTCGTACAAATGCTCATGCAAATTTTTCGCGATTAAAAACTCATAATTTACATTATCAACGCGCAAGCTCTGAGGTTAATTGACAGTTTGCTGCGAAATTAATGACTGCAAAATATGAAAAATGTTTAATAAAATGAGCACAACCTTCACATCTAGTGCCGAACTCTTCCGCATGTACGCGTAGCAGCTAGGTACGTATACGTATTGTATAAGCTATTTTTTTTTTATTTTTTTCATTAATTATTTACTTTTTTATTTTTATTTTTTATTTTCTTACAAATTTAATTGATAAAAGCGCTCAACAAGTAACTGAATGTGGCATAATGTCGCAACTATGTACATGCGCCAGCTGTGTCTCACATTAACAACAAAAAACTCATGCCTAAAATTGAAAAATTCCACTAGCCATTCTTTTTTTATTTTCTGTTCATTTTGCATTTTTATGTTATAAATATTATATTTTATAAATAAATGAAAAATAAGCATGTCTAGTCAGTCGTCAGCAAAAAAGAAAAATTAGACCCACTTTTTATTAGTTTCGTAAATATTTTTAGCTTAGCTATACACAGACTTTTGCATAAAAAAATGTGCATGCAGTCAATTTGTTTTTAAACACGTTTTGTCTCGATTTTATTTATTTTTTTTTTTTTTGTGTTTTAATTTTTGTTTTGTTTCTTTTTCTTAAACTTTTTTTATGCGAAAATGATTTAATGAAAATGACTTAAAAACCCATTAGAAAACTGTTTATTCATTTAAGTTGAGCATCTTATACATGTCGGCATGACTATGGCCATTGTATATATTATAGGCAAACATAAACTGAAAAATCACGCGCATAATTTTATAAATCATGCATATGCAATATATCAAAATTCTGACACGTTTCCGTCTAAGATATATACAAGTCCTACATGCGCTACAGCTTAAACTAAAAAGCGTTATCCATTGCATTATTCATAACGTTTCCCGTTGCCTTTTGACAGCTACACAGCATATAGATCATCAAAACTGAATTTATCTTAATTTACGGTTTGTCAATTCGCATAAGGTGAGAAAATTTCAAATATGTTTTAGTCATTATCATTCTGCTGCTATTGATTGCAAAAAAGTGACCCTTCTCAATCATAAAGGAGAATACGCAGAGTTTAAAAATTCCATTTTTGACTTACTGTATGGCTGCATGCAGTAAGGCCCCTTCTTTAACTAAATTATATAATATATACTCTGAATAAAACTGAAATAGCAAATGTTAACATAATATATTATATTTTTAGAGTGTATGAAGGTGGAGTTCATTTTGTAGCGATAGATAAATGCTCATTTGAAAATCAAAAACTGTTAAATTATGGCCTAGCGAAAACAGTCAATGAAATTTAGCATGAGCCATTAGATATCTACAGTTGTTTGATCATTGCGCAGTTTTGCAAGCACTGCTCTGCCCACGCACTGCTAAGCCTTAAGCTGCGCCTGAGTAGCGTATTTGGTTTACACTAAAGTCAAGCATTTTTCAACGCCAACGCAACTACATTTTTATTTTGTTTCCATGCTCTGCTATTTTTATATATTTGGTTTTTTTTTTTTTTTGCTTCATTTTTGCAATAAATTCAACCTCAAAGTTTTCTCACTCATCATTTGTCTGAAAGATTTTTTTCGCATTTATAAATGTATATATGCAAGTAGATTTGTATATACAAGTAAAATACCTAAATATTTATATATGTATATTTAAATTTTTTTTTTTTTTGTTTCATTTTCGATTTGAAAAAATCTTTTTGTTTATTTATTCAAGATGCCGCTTCCCTACACAAGTTTGCTTGCGCGCACACGGCAAATATTAACTACACGAGCTCATGCCCTTGCTTTAGCCGCTGTTGCTGTCGCTCAGTTGTCTGTATTATTTTTATTAAAGGGTGTGTGTTTAATTTATAGCGACTTTTAAGCAAAAATAACTAATGCTAAAGCTTATGATTTTATTTTGGTATTTTTTTTTTTTTTTTTTTGTTTCTTTAATTTTTATTGATTTTTGGCCAGCAACAATAGTTGGCACAAAAGTTTCTTGGCATACTCGCATTTGCAATTAGTCGAGGCAAACTTTAAGCAATTTTTAATAACCGTTTAACATTGCGTAAACAATTCTGACAGCATAACTAAAACGTTGACTACACGACTTTAAGTAAGCAAAGACTTAAGCCAAACCCATAACATTACTTTAAGAATATAATCACCTTTGTTTCTGACGTGCTGCAAAAGCCACTTGCGCAAAAACTGCTGCTACACGCTTTTTAAAATAGTTTAACAGGAAACTGATTTAAGCCAGTAAAAAAAAAAAGAAGAAAACAACAATCCAATCTTCGTTCGTTGAATTCGTGCACAAAATCGTTTAATGACTGACTTTCACATATGCACATCACATTTTTGCCATTTTCACTGTGTATTCTCACAATTAAAGGCAAAAACATAAGCAAAGAAAGATGACCGGAAAGAGTTTACCAAATTATGCAATTTGCAAAGATAATCGTATGCACTTCGGATTATTATTCGTACATTCAAACACGCACAGAAAACGCATTAAAGCTAGAAAAAATCATACAAATTTTAAACTAATCTATTCGAGTTGTGTGTAAAAATATTCGCCAAATTTCAGAAAATTTCTTAACATATTTTTTTTTTTTATTATATTATCTACTTTTTTGAAACGGTAAAATGCCGCCGAACATGAACCGACGCCGACAGTGTGCGAAAATCGAACGAAGACTGCGTGAAAATTTTTGGCAGATTTTACTGAAATTTCCGCTGCTCAATTTTGCGCGCATGGCTGTCAGCGTCGACGGCGGCGCCAAGCGTTGGCAGCAGCGCCGACGCCAACAACGCCGGCTGCGCAGTCGTCGCTAAGAAATGCCTACAGGGCAAGATTATGGACACACGCGCAACGCTTGTATATAAACAAAAGCTAATACAATGAAAAAAAAAAAAAATATTAATACAAATAGCAAAAAGGATTGTAGCAAAAATCGCTACTCTTAGCGGCAAAAAAAAAAAAGTGAAGAAAACGAAACAACAAAAAAATTTGCCGATTTCGCAGCTGCGACGGCAGCGGCGCCCGAAAATAGATTTTCTAATTTTACGCTGCTTGCTACTGTTTTTGCTCCTGCTGCTGCCTTTGCCGTTTACCGTTTGCCGTTTGCCATTGCTGCTGCTCTCGTGTATTTATTTAGTATTTTCTCTAAGTTAAACACGGCAACAGCTAAACTCGTTTATTTATGATTTCTCTGCAGTTCATGGTATGCGCTTTGCCTTCTGCTCTAAAATGTTTTATTATTTGCTATTTTCTATGTTGGTTTTGTTTTTTTTTTGTTTTGTTTTTTTTTTTTCTTGCTGCTTTTCGTTTGGTTTTGTTTCGTTTTGGTTTAATTACTGCAAATTTTTATTTTCACGCTTAGCATGAATTTTAAACAAATGCTCTTGACCTCCAACCGCATACCACGCCTACAAAATAACACAAAAAGCAACAACAAAAACAACAACAACAGCAGCAACAGTGTAGCTGTGCGCACTCTGACATAAACGCACTTTGTTCATACTGTACATTCGTGAAAACCGCCATAAATAAATACAATAAGCAAAACAAATATTAAAATAAAAAAAAAATAAAATTGAGAAAAAAATAACGAAAAAAAAATAGTAAAAACGCTTAACGCAAATCCAGACAAAATATATGAAAAATTCACACAGCATTTGTTTAAAGATCGCATGCAAATTTTCGTATTAATTTTAATTGTTTCAAAGCTGGACACGGCCAAGTGAAGGCGTGAAGCCTCGTATTGTGCCATCGTGACATAATCCGCTGCGTCGTTGCCTTGCCGCATACGTTGCCACGCCCTCGCAGAACGAGCGCGGCTGGCTAATTATGCATTTTTATTTGCGACGACTTATTTTCGTTGAAATTCTATTAAATTTATGATGCAATAAATTCATCCCGAGAATGTCTTATCGTGCGTCTGTCCCGCAATAGCCAAAACAGGCAAATTGTTTGTTTCATTTGTATTTTTTCTATTTGATTTTTATTTTATTTTTTGTTTGTCATCTTTCATTTAATTTCTTTCGTCTATTTCGCGTGTTAATTGCCAAAATGAGTATAACACGTTCTCATGCAATCGATGATTGGATTGTGTGCTGTGTTGCTTTCGCCTTTGGCGGCGGTGACATAAAAATTCGAGATAAAATTAATAAAAAAGAAAAAACAAAAAAAATAAAAATATATAAACTGCTAAAATAAAATTAAGTATACGCCATGTGGGTGCGTTGATCTGCTTTATTATTTTTATATTCTAGGAAGTATGCAATTTATTTCCAGTTTGGCAGCTTTTCGCTCTAATTTGTATTCAAATTTTTTCTAAGCTTTTAATAAAAGCAAGATTTATGCCTTTGCCAATGTGACAATGACTTTAATTATTTTATTATGCCACATCTACTGCATTTTTGTTCTTTCTTAGTTTCTTGTGATATTTCTGCTATGTACATTGACTCATTCCTAATTTGGTAAAACGCTTAACTTACACTGTGATTTGCTGTGCAATGCTTAGTGCGTGTGTCACGGTCACGCTTTTAGACACCAAGTCACCAAAGAAGTCGCGTGCCTTTTCAGCAAAGCAGCACACTTCAGAGAATTTCGCAGAATTATAATTTAGCAAGATAAAACACCGATTTTTTCTTTTAATTGAAGCGCATTACTCATTCTGCTTTTTTGCTTTCTTGAAATAAATTTAATGTAAATTAAATTATGCGTAATTGTAACATTCAACCGTTAAAAATTACTGTAATTTTATATTTAGTTATAGATGCATTTGGAGAGAAACTAATTATTTTACGTACCCCAATACATTCCAATCGTATGCCAGCATTAAAAAGAAGCATAAAAAAGACATAAAGCAGAGTGCAGAAATGACAAAAAAGGAAGAAATGTTATAACATCAAAAAAGTATTAACTGATTGGCAGCACTTAAAAAATGCACGACTAATTCGAGCTTAGAGGAGGGTAGCCTTTTATATCTCCTTTTTTATATGGATATTTCGTTTTTACTGCGTTGTAATTTGATTGTGACATAGAAATAGGATTACTCATACTTATATGCGTGTTTTGTGCCTTTACGACTATTTGATGTGGTTTTTTACGATAGCAGTGGATTAATCAACCTGCATACTTGTGCTTTATGACCAAAACCGCACATGAAACCTGAAAACGTGATGCATTTTAAAGAGGATTGTTTGTACTGTTATGCGTTGCGTGCAATCTAATGTGAAAGATGGGATTGCTTGAATATTTTCAGTCATAATTGCATTTTTAAATAATGCTAAACTCTTAGAAGCAAAAACAGCCATCTCATAAAACCTTTGGCCTTTCTTTCTGCATACAATAGTCTGTACATATATTGCTTACTCAATATTAATAAAATAAAATGGTTTCCCTTTGGGAATTTTTGTACTCGCCAGTTGTCTTAAGCATCAAATTTTATATTTTGTTAAATCGACTACATGTCAAAAGTAAAGTAAAAAGCCTGGCAGATATCATTTGATGTTTATAGGCTGTGAAAACTCATTAAAAACTTGGCACTTCATGGGCATGAAAGCAATAATATTTTTTTTATTTACAATACAAAGAAGCAGCCTAACGACGCAGTTATTTTATTTTTATGGTTTTTTATTTATTTTTGCTCCAACGAATGCTAATCAACAACAAATCTAAATTAGCATTAAGGATGGGACGCAAATTGCGCATAGTAATAAAAAATAAATTAGTTTATAATAAACAAGAGCATAGGCCTTCAGCCTCGTGAGCTATTAAGCAACAATTATTACAAATATTATTTTCAATTAATTAAATAAATATAAAAAGCATTTACCTTGTAATCCTTTTGGAGCGTCATTGCAACGATTTTATTTTTATTATAATTTTAAGCACTTATTTAAATTGTTTAGTTTCTTAATTAGTAAAATTTGATATTAATTTTGCACACTTTTGTTTGCTGTTTAACAGACACAGGCACGACACGACTTTGTAAAACTAAAATGCAAACAACAAAATCAGACGAAATTTTCTCTTATCGATATTGCAACTGTGAGCGCCGTGACAGTCTGCATGCAACGCGCATGCTCCAACGCCCCACAACATACAAAAGTATTTTCAACGAAACGAGCAATATGTGATACAACGACGGCCAACGAACGAACAGCGACTGAGCCACGAGCTGTGAGCCACAAAACAGAAAACAGAAAACACAAACCGCAAGTCGCAAGTCGCAAGCCGATAATTCTGAGCCAAGCTTAAGAAAAACGGCCAGCAACAGTTTGTGGTGTGCACTCTAAGTATGTAAGTAGAAATCGCGAAAAGAACGAAACGCATACGAAAACAACAGCCGCAACAACAAAGAGACAAGACCAAAAACAAAAAAAAAAAACAAAAAAAGACGACAATAACCGACAACGACGACAGCGACAACGACAACAACAACAAGAACAACCAGAGAACAAACGAGTAATGTCGTTGAACGAAACGCGCACAGTTCACTAAACTGCTCCGAATCGGCTGTGAATGCGTCTGTCTGGGCCACAATAAGCAACGTCCACGTTCGCGTTCACGTCCGCGTCCGCGTTGGCGACGGCGACGGCAAAGGCAACTGCAACTGCTGCACATACAGAGCGTCTGCGCGCGATGCTCAGTTTTCTTTTCTTTCTGGTATCGGTGTCTGTGTCGATGTCAGTTGTTGTTTAAGTTTTAATGACTTTCAAAAGCTGAGAGGCGTGCACAAGCCAAGCCTCGCCGCATTGAACCGAATTAAAGGCAAATTCACAAAAACGAATGAAAAATCAAATCAAAGGCGCACTTGGAATCCTTTTAGCATGAAGCCGCAGCAGCATACACAATCGCATGCAAAAATCAGACAATCAGACAATCTGAAAATCAGAAAATCAGAAAATCACACTCACACGAGACTATATGTAAACGCGCAGGCGAACGCGTGCCGCTATGCGTTGCGTTGGCGGAAAAAGTGCGACTGAGCGAACACTTGCGTCGGCTGCTGTCTCGAAGTCTTTGCAGACGCAAATCAGTGGAAAAAGAAATCAACGCAAGTGACGGTCGACGCAGACGCAGGCAACAACAACAACAACAACGACGACGACGACGATGATGATGATGTTGATGCCAACAACGACGATGACGACGACGACGACGACAAAGGCGATGATGATGTTGATGACCAAGTAAAGCGTCCACGATTGAGGCAAAAATCAAAGAAGTTCTACGGAAAACTGTTTGCCTCACGATGACGAAGACGACGACGACGACGACAACAAACAAGTTGCAAATGTTGTTGTGCTGCTGCTGCGCTAATACAACAACAAACGCAACAATAATAACAGCAACAGCACCACCAGCAGCACCAGCAGCAGCAACAATAAGCACAACTACAACAACACTTTGGTTAAATGAATGTTTTGTTTTATTCTTCTTCTTCTGCTGCTGCTGCTGCTGCTGCTGCTTGTACATATTTTGTTGATGATTTTATTTCTTCTTTATAAAGATGATTTATTTTTTTATATTTTTTGTATGTTTGTTTGTTGCCATTGTCTTTGCGCTACTATATGGTTGTTGTGATTGTTATTGTTGTTGTAATTGTCGTATGGTACTCATCATTACAATTCGTTCGTAAAATTTTATTTTTAATGAATTATTATTACAATTTAATGAAAAATGAGCTGAGAAATTTATGCGACTTCCTTCTTTAAAATTTATACAAATAAAGCCAAAATAAAAAAAAACCCACAACAACAACAACAACAAAAATACAACAGAAAATTGAGCAATGCTTTAAAAAACAACAACAACAGCAACAACTGTTGCCTGCTAGCCAAAAACAAATAGCAGCATAAAAGGGCGGCGAGCGTATCAATGTGAATTAAAGAAAGAAAAGAAGAAAAAAAAACACCAGAAAAATAAGAAGAAGAAAGAAACATAAATTGTTATGATCTTGCGCATAATTGCATTTGTTCTGCTTGTACTTAAAAATCGTAAAAACAAATTAAAAATGATAATTATTAATTGCTTATTTGTTGTTGCTCCCATTGGCAGTGGATTTCATGACCTCATTGTTAACATAGGCAGCAAGCAAAAATATGCCCTACGCATATATTATGTATACGAGTATACACTACATACAAATAGCGCCTAGCTGCACATTGATACCCTACACGTCGTAGGGTCACGTGATTAATGGGGAAAGTGACAAAGTAAATTATAAATCGTTTTCATTTCAATTTCATGTATTTCAATAAATTCATGCAAATAATATACATAAAACGAAAATTTTAAGAAATACACACATACGATTATTTTCTGTGCAATTGTAACCCACATGTAAATGGGGTTGGCTGCTTATCGCGCGTGCGGACGACTTAATCATGCCATGTGTTAGGCGCGGTATGCAATGTCAGCATTAGCGTTTAAATAATGTAGCATGTAATTAAATATTTTTCGGTTATTACAAATGTATTTAACAGCAACGCCAAAGCAATTCTTGGAATAAAGGTCTTAAGCCGAGCGTACTGTGGAAGAAATTGCGCTATGAGCGCAGCGCATGTCTGCGCGATCCATCACAGGCGATTATTATGCTCATTAAGAAAAGCTGAAAATGCTAAATTCTTTGCGTTATTGCGTTATTTTATTTATTGTATTTGACAGTTGCCATCAAAATGTGTTGAAATTATTAACGTTGAGATCTACAAGTTGAGTTATCTACATGGTCTGGCGGCCGCATGACGGGCACTAAAAGTGTCTACCAAACATTATTGCTATAGATGCTACATTGTAGGCTTAATTTTTGTTGTGCCTGTACACATTAATTTGGCAATTAATGGCAACGTCATGTATCTATCTATATATGTATGTATATACAATAATATAGGCATTTATACGTTTTAAATGTTTGCATGAAAGTACATGAGATCAGCGGCATGCCGCTGTGCATTCCTGGCAAGCGAGATTAGCGTTGACGTCTGCTCAACGGCGTTAAGCGAATCCAATTGTAACCTTGTAATGTCAACAAGATGTCAGCTGATTGGACATTCATGCAGCGTCAGATGTCCACGCACACATGCGTTTGTCATAATGCCAGGCACAGCTGTTGCGTGTCGTGCACTGTGGGCAGAGATTTCACATCTTTTTTTTTTTTTTGTCCTGCTTCTTTGCTTTCATGCTTTTGCGTTGTAACTTTTTACATGTTTACATATAGTATAATACATATATACATACATAGATACACACGTAAACGCAAGCATTTGCTAGCTTATTGCTTTACCACTAAAGCGCAAAGCATTGAAACAACAAAAAAGAAAAAACAAAAAATTCAAAACAAAAAAAAATTCAAAAATTAAAAACACAAACACAAAGTGGGGAAGGGCGCCCTATAAATCTCATTGATGGCGGGTACTCCTTTTGCGTCCAGCTGTTTTCTGTCACAATGACTTTGGTTTAACGCGTAAATGCAAGTTTATTGTAAATAAAATTTCGTTTTCCTTGTTTGTAAATCAAGCAAGAGGCGGTTTTTTACAGCTTCCGCTTTGCAGGCACCTTTGATGCTCAATTTATTTTCCTTTTTTTATTTAAATGCTTTTATTTACAATACATATAATAAATAATTTAAACACTCATGTACATATTTTGTTGGTTGTCTTCATTGTTTTTTCCTTTTGCTTTGAGGTTAATGGGAAAAGTTCACAAAATTAGGTCAATGCGTTAAATGGAATAAAAACATATTTTTAGGCACTATGTGGCAACTAAGAAATTTGCGTTTTGTCAGCACACTAGAGCAGTCTGCGAAAATGATGCCAGCACATGCACAACCCACATGATAAAGCGGCGTGAAGTCGCATAGTGACATTTGTATAAGAAATAAAAATAGAAGAAAAAAATCTATGTATATTATTCAGGCACTCCTCCGAGCAGATTCACTTGGCAAGGCCAAGCTTGAGGCACGGTTTCATGCTAATCGCTAACAACGCATATTTCCGGCAGATTTGTTAAGCAGCAGGCAGACCGCTTGCGCGGCACACCTCGCCGCTACATTCAGCGCAAATCATTGCCAATGGTCCGTACCCTAGGGTTAACCTTTTGTCAAGCGTTGCTTATGTTGCCACATGTCAGTTCGGGTCAACCAAAAGCTTTATAATTAGCAGCCACAGTTCGAATTCAACGAATACGAAACTATGCCTTCTATTCATGGGCCAGTCGGCATTAGCAGTGTCGGCATGAAAATAAAACTGTTATATGGCAAAATATAAAATAATAACTATTATTTAGACTTAGCTGAAACCTAAAGGGCATTCTGAAGGAGTCCACAGGCATTGCTTGTACACTAATGAAACATGACAGTGCGGCAGCTTCACGCCTTTTAATGACAAACGAAACAACACAATGAGTTTTTATTAAAATGAATCAATAATTAATCACCGATCGTTAAACAAACCCAAGCAAACACGCCGCTAATAAAAATAATTAATTCTGCTTAATATTTTATTAAGCATATTATTAAAACACAAATAAAAACTATGCGGGCGTTTAGTGTAGACAAATTTGTACTTCTGCTTTTTTTGTCATCGGAATGTCGTCAAACAAGATTCAACTTTTAACGAATATTTATTTATTACTATTATTATGTATTGTATTATTCATATTTATTATGCAGAAAAAAAAAACAGCAATAATTAAAATGATTTTGCGACGGATTTACTTATGAAGTGCATATGAAGACATTTTAAACAACACTAAGCTTTTTAAAATATTTTTAACGTAAAGTCGAGTTAATTTTAACCCAAAGCATAGAAAATGTAATTAATAAGTATTAGCCATAAGTATTATGCAAACAGCAGCACATCACATCCTGTACTGACAGCACTTGGCCATTAGCCAAAGTCAAAGTCAATTATTTAAATACTAAATCAAAATAAGCGACACGCAGCGCGTTTTAAATTTCATTTAATATATGACAAAACTCATTTAGACGACAATACCCTGGCCAGCAGCCGTATCGCATGTCAAAATAAATGACATTATGATATTTTTTTTTTTTGTTGTCATTCTTTTGCTGCTTTTGCTTTTCTTTTATTTTTTTTGTTTTTGTTTTAATTTTTGTTTTATTCATACGACGTACTTAGCTTGTCTACTTTGCTTGATTTATGCAGTCGAGGCACAGTGGAAGAGTGGGTGGCTATGTGCTGCGCTCTTGTCTGTCAATCCTCCCGTGTTGTTTGGCAAACGATTTTTGTTCTTGTTTCCAATTTTTTAATTTTATTTTTTCTAATTTTTCTCATGATATTTGCGATTACTCGCATGCACATTTCTTTCAATGAATTCTATATTCGACGTCGTTTCGTTGTGACCTAATTTCCTTGACATATGCCTGGCAGCAGGTTTTCAAACAAAACCAAAAAACTGTTACAAATTTTGACTTTTTACGTTATATTGTACGTTACGTTGCCATTTTTATTTTTGCGTTTCGCTTTTTAGCTTTTAATAGAAAAATAATTGACTTTTGTTGTCAGTGAACTTTAAAACACGAAAAGCGCCTTAAGGTTTAATAAAAACCCCAAAAAGAAAAAAGAAAAAAAATCAAAATAAATTTGCACAAAAGGTTCAGCAGAAACAAGTATAAGTACAGTATTACTTGGTATATGTAAATTATGCAAAAATGTTATTATTTATGTTTGAAGCAGTTTCCTGTATACAGCATTTAAAGGCTATAGACGATTATTGAAATTGTCTTCTACATATATTTAAATGTAAAAAGCAAGAATAACTGCTTATGTCATACATATATATGTGTGTATATGTATGTATATGTATGTGTACCTATGCCAAACTACAAACTAATCTTAACTGTGCGTGGATCATGTTTTTCAAGTTTGCATTTTCGAAGCATTACTGTATACAAGAAATTCGTTATAGTAAAATGAAATTCCCACGCTTAACAACTGACACATATATTTAAATAAATTTTATTATTAAAATAACATTTGAAAAAAATAAATTATTCTTCTTTTTATTTTGTTTGGTATAAATTTTCCAATTTATGCAATTTTTTATGCGCCACTACTTGGTATTATTTTTATTAATTGAGTTTAAAATGCGCGCGAGAGTCGGACGCGTATGTAAATAATTTCGCCTTCTGGCATCTGATTTATGCTTGTTGTTATTGCGGGCAGCAGTTCTTGTTGCGCGACTTGTTGTTGCCTCAATTAGTTATATTTTATTAACAACAGATGCGTGTATTGCTTTTGCCTATGCGAAATTTTCAAAAACTAAACGCGAGCACGCTCGCAAAAATTAGAACATTAAATAAATAAACATGCCAAAACCAAAGTAAGAGACCCCATACGATAGCCAGCCAAGCAACCAAGCAGCCAAGCAGCAAGCCTAAGTAGCACGTGTTGAACGTTTGGTAATGACCCAAATATGTATACTAATTTACGTTTAATCAATAGCCCAAAAAAAAAAAAAAAAATTTAAAAAAATTTCAGCAACAACAATACAACTAATTGTAGAACAATAATAACAACAACAGCAACAAGAGAACTCAACACAAGCGAACACAGCACAATACAGTACAGTCTAGTACAATATAGTGCAGGAGCGAATTTTAATCTCGGTCAGTATAACTTATGACTTTGTATGCGAAATTCATATTAAATAAATAAATAAGCATATTGTATTAAATATCAAATGTTTATATAATAATATTATGCAGACACGCAGATTTATGTCTTTGGCGAATAATGTTTGTTTATGTTTTGTATAAATCATGAATGAAAAGTCATAAACTTGCGTATACGCAACATGGCGCGCCATCTTACGGCAAACCTTGCTACTAAGCAAACTCTTCGCTGCCGCCGTCGACGCCGTGCGCCTGTTGTGCATTAAATAAGACAATATAATATAATTGTAGGTCCACACCAGTGTGCGAGCTGATATGTTGCTAAGGTTTACACTAATTTGTTGACTTATTTATTTGTTTTAATTGTGACTCAATGTGCGCTATCTAAACTAGCGTCAACGCATTAACAATATATAACAAAATAATAAAAAAAAAAAAATAAAAAATGAATAACAAAATAGAAAAATAAACAAAAAATAAATAAAAATAAAAACTGGATTAATTGTGTTTGGCATGCTGGTAAGTGACAAATGCGGCTGCTTAACTGCTCCTTTTGGCTCGGCTGAGCAAATGTTGGCAACGACTACGTTTGTGCGCATGACTGTGTGTGCCTGACTGGCTGACTACTGACTGAGTAAGTGACAGAGTGAATGACGGAGGGAGTGTGTGTATTTCATTTATTTTCAGTTAATTGACACGGTTCATTTACCTAAGAAAATTATCACAATTGTATGTCGTACAAACAAAATGTGCAAACAATCGAACGCGTAGTTAAGTAAATTGTAGAATTAACTTTTATTTTCGCCATTGTTGTGTGTGTGCCAGCTAACAACTAAGTAGGTCTAAACACAAATCGTGTCAGCTACGTTCAATCTACTAATCAATCAATCAATTGTTCATTTCTTTTATTTTTATTTCATTTCATTTATTTAATGTTTCTTGTTTTTATTTTGTTTGCTTTTGTTGTTGTATCAGTACCATGCGTAATTATACTTGAACTCTTTCAACTCGGCACAGTTGTATATATGTACAGTACACTTCATAACTAAACGTACATGAGCCACTTAGAAGTCACGAATTACTAATCTACTTAGTCAAAACTCGCAATAAATCGCTGTTTTAGACCCTGATCCTATCTAAGTGCTGGCTTTGCTTAAAGCATTTAACAACTGACCATACCAATTCTGCAGCTGAGCACAAGGCCATACATAAGTGCATTCAAGTTCAAATCTGAGCTCTGTCTTTGGGTAGTTTTGGCATTTAATTGAATATTTTAATTGAATACACACCGGTAAAATTAAAAACACTGCTGCGTAATCAGCTGTTCAGCTTGAGCTCATCTAGGTGAGCAGCAATATTTTTCTTTAGATTCCTATTGAACAAATTTCATAGCCTCGTCAAATCTTTTGATTCCTTTTCGTGTCTCTGTTGCTGTCTGTCTCTAAACACAAAACTTCCGCGAACGCTGGTCCAATGAGTTCGATCAGCTTCTTATATATATATATTGTATATTGTAGTACATATATATATATTGTATATATATATATCTATTGGTTTCTTTCAAAGATGTATTTCTGCAAATTAAAATGTAGACACATTTTATCTGGTTGATCTTTTTTAACAAAGCTAGTAAATGTTAACGCATGTGACACACGAATTTTAAACGAGTCCGTCTTGTACATTTGCTTAAATTTATAGGCCATGTCTACCTGTGCAAAAGCAATGAGAAATGATGTGTGTTACTTTTTTTAGCACAGACCTTTGCGCAGCATGTCATTGACCGTACCGTTAGCATCCAAATAAAGAATAGCTCTCAAAAACCCGACCCTGAAAAAAATTTCCGCTCGACAAGCTTAAAACGGAAACTCGCAAAATTTGCCTAAAAATAGATGAACTAACCACCGACAAGTCTGTCATAGCTGGAACCATGCGATGACGGCAGCTGCCCCGAAGCATCTCAAATATGTATTGGCGGGATACCACAAGAGTCTCAGTTACACACACAGAGCACAAACGTTTTAAATTTCAATTCCAACGATTTATATTTATAACAAGCGAATTAGCAATAAATGCAGATCGATTATGACTTAACAGACTCATTTGAATGCCATGCGGTCTGCCGTTTGAAACTATAATAAAACTAGAAGGTAGCCAAAACGATACAAGAAAGCCACTCTTATCGTATAAGACGAACTATAAAAAAAAACGACAACTAATCGAGCGCTTGGAACCGGTTGGATTGGCACAAATATTTCATTAAAAATTCTACAGCTTGAAATTTGCAAAAATTAACAAACAAACTAAAAAAAAAAAAATATATATAACAAAAATTTTAAAAAATCCAAAAAAAAAAAATAAGAAACAAAAATTTAACAAAAAAAAATGTTATTTTAAATAAACAAAAAAAAAAAAAAGCACAACTACAGCAAATGAATCCAAAATATTGTACATGTTTAAACAATTCCGTGGACTGGATGTTTATTGAAAATATGCCGTCTCGGTTTGCTTGCGTAAAATGTTCAATGTGCCACTTACGAATGCATTTGTAAATTTATTTCTAAAAAAAAAAACTAATAACACTAACATCAACAAGCACAACAACAACAAAAACAACAAGCTACATTATTTTTAAATTTTATTTGCATGTTGTGCATGCACATATAAAATTTATTATATACATATGCATGCATGTACGTATATATATAAGTATGTATATATATATATACATATAAATATATATATGCATATGTATTTACGCTGTGCACATACTGGCATGTACTTGTACTTGCACTTGCGTAAATAAAATTAATTGAACAATTTTTAATTTTTAGAACATTTTCGAAAAATTTCAACTCAACAAATTCAATTAAAATTTATTTCAGACATGCCTGCACATACATAAGTACACACATATTTATTGATACAAAAAACCAAACGAAATAAAATATTGAACTTATTAATTTTATTTTGCTTTCTTTTGCCCACACTGAGTGTGTATTTTTTATTTTCTTTTTTTAAGTTTTTCGTTTTTTTTTTTTTTGTTTGGTTAAATAAATTCAATTAAAAATGTGTGAACAGAAAAAATCGTTGTTTCTAACAAAGTGAAAATGCTTAGCTAAGCCGCCCTAAACTGAAGATGTGCGCTGCCAGCTTTGGGCTGTTGTGGCGTTGCTGCTGCTGCTGCTGTTGCTGATAATAAGGCACATGATATGCGAGCAGCAACTTAGCGAGAATAATTTTAAATTCATCGAATATGAATTCATCATTAGACAACAGCAGCAGCCAGGCGGGCAACAGCAACAAGGCAGTGAGCGGCAGTGTGTCGCTATCAGCAAACGCTGTCAACTTGTGACATTGTCAACTGTGTGTCAGCCGGCGACAGCGGGCGAAAACATCATTTCGACGTTATAAGCACAATTGCCCAACGAAAAGCCTGTTTCGGCCTATCTGTATGCTGATTAGGTACTGGGAAATCGTTAAAGTCGTCTGCAGCACAACACTCATGTGCAGCAACGTTGCTGGCAGTATTATAAATAAAATAAATAAATGCTTTTTTTTGCGCTTGCCGGTGTTTTATGATACGCTGCTGTTGCTAATACCTTTTTGCTGTTTTTGTTGCACAAGAACGAAAAACAAAAAAAAAAAAAAAAGGAAAAAGAAAACAGAAATGTTTAAACTTTTAACAATTGAGTCAATATTATTTTATATGCGCCATAAGTGACGTGTTTATTGTTTGCCAAATGTATTAATGTCTATCTGCCGTGTAAACAGCGACATGACAAGTCTCATGTGCCGCAAGCGACGCGTTTATTTATGGTACAGCCATAAAAGAAATTAAAGTCAATCATTGTGAGCCACTTGAAATGGAAAGTTGGCCATGCTGACACTAACTTTTTCCTCCCTCTTAAATGAGTTGCATAAATGGGTAATAAATAGAATTTTCAATTTATTTTATTAATAATATTCATTTATTTATTTATTTAATATTTCTGGTAAGCACTTTCTTTGCCCCATGCATATTTTTTTATCCCTGACAGCACTGTCATGATGTATGTTTGTTTGTTTGTTTAATAACAAAAAATGAAAAAGAAATAATAAATAATTATAAACAAACATGCCAGCCGACAATTGTCATGCAGCGCGACAAAACAATGTAAAGATGCATGAACTTGAATCGACTTCAAGGCCTCTGCACAGCGCAAAACCACAACAGACAACAGAAAATACAAAGCACTTATTTACATTGAAATGTCTGCGTTATTGTTTTCTTTTATTGTTGTTTTGGGTTTCTTTGTTGTTGCTGTTGTTGTTGTTTTTGCTTTGCATATGAATATGCCAAGCGCAATGTGCGTGAAATGAATGAAAACAACAAAAATCGAATGAAAAGACTTTAAGACATGCGGGCTTTGTGGTAGCTTGTGTCTGCCAATAATACACGCAATAAATATTTATGTTGTTAATAAAAGTATTAATAATTAAATGCATGTCATAAACATAAAAATTATATATGACAGAATTATGTTAAATTATTTTACACATTTAACCTAAAAAAAAAATAAAATAAAAAATAAAACTTGTAAAAGAGATATACAAAAACGAGCTAAACCATTCAAAACAAATGACACTTCATAAATAAAAAAATCATTAAGTGATTTTATGTAAAAAGGTTTTCAAGTTGATGAGGCGGCAAAATTAGACACGCACAACAACAACAACAACAACAATGCGCAGCTAGCACACGCTTATTAAAACAACAACAAACACACTCAAACCTAAATGCCAAATAAAGAATCAAAACCAAAACCGCCTTCGAAATTAAATGAATAGAAAACAAAGCAGCAAATATGTTTAAGTAAAAAAAACCAAAAATACAAAAAAAAAAATAAAACATAGAAACATGAAAAAAAACAAATAAAATAAAAACAAAATAAACCAGACGCGGAATATCTTTTGATGTAAATGGCAACAATAGCAACAAATCAGTTAAACAAATTTATTTCGTCAAAAAAAAAAATAAACCAAAAATTAAAAAAAAAAATCCTAGAAAAAAAACCGTATAATAATCATAAAAAAAAGCAGACGAAGCAGCATACAATATGGCACTATAAATACAAACCAATTTGGCCGAAAATTCATTCATTTGATTTGTTTCTATTTTTATATATTTTTTTTTTATTTCATTTTTTGTTTTTTTTAAACTTTTGTTTTAAGCATATGTGTGTATTACTTTTGGGAATATTTCATTGTCTGGCTCTTCCGCTTCGCTAAGCTTTTGTTAAGCGCTTTGAAGTTGAAATGGTTTACTGGGTAAACGACTTCCTTGAATTAGTTTCAAATTATGCAAAAAAAAACGCACACGCATACTTGTCAACAATTAATAAACTCATTAATTACTTAATTAATTAAGCAATCGTGTTTATTACTCGTATTTTTCCGTGACACAATTGTGCACACTGTCTGTGTTTTCTCTATTTTATTTTATTTTTTTTCTTGCTAAGACATTTATCTTACCTATGGCAAAAGCCAAGAGAAAGAAATATGGCATATAGAGAAAAAACGTTGAAAAGGCATTAGTCGAAATGAAAAATAAGTTGACGTGTTGACTTATTTCGAAAAAATCTATTTAATTTGCATATTTGACAAGCTTCAAGAAAACTATGTATCGGCATTAAGCAAAAACGAAAATAATCTGCATGTGTATTTTCGTATACAAATGCGAATCACGTAAACCAAAACAAGCGACAAAAAGTAAAACAAAAAAAAAAGAGAAATAAATGGCACCAACGGCCGAAGTCACGCCCGGCGTCACACTTCAATTTATTTTTATTTTTTACTTAATATAATTTTTTTTTATTTACTTATATATTTTTTTTTTTTTTTTTTGTTTTCAGCACACAAATGCTAAATTTCGGTTTTATTTTTTAGTGTCAATGAACGCGCAACAAATGTGCTGCCTCTTCTTTTTAAGTAGACACAAAACAAATTGAAGTCAAAAAAATAAAACGAAATGGCACAAAAAAGAATTTCCACATATGTATGCATATATTTAAATTCCATACATTGTTGCATTGCTTGCTGCCATTTTATGCAAATATTAATATTTTATTTATTTGCCTGTATATGTGTAAATAAATATATTGTGTAGATTTTTGTTGAGCTCAGCATAGACACAAAATTGCTAAGCTGCCACAAATGCTATTAAGCACGCTGTTAAGGCACTGTTATCACACTGTTATGATACTGTTCATTCTAGCAGCAACACACATAATAAAAAAATCACAACTGTCTGCGATTAATAAATAAATAAAATTTAAAAGCCAGACACCTTAGAGCCATGAAAAAGTAACGTATGCAAAAAAAAAATAAGAAAAAAAAACTACACAGCACAGTTTTTTGTACACAATGAGGCATTAAAAAATTAATAATAATTATAGGTAAAAATTTTTTAACCTGGAAAAAATTTAAAAAAGTGCACATGCAATCATTTAATTTTATTAAAAAAAAAAAGCTAAACAAATAAACGTATAAAACTAGCAGAAATTACAAAAAAAAAATAATTATATTATCAACACAAAAATATAAAATTAAAAAAAAGGCATTCCCTAAAAACAAATCCAATCATTGTGGCTTATCTCGTTTATAAATAAATATTTATTACATAATAAAGCGACAAATGGGCATTCGAGTAACTTCCTAATACGTGTTAAAAATTTACTACTTTTTGCATATTTTAACATGTGTACAGAATGCTTGTTAAACAATAACAACAACAACAGTAAAAATATGTGTGTAAAAAAATAAAATCGACAAATAAAAACCAGGCATGATTTACAATTGGGAAAAACAGTTAAAATGCCCAACGGGCAACTGCTAAAACCAAATAACTGCGAAAATATGTTAAAAAAAGAACATACGATAAAACTAGAAGAAGAAGAAGCAGTAACAGCACCAGAAACAAAAAAAAAAACAGCAACACATGAAAACCGAAACCAAAAAGCAACAACAACAATAACGGAAACTAAGCACATGGCTGAGCATTTTTTATAATTTTATTTTTATTTATTTATTTATTGTATTTTTACTTGATTAACCCTTTGACGTGTGCAGTGGAACAATTTTGAGCACGTCTCAGAGAAACAGATGTTCGCATATAATTCATGCCTTTGTGTTTACATGCGTATGTAGATAATGAAAATAAATAATAACAGAAGTTTAACTAAAAAAAAATAAATAAATAAACTCTTGTTAAGAGCCAGAATTAGAATTAAGGAAACTGCTTGAAATATTTGGTAAAAAAATTCAAAATGAATAAGAATAGAAATTTTCAACAAATGCATTTTAAATATGAATATCAAAAACTAAATCTAAATGTAACGAAATAAAACCTTGTAATTAAAAAACAAAAGTCAAAAATATTTATAAAAAAAAACCTTTTTTAAAACAAAAAATATAGGCAAATTAAAAATAGAATGATTTAAAATAAATGAGTAAAAAGTTCAACAAATTATCAGCAAAAACATACGTGAAAAATAATTAAGAAGATTAAATAAAAATTGAGAAAAAATAATATAAATTAAAAAGTACTTAAAATTTATTTAGTAATTATAAACCCAAGTACTAATAAATAATTGAACAAAAAATATATATATTAAAATCAGACTTAAATAAACATAATTAAATAATTCAATAGTAAAAAAAATTTAAAACTTAACAGACACTGGTGCTGCATCAGATTTGAACAGGATGCAATTTTCTGCGCTCAATTAGCTGCGGCAACCAACTTACCAAACTACCTTAAGTGCATTGCAAATGATGTAACTACTTAACCTACTTCATGTCGTAGACGAAGAGGAAAAAGCTACGCAAAGTTTAAAGCACATTAACCTGTCAATCGTAAGCACAAAGCCAAAAACGCCCACGTCGCATAAAGTAATTATGGTAAACGGTAACCAAGCTGTATTCAGTTGTCTGCACTACTCAATGCGGCATAAACTTATTACACACACATCCGTTTCAACAATGTTCATTAGACAGCAGCTGTGTCCGTTTTGTCCACACTGAATGGCAAGGGTTAATGACGAAAAATGAGAAATTTGCTAGTTTGTCGCATTTTTTCGGCTGTGGCTACTTGTGGCTAACTGTCTGCCTTTGTTCGGCTGCCAGACTGACCGTGCGCGGCGCGGAACTTACTTTGTGACTATGCAGTGCGGCTTGGCACATTTTGAGCTTTTGTGCATTGAAGCGTATGCAAATGAGATGGCTTCGTTTGTTGTCGTATTGTGTTGTTGTTGTTGTTGCTGCTGTTGTTGTACGTTTTAATCAAACCAAGCCAAGCCAAGCCAAATTAAAACACACAAAAATACACACTATAGAGAATAAGAGCAGAGGCAGGTCAAATAAGGGAAGTAAGGGAAGTGGCAGCAATAGAAGGAGCAACAAAAAACCAAATCGAAGATCAAATGCCGAAATTATAAAAAGCGCGACAAATCGATGCGAAATCGAAGCAATAAATTAAATTTGTTTCTTTTATTTCTTTCTTTGCTCGCTTGACGGAGGGCACACACAGCGACGCAAACGTTTTTCGGCATAATCGAATGTTGCAAAGAAGTAAAAGAAAAAAAAAAAAATCAAAACCAATAAAAATAAAATAAATAAAAATAATTAAAAAAAAAAAAACATAAAGCCCCAAGCTTGCGTAGACTGTTAGTTTTATTTTTCTTGCTTTAAAATTTATTTTTGATCTTGTCTTGTTTTATTACCATTTATTTTTGACTCACCTTTTTCTCAACCAACGGTCGCGTATAGATGAATTCCTTCTGCGGCGAATACAATTCTGGCGGAAAGCCTTTGAATGAATAACGCAACCTGCTCGCATCGCAATCAAGGCCATCGATGTCACAGTCTGCGCATGCTATGCCAGCGTCACGCCGCAGGCAGGACATGGAAGCATTTATGGAGTGTGCTGCAGAGACGGAGCGTGGATAGCCTACACCGCCGCCGCCACCACCGCCACCACCGCCGCCGCCGCCGCCATCATTCAAGGTCGCATTACGTGCGCAGCCAAGGCAATTGTGCTCGTTGCCGTTTGTTGTGACTGTGACTGTGCTGGCGGTTTGATTGCTATGCGCTGAGTAGCTGGAGCGTAGCGTAGCGCCATCCTCTGCGCACAGTTGGCCGGGACAAGTGCAGATGTCGCGTACGCGCAGTAAACTCTCGAACTCGGCGCTTGCCAAGTCGGCAGTTTCACTGGTCGTTGTAGCGGACATTTATTTGTATTTAATTGTTGTTGTTGTTGTTATTGTTGTTATTTTGATTGTTATTTTTTGTGTGTTTGGATTTTGTGGATTAACGCTTGTGGTTTTGTTGTGGCTATTTTAAGTTGCCTACTTATCGTTTTGTGTTTTAGAATTTCTTTTTGTTTTATTTAATTATTTTTGTTTAGTTGTTTTAGTTACTTGTTGTTGCCAAGCACGTGAAACAACATTTACGTATGCTCTGCGTTTGGCGCGTTTTTCTTTTATTCTTTTTTCTAAATGAATTTTTGTTTGTTAATTGAAATGCGGTGCGAGTAGCTGACGCCAGCAACGGCAGAGCCGCTGCCAAAGCAGTCGCACACATAGACGCCGCTGATCACAATTATGTTAGCGGCAGCGTAACGCACGCACCCACAATAATAATAACAACAACAACAACAACAGCAGCAGTAATAACAAAAACAATAAGCGGCTAAAAACGTTAACAGTTTGTTGCTTGGCGCGAATTTTTGCCTTAAATCAACATAAGCTACAAATTGTATCTTGCTGCTGTTGCCGTTATTGTCATTTTTTTCTTTTTTTAATTTTTAATTGCTGCAATGGTTTTGTTTTTTTTTTTTGCACACACTTAATAAAGTAAGCAAAAAAAGAAACAAAAAGAAGCTGGCACATTTGCTACTTTGTATCTAATAAAATCACATTACAGATAAAATCATAAGCAGTTGAGTAGGCAAAAAAAAAAAAAGAAATGAAAAGCAATGAAAAGATCAAAAAAGCAACAACAACTACCAAAAATTAAAAAACAAAAAAAACTTGTTACTATCAGCGACAACTGTGCTGCGGCTGTAAAGCAGTTACTGTTAGATTTTTCTTTGCTGCATAGTTTTTTTTTACATAATTTGTTTATTTTTTATGGTTTTTTCTTTGCTTTTATTTTATGTCTGCTGGCGCGAGCAATAAGCAAGTTAAAAAAAGGCAAAAAATTAAACTGCTAAAATGAAAAAAATAAAAGAAATAAAAATCAATGTTTCGCGTAATTTTTTATGCACGCGCGTGCGACTTTTTTTTTTTTTGTACATGTATGTGCATATTTATTTTGTATTTATTTTATTTTTGCACATTATTTAAACTTAAGCAATTTGCGCGGTTTTTTTCTTGTATTTTTTTTCATGCTGTTTTTGGTATATTTATTATTATTTTATTTCTTTAGAGTTAATTTTTTTAACATGTATTTTTCTTTCATTTTTTTATTTATTTATTTTAATTTTTTGTGTATTTTGTGCAAGAAAAGCGCGAAGGCCGCACATCAACTTCATGTCAAAAAAAAAGTTGCAAGTATACACGCACACACAGACGCACACACACATTCATAAGACACGCACAGGCACACGCACACACAGAGTTTGTATAAATTTTTTTTAAAACGCTCATACGCTCAATCGGCCACTCGTGCAGTTCTTCTTAGTTTCTTAAAAAATTATGAACAATTTTTTTTCTTGGTTTTTCTTTTTTGGTTACAGTTAAATCACAAACCGTGTTTTATTGCTTTTGTTTTTGTAACAGCAACGCTGCTGCCTTTATGCCATTGCGCTTTGAGGCCTTAAAAAGCACACAGAATATTCGTTACGTGTATTTAAATTTTTTGCTTTTTTTTTTTTTGTATTATGAAAAAACGCGCAAAGTATTACGGCGCAAGTAACGAAGCCGTAACCGTATCGATATTTAAAAACGGTTCGAAAATCGCGCGTTTCTTTGCAATTTTTTATAAATTTTGAAAATTTTTTTTTAAATATGTTTCGCTTGCTCGAGTTGCCGCTGGTTACTGTTTAACTGCCGCCGCCAAGAAACAACGTCCAACATCCACGTTCACGTTCACGTCCAAAAGCAGCGACAGCGACAGCGTCTGTGCGTCGCGTCGTCTCTGAGGCGAATACCATATTCTGTGTTGTTGTGCTTATTTTTTATTTCGTGTGTGTGTTTGCTTGTATTCAAGACTCTTGACACAAACCGCTTTTTGAAATTCGTTTTCAGCTGCTGCTGCCGCCGCTCGTGTTGTCTTTAACGTATACATTTTTGTTGTTGTTTTATTGTTTCTACTTGTTTCATTATTCGCTTTATTTTATTTTCGTCTTTTTTTATTTTCTTTTATTTATTTTTTTTTTTTTTGACTTTTTTGTTGTCTGTCTTTTATGCTCACGCCAATATATAGACTACTCATCAGAGCCAGAGTCAAAGCCAGCGTCAAAGTCAGGCGATCGTATGGAATTAATACTCATGCTAAATAAACGCTATACGCTCTCATGCCGCTCACCACATATCGCAAAGTAGTTGGCAACATTGTGAATTTTTTGGCGTAAAAACCGCCTCTGCCGCCGTATGCAAAACTAAGCCAATTCAGAAACAACAAAAAGCAAAAACAAAAACAAAAACTAGCACTTCAAAGAGCATATTGGCACATAAGCTCTTAACAGCCAAAAGCACAACGTGTCTCATACACAGACACACATTTACTCATTCTCCACAATCGGCTCACACTCGTGCGCTCGCGCTTAGTTTTATATAGGCGGCGTGAGAGCATGGCTTAAAACCCCAATTAAAAGAGCACAAGAATTTGCAAAATCATACACGCATAACGGGGCGCATAAAATTTAATTACACTCTTCGTAATGCACAGCTTCAAATCCAAGCCGGTTCTCTTCACTTTTTCTCGTGCAATGCTTAATAGGCGCCACCACACACTTACACAGTACACCTTAGCTCATGATAAATTTTGATTTATAGATAAGAAGCAAAACGTCATTGTTATGCGCTGATAACGCATAATTTTTTTGTTATTTTTCGCTCTTCAAATTCATAATGTTAATAAATTTAAGCACTTTCGCTTTCGTTTTGTTTACGCTGAGTTTATCAGTGTTTATCGCGTATACGCCACCGTGATAAGGCCCTTGCGCACATGCGTGTTCCTAAGATATGCCTAAGCAAATATGTGCATAAATCTGTGCTTGTGCATGAGTAAGCATCAACCTATTGCAGCACTTTCATGTCTATTTATACACAGTCGCATATCGTGCGAGCGTGTACATACATATGTATGTATATGGGCGAGCAGAGTAAACATTGGCCTAGAGTACAATTTTCTTCTGATGCTTATTTCTTTCTATATGTAAAGCTGTCTGTGGCCGTTTTCAACGAATTAGATACTTCATCATAAGATTTGAAACTCTACTAAAAGTTCTAAAGATAAATTCTCAATATTGAAACAGCAAGTAAAAAACAAGTGCCATTGTACTTGATTTGCGAGCTCACAAAGTATTGTAAGTATAAACGGACAGGTGGCTGATGTTTCATTACGCTATGTTTTTTCTTTCTAAATTTTAATTGATGAATCGTATTTTAATTTTTTTTTAAGTTGACCCGCATGCAAAAGTTTTTCTTTTTAAGTTTTTACTTTCCTTGCTATTTTCTTTATTTATTTATTTTTTCTTATTTTCTCATTACTTAAATATTTGCTTGGCAATAAATTTTGAAGTGCTTAGCGCATGGCTTAGGCAATTTGGGTTAAATTTTGGGCTTTGTTTGCCTTTGTGCGCTATGCGTTGCCATAAAGGCAGCTCAGCCGAGCGCCCAATTAAACCCGCATCTAATTGGCTTTACGCATAGCTTTCTAATTTATTACGCTCCGCTTTTTTCATCCCCTTTTGCTTCTTGATAGTTTTAATTAAATAATAAGCCACACAGTGGTCAAAATTATTATTACCATAGCAAATAGTTGACCTCAGCAGGCGAAAGTTGAATGTCTTTTCTTAATGAATGGCAACGAAATAATTTACTCAAATTTGAACAATTAAAAGTGCCAGCAGACAGCCTGAACAGGCATGCCTGCACGCATCACTATAGGCGGCAAAGGCACATTATCAAGGCATTGGGCAAGCGACTGCACATTTGACTGCAATGCAATGAGACAGCAAGTGAAACGAAAAAAAAAAAAAAAACCATTACAAAAAAAAAAGCATAGAAAATAATTAGTTATGTAGGTAACGCACTAGACGTTAAAAATAAATAAACAAATGCGGAGACTTGTAGCCAGACACATGCGTGTGCATAAGCACTCGACTGCTGCTGGC
This sequence comes from Stegana nigrithorax, assembly GCA_037044495.1. Lineage (NCBI taxonomy): Eukaryota > Metazoa > Arthropoda > Insecta > Diptera > Drosophilidae > Stegana > Stegana nigrithorax. The sequence continues at coordinate 41,288 of JBAMBQ010001606.1, read as the reverse complement.
ACAGCCTCAAAGGCGCAGCGCGCACGCAGCTGCGATACATCAAACACGCGCCAGGCGAAGCCACTTGAATCTGGCATAGACAAACATTCGCTGCCAGCACAGTCGAGTAGTCGACCAGTCGAACAGTCACATAGAGGAGCAGTCGAGCAGCATGCCAAGAGCATCAAGAAGTATCTATGCGTAGCTTATACGAGTATCTATGCGTAAACTTTTATGCATGCCTGCCAGGGTATTATCAATAATTAAAACGAAAAAAAAAATGAGAAAAAAATATAAAATATTATTAACATGCAGAAGACTTGAAAACTTTACGCTTTGTATATATTTGCTTTATTGCTACAACAGTAACAACAACATTAGCAGCAGCAGCAACAGCAGCCAGCACAAGCAACAAAGTAAACCGAAATAGGAAAATAGCAACAACTGCGATCAAAACATTTGTTTAGCATTAAATGCCAAAGAAAGAAATAAGCGAAAAAAACAAAAAAAAAAACAAACTAAAATTCAGCAAAACAAAACTAAACTAAGTAAAAAAAAGAAGCAAAAAATGTTGCTACGCTACATCAACATCAACGGCAACTGCTGTGCCTCTTGCTGGCGAGGGTCGATCAAGTGCTCTTAGCATTCGCGAATTTCAACAAGTCTATCCACGCGTTGTTGTACAGAGCAACAAAGTGAAATAAATAAAGATACAAAGCACTCGATACGGTTTGTTTCTTTTTTTTTTTTGCTTGTATCCAAGAGCACTACAATAATAACAACAAGAATAGTAAAACCAAAATGCAATTACGCATGCCAACACACTTGCGTATGCCATGCCTTGTTAGGCGCCAAACTTAAAAAACGTACAAGCAAAATAAAAAAAAAAAACAAAAAAAAAAAATAAAAAGAAAATTAATAAAAATATCTAGCAATAAAATCTAACTATGAGATCATGCAAACATACAGACAGAATGTCGCTACATTAGCTAAACGCACATGCGCTGCACATTAAATGTTAATAGTTAGTGCTGCTCAAACTGTAAACGATACTCCGTCGCCCAATTAGCGTAGGCAATGCCACTCAAACTATAATTGATATACACGAATATAGCTCAGCATCCATCCATCCATATGCCTAATTGCAGACCTGTCAATCCATTTAGGCAAACATTTATGACTTGTCTTTCATGCGGCCGCTTCAGTCACTAAGCCATGATGTATGCAAATATAAAACCCTTAATGCGGCATTCACTTACGCAGTCAATAATTAAGTAAAAAAAATTCATGCTAAAGGGAAAAAAAGAAACAAAAGAAAACAAAACAAATTCGCATAACTGTCGGTCATAATTAAAATTCGCGCAACATCATCTTTAATTACGTGCGCTGTCAATCATTAAGCGCTGCTGAGACTCTACACATACGATACTCATACACCACACTGGCTGCCTGTGGCTTGACACTGTGCACAATGAAACTAAGACAACAGGCACTTCACTATAACAGAGACTCGCACTTTCCGCATAGAGCGACCAGCAGCCTCACAGTCGCAGTCGCAGCAATAGAGACATATGTATGTACATATGTATATGACAGCAAGCGTCTAACGATGCGAGCGGTTGGACAAATGGGAATACGCATACGCATAATTTAGTGCAGATGGTCGAATGGCTGAAATCATGGGACCATGAATTCTTAGTTAACCCTGAGTAACGCTAACGCCAACGCAATGAAGAGCACTCATATAAATTTATATTGTGTTGTACATATATACATATACATATGCATACATGTATCTATAAATCTTTCTATTGTTTTTTATTTGAATATATGTATATAGTATATGTATGTATATTTGTACACATGCAAATTGAGTCGAAAAGATTGCACAAATTTGGACTTGTGGCTGCTGCTGTGTGCGCTGCTCTTGATTTTTAATTGCGTTTCATTTAACTTATATAATAAATGGTCAACAGATGAGTTACTAATGTATACACGCCACCCACTCGCGCGTGTCTCTAAGGCTCGCAGATCTTGGCGAAGATACAAGCCACTGCCCACATGTGCTGCTTAGCGGTCTCGTTGTCCTCAAGCCAAAGTGAAATTCTGTTGTGGTTTTCATCTTAAATCCACACAAGGAATATTATAGCATTTTTATAATGCAATCTCGATCCAAGTTGGTTGCCTTAGCTTAGCTGAGTCTTTTTTTTAATCATGCTGCAACAGCTGATATAGCAAAACACCACATAAAGCTAAAACTAACCAATCGATATGAGACAAAGATCTATGAATCGCTTTTTCATTATCGTAATTCAGATCACAGCAATATTATAGTAATCTAGCATAGCTTCGTAATGATCTCTTAGAGCTTTGACATTTCAATCAATATATAGATTATATTGTGCATAATCAGTACAGATTATCAGCCCGAGCTTTACTAAAGTACATAGATCTATGTGAGCATAGGCATGCTGTTGACTTTCTGCTATGCTTATGCAAAAATAAGAATTTCAATCCAGTCAATTTATTCAAGCGTCAACATTATCAAGTAACATAAACACATCATTGCGATATTCCGCTGCGATCTCTGTCTACCCATTATAATAAAGTATTTGTATTTAAATAAGCGATTATATTGCCATTAGTTCAGTCTACTTAAAGCAAGGGTATACATTCTGTACGCCTCATTAGACTTTACTATGCCCAAAAAGTCGTTAGTACCTAAACACGATCGCGGCAGCGAAATGAAATCAGTATGCGAGACTCGTTGAACCAGAACAACTGTCTAAGCACATGAACCAAACCAAACCGAACCGAACACAATACAATAAAAAAAGAACAAAAGCAAATAAATCAAATGTTATACAACGTTTCCAATTCGATTATCGGAAAATTGATTGGCATGCAATCATTCAAACAGACAGTCAAGCAGAAAATATTCAAATTGCTCAAAGATTTATACACACAACTCGAACTGTTGAAAATGAAATTTCATTCTGCCAAACATTGTATAAAGAAACCAAAATAAAACAAAAAATAAAAATAAAAAACGCAGGAAAGAAAAAAAAACTAAAACCAGAAAATTATCTTCTAAATTAATCGCTTTTTTGCATATGCAAATCTACATATATGTATATAAAGCCCATAAAAAGTAGAAAAAATTAAATATAATGCATAAACGGTTTTAAAAACTGAAGTTGACGTCAGTGAAAAACCTCAATTGGATCGGCAGCATATTGCCTAATAATGATTTCCCATGCGGATGACTAATAGCCATGACTTTGGCATTTCGCCGTTACTGATGTTGGAAGCATGCTGAAACATGATCTGTTTAGGTTTATTGTACTTTCCATTTATCCCAGTTGACAAGAACCATTTATGATATAATTATGAATTTAATATCCTACAGAAATTTAAATACATCAGAAGATGAGTACTGCTACCGTCTACAATATGCTTCAATGACTGATACTGCGCCTTTTGTATATGTATATAGACTGGCAGTATAGCTACAGAAACTGTGCAGTGAACACGCGGAAATCATTAATGCTGAGATCGTAGAACTGTGTTCAGTTTGCGTAAGTAATTGGAAAAAAAAGGGTCTCGGCACTTCGCTCTGCACATGGTCAGCTGCATAGCTAGAATAGTCTCGCAGTTGCAATGTTTCGATGATAGAAATATTCGTTGATTTGATAGCTGCTTGCAGAAGTCTTTTATACGTTATGCCTGGGCATGCCTATGTCCGTCGCTTGCAACACAAAACCCAATCTGTACATTATTTATTTAAGCTTGCTGACATGGTGTAATTGTCTGGCAAACATGCTGACCATGTCTGCACACGACGTCATGTTGGTCTGTCCATGCACGCTTTGTTGTCCGCTTTGAGGCGTTGAGAAAAAAAAAAAAAACATAAAAAAATTAACAACATGACAAAGTGTTGCACCATTATACACGGGTGTGAATAAAAAAAGAGTGAAGAGGAATAAAAGCAAAAAGAATAATGAAACCAAATGTTCCGCACTCAGCACGATCAGCAGCAGGGCCATTGAAATATGCAGTCAAAAACTTTTTCAATCGAAATGTTTCTTTTTTTCTTGAATTTTTTTTTTTGTATTATATATCGAAATTTGTTCAATGAATTTAAACAGGCTAACAAGCATAGAGCAATGTTAAGTAAAGTAAAGCAAAACAAAGCCAACCGCGGCACAAGGCAATGAATTATAATTTGATACGCTAAATTTGAGCAGATTGGCGATCATAAAAGTTTTTCCCAAAACTTTTTTTTAATGGTCAAGCGTCTTCATTGATTCCAAAAACGTAATTGAATAATGCAGTATGAATAAATACTGAGGCATGTTAGAAAATGCAAAAAGTAAAAAAACAAAAAAATTAAAATCAAATGCCAACAGCTTTAACAACAACAACAATAACAACAACAAAAACAACAACATAAAAACATGCAATTACAATTTAAAACAATTTTCTGTTAAGTTTGCACTTCCAGTGTCAGCAATATTCGTCGAGTGTCGATCACCAGCCCATGACGTCCACGTCACCGTCCGCCGCTTAACACCACCAACAGCGAGCGAATGAACGACCGACGTGACAGAATTTGAGCAAGCCAAAAAATAACTTTTCCACTCACACACACCACACACCATAGCACAGCACAGCACAGCACACGAGGATTCGCTATGCACTACTCCAATTTCGCCAAATCCGTAGTTGAATAACAGACAAACAATTTGCAAGTTTTTCTGCAATTTGTATTGTTTTTGTTGTCGTTGTTGTTGTTGTTTAAATTTTGTTGTTGTTATCTCGCGATGAGTAAATTTCACTAGAAACATGCACAGGCGATCTTCAGTAGACGAACCCATTGAAGAATCTGCTGACTGACGCGACCAAAAGCCTCAAATCATCTGACTATGTGCGGCATTATGCGTTTTGACACCGAATAAACTTTAGACTGAGCACAAAATTTGGTTCGACTGCGTTTTAACGCCGTGATAATCCTTGCGGGCATGTTTATCGCAGGTGAAGATAATTAAATTAACTGCACAGAAGATTGTTACGGACAGGCGGATTAATCAAGTGATTTTTTTTACATAGTTACATCAATTAAAAAGACATGCCATAAATAATCATTAATATGCCGCATCTGCGCAAGTATAATGGAAAACACAAAACAAAAGAAACAAGAAAAAAAAACAACAACAAACAAAAAATAAATAAGCAACATTGACCTTTTGTGCACAAACAGACAATGGCAGAACTTGTTTAGACAAGTTCATGAATTATTGTCTTGCATTGCTGTTGAATAAATAAAGTTAAATAATAACCAATAATAAAAAACAACAACAAAAATTAAAAAAAAAAAAAAACAAACATTATTACATTAGACATTTCCTAGGCAACTGCTAGATACCAAGCTATGACATTAATTATGTGAAAAGTTGCCATTTATGCTAAAATAAGCATCACGTTCATTTATTTAACATCGCAGCTCGCATTGTTAGCAGACACTTAACATGCTTAGACATTGCTTCTATTTGTATCTTAATTAACACAGATTACCCGCTCATTGTGAGCCAGGGCAAGAAACCACTGTGCAACTGGCTAAAATAACTAAAAGCCCAAGTTAGAACAAGTAAACGACATGCTACACATTTGTGTAAATTTGCTATTACGGGCAAATGTCAAACGCAATTAGACATGGCAAAGCTGCGTACAATGCCCATTAGCATATGTGTATAAATACTGCAAAAAAAATGCTAACTGAACCATATGCGTTTATGTTATTTAGTTCATTTCAACTTAATTATTTATTAACCAGTTAATGATCTCTCAGAGCAAAGCGTCTTGCAGCAGAGCTTATTTTAATTTCTTTAAAGAAAATATAAAAATTTTAAATCACATTCTAAATCTAGGGTTTAGCTTATTACTATCTAGATTTCAACTAAAGAATACAGTTATTTAATATTTAAATTATGTATTTTTGAAATGTTGTACTGTAAGTAAAAATGGAAGAAAAAACTTACATGTAAAAAATAAAAAAACGCAAACGAATTTTTTATCACTTACAACACACAGTCAGCACAAAATATCAACTTAACATTTAATAAATTTTAGCAAAAGCAAAAACAAATCAGAAGGCAAACAAAAATGATAAAATCAATCATGTAATAAATCATTAGTTGAACGCGAAATTGAAATCGAAATCACATACGCATTTAACATAGTAAATGCCAAAAGCCGCTTTTAATAACGAAATCATAGCGAATATTAATAAAAAAAGTATTAAACAAAATATGCAAAACCAAGCCCAAAATATTAAAAAAAAAAACTAATAAATTAAGTTAGACTTCCTTTGTGCACATGAGAAATATTTTCTAAATACAGTCGAACTTCTATAACTTGGAATCTCATTATCCACATGTAACGAATAGGGAGTTTGCGTAATAGACACTTGATTTGGATCGAGTTATAGAAGTTCGATTGTGTAATCGAATGTATCAATGGCCTAGAATAATTTACCTTACATACTGAAATTATTTTTGTACAGATTACACAAACCTCCCGCTTTCTACTTACTCAAACATCATTGTTATACCCATGCCTCTTTATAGAGGATATACTATACATTAGAAAAATAAGCACATAATCCATATTATGATTTTTAGATCAATTGCAAATTTATTGTACTACATACATCATTATTTTTTTTTTTCTTTTTTTTTCATTTTTTTTTTTTGATATTTTTCGTATTGCTAAAAGTTAGTCTCAGCCGTTTTGTTGTTCTACGTAGATACCCTACTTGAAAAATGCCGCAGGGCGCTTGGGCACAACAAAGCAATGCAGACACGTTTCGTTTAAAAAAAAAAAAAAGTAAACCCAAAAATAATCGTTTTAAGCATTTGTCAGGTCATCAAACATGAATTGTCGTCAACAAGAGATGAGACAGCAGTGAAAGCGAAAGTATGTTGAGGAAATCGCGATTTAAGCCTGCGATTCATTGATTTCAGTCGTGGCCATAGTCTTGGAGTCAGAGGCAAGATCGTCCCTGCCGCAAGCCATGCAGGGCATCTTCTCACGCAGCACCTGCTTGTACTTAGGATGGCTGGAAAAGGGATGAACGCCGAGGTAAGTACTGGCCATGGCAGCCACGCTGCTGCCTACTCACCTGAGACCGTAGACGATCGGATTACAGACTGCATTCGCTTTGGCAAAGACCGAACCGCAAATCGTGCTCAGCGGCGACAAGCTCATGGATTCGAAGATGCCCGCATAGTTGATAATGGTATACGGTGTCCAGGCAAAGAACCACAGCGAAATGGTAGTCAAGGCAACCTTCGCCAACTTGATCTCGATCGCTTTGCTCTTATCGGCCTCACTGTTGCGCAACGAAGCCACATTCATCTTCTTCGCCTGCTCGCGCATAGCCTTCTCGTGCGCAGCCACAGCCTAAGGGGCGATAGGAGAACACTTGTGCAACGCATTGGACGCTACAAGAGACGCTTGCACAACCTACCTTCATAATATGCCAATACGAGAAGATGATGGTGGTCAGTGGCGTGAAGTAAACCCACATCGAGTAGACAATAATGTAGGAGCGATTCCACCAATCCTTGGCAAAGTAATCCGTACCGCATGCAGTCATATTGCCCTCAGGCACATAACGATTCCAGCCGAACAACGGCACCAGGGCCCAGGTGCCGCAGACGCACCACACGAAGCTCAGGCGTAGCACAGCTGCCGTAACCGTGAGTGGCTTACGCGACATGCCCTTCACAATGACACAGTAGCGATCGTAGGCGATCAGAGTCATGGACCAAATCGACACACAACCGAACAGCGAGCCAAACATGCCGTACATCTCGCACAGAAACGGTCCCATGGCCCAGGTGCCGTAGAAGCCATTGAGCACCACCGGCGGGAACATGGTGAACATCATCATGAAATCGGAGAAGGCCAAATTCACCACGAACATGTTCGAGGGGGTGCGCAGGGACTTCGTTGAGGTGAATATGTACATCACAATGAAATTGCCAGTCAGCGACATGATGCCCAGTACCGAGATGACAAAACCGATAATTCCGAAATACAATGGCTCCAATGGTGGCCATTTATACCAGTACGGATCGACCATGTGCAATATATCTGCCGGCACGGTCTCCGCCAGACTGAGATTATTGCCATCGCGTAGATAGGCGAACTTCAGTGGATGCAGTGAAGCCATTTTCCCAAGCAGTAACTGAAATGATTTAGATAATTTTTTTTGGTGTCAGTGCATAGCACGTTATGCACGCTTATCCTTGCGCTGTGTAGGTTTCCTTTAATGCCCACTTTCGCCTTGTTGCGCTAGCAATGCTCGCGGACTTTTGTCGCGCTGTGCCAACGTGTCCACTGCTTTTATATTCATTGCCATTTACGTCTTAAGACGGCTCAAACGCTTACCAAGTACGGAGTCTAATTGCGCTAATCCAATTATGCGACGTTGCTGCCGTCTTTGCTGTCGTCTTGTGCCATTGTGCGATTGGGTGCTGATTGGGTGCGATTTGTACAATTTGGTTTTTCAATTGCTGGCAATTTGGTTTAGCGGATTATCTAGTCAGCCCACGTCAGTCACTGCATGACCGCCTGACTGCCTGGCTGTGCTTCCAACGCTCTTGGCGTTGCCTTGCCCAAGGTCAAGTTTGAGGCCTAGCGCCAAACACCCTACTCAGACGTGCATTGTGCAAATTATGAACTGTTGCTATGCCTATGGGCGACAATTAGATTAAGAATTATGGTCCCGTGCATACTTGTGCAACTTTTTGCCAAAGCCATTGGCAGCTTATTAGCTAAGCAAATATTCCCTTTAATGTAAATAGTAATAATTTTTATGCTTTATTTAAGCATATTGCCCGAATAGATATATTTATTGTTTTTTTTTTTAAATTTTTTTTTTCGATTTTTCTTATTATTGTTGCTTTATGCTGCTGCTGCTTTACTCTTTGACGTTTTCATTTATAATACAAAAAATTAACATTTCAAACATTTTCACATATTCTGCGAGTTCCATTAACCATAGTAAGACTGTAGGCCGACATCGATATATTGTTGCGTGTTGTTGTTCTTGCGCGCCTCTGCGCCCTGCTGGGCCAGCTCATTCTGCGTGAAGAGTGCGCGTCCTTGCAGCAGTATAAAATCAATCAGCCGCTTGTTGGTGCTCAATTTAAGTGCGTCGGGATCGGCACGTTTGCGCAAATAATTAAAGCAACATGTGCTACAATTTTTGGCATTATTATTATGCACACATATGTTTAAATATAAGAAGCAACAAAGTGCTGCGACTTACCGAAAATGTTTGGTGCCGCAAGCGTTGGCGCATTCATTGCCGCAGGAGTCACAAGGTAGGCCATATGCCGTTAGAAAAAACATTAAAATAAAAGCTAAAGATGCAGATAAGAAGAAGCAGTTAACACAATATTCGCATTATATGCATCATTTTCAAATATTAACACTACGCACTTAATAAAATAATATTTAAATGCATTTCACAATGCATTCTACTCATTTTCTGCCAACACAATTGTCTATATTACGAAATTTGCAACACATAGGCTTCAATTTTAGAAAAATGACTTCCTTGCGTATGAAATCCTTACAGAGCGCACAACGTCACAAGACGAAAGAGTTAGTGTTCGGCAGGATACGCTTTTATATTGAAAATCTGCCGCAGAAGATTTGAACGATGCAAAGTGGTGGGGGCAAAGCAATTCAAAGTAGCCATTGAAGCAGAAGACAAAAGTCCAAAGAAAAACCACCGCAGTATGCATGCATGGAATAATAAACAACGATTGCAGGACATACGAGTCAGTTTATGCAACAAGTTTCTCTACGCAAGTTCAACCCACTGCTGTCGCACTTGTGAATTATTATAATTGGTCAAGTTTAGGGTTGTGCAGTGGGGCAATGGCCATGTAAGTTTTTAAAGTATAAACGAAAAGTTTAAATGAATTTTGCATGCGAAAAACGTTCGTAATTTGGTACATTATTCAACTAAAAGGTAAAGCTTACAGTGACTATGCATATAGTAAATATATTATTTTAAAAGTAAAGTAAATAATAAAAAAACAGCAAAATAAACTTTAGTTAGATACTTGGAAAGAAAAACAGCATATTTTAAAATTAGTCTTTATTGACGACATAGCAGGTTTTTATAATACAATCAATAAAATATTGTAGTTCGCTTGTAACAAATCTATGGCGCATATATAGTCGTTACTAAAAAATAACCCTTAACTACAAAATTATTACTAACTGCGGGACAACCAACATTAAAATCGGTTTTATATAAATAATGTTACTGTTGCATACAATTTATTTTCTTTCTTTGATTCTCATTCAAATCAACCGTTAAACCGCGAACAGGGTGACTCTAAATCAGTTGAGCGCATTTTGAATCTTTTTGATTTAGTTGTCATTCACCACGTTCAATGTCAGTCACCCCAAAACAACAACAATTTTGCTGAAAAAATCGAATCACCCGTTTTTATAATTATTGTCAATCTGCCATTAACATATAGAATTCAATCAATGGTGGATACAATTTTGATTGATAAAGAAATTTAATTTCTTTGAATGCTACTCTTTTTAAACTGCAGCTACTTAGGCCTTAACATTTATCATCTGTCGGACACTTGCGTTTTTCCGATGATTCGCTGCAACATTTAAACAAACATTCGCACCAAATTGTTTTAATTTTGCGACTTTCTGTCAGACTTTCACAAAACAGCAGCAATGCTGCCAACTCACTTCATTTAACATATGTTTCAGATTCTGTTTGGTTGCTACAATACCGGGGTGCCAGCCACCTCTTCAAGCTACAATACGGCTGTTTTACACCGAATATAATTAATTAGAAAGACTTGGAATTAATTGGAGTTAAATATGCCTACATTTCCTAGATTTACTGCTGCACTGCGCGCAAATACAAATCTTGAGCGAAAGTTAGTAATTAATAAAGAACAGAAACCAATAGCCACTGCGAAGGAACTGCCACAACAACAAAATGAGTAATTTCACAATTCGCGTAAATGTCAACAAACTAACAATTATTTACATTGCAGCCATGCGGAAACTGGTCAACAGACAATAGCGCAACTACTCGCCGAGTTGCCGGCAGGTAAGCAGGCACAGGCGAAACTACAATTGCATAAGCTGCGAAATATCGTGCAGGAGTGTATGGGTTATGAAGAACAGCCACAGGTTGTCGAACATGCCACCCTTTATCTCTTCTGGTTGTTGCTTGAGCAACGAGTTATATCAGTAGCTACAGTCAACAGACTGCATAGCACATTTGGCAATATTTTCGATAAGAAACGCAATCAGTTACATGAATGCGTAAGGGCGGTGAAGGAACTTTTAGAAGATTATGAAGTAGCCGCGCTCAAGGATTGGAACCGCGCTCTGAGCAAACCTGTAACCATGAAGCTCTGGGGCGAGCATATAAAAGTAACGTGCAAACCTGCGCCGTGGGTTGATTTTACATTGCTGACCAATCTCGCGCCAGATGCGTTGCTAAACAATCGTACTGTTGCGAATTTTTCCATGAAGTACAAAACGAAAGCAAAAGGACCTAAAACAAACGTCAGCAGCAAGTCCAAACTGTCACCAGAACTGGAAACACTGCAAAGGCTATCGGAAAAAACAGGAGATGAGAATTTGCTGGCTAAAGTTGGTGAAATTTTGAATTCAAAACGCAGCAGTGACGATCTACAGAATGATCTGATGGAGTTGCTGGGTTTTGAGCACTTTGATCTGGCGCAGAAGATACTTTTGCTACGTACAACGATTGGCGCACAGCTCGAGCGTTATGGTAACCACGAGCGACGAGTCAAGGAGGTGAAACAGAAACAAAAGCAAAATCAAGGGGTCAGCGGCAACGAGAAACGACCCACAGTTGCCAGTACTGTGATCGTGCAGTCAGAGCAGGAGAAGCAACTGGGCAAACAGCGACGACGCGAAGATAAGAAGCTACAGCGCATTATGAAAAGTTTGAAAGATGATCCGGATAATCGCACACAGGACTCCAACACGGCTCAAGCAATTAATCCATTGCAATTGCGCATGCAACAACAACGAAAACTGCTCGAATCAGCACAGCAACAGCCACTGCTTAAGTCAACGCAACAGCTTAAGGAACAACATACAACAGGACGTAGCTTGACTAGCAGCACAGCACCCGTTTATCCTTACGTATTCGATAGCCAACTAACCGCCAAGCAACATGCAGGATTCATAGGTGGCAACCGCATTACACTGCCAGACAACGCACAACGCATTGACGGCCAGCAATGGGAGGAAGTCAAGATACCGGCCAATGCGCCACCAACGCTAAGCGTGGGCAACAATCGTATACAAATCGCGGAGCTCGATGACATTGGTCGCATGGCGTTTGCTAATTGTAAGGAGTTGAATCGCATACAGTCCGTCGTCTATCCCGTGGCCTATCATAGCAACGAGAATATGTTGGTCTGCGCGCCTACGGGCGCGGGCAAGACAAATGTCGCCATGCTGTCTATTGTGCACACGATTCGTTCGCACCTCAAGGATAGTCTGATCAATCGGGATGAGTTCAAGATTGTCTACATTGCGCCTATGAAAGCGCTAGCTGCCGAAATGGTAGAGAATTTTTCGAAACGATTGAAAACTTTAAACATATCCGTGCGTGAGCTCACCGGTGACATGCAGTTGACCAAGACTGAGATGGCGCAGACACAAATTCTGGTCACAACACCCGAAAAATGGGACGTGGTCACTAGAAAAGGTAAGTCGCTATCTTAGCTTACTTTAGCCAACTGATTGCAGTGTATAATTACAGGTGCTGGCGACGTAGCGCTTATTAGCCTGGTGAAGCTGCTGATTATCGACGAGGTGCATTTGCTGCATGGCGAGCGTGGTCCGGTGGTCGAGGCACTGGTGGCGCGCACATTGCGGCTTGTTGAGTCCTCACAGTCCATGATACGCATTGTGGGACTCTCTGCCACGTTGCCCAATTACATTGATGTAGCGCACTTTCTGCGTGTCAATCCCATGAAGGGTCTGTTTTATTTCGACTCGCGTTTTCGTCCCGTGCCACTGGACACGAATTTCGTGGGCATCAAATCTGTGAAACCATTGCAGCAAATCGCCGACATGGATCTGTGCTGCTACAAGAAGTGCCTGGAAATGGTGCAGCAGGGATACCAAGTGATGGTATTTGTGCATGCCCGCAATGCCACCGTGCGCACGGCAAATGTGATACGCGAACTCGCGCAACAGAACAACACGAGCGCAGTCTTCCTGCCCAGCGACTCGAATGCACATGGTCTGGCGCAGCGATCGATACAAAGGAGTAGGAATAAACAACTCGTTGAGCTTTTTGGGTGTGGCCTGGCCATGCATCATGCCGGCATGCTGCGAGCCGATCGCCAACTGGTCGAAAAGTACTTCGGCGAGGGACACATCAAGGTGCTCGTCTGCACAGCCACCCTAGCTTGGGGCGTCAATCTGCCAGCACATGCGGTCATTATACGCGGCACTGACATATACGATGCTAAGCATGGCTCCTTTGTGGATTTGGGTATATTGGATGTGTTGCAGATCTTCGGTCGCGCTGGTCGCCCACAGTTCGATAAAAGTGGTGTGGGCACGATTATTACGACATACGATAAACTGAATCATTATCTATCGTTGCTAACAAATCAGTTCCCTATTGAATCGAATTTCGTGCAGTGTCTGGCGGATAATTTGAATGCTGAAATCGGTTTGGGCACCATATCCAATGTCGAAGAAGCCATCGAGTGGCTGAGCTATACGTACTTATTTGTACGCATGCGCATCAATCCGCATGTCTATGGCATTGAGTACTCGGAGTTGCAGAAGGATCCCACACTGGAGGCACGTCGTCGCGCGCTTATTATGGCGGCGGCATTGTCTTTGGACAAGGCGCGCATGTTGCGCTTCAATCAACGCACAATGGACATGAACATCACCGACTTGGGACGCACAGCATCTCATTACTATATAAAATATGACACTGTGGAGACTTTTAATGAGCTATTGAAACCCATGATGAATGAGTCTGAGATCCTGGCGATGATCTCACAAGCGCAAGAGTTCCAGCAGCTAAAAGTGCGTGATGATGAACTTGAAGAACTCGATGAGCTGCGTGCGTCTTACTGCAAGATGAAGGTGTTCGGTGGTACAGAAAATGTCTGCGGCAAAGTGAGTTATACCCTTATAAGTTATTACAAGTGATAATCCAAGTTTACCTTCTGTCCAGGTTAATATATTGATACAAACATATCTCTCAAATGGTTATCTGAAATCCTTTTCGCTTATATCGGATCAATCGTATATCGTGCAGAATGTGGCGCGCATTGCACGTGCGCTCTTCTCCATCGTACTACGCAACAACAATGCCATCTTGTCCGGTCGCATGCTGCAAATCTGCAAAATGTTCGAACGTCGCCAATGGGAATGCGATAGTCATATGCGTCAGTTCAGTGCAATCAACGCGGAGACAATTGATAAGTTGGAGCGACGCGGATTTAGTGTTTACACGCTGCGCGAAATGCAGGTGCGCGAGCTAAAAGAAGTGCTGCGCAACGAGCGCAACGCGGAGTTAGTGCATCGCTCGGCGCGTGAGCTGCCGCTGCTGAATATTGAGGCTACTCTGCAGCCCATCACGCGCACAGTGCTGCGCATCAAGGTTGACATTTGGCCGGACTTCGATTGGAATGACCGCGTGCATGGCAAGACGAGTCAAAGCTTTTGGCTCTGGATAGAAGACATCGAGTCGAATTTCATCTATCACTCCGAGTTTTTCCAGATCACGCGTAAACTCGTTTACAGCGGACAATCGCAGCAGTTGGTGATGACGATACCATTAAAGGAGCCACTGCCGCCTCAATATTATATACGCGTAGCCAGCGACACTTGGCTGGGCAGCAACGACTGCGAACCTTTATCGTTTAGACATCTTGTGCTGCCGGAACACCATCCGCCATTAACGGAATTGCTGCCGCTACGTCCACTGCCCGTGACGTGTCTGCAGAATCCACTGTACGAGTCACTCTACAACTTTACGCATTTCAATCCCATACAGACGCAGATCTTCCATTGTCTCTATCACACGGACAACAATGTATTATTGGGTGCACCCACGGGTTCCGGCAAGACTATTGTTGCCGAGATGGCCATCTTCCGTGCACTCAACCAAAATCCACGTGCAAAAGTCGTTTACATTGCGCCGCTAAAAGCTTTGGTCAAGGAACGCATCAGCGATTGGAAACAACGCTTGGAGAACTCGCCGCTGCGTAAGAAAGTTGTGGAGTTGACAGGTGATGTGACGCCGGATGTGCAAGCGATACGCGAGTCACAAGTGATAGTCACCACGCCTGAGAAGTGGGACGGCATCAGTCGTTCGTGGCAGACGCGTGAGTATGTGCAGGATGTTGTGCTGATTGTCATCGATGAGATACATTTACTTGGCGAAGATCGTGGCCCAGTCATTGAGGTTATAGTGTCGCGCACAAATTTCATATCATCACATACCGGCAGAACGATACGCATTGTAGGCTTGTCCACGGCCTTGGCCAATGCGCAGGATCTGGCCAATTGGTTGGGCATCAAGAAAGTGGGTCTATATAACTTTAAGCCGTCCGTCCGTCCCGTACCACTGCAGGTACACATTAATGGTTTTCCTGGCAAGCATTATTGCCCACGCATGGCCACCATGAATCGTCCAACCTTTCAGGCCATACGCACCTACTCTCCCTGCGAACCCACCATTGTATTTGTGTCCTCGCGTCGGCAGACACGACTTACAGCACTCGACTTGATCACCTTTGTGGCTGGCGATGAGAATCCTAAACAATTCCTACACTTGCCTGAACAGGAAATGGAATTGATACTGCAAAATATACGTGAAAGCAATCTAAAGTTTTGCCTGGCCTTTGGCATTGGATTGCATCATGCTGGCTTGCAGGAACAAGATCGTAAATGTGTCGAGGAACTGTTTCTGCATCGTAAGATACAAGTGTTGATCGCGACAGCTACGCTGGCCTGGGGTGTTAACTTGCCGGCGCATTTGGTGGTCATTAAAGGCACAGAATATTTTGACGGCAAGGTAAAAAAATATGTAGACATGCCCATTACCGATGTGCTGCAAATGATGGGACGTGCAGGACGTCCACAGTTTGACAATGAGGGTGTTGCCGTCGTCTTGGTGCACGATGAGAAGAAGAACTTCTACAAGAAGTTTCTCTACGATCCATTCCCAGTGGAGTCGAGTCTGCTGGGCGTGCTAGCTGAACATATCAATGCCGAAATTGTTGCCGGCACAGTGCAATCCAAGCAAGCAGCTTTGGACTATCTTACCTGGACATATTTCTTCCGACGTCTTATACGTAATCCTACGTATTATCAACTGGATGCAATTGAACCCGAGCAGCTCAACGCATTCCTATCGACGCTGATTGAACGCGTCGTTTACGATCTTTCAGCCGCAGCTTGCTTAGTCGAGCGTGAAGGTCTACTGATGCCCACTTTTCTTGGACGCATCGCCTCATACTATTATTTATCATATCGCACTATGAAGCACTTCCTCGACAATTTGCAGCTGGGCATGAATACACGTGATGTGCTATTGGCCATTGCCGATTGCTATGAATTCGATCAGCAGCCAGTGCGTCACAATGAAGACAAACATAATGAGTAAGATTGCTTAGCCTAACTTGATCTTTATTAAATTTATTTAATTATTTTACCGCTTACTTCTGCAGAGAACTGGCTCAAACCACGCGCTACAGGCCGTCAGTGCCCAGCTGGGATTCACCATACACAAAGACATTCCTATTGCTGCAGGCACATTTTATGCGTCTGCCTTTGCCAAACTCGGATTATCTAACGGATACCAAGTCAGCGCTGGATAATGCGACGCGTGTCATGCAGGCAAGTGGTCACACATACACACTCCCTATATTTTTTGTTTCGTATTAATTTGTGACTTTTATTTAATTTAGGCCATGGTGGATTATACGGCCGAGCGTGGTTGGCTGTCAACAACGCTGGTAGTGCAACAGCTGATGCAGAGCGTCATACAGGCACGTTGGTTCGATGAATCGGAATTCCTGATACTGCCGCATGTCAGCAATATGAATGTTGACGTCTTTTATAAGATTCCACACGACTATGACTACATCTCGCTGCCCGTGCTGAAGGAGGTGTGTCGCAATAATTACGAAGCGCTTGCACAGCCATTGCGTGATGCTTTCGAGGAGCACGAAATCGAACAAATCTACAAAGTTATACAAGAGCTGCCGGAACTTGGTGTGCAGATATCCGTTCAAGGCCGCTACCTGGAGGATGCGAGCGCCACGCGTAAGCTGCTGGATGCCACACAATGGACGCCAATTCATGCGAATGAGGATTATGTTTTACTTGTGGAACTGTTACGCTTAAATGTCACAACGCGACTTCCGCCTGGAGGCACGCGCTCCATATATTGTCCCAAATATCCAAAGGGCAAAAATGAGGCTTGGTTCCTGACGCTCGGCTCACAGTCGAATGACGAGCTACTAGCCATGAAGCGCGTTACTGTGCGCGGTATGCGTGCAACCAATCGTATTTGTTTCCAAGCTACGCCGCGACGTGGTCGTCTTGTGCTCACATTGTACCTTATATCAGATGGTTTAATTGGCTGCGATCAGCAGTTTGACTTACAGTTTGAGGTCATCGATGCGAAGGCATAAACTTGTCTATCCTCTCAAAGTAAACTAAGCGTTCTAGCAGTGGATCTGAGTTTGACTTAGTTAATAGTCTGCATTTATCAATAGAACATATACATATATCAATCATATATATTTATTGTACAGTAGTCCCTAAAGCCGCTTTAAATTTGTTACTACATTTATACATACATTTTTACATGTTGTACTTGTACTTTATATAGCTAATGCAGGGAAAATATCAATAAAATAAATATAAGCACAATTTCATTATTTAGTATAAGAAAACTTGAACTAAAGCCTTATGAAGCGCGACAAGATAATGCTAAAACACAAAAAAGATGTACCAATATAATAACATTAATATAATAAAACGGCAAATCATCGAAGAAACTATTGACTTTTGGTCTGAGCTCAGCAGTTTTAAGTATTCAACTGGAAATCATCAGTATGCTAAAATTGCGGCATTTGTTCTAAACGCATGTTTAGCTACGTCTAAATCGTAAAAGCAAACCACCAAAGAGAATACACATAGAGGCATTAAATGTTTTTGGTTATCATTCTATGATCATGACGGGTTATACAGATTTTGTTATGAAGCATACAATTAAAGTTAGCTCCAAAAAGAGTGTGAAGTGCTCTATTAATTAGCTATACAGTGGGCTTATACACAGAATTATTTATTAAGTGGCGCTAAATTTCTGTGCTAACTGATAAACAAAAATCGATACATTAATTTTAGTGTTGCTCGCAAATTTTTTAATATTGGTTGCGGTATTTCAATTATCAAATGCTGGATGGGATTATCTTATCGCTACATGGGGGCAACCAAAAATAAAATAATTATCGTTTCTAACATACCCAAATATAAAAGAAGGTGTATAATTTTTTTCAAGTGCCAGTCACGTTCTCAACATCGTCGAGTCAACCTCTTACTGAGTTTCGCATATGAAATGCTGATAATAATCGTGCTCTTGGCCACACTCGTGGCTCTCTTCGTGTATTTCGTGCGTCATCAGTACAACTATTGGGAACGGCATGGCTTGCCCTATGATAAGCAAGCGTCCATACCGTTCGGTTCTCTGAAGAGTGTCAGCAAGCATGAAAAATCTATGGGCATGGCCATCTATGATGTCTATCTGCGCAGCCAGGAGCGATTTCTTGGCATTTATTTGCTCTTTCGTCCAGCCATACTGGTGCGTGATGTTGAATTGGCGCATCGGATCTTAGTACAGGATTTCGCTAGCTTTCATGATCGTGGCGTTTACGTTGATGAGGAGAAGAATCCACTGTCGGCGACTCTGTTCGCGCTGCGTGGCCAGAGTTGGCGTTCGATGCGCCACAAGTTGTCACCATGTTTTACATCTGGTAAGTTGAAGGGCATGTTTCCCACTGCTGAGGATATCAGCATCAAGATGGTGGAACACGTACAGGCACAATTGCCAGCAAAGGGCAGCAACGAAGTCAATTTAAAAGAAGTTTTTACAGTGTAAGTTTTTAAATATAGATTTAATAAACATTTTTCAATTTACGTTTTTCATTTCGTTCTTTTTTTTTAGTTATGCCATCGACATTATCGCCTCAACTATATTTGGTTTAGATGTAAACAGCTATAAGGATCCAAATAATAAATTTCGCAGTATAGTTGCCGCCGCACGCAAAAATACCACAATTATGGCCATAGTCACCATGTTGGTTATTCTCGTACCCAAGTAGGTTTCATAAGCCATGCAAACATTTCATTAGTAATGCAATTTTGTTTTCTTTTTTGGCTGTAGAGTGGCGGAATTGATTTTTAATCTTGGCATTAAAAACCATGTTGGTCTTGGTCTACTCGATATTGTTAAGGACACCATTGAATACCGTGAGAAACACAATATTGTGCGCAAGGATATGCTGCAGTTGCTCATGCAATTACGTAATACCGGCAAGATATCTGAAGACGATAATAACTGGAATACACAAACCCAAGATGGTATATTGCATTTACCATTTTCTTAAAAATCAAATGAATGAACTCGTTTCTATTTAAGGTCAAATCAAGGACATATCCCTGGAGCTCTTAACGGCACAGGCTCTTATCTTTTATATTGCGGGTCAGGAGACTACGGCCTCAACAGCTGCATTCACGATATTCGAACTGGCACAGTATCCTGAAATTCTTGCGAAAGTCGTGAACGAAATAGATGAAACCCTTAATAAGCATAATGGCCAAATTTCCTATGATGCATTGCAGCAAATGGAATATCTCGAACTATGCATACAAGGTGTGTATACTCTTTAAAAAAAGTAGGAAAAAAGTTCAAATAGAGTTTTTTTGATTTACAGAAACTTTACGCAAATATCCCGGTCTGCCCTTATTGAACCGTGAATGCACTGAGGACTATAAAATACCTGATTCCGATATCGTTATAAAAAAAGGCACGCCAATTGTAATTCCAGTCTACGGTATACATAACGATCCCGAAAACTTTCCACAACCGGATAAATACATACCAGAGCGTTTCCTAGAGTCAAATCGTGATTTCAATCCTTACGCTTATATGCCCTTCGGCGATGGTCCGAGAATCTGCATAGCACAACGTATGGGCAGAATGAACTCCAAATTGGCCATTGTCAAGATATTGCAAAATTTTAATATCGAAATAATGAGTAAACGCGAAATCGAATTCGACAATTATGGATTTGGCCTTATACCCAAGGGGGGTGTCAAAGTACGTCTCTATAAGAGAAATGATTAAAAGTAATTTTACTTTATTATATGATTACATACTGCAAAAATTAATACGTAATTTGTTAGTATTTAGAGATTATCATTCATTATATTGTATTTATATTTAATTGAAATTGATCTGTCACATATCATGCATGCATATAATAACCGAACTTATCAGGCAACAGAACCAATAAAAGCTATGAACACATTTTTTTTTTATAAAGATTATGAACACAATTAATATTTTCTTTTTATCTCTTGTAACAAAGTAAGGCTATTGAAAAAAAAAATATAATCAATGAAATAATCAATAACGAAAAATTCCATATCGCCACTATCTTGCTTGGGGACTTCCATAAAAACTACACATAATAGCATAGAATAATCTAACCAAGAAACTATAAACAGAATACTATATATTTATTTAAATTTTTTTAAATTCCAGTTTAATAAAATGCCTACTATTATGTAAGGCAGCTAATCGGGTTTAAATTAAACCAGCATAATATTTTCCTAAAATAGATCATACTTTGATACTGAGTTGAAATGTCAAAAACGCAAGTTCTAAACTAAATTTATATTAGTATTTTTATTATTGTTATTATTGCAATAAGAGTAATTACTTCGAATTCTAATTAAATTTATCTTTACCAAAAATGTATATGTATGTATCTATGTATGTATGTACTTATCCATCATGTTTATTTTTTTTTTTGTGCTTACTTCTAGCGTGCCTCGATTTTTTTTAGTTTATTAACCCGACGTTCATTATGAAAATTTCAATACATTTTTGGCAAAGTAAAAAGACCATTCCATCTGCCGAAAATGACTAAAATTTATAACTAAATGAGAGAAGCTTTAAGGACATCGTGGTGGCAAACTGAAAATTATTCTTCATACTTTAAACTATAACGAAACAAAATATTTTATCACTGTTGTCAACCCATTTTAAAGTTTAGAAGTAAAATATATTTTTCTATAACTAAAAATAAATTTTTTGTCACATGCAATATCATGAAATATGAAATTCATTTAAAGCTGACTATATGTATAAGCCAGTTGCTATCTGCAGTCTATACTATGTTGTTCGCACAAGCCAAATTTAAGTGCTTTTGACGACTCTCAAAATAAACTTAGTAACAATCATCACTAAAGCAATATGTTTATTAAATCTATGACTAAAAACAATATTCGTTGAATTTAAAAGCTTCGTTGCCGACCTACCACAAGCATGATGATTAAAAAATAAAAACCATACAAACTGTTTTTAATACCCTGTACCAAAAAATGGTAAAGGGTATATTAAAGTTGTGCAAATGTATGTAACGGGCAGAAGGAGGCGTGGCAGACACCACAAAGTATATATATTTTTGATCAGCATCGAAAGGCGAGTCGATCTAACCATGTCCGTCTGTCCGTCTGTCTGTATGAACAACGGATCCCGGAAACGGTAAGACCTACAACCACCAAATTTGGCACCAAGACTCGCTCAATCCATAGGCATAATAAGTTTATTATTTTTTTTTTTTCGATATTCAACCTATAACATATAGCTGCCATAGGAACGATCGGCCGAAAAACAATATTTACTGAGAAAAACTTTTTTGTTTATTAAGATATCGTTACTAAATTTTGGATTTAATTATATTAAGTAATATCCAATCATATTTCCGAATATAATAAATATCGATTTACTATAACATATAGCTGCCTTAGGAACGATCGGCCGAAAAATGGCTTTTACTAAAACAAAAAAAAATTTTTTTCTTGAGAGATCCTTACTTAATGAATACAAAATATTAAAGCAACAAAAAAATATATTCAGTTTTGGATTGGGTACAGGGTTTTCTACAGTCGGTTACGCCCGACTATAGCCCTGCCTTTCTAGTTTTTTTTAAACTACCTACAGTATTTGTTCTCTTCAACAGGGCAATTACTAAACCTGTTTTATTCTAACGTTTTTAAGCTCTTTATATTTATAAAACCCAAAGATCGACTTAAGAGCATTGATACTCAGTATGTGGTCAATAGTCAAATAGTGCCAAAATGCAAAGAGAATTTCACAATTTTCAACTCATATTTAGTGATATTTTTATCAAAAATCATGAACACTCGAGTATTTCCATGTGAGAACACTTAAATATTCAGAATCGTAATCTATTTCGATAGTCTTTCGCGAGGTTTAACTGCGATCGCACACGAAGCTCGTGGTGCTAGACAAATTGATTCACTAACTAATAATTAAAAAAATAAATATAATATATACAGATGGCTGTTTTACTTGTGCTTATTGCTTCCGTAGTTTTTTTTATTGCGTATTATATTAGGCAACAGTACACCTACTGGCAACGTCATGGATTCCCCTATGATGTGAATACCAAGATTCCATACGGTTGTTTGGAGACTGTGGCTAAACATGAAAAATCTATGGGCATGGCAATTTATGATGTGTATCTGAGAAGCAAAGAACGCTTTTTGGGCATTTACTTACTCTTCCGTCCGGCAATCTTAGTGCGTGACGCCGAATTAGCCAGACGTGTCTTAGCGCAGGATTTCGCTAGTTTTCATGATCGCGGTATTTATGTGGACGAGGAGAAGAATCCGCTATCAGCTAGTCTTTTCTCGTTAGAAGGACAGCGTTGGCGTGCAATGCGTTTGAAATTGACGCCATGCTTCTCATCTGGCAAATTGAAGGCCATGTTTCCCACATCCGACGATGTGGGCAATAATATGGTGGCTCACTTGAATACCATTATACCAGCTCAGGGCAACAACGAAGTCGATCTTAAGGAGATTTGCACAACGTAGGTGTTTTTGTATAAATTTCATAAAAAAGTATCGCATTAAATTTTGTATTCTTTTGGCATCTTAGCTATGCATTGGACATTATAGCATCGACTATTTTTGGTCTTGAGTTAAATAGCTATGACAATCCGAAAAATAAGTTTAGAATATTGGTTGAGGAGGCTCGTAAAAACACCTTCATTAATAATCTGCTCGGTATGATATTCTTCTTAGTGCCACCGTAAGTATTTCCAAATGAAAATGGAAGAAGGTTTTCGTAAAAATATTATTTCTCGTTATTAGATTGGCTAAAATCGTCGTAAGAGTATTTGGCATTGAAAACAAAGCTGCTGTGGGTTTACTTGAGATTATTAAGGAAACATTTGCATATCGCGAGAAGAACAACATAGTGCGCAAGGACATGATGCAGTTACTCATGCAGCTGCACAACACAGGCAAAATCGACGATGATGACAATAACTGGAATTTCAAGACGAATGATGAAGGTATTACGATTAAATGTATAAATGACAAAGAAAACCTATTAAAATTGTGCTTCATTTAGGCCAGCTAAAAGGCATATCCCTGGAAGCTATTGCTGCCCAAGGTTTCATATTCTACATTGCCGGTCAGGAGACCACAGCATCGACGGCTTCCTTTACCATATACGAACTGGCACAGTATCCAGAGCTACTTAAGCGTGCCCAGGCTGAGGTGGATGACACGTTGAAAGAATACGGCGGCAAGTTCAGCTACGAATCATTGCAGAAAATGGAATTCCTGGAATTATGCATACAAGGTTGTATAGTCCTTAAGTGTCACATTGTTTACAATGTTGTTAAATCAGTTGTTTATAATTGCAGAGACCATACGCAAATTTCCGGGTTTGCCGCTACTAAATCGTGAGTGCACACAGGATTATAAGGTGCCCGACACAGATTTCGTTATTAAAAAGGGCACACCCATTATAATTTCACTCTTCGGCATACATCGTGATCCCGAGAATTTCCCCGAGCCGGAAAAGTATGATCCCGAACGCTTTTTGGAATCCAATCACAATTACAATGCACAAGCATACATGCCTTTCGGTGAGGGTCCCAGAATATGCATAGCACAGCGCATGGGCAAAGTCAATGCCAAATTGGCGGTGGCAAAGATTCTGCAGAACTTTAAGATTGAAATTCAAGAAAAGCGTGAAATTGAAATTGATAACCATTCCATTGCAATCATGCCCAAAGGAGGCGTTAAAGTACGTCTGAGTCGTAGAACCTAAACAACACGTGTTTTCTTAGGGGGCCAGTAATCGACAACTTTAGTAATAAATTTTGCCTTTTTGTTTGTTTCTAATGAATTTTGTATATTAATAATAAATTTTAAACAAATTCTTCCTGCAATGTTTGTTATTATCTTGTGAATTAAATGTAATACCAAGCAACTCCACATGAAATTGATAAGAAATCACACAGACAACAAACACCGTTACTTGTACCAATATAAACGAACCCTGTCATTAATTTTCACTTATCGGCGTATTGACTAAACAAAAAATTGCTTATCGCACTTTGTGAAATCTATAAAGCCAGTGGCAAATGTTTGCCGTCAACAGTTGTATGTCCAACACCGGCTCGTCATTGTTTAACTAAACTTTGAGCAAATCGCATTCAAGTTAAAAAGAAAAACAGAAAAAATAATGATTTTAATAATCGTGCTCTTGGCCACAATCGCGGCTCTGGTCGTGTACTATTTGCGTCATAAGTATTCGTATTGGGAACGTCGCGGCGTGCCCTATGACCAAAATGCATCTATACCCTTCGGATCTTTGAAGAGCGTCAGCAACCGTCAGAAGTCCATGGGCATGGCCATCTACGACGTCTATCTGCGCAGTAAGGAACGTTTTGTGGGCATTTATCTGCTCTTTCGACCCGGCATACTTGTGCGCGATGCCGATCTGGCAAGGCGCGTCCTAGCGCAGGATTTTGCCAGTTTTCATGATCGTGGTGTTTATGTGGACGAGGAGAATGATCCATTTTCTGCCAGTCTCTTTGCGTTGAATGGTCAGAGTTGGCGTTCGATGCGCAACATGTTGTCGCCATGCTTCACATCGGGCAAGCTAAAGGCCATGTTCTCAACTTCCGAGGATATAAGCAACAAAATGATCGAAGAATTGCGCACACTGGTGCCAAAGCAGGGTAGTGCGGAGGTGGATTTGAAGGAAGTTTTAAATATGTTAGTTAATAAGCCAAACTGTCATTGTGCCGATGTTAAATAATTGAATTTTTATAATGCAGTTATGCCATTGACATCGTCGCTTCGACTCTTTTTGGTCTGGATATAAACAGTTATAAGGATCCAAACAACAAATTCCGTGCTTTGATTGGCAGAGCACGCAGAAATTCATTTATTGGCGCAATATTTGGCATGTTTATCTTTTTCGTGCCGCAGTAAGTTTCAATTACGATATTATTTTCAAATCAACAACTTGATTTCGTTTTAATATACTGAGCAGAATTGCTAAGTTCATCTTTGGCCTCGGTGTCAAAAATCCAGTTGCGGTCAGTCTACACGAAATAGTAAAGAACACCATTGAATACCGTGAGAAACATAATATCATGCGCAAGGACATGCTGCAGTTGCTCATGCAATTACGCAATACTGGCAATGTATCCGAAGATGACAACAACTGGAATATACAAATTACTGATGGTAATGATGGTTGCGTAATCAGCAGAAAAAGTTCAAATAAAAATTTGTGTTTTTAGGTCGAATCAAAAGCTTATCCTTGGAACTCATAACAGCACAGTTGCTTATATTCTACTTAGCGGGTCAAGAGACCACGGGTTCGACACCTGCATTCACGCTGTTCGAATTGGCACAGTATCCTGAACTACTTGCCAAAGCTGTCAAGGAAGTAGATGATACACTCAAGCAGCACGATGGCAAAGTCAGCTATGAGTCATTGAAGCAAATGGAATTTTTGGAACTTTGCGTACAAGGTATGTGCTAACGACTTAAAAACTATGAATTTTAAAAACCAAATCTGCCTAATTTCCTTAACAGAAACTTTACGCAAGTATCCCGGTCTGCCGCTGTTGAATCGTGAATGCACTGCGGATTACAAAATACCCGAAACCGATGTCGTCATTGAAAAGGGCACACCCGTTTTAATCTCACTCTATGGCATACAACGCGATGCGGAAAACTTTCCAGAACCGGATAATTATGTGCCAGATCGTTTTCTGGAGTCAAATCGCAATTTCAATCCACACGCCTATATGCCCTTCGGCGAGGGTCCTAGGGGCTGTATAGCACAACGCATGGGCAGAATGAACTCCAAGCTGGCCATAGTCAAGATACTGCAACACTTTAACGTCGAAGTAATGAGTAAACGCGAAATTGAAATAGATAATCACTCGGTTGGCATTATGCCGAAGGGTGGCGTCAAAGTTCGCCTCTCTCAGCGCAACGTATAAAAGGCATTTCATATGCAATATAAGCAACTATTTTGAAATTGTGCTTTTTTATTAATTGTTTAGCATTAACTAAATATATTATTTCGCATACAGTTGTATTTTTTAACGTAGCCTACCTTTATAAACTAAACTGATAAAAGTAATCAAGACCAACGATAAGCTGTAAATGTATTTTTGAAAAAAAGATTAGACACGTTATCAATAAATTGTAACTTGCGTTAATGTAAAGAGTTTTAGGTTAATTATAAATAAATGAAAGCTAGGGACTCAGATTTTATCACTGACACTAATTTGATTAATAACACTTTATTTAATGCTCGCAATTTTTTTATAGTATTTACTCTGTTTCTGCTTTATTTATGTACAATAATCAATTATCGTTTATATGCATTCAAATGTTTTCACGTTCGTCGTACTTTTGCTGTTGCAGCTGTTGCTGTTCATTTTCAAGCATTTTCTGTTTATTCTTCTGCCGAAAGATCTCCTTGCTCGCTTCCTTAATGGCCTCGAATATTTTTGCCTGTGACATGATTTGCTTTTGCACATTTTCCACTGCTGGTTCCGCATTAATATCAATCAGATCGCTGAGACCTTCCGAGAGATATTCATCGTTATAGGGTTTGTCCTCGATATCGTTACGTTTGACCAGTGAGAAGGGCGGATACGAGGGATACGACATACGCTTGCGGCCGCAACCTGTAAAAATGCAGAAAAAAATATTGCAAAACGCAGAAATTTTTCAAGACTGGCCACTCCACCTGTAAACGCATTACAAAAAGGCCGCTTCTCATATTTCCACTGTATGACGCCGCTAAGTTTGTGCTGCGCAAATTAATTAAAAATAATTAAAATAATGTCGACATGCATATGCGCATTTGTAAAACTCTATACTCACATTTGATAAATTCGCATCGTTGTTTTCAGCTTCCAAGGTGGCATGCACGGAGCAGAGGCAAACAGCAAACAATGACAGCCAAGAGCCGATTTTCAATGCATTCTTCATTTTGCCAAATTACCTTTTCAAAAGTTTGCTTGAATGTTAAAAACTCCGCAACAATTTTGCACACATGAAATAATTTGCAAGTTTTAATAACAAGTCCTGTTCAAGAGCCACTTATCGACTGCCTCGCTCAACGTTTAACACGCAATTAGCGAATGTTGGCACTTTTAACGGTCCTTGGTCAACAAGTTGCGCGTGTATCGGCGCACGAGAGCCCTTTACCGCGCATATCCTTCAACGTATTTTTCAAAAGGCACAATGTCACAATTTCATGGCAACCTCAAGTGTGCACACTTGTTGCTTTCAGGATATGACAGGATATCCTGCTGTGTACGGAATGTGTTTTGGTTGCAACTTAATTGCTTTTTGTGTTTTTCGCAACAAAAAAAAAAAAAAAACAAAAGAAAACAAAACAAAACAAAATTTTGCTCTGTCATGATTTCTGAGCACAGCCACCACAATTTCAGCCGAGTCATTTAATATTGCTCTGATTTTAAAGTGTGTTGGCGTTATAATGCTTTTAATTCTTATAGACGACATTTAAACATTTTTTTTAATTTACTTAGCTTGATCTTTTCTCACTTGTAGCAAGGTGTAACTAAAATTTTTATTTTTCAAGCTAAACATATTTATTTAATTATGTTTTAATGCTTTATTTTTTGTTTTTTTTTTTTTGTTTTAAATAGAAATACAGTAGGAATTCGCTCGCGGATCAATTAAGAACGTGTCAATTCATACTCTGAGGTAATTTTTTTTTATTTTAACCGATCCGCTCCCTAAGGGTAACCAGATGAACAAATTCCTGCTTTACGTAAATAGCTTCTGATGTTAAATTCTTATCGCCAGCAATACAATGCCAAATCTTTGGTAATCGACCCTTGCATAACACCTTATATCAGATGTTCTTTTTAAAACTAATGACGAATTATTAATTTTATTTTATTAAATTAAAACAAATTAAAACCCCGGTTATTAGCAAATTTAAGAGCAAAAGAACATATTCTTCAAATTTTCTATATACTTTTTTAAAAAATATATTTTATTATTATCACTATTATTATTATTTAGAACTTACTATATTAAATAAAAATATAGCTGCTTTATTACTAATTAACTAAGTATCATTTCCTGCAAACATAACCTCAGATGTCGTTATAATTTTATATCTGTTCTGCCTTAGACCCCGAAAGCATTTATTTTTCACAAATGCAATAAATTAAACTTATTGTTGAAAGACATTCCATGTCATAAACAAGTCTCATCTGTTCCACCAACAATTCTAGCCACGACTGTAGAATTGAGTGCATCAACTGTTGTGCTCCGCTGTTGTACACCTTGGTTGCCACCGAGATTTTTCACACTATGCGGTGCGAGACGTCGGTCTATTTATAAAACCCCACGAACTGAGATATATATTATGTATGTGTATATACAAATTTCGGAAAATTTTGTTCGGCTTCGACAGGAATTTTCGGCGTTTTCAGCGGCAATTTCGAAACAGTTTTCAATAGAGGCAGAGTGCGTCCGACGCGTGTCTGGCTAAATTATTCAAGAACTTGCAGCAGTCGGTTAGCAAATATTGAAAGCAAAAAATAATATAATAAATGAAATATTAAATGCAATTTTTCAAATAAATGTGTAAACAAGTCAATCAGCGCATAAACAATAATTTTTGATATTTGCAAAAATTCAAAACAAAAACCAATTCAATAAGAAAAAAAAAGAAAAAAGAAAATCGAATACATAATTTTTTTGTGTGTCACTCGGCCAAAATAGAATGTGAGTACAATCAAAGCGACAAATGACAAACAAACCATTGAAAACTTATTTAATATAATTAAAGTAATTACGTGCTTAACTGAATGCCCAACTAGGCAAAAATTAAAGCTAAGAATAGATTAAAACTTGGCTAAGAGTTACTCAGTTACTCGCACTTTGCGTACAATATATCGCATTGCATTTTCCGTGTGCGAACATTTGAAGAAAATTTTCTACGTAAAGAAGACATCGACTAAAAATATCAAATCTATTTTCGGTCTCAAATACAATATTTTTTAAAGCCAAAATTCATGTAAAAATGTTTCAAAAAAAAAAGCAAAACATTTTAAATAAATCAACGTTGCTAACAGACGCCGGCGTATGATGAAAAATAGAAGAAAATTATGTTTTTTGTTTACAGCAACACATATTCGAAATTCCTGCTATAATTTTTATTTTTTATTTATATATTTTGCTTTTTTGTATAAATAAAAAATACCATTTATAAATACATATACAAATTATAAACAAAAGACGCAGCCAAATGCAATCAAATTATTATCAACAGTGTACAAAAGCCCAAAGAAGAAAGTTCCATTTCGATCATTTAATTAACTTGTGAACATAAAAAAAAGTTAACGTACACGTTTAATAAAAAGTGAAAGCAATTTATTTTTATATTTGTACGAAATTTATGAATTCAACTATTTTTAGCCAAAGATGTCAGACGCCACAGCAGAACAACAACAGCAGCAGCAGCCACAGCAACGTGAAAATGGCAAAGAACGTTCCCAGTCAACGGAAGAGAAAGAAATCCCACGCGAACCTGCATTGGTCTGCAAAGACATCGACGTAAGTACAGGCGATTATAGGCGAAATCACATGCACTGATGCCATTTTGCAGTCGCATAATGTACGTAAATTATGACTATGGCCAAAAAATAATAAAAAAGAAATAAAACCGGGAAGTGTAGCTTGACCAGAAGTTCATTTGGTAAAACCTGTCATTAATAGAACGAAGTTTGATTTACAGAAATATTAAAAGAAAAGAAAATGAACGGAAAAAAGTTATATATTTATTTATTTATAAACTTATTTCTCTTGTTAATATCAGCAATGTTATAATATATGAAATATTTAATATTAAATTTGTTATATTCCGTTCATTTCCACTTGCAGATAAAGACTGAACTGGAATGCCTGGTGAAACTGCTCGATGGCAAAATCTCCAAAGAAGAAGAAGTCGCCATGGAGGAGCTGCATCAGTATTTGATCGAAGATGATGGCTCGTGGGCATTGGGTGATAACTTTTTGGTCTTTGTGCATCGTGTGTTACGCGAGGAATCCTTCTCGCCCGACACGCGGATACACATGATACGCACACTGGCATATGCAGCACTTAAGGACGATGTCATTATTATACTGCATCAAGATCGCCGCGATCACACGTTGATGAACTTTGCGCACGATATTGAGAAACATACACCGGAGGAACAACAGGCCTGGGCTATGTTTGTAAGTATTTAAAATTTGCTTAGCACTTACAGAGCCAAACATAATACCTATTTACTATAATTTACAGATGTGCAACTTATTTGAGAATGTCAGTCCCTCCGAATGGCTACTGTACATTTCCGAATGGGATTACAATGGTCAGACAATATCCAATATACGCGTAACCACAAAAGTCACAGTGCACTGCATCCTAGCAAATTGCCCGCAATTGAAGAATATCGGTTCCATGATTTTGTACAATATAGCAATCAAGGAAGTGAAGACTGTGGTATGTACTGCTGCATGCTGATCTTAAGTTTAATATTTGCCTAAATGCAGAACCTTAACTAACTACAGGTGTTTGATGATGTTGCGGTCGAAATGGCTATGGCCATATTACAGTTCTTCCAGAGCAGTCCAAATGAGGATCAGATCTTTCGCACATTGAAGGCGCTCGTGCGTTTTCTTGAGGTATGCATGCACGAGTATGCGTGCTCAACTTGACCCATTTACCCACATAGTTTAAGTGGCGCACTTTATTTTTTTGACAGCTGTCATACTGTCGCTTCCTCATTTGAACCATAGATCATTAAATAGTTTTTAATTTCACATTTCAGGTTTCACCTGATGTCGCCGCCATAATACAAATGATTGGCCCACATCCAAAACAATTTGCCGGCAAAAGCGAACGCGTCGATGAACTAGTTAAGGTTATTAGTCGCAAAGTGCCTGCCTAAGTTGAATAGTACTATATAATGCATATAGATATTTAAAAGCAACAACAACAAAGTAACGATCTGACATATACATACATACAATAATATACGTTTTATATATTACATTTTATAATATTTCTTTTTTAATTTAAAAAGCATTTTTTTATGACAAAATAAATTGTCCAAAAAACTAAAAGTACAAATACGTCTAAAATTCTCAGCTATAAGGCAATGTAAATACTTTCTCCACTAGCACCAGGTCTTTAACCAGAGTATGGAGTGATGGCTTAAAAATTTGCGGCTCCATAGTTTACAAGTTAGCATCACCGCAACAGAGTTTCAACAATGGAAAATTATTGCTGCCTGCGCGTAGTTGCAGCCAATGCTTTTGATTCGAGACAAACATCTCGGAGGGCAGTTGGGTCTCCTGTGCGCCAGCATCTTCTGCAAACAAAAAAAAAGGCCATAATTAAAAAACAATAAAAACATGCAACGTTCATGCCCCACTTACGCTGCTTCTTGTCAAACTTTGGCGACTGTGCTATGGATATGACATCCTCCGGCTTGCGCAGCAATATCTTGCCCACGCCCTTGCACATGCGCAACACCTCATGATTGCTTAGCTTGTCCAGCAACTCGTCATCGAGCAGCGTGCAGCTGATTATCCACTCGCGCACATCATCGAAGTCATTGAGCAAACGCAAGGCGCCATTTACGCTGAAGCGTATGCGCTTCTGATAGATGTAGTCCAGCCAAGCCTCGCAGATGATCTTTAGTATTAACTTCAAGATGACCAGATCACGCGTGGCCTTTATCGTCGGCAAGTAGATCTGATCCAGCACGTAGCCCACATATTGACTCTTCTCGTCGTTGTTGTAGACATTACGCTGCCAGAAGGTGGCAGTGGGAAAGCAAAGCGTAAAATTCGCCAGGCTGAGCACGCGGCACACGGCGGAAAGTATCTGAACACACTCATCGGTGGTTTTCTGCACAAATAAATGGAAATTCAATTATATAAACATTTTCCTGGTGCAATCTGAGATGTGCAATTGCCTTTAGCTTGTCGAGATTCGCATTGACCTCCGTTATGAGCTTGGTGCGCAGCGCAACGCAGACCAGCATGAGTATATCGGTCAGATCGGCAGTGAGTTTGGGCAGTTTAAATGTAACGAACACGTTCAGACACAATTTGACATCGTGCTCGAGTATCTGAAAGAAGCGATCCATCTTCCACTCGCAGCATAGCAGTTTGGCCTGCTCCGTGACCCACAGACGTAACGAGTGCACGGAATGATCTGCAATTAAGCCCACAAAGCGGTTGCATCAGCCTCGAGTTGGTCAACCAAATCTATGCTTACCAAGTCGATGCAGAATGGGTATTTGCTCAGCAACTGGCAGTAAGCTGGAATTGTTGTGCCCCTCCATATTGGCGAAATACTGATTGCTCATGTTGACTAAATTCGCAAAGACACTCAGCCAGATTGTGCCTGTGGGTGTGCCGTCTTCCTATTAAATATGAATTATTGCATAAATCTCATTTCATTGTTCATTAAAAAAGTATGCGCACATTCTTGGGAGCATCACGATATTGCTCGATAAAGTGATCCACAAAAGGC
Source organism: Stegana nigrithorax (assembly GCA_037044495.1). Lineage (NCBI taxonomy): Eukaryota > Metazoa > Arthropoda > Insecta > Diptera > Drosophilidae > Stegana > Stegana nigrithorax. Next base: position 7,999 of record JBAMBQ010001606.1, on the reverse strand, counting down.
TGTGTCAAATTTGATGAGATCAATGTAAGGCGAAAAAGCTGATCCCAGACATTATTGCAAACGAAGCCGGTTAGGATCTCGCCAATGCCGCGCAGCGTGGAATAAACCGGCTCGGGTATATCTGCACAACAATCAGTTTAGCAACTTAGACAAGCCATGCCAGAGACACCTACCATTAATACTCTGCTGATAGAGCCAATTGCGTATGGAATCGATATGCGTCAGATTATAGCAAGACACAGGCGTATCGATCCACCAGAGCAGTATATGATCCAAAATAATGCCCACATAGGACCACAGCAACCGCAGTCCACGCACAATATAAGTGTTGAAGTCCGGATTGCTACGCTTGTCCATATCTGCCAAGTAACACACAAAATTATTAGTGATCCCCACCAGCTGCCACTTGCCCACTTGCCAAAGATCGTTGGGCAAATCTCGTTGGCCTTTGCTATCAACTGCGCTATGAAGGCGCGTTCCTTCTGCAAAAAACTCTCCGTATGCTTGCAACGTAAACTCTGACCGACATCAACGGCAACGCCTGCCGCATCCGTGGGCAAGGACATCTGCATCGCATTATAGTCCTGCGTTGATTCGTAATACTGTTGGTAGTCGCCGCCACTTGCGCTGGCGCCAGCCACAAAGGCAATGTTGAGTGTGCGCAAAATCTCCAAACTGGAACAGTTCGATTCGTTATTGTCACGCCAGGCATCCTGCTCGCCCATGTTGAACAGGCCAAAGACCAAATCGAGCGCATTCTGCTCAACGCGCGTCTGTGCCACGAGCTATAAGTGCAAGGCATTGTGCAGTTAGGCTGTCACAGAAGACAGTAGAAACAGGCAGACACATACCTGCAGCACAAAGGCAAAGTCAATCGACTTGAGTGGCAGCAAGAGCGCCGGGTACATGTTACTGCAAATATTCGCATGCGTCTCTTTCTTCTTAGTGGTGCACGGCTGCTTGGCCTCCGCATTGGCTTCGACAGCTGCTGCATCTTCCGTTGGCTGCTGCTGCTGCTGCTGCTCCTCCTCCTCCTGCTGTGCCGCAGTCTTCTGCGCATCGCTGTCGAGCACTTTCCGACATTTGTTATACAGTTGGGTTATGTGCAGTGCCCAGTTGAGCCACATTTCCGACTGCATTGACTTACGCAAAAGCAAGCTCAGCTGGCATGTGTTAAAAATACAGATTAACACAGATATGGCATGCAAGACTGTTCTTGCACTACTTACGGTGCGTTTGAGCACAAAGGTCAGTTGGCAGAAACGCCGATCATTCAGTTCCATGACATTATTGAACTTACGCATGAGCAGCGCATTGTAGGGACTACGTTTGATTTTTTTCGAAAGCGTTTGAAAGTCCTTATTCTTGCGCTCATCCTTAAGGCACCAATAGAGCTCGACAATGCGCTCACACTCCTCCAAAATAGTATCCTGCAAAAGCAACGCAACAGTAGTGGCCTCGCACACACAGAGGGCCAATTGCATAACACTCACATGCTCGCTGAAGATGTCGACCTTTACATCGATGACAATACGCTTCGTTATGCGCCGGAAATCGATCGATAATTTGCTTATTTCCGCAAACGTGGTCTGCATGGGTTGCGATTTGTTGCGACAGTACCATTTCGGCGTGTTGCTCATTTTCGGCAGCGTCGCGTATTTGCGTAAATTGTTTTTATAATTATATACGTGACGCGACGCTACGCAGGAAGGCTGGCAGGAGCAGTAGTTGGGAACACAGTATGTGGCAGTAAATGCTAATTTTATGCGCTTCTGCCTGTTAAATCGATGTGCTGCCGCATGTTTATTACCTAGCAACCCACGCAGCGCTTTATACATTTAAGGTATCCTAAGGAGTTTGTGCCGTTTTTCATCTTTTTCAATTTCTATGTAAATCAGATAATCAATCCATCATATTACTGCTTTACAGTAGATAAAGTATAGAAATTGATAGACAGTATGCTTTGGAAGTAATGTTCATTGTGAGAGTTCTGAAATTGCCAACAAATAATCATCACAGATGTAGTTTAAGTAACCGGGTTGCTTGCTGAAACCCAGACTACAGTCAACTGGTAAGTTGTTCGTTGCTACAGTTCAAATCTATAGCGCAACTCTGAGATTCACAACTGACGACTGTTTCAAAGAAGTCTTTAAAACAGAATTCGTTTCTTAACCATGCAACCTAATCATTCTGCCTAATTTCCTTGGTTGCTTAAAAATGTTTATAATCTGGCATCGACAATCCTCATTGCTGATGGCTGCCGGGCAATTTTCCATAGCTAAAAGCAAATCTCACCGAATAAAAAGCTTAACCTCTCAGTCCGAGCTTTACATTTATTTATAAAGATTTCCAAACCCTTAAAAACGATAATAACTTTGTAAGTTCGGCATTGGCGCATATAATTCATCTTTATTCTAGTTAAAAGGTTATGAAACTGACTCCTGTTTTTTCCATTTCTACAGTCGACAGATTAAGTTTTTTTTTTTCTGAAGAAATCAACATTTAAAAACGACACGAACTTTTTAAGTAACCTATAAGGCGAAGGTAAGAAAACAGGCCGCATATAATATAAACAATCTATACGCGTCTACATACATATATGTATGTATATCTTATCTTACATATACACATATATTTATAGTTAAAAAATACACAAATTAGATTTATTGCATTTATAGTTAGGTTTGATTCTATATTTTTAATCATTTTAAATCTTGAATAAACGAGATGTAAATATACAACACATTTCTTTTTATGTTTTTTAAATCTTCTTTTGTTTTGTTTTGTTTATCATCATCTGTATCCAACATATCATCTGTTTGTTTGCTATCACAATGAATTGTTACAATTATAGTAGTAGTTTCCGTATGGGTTGCTTAAAATCTTTATAGTGTTTCATTTTCTTTTTTTTATATTTTTTAAATTTCATCTGAAATATATAAGAAGTACATATGCATGTATTTAGTTAGGTGTATGTGTCTGTGTGTTTGTGTATGTGTGTGTCTTGCTCTGTTGTTTGCTTTTTACATATGTATAACAGCCCTAACCTGCCAAAAAAATATTGCAACGCAACTTTGTAAATTTCTCTTCTTTTCACTTCTTTTTTTTTTTGCTGTTTGTGTTCCGTTTTGTTTTTCGTTTGATTTTAGACTTACACATTACATATTAGTTTTCAAGTTCCTTTTTTTCTCTCTCTCGCATTAAAAAAATATTTTAAAATATAGAAATAATATATATATATGTGTTTGTGTTTTTTTTTCTTTTTGTGTATATGTCTTACATGTTCCTCTCGTGTATAATATATATATATAGTACATTATATATAGTCACATATCATTTTCTTGTATACACTTTAAAATATATATATATATAAATTTGTATCTGCTTAAATTTTTTTCTTTTTTTTTCTGTTTACATCTAGTTAATAATTATATTTAAACATCTGTAGTATTTTGCAGCTCTTCGAGAGTTGGAATATCGTCTTGCAGTTTTAGGACCAATAACCTTGGGTTATAATATCCTGCCAAGTAATATGTATCATTGTTATCGTATATTGTTTGATATTGCTTTGAATCAACGCCAAATTTGCCAAAGTAACGCAAAAAGTCTAAAACCTCGCAACGATGGGAAATTGTTTGCACATCGTTTTCGTCCTCATGCGGTGATTCAAATAAAGCACCCTGGCCAAAAAACAAATTTTACGTTATAAAATATCGTTCAAATTTAAGCACATGTTAACATACCGGATATTTTAAGTTTGGACAGCCTGACGTCTCCTCGGGATGATAGAACCAACGCACGCGCACAACTTTATTGCCGGACGTTGTTTCCCACATTGATTCAATGCGTCCAATGTATGGACGATCTGGTCTACCCGTTGACAAAAATACTGCACAGTCCCCAACCTAAAACAGGAATTTAAAATTATTTTTTTTTATTCTAGTTAACGTAATTTGTTAAGCAACAAAACGCACCGTAATCATCTCTTTGCCTCTTTTGATTGTTTTATAAAATTGCTTTCTTGCCCTGCCCTTGACGCCCGCTTTGCGATAGGCAGTGCCAAACCAGCCCCACAGCTGTCGATCTGGCAAAAAGGCTGCTATCTTGCTGCTGCCTTTTGCATTATTATGTCCAACCACATCATCGCCCTTGGCCTTAAAGAGAAATCACATTTTAATTAAATTGAAAAACAAAAAACAAATTTACAAAATTATATGCGCCTACCTCATCAGACACCTCCGACATCATATTGGAGGTCGTCTCTTCCTCAATTTCCAACTGTTCCGTTTTCACTTTAACATTGCCCATTCCCGCTGTGGCTGACGTCGCCGTCGTCATGCTGTTGCTAGCCAACGTCGTCGCCATAGTCGTTATTGCTGTTGGCGTCATAATTGCTTCCATTTTAATTGTTGCCGCAACGCGCTGCGTTGTCGACATTGCCTCTGCATTAACATTCTCAGCTAACTGCTCTTCATCTTCCATCATTTCGTCATCATCCTCATCACTACCACCACAATCACCGACACCGACACCTACACCTCCACCTCCACCCCCACCATTCTCATGCGTATTCAATTCACGTTTGCCAGCAAATGCAATTGACGACGTAGCCGCCACTTCGTTAGTAGCTGCTGTCGTTGCATAGTTTTGGTTTTCAGCCTCAGCTTTACGATGATGTTTCTTGTGCTTTTTACGTTTCTTGTGCTTATGATGTTTGCGATTGCCATCAACTGCATTGTCATCGTCATCCATTGGCAAGTCGTGTGGACTGCCATTGCTTGTGCCGTTGCCATTTGCTGTTGCAACCGTTCCATCAGCAGCAATGGCGCCATTATTTGGCGGTGAGGCATTTTGTGATTTGCGCTTGAGACTCTTCTTCAGACGCTTCTTTTCGCTGCGTTTTGTGAACAGTTCCATTGTGGCGACCAGCGAGGTGGTATTATCGCTGACCATGGCGAACCCATGATGACTGTGATGATCATCGCCCGATAAAGAATTATGCTCATCAGCTCGTAGCGCTGACTTCTTCTGTTTGCCTAAAGAGTAGAGGGGATTATCGTTGTACTCTGCATGCAGCGTAGACACGGATAACATAAAAAAAAAGGAAAGAAAATGATAAAAGGAATACACCATATAAAAGAAACAATACAAAACAGGAAACAAACAAACCAAACTATGCACATCAATATGGTAAACACATCTAGTTCCAACTCACCTACAATAGGATAATCACTTAAGAGTAAGCGTATATTTTTCAAGCGGATCCTGCCGCTATCACCATCATCAAATTCTACACTAACAAAATCCTGCGGCGTTATGCCATCGTTCGTTAACTCAGATTCAATTGCACGCCCCGGATACAGGCAACGATACTGCTGACTCCAATAGGCGCACAAGCGTGTGCCCACAGGTACGCTCTCCACGCTCTTCGGCGCTACTTCAAGTATCTGCAAAAGGGACAAAATCAGTTTATTCAGGGCTGACCTAAACAGCAACTTTGAAAACAACAGTGCATACCGTATCCTTGAAAATTTCTTCGCGTGACATAATATGAGATTTGTTGCCGCGTTCGCCATCCAGCGTCACGGCATACACATCTGGCGGTTGCAATGGCTTCATAACGCCCGCATAGAACAAGCCGCCCATATCGGTGAGCACACGCGTCTCATCGCGATACAAATGTTCACTGGTCAACTGCAGAGTTCTGTCCACAGCAGGATTGGGCTTGACGAGCATTGCGCCAGCAGCTATTTCTGCCGATGTGCGGCTGACACGCCTTGTATGATTGTTTAGTTGCATGTTGTTGTTGTTGTTGTTGTTATTTGTTGCCGTTGCAGCCGCAGTTGTTGTTATTGTTGATGTGGTCAATGATGTCGTGCTGGTGGCTGGGGTTGTAGCACGCGAAGACACAGACATAAGCTTCCGGTGCTCCTTATTATGGTTCTTCTGCGCAGTTTTCTCCGTGGCTGCATGTTTGTGCGCTAAGCGTGCAGCTGACGTTGACGGCGTCGTCGGCGTTGACGATGAGACCAGCACCGTGTTGCCTGAGTTGGATGAGCCTCTGTTGTTGTTCGCAGCGTCCAGTGCGCTCGGTTCCAAGCGAACGTACGTCGACGCCGAAGATGTGCTGGGTGGTATATCATTTGATTTTGTGAGCGGTGGTGGGAATGCATGCGTCTTATCTGTGAAACGCAAAAAACTCGAAGGCTGCAGATATGTGGAAGCTGCACTGGACATGTTCAAGCCGTTGGTTGTGCTGCCGGGACCATTGCTCGATAAGGCGAAGGTGGAGAATTTATAGTCACGCAAAGGTGACGAAGTGCTATATTAAAAATAAAATAATAAATTAATTACAGTTGCATTTGCGTTACTGCGGCTCCGACTGCTGACTTACCCCAATGTGCTGCCCGTGTGCAAGGCGGACAATGTGGATGACAACGACAACTGTGGCTGTGGCGTTTGCTGTTGCAACAATGAAGGCTGCTGCTGCTGCTGCTGTTGCTGGAGCAATAACTTGCTGCATTTTTTCTTCTTCTTATGCTTGGACATCTCATCCAGCTTGCGTTTCTTTTTGCGATACTGACGCGTTATGTCCGCCAGGCGCATACGCATGTTGCTCTCCATGATGTTAAACAGCTGCTGTGGATTTGGCCATTGGCCAAAACGTTTATAATTGGGATCCAAAGTATTCAAGGCACTCCGCAACTCTGCCTGCAGCTCTTCATCGTTCATGTCCAGTTCCTCTGATGCTGACGATGCTTGCTTGTGTTTACGTTTCTTCTTGCTCTTCTTGCTGCAACGTTGCTGTAGCTGTAGCTGTTGTTGTTGCGACGCCTTACGTCCATCAGAAGCGCTCGATGATGACTTGGAATGTTTGTGCTTCTTGCGTTTTACCGGTGTGCTGGCACAAGCCACACTAGCAGCAACATACTCACTGCCAGTCAGAGCCGACGTTGTGGGTAACTCAATGCCTTCCATGGAGGGAAACGCGGGAGAGGATGTGTTATTGTGCAGCTGAGTTTGCTCCAAACGAAAACCGGGGGATTGTGTGCGTGGTAAAAAACTGAAACAGGATGGCGTCAACTTGGACTGCGTCAGGCAAGTAAGCGTTTCCGTAGCAGTGGCAATAGCAGCAGCAGACACTGATATGGCGGCTGGCACAGCTGGCGGCGGTGAAGGTGTTGGTGTACTGTGAGTCGATGGCGTGGCATAGAGACTGCCCTGCACCTCTTCTTCCTGTATACGCTGCTCAGCCAATGCGCAGAGTAGATTTAGGCCGCCAAGCGGCTCCACGGCTGTCATCATCTCAGGCCCAGGCACCGGAAACGTTTGCTGCCCCACAAGTGATGTCATTTGCTGCAATGGCGTGCGTGGCGCTGCCATCGGTTCCGGCATTGGCTCTAATGGCTCCTGCTTGACACGCACAAGTGGCGTGCTGTTGGTGCTAATGTTCGAAAGCAATTCCAGCCCAGTTAGATCCTCAGCTACTGCCTGTTGCGGCATCTCGCTGGGCAACTGACTTGGATATGTGGCTGGTTCCATGGCTGGCTGTTCCAACGTGCGCTCGTATACGGTAGTTTGATTATGGCACTCATTTATGCAACCATTGTTCTTGACCAGTTCCAATGGCTGCTGCGCATCAGCGACGCATTCCTGGCTATTTGGCGCATTTTCCTGCTTATTCGGTGATTCTGGCGGAGGTGATGGCACTGCCGGCGCCTGTTGCATTTGCTGTTGCATATTATTAGCATTCAGTGGGCATGAAGAGTTCTCTGTCTTCGCTACAAACTGGTGTATCCGTCTGTATATTGACATCCTGCATTTGGGGTTGCAAATTGCCAGACACAAGAGATCCCAGAGGTGTAGCCCGTGGCACACCCACGACAATCTGTGGCGGTGATGTGGTGCCATTTGTTGTCTTGAAATTCAAAACACCCTCGTCACAGGGTGCCGGTGTAGGCGGCCCTATGATTGGCGGCGCCGATGAGGCTGTTGCCGT